>CM060181.1:84479211-85679211 GCA_030549775.1 Tamarix chinensis
CTTATTCGGCCATGATTTCCTAAATTAGGGTTGTGGGGTATTTCTACTTTTGGGGCTATGTAGATGAAAAAAACAACCAAGGGAAATTGTTTTTACTGTCACCATAGATAATGTGATTTCTAACGATGTATTAACTTTTATGTAAACTTTATTTTTATATTATGTGGTCGATTGTTATTTCTATTTGGAGGATATTGTGATTTTTTTTATCATCCTCCATAGTTTATGTAATTACATTATATTTTTTTTTTGTTTTTAACTTATTATGTTTTCAAAACTGAGCTATTTCTATTTGGAGGACGTTGTTATGGACAAATAGAAGATTTGTGTGTGGGTGTGTAAAATGAGTCCATAAAATCCATGTTGATGCTGTATTTTGGATGAAAAAATAGTTAAATTGTAAATTTGAATTAAAATAGGGTCAAAATAGGGTTACTTTCAAAACCAGGTCGAATAAGGGCTAAAATAGGGTTATTTTAAAAATAGGGTTGAAATAAGGTTAGTTTCAAAACTAGTTTGAAACAAGGTCAATCTAAAAATAAAGTTGAAATAGGTTCGGCTTGGATTTGATCTGAATTTTACGTTCCAAGTCCGAGCGCATTCTATTTTGACATCGCTCTGGGTTCCAAATTGTACTTTACATAAAAACAGGTCTCTAGGCCAGTCTGGGTCCTGTCTCATCCAGTCTGGGTTTGGCCCGGTGCCCACCCTTACCTATACCATACAATCGGTTGCACATAGAAGATAGTTATAACCTACTACCATTAACATGATATTAGTAATTTTTTTAATTTTTTTTTTATAAAAATGAAGTATCTCTCACTATGTTTATTAGAAAAAAATATACCATAATATTTCTAAAAATTTTTTCTATAAATTGATATTCATATTAATACACTTTTTATTTTAAAAAATTAAATATATGGGGCATCTCTAGTGAGAACCACCCTTTATTGTGAGAGATGAGAACCACCCTAGTTTCTTGAGTTACTTACAATAGTTTTCTCTACCTATCAAGAATAGTTTACACTACCTACTGCGGGTAGTTTCTTCAACTGAAACTACTAGTTCTCATTGGATATTCTCCTTATATATATCATCATGCATTTAAGTACTTTTTTACCATTATCAAACTAATGTTTCATGATCAATAAACTGATTTTTCACCATGATTTTATTTTTTTATCATTATTCTACTTCAAAATAATCTTTTACCATTAATATACTAAAATTTCACCATTAATGTGTTGATTTTTCACCGCCAATGTATTAATTTTCCACTTGTAATTTGATCATTCACTGCTATTACAATTCTACTTAAAAATTAATCTTTCACCTCTAATATATTGATTTTTCACCATTAATGTACAAATATTTCATCACTAGTGAACTGATTATTCACCAGCGAGTCAATATTTCACCATTATTCTACTTAAAAATATTCTTTTATTACTAGTGTACTAATTTTTCACCAGTAAATTGATCTTTCATTATTAATGTATTGAACTTTCATCACAACTATATATCTATATATATTTCATCATACATTTAAGTATCTTTCATCACTATTAAACTAATATTTCACCATCACCAAACTTATTTTCACCATCACACTAGTTGATATTTTACCATTATTCTACTTAAAAATTATCTTTCATTGCTAACATGCTAACATTTCACCACTAATGTATTGATTTTTATCACTAATATATTAATTTTTCATCAGGAAATTGATCTTTCATCATTAATGTATTAAAATTTCACTGTAACTGTATATCTATATATATTTAATCATACATTTAAGTATATTTCACCACTATTAAACTAATATTTCACAATTACTAAACTAATTTTGTTAAATTATTTTTGGATACTTCATGTAATGGTTAGTATTTGTTGCTCCTATTCTAGTTTTGGAATAAAATTTAGATCAATTTAATGATATTTTTAATGTTATAGTATTCTTCCTTAATATTATTACACGTATACCACAAACCAAATTTGATAGATTAAAAATCAAAATCGTAGAGAATTTTTGAAATTTCTCTGAAGCTGGCCTTGCGACCAACTTTAGTATTGGGAAAAAAAATATTAAATTCAAGTATCTCATTCTGGGATAAATTTTAGATTAATTTAATAATAGTCTTAATTTTATAATATTTTTTCTAATATTGATACACGCATATTACAAACTGAACTTGATAGAACTAAATCATACCACCAATTTCTTTTTGAAATTTTTTCGAAGTTAGCCTACTTACGAACTTCAACAATGGGAAAGATAAATCTTAAATTCAAGTACCTTATTTCAAGATAAAATTTAGACCAATTTATTTATACTTTTAATGTTATAATATTTTTTGTAATGTTATTATATGTATACTAGAAACCAAACCTGATAACATAGAAATTAGAATCCTAAAGAATTTTTAAAATTTCACTCAAGTTGGCATCTTGATCAATTTTAGTTATGGAGGAAGCCATTAGATTCATTACGAAAAACAACCATGTTCAACACATAAAGTACATTGGCTTACTATATAATTTGTTTCACTAACTTCATATGATTAGATTGATAACATAAAACGTACATATTTGTAACATGTAATGCATATATTCATTCTTTATATGATGATTAGGTTCACCAAGAAAAAAAATAACTTGTATGTGTAGAACTTTAGACATTTAGGTTTATAATATACACATTTTTTATAATAAAATTTTCGTGTTTATGGCATAATATACACAAATTCATGACATATTGACGGAACAAATATACATAGTAAATCGTTATATGATTATAAAAATGACCTTTTATCGATAAATAAGAATTATAAAATTTATCACATGTTTATCATAATTACCGAGTATTTTCATAATAAAAATAGTTATGTGTTTACAAATAAAAATTATAAAATTACATAATGACTTTTTGTCTATATATAAAAATTATAAATTATAAATTATAAAAATAATCCTATATACCTAATTATCTATAAAATTATAAAAAGTAATCTCATATAACTAAATAAAATTTATGAAATTATAAAAATAATTTCCTTATAAAGTATTCTCCGGTCGGTGATAAAAGAATTGTGAATTTCCAGCAAACCTTCGGCTAGTTTATTCTCTTTTCCTTTTCCTGTTGCCCGTGTCGTTTGCCTTAGACAATTTGCATCTAATAAAGCTGACGGTTACTTGTCGTGTTTCATGGGACAAAAAGTTAAGAACAAATCCAAAATACGTAGGGGGAACTTTTGGGCTTTAACGAGAACGTAGGTTCTTTATTATGAGAAGCCACAATCTAAATTGGTATGATTTTAACCGTTTTTAAGCGAAAATAAATGTTCATCTCATTCCCATTTGAGCGACAATTATTTAATATTATTGTATTAACAAATTACAAATGAGCCAATACTATATCGACAGAATAATTCTTCTGGTACATACTTCTGTTATCAAAATGCATACGAAAATAACTTATGAGACCCTTGTAACATGATTTTTTTTTCTCGCTATACTAATCAAGAAATGAATGTAAAAGTACTATTATTTTTATATGTTTCTATAATTTTTTTTAGGATATAGATGTTATTATGGAGCGTCGTTAGTTTTGATAAAAATAAAATAAAATAGAGCTCATTATATATTAGGTTAGCTATCTATTTTCTATTTTAAATTAATTAGCTATTCATAAATTTTATTCTAGATTAGATCACTTAAAAAAATACCATGGTGCAACTTCAGATATACTATTAATCGACTTCATAGATACTACCACAAGACTCACAAATATATTTAGTAAGTTTTGGAGTGTTAAATTTAACTTAAATAGTTTCATACGATATTATCATGCATCACTATAATTTTATAAATATTTATATATTAATGAAATACAAATAAAAACACGGAATTATACTTACATGGAACAACCGTAGCTGACCCTAAAAATTCTCTATTTCTCATATTAAATTATTTATATTATCTTATTTCTGAACCTAAATATATTTAGTAAACTTTTATTCTCAAGTTATTTTTAATATAATAAAGACAACGGAAATAACTAAAAAAATTTCAATTGTAAAATAGAAGAAAAAAAAATCTTATCAAATTTGCAATTATTTATTCTCATCCTTAATTTACAAACCCTCATCTTCTATTACCAAACGGCTCGTCGATTTCTGTCATTCATTTTTCAGCTTAATGTTTTGTACAATACCAAACGCGGCCTTAGTTCTTTAGCGATATTATTTGCTAGGTAGGCTCAGAGGTAAGTTTTCCTCCCTTTAAGGACTGCCTTAATCTTCTTTAGGAGCTTTAGCAGATTCATCATTTTCCCTTTAATGGCTGCCTTAATCTTCTTCGTTAATCAACCGTATGTACTCTAAAATATTTACCTGATTGTAATCGTGTCCGCTTCACCTCAGTCCTCACCATAACTTACGCCTACTTCATTTCCCTTTCAGTTTCATTTCATCATCTTCGGAAAAAAACAAAAAAAAGTTTTCTATATTTTGCTCTTCATTAACTCTTCTTACTTAATACTGCATTTTCAAATTAGAACTGCCATTTGCTTCCCTGTCTCTCCCTCTCTCCCTCTCTCTCTCTCTCTATATATACACACACGCACACACACATATATCGTCTCAACAAGGTTTTCAAGAATGGAAAGTGGAAACCGAAAGCAAGCTAAATATTCCTCCATGGTTTCCAAATTCGCCAAAGTTTGCAAATTTAGATACACTCGCTTCTTCTCCTCCACCCCTTCCCACCGCCACCCTACCTTCGACGGGGAGAAAGACAAGATCGCTAGTGGTGGCGCATTGGATCCTTTAGTGACAGAGGACGGCGGCGACGCCGCGGGCGACACACTATGCGTTGCTGAGAAAGTCCATCTCCGACCCCATTCCTACGTGAAATGCCACGATAGCGACTCACCCCAGGGTATTGATATTGGCGAGGTATTTGAAACCGTCTCTGCTCTCAAATTAGCGTACATTCAGCTTCAAAATGCTCATATTCCTCATAACCCTGATAAGATTCGCGCTGCTGATGAAATCATTGTGAGGGAAATCGAAAAGTTGTGTAAGATTAAGCGCGAGTTCAGGGAGAAATGGTTTGGAAATATAAAATATCAGTCCGATGGTCTGGTAGCTCAAATTCTTAGTTGTAGAAAGTCGCTAGAGAAATTGCAGTCTCAGATGAAAGACAAAGAATGTGAGATTATTCGATTGAGGAGGCAGCTGCAGAAGTTGGATTCGAGGAATGAGAACCTGGTTCTGAAGCTTGGACGTAAAGATTCCACGGAAGACGGACTGAAAAATTCTGACAGAGTTGTGAGTGTAAAACTACTTGAAGATATGGCTGGGCATGTTTCGACGGCCATTCATGATTTTGCAAAGCCGTTGATAAGCTTGATGAAAGCTTCCGGGTGGGATCTAGATTCCGCTGCTAATTTCATCCAGGATTCCGTCTCGTACTCTAAAAGGTCCCACAAGAAGTTTGCATTCGAGGCCTACATTGCTCGAAGGATGTTTCATGGATTCTCAGTCCAGTCTCGTGATGTCAATGCTAGCGTAGACGACGTCTTGAGGTTTGAAGACCCCATGAATGCGTTGGACGATGATCCAGGTTCAAGTTTTGCGGAGTTTTGCAGGTCAAAGTATCCAATGGTTGTTCATCCTACGATGGAAGCGTCGTTCTTTGGGAACTTGGATCACAGGGATTTGGTGTCTAAAGGGAGGCATCCTAGAACGAGCTTTTATAGGTTATTTCTTAAGATGGCTAAGGGGGTCTGGGTTCTTGAAGCGACGGCAGGGGCTGGTCACCCTAAAGTACAGATATTTGGAGTCAAAAGAGGTACTGCATTTTGTGATGCTTACATGGAACCTGTGGTAGGTTTCGGTGATTTAGTTGAGGCTGGTAGAGAACAATGCGCGCACTGGGTGGAGTTCATGGTCATGCCTGGATTTTATATAGGGAATGCTGTGGTCAAGTCTCGGGTTTACGTATCTTGTTCGAATCACATGAATGGAAGCTGCTGTTCTTGAAAAGGCCTATTTATTGCCTACTCCACCACTGAGGTAATCTGATGAGTAGCAGCTTAAGCTGTATCTCCTGAGGTTAGGGACCCTGGAAAAATATGATATGATGACATGCATGTTCCGTACTGGATTTTCCATGCTAAAAGTTTGTACTGCACTATTATAATTGGCCGATTGATGATTGTTTTTCCGTCCTCCTAACCGTAAATACGCGAGAACAGCGTGTTTCCTTGAAGTTTGTTGCTGTGTTGTTTACCTTCCCAGAAACGACTCAAGTCTGTTGAAAATGCTAGTTAAGAGATTTGTTCCTGAGGTCTGATTGTTCTTAATTAATTGCTTGAGTAAACAGGATTTGTTTTTATGTTCTCTGCCGATATCTTGATCCAAAACCTCTCTCTAAAGGACGATACTTGTAGACATTAAATTACATCACCGAGAGAGAAATTGGAATAGGTTGCTCTGATTTTGTTCCCATTGTCATGTATGAGAATTTATAAAGTTGAACGTTGAACGCGAGAGAGAGAGAGAGAGAATAGGATGATGAAACTAAGCGAGGGGAAACCAAAAATGAATGCCTGACGAAAAATATTAAGGTCGGTCCGGAGTTCACTCTGAGGGTGGGGGCCCTGAAGGAGTGGTGATTTCCTCCTCCTCGTCGGGAGAGAAAAGATCCTTACAGAGCTCCCCATAGAACCTACAGACCAAATCAATGAAAATGGGACTCTTTAGGTTCCTCCAACAGTAGAGTAACTCTTCGACGTCCATCAAATCCTTGAGCTTCCCTTCCTCTATAATCATCTCCACCAAATAGTTCTCGAAACTCCTGCACGCGTCCTCCACGTCTTCAAGGTCATCCGAGCTGTCTTTCTTACTCCCCAGGCTATGCCTCACGAAAGCTGGTGTTATCGGGGAAGGGAATGGTTCCTTCCCGATGGTCCCAACATCGGATATACTGGTGATATCCATCACCTGGTCTTCCAACTCCTTTGGCGACGATCTCATCGATTTAAACAGTGACAGGAGCTCTGCTATGCGCTGCCCAACTCGTTCGCCCGTAGGGGTAGCAGGAGTGGCGTCGGTGGCAGGAGCCCTAGGAGTCCTCTTAGTAGAGGCGACGGTGGTGGTGCGTCTTCTTCGACGGAACCTGAGGGATTTCCTTGTAAGGGTGGGGGGTTTACGCAGCCTGAGCTTGGGTTTGGGACGACTTTTAGGCAGTCTTATGGATTTAATGGAGAAAGGCTTGCGGAACCTGACGACCTGTGTGCGGATGGTGTGGCGGCGGCGGCCAAGGCGGGGGCGCCTAAGTGTAGGAGCACGAAAGCGAGGACCTTTTAAGGAGAAAGAGGAACGTTTGTTGATACGGATTATGAAGACCGAGAGCATCCTGGTGCAGGGCTTGATTACCTTGGATTTGAAGGCAACTAATGCTTTAATCCTTTTCATCTTTTTCATGACGGGCCAAAAGGAGTAGTGGCAGCGGGCGTTAGATTTAGTTAGGTTGGGTGTCAGTGAAGCAAAGTTGGCGGGACAAGCCGGATATCTGTTAGCTAAGCTACGTACCCTTTTCTTGCTGTCGTTGTTGTAGTTTGGAAATTAGAGAGAAGGGTGTGGCTGTGGCTGTGATGGATGGATGGTATGGAAGGAAGGGAAGGGTGTTTGCTGCAGCACAGAAGCAGCGCAGTCCATTCCAACGTTAATGGAGGACGGTGTTTGTAATTAGGTGATTTTGTGGATTACTTGGAAGAACTTTATACCAAGAAATAGTAATTGTTTGTTGTAGTTGATGTTGGAGGACACGTCTAATGTCCTGAATATATACCAAAATATAAAGTAGGATACTGACCGAATCTTGTTAGGAGTGGGATAGTGGGATACCACAATGATCGGTTTATTGCTGTAAATACCAACTTAGCATGCTATACTCGGCAGCAAGCATTGACAAATGAAAAATCAGGTTGCATCAATTTATTTATTTATTTTTGGTAGTTTAGTTTAGTTTTTTTTTTACTTCTTCAGAAATGTGTGTATAATATACTCATTACAGAGAAGTTGGTTGTTTTTGTTGCACCATAAAATAGTAGCTAGCTGACTGGAACGAGGTGTTGACACCGGAAAAATATATAACAAGAAAAATAATATTTGATTGTTACGTGGTCAATCAACTTAAATTGGGGATAATTAAATATTGTTAAAAATTATTCAGGATTTATATGTTAAAATAAAATATTTTAATTATTTACGTCCCGTTCGTATTTTATTAAATTGGGGCAAAATAATTTAATTGGGCTTAGTTTAATTAAATACGGGTCTAATTTATTTCACAAAAGGCTACGAGTTCGTAAAATTAAGTTAAATGAAACACGACTTTTAAGTCTAAAATGCAAGACGGACCTAAGCCTAAAAGCCAAGGAGGTCATTTTCTCTATAAATAGAGGGCATCCCTCCTCATTGAAGACACTGAAGTCCCAAGATCAAGAGCTTATAGAGAGAACGCTCCCAAGCACTCTAAAGTTAAAGATCGAAGACTCGAAGAACGAAGACCGAAGAACGAAGATCCGAAGATTGAAGAAGTAACATCTGAGGACCAAAGAACGAAGATCAAGGAACGAAGATCTGAAGATTGAAGAAGTAAGATCCAAGGATCGAAGAACGAAGAACGAAGAACGAAGAACAAAGATCGAAGAACGAAGCTTTCTAGATCGTCAAAGTCAAAAACGTTGAAGCGTTGTAACTTCAACATCATTAAACCTGTTCGAATAGATCAAGCACCACCAAATCGTACCCTCTTTACCAGATAAATTAAATTTTTATCAACAGGTTTGGATCAAGCTCATTAAACTCAAGACGAGACCCGAACAAGTTGAGACCAAAATTCAACATCGTGAATCATAACGTCATCAATTGTCTAGGAGATTGAATCAGAGGATATAAATCTTGTACCGGATTTATACAGAGATTGTACCTACATTCGATCCGATAATTAATAATCAATAAAAGTATATTTTGTTCGTCAATTTTCTTTTATCAGAAAATTTGTCGTTAACAAATTTGGTGCACCCGGTGGGACAATCTCTGCCTCTCATCTCAATCTCCAACTACGCATCTTGATGGCTTCAAACACTAACAAAAGCATCCTCAACAACTGTGCAACACTCAGTGGTGACAGTAATCACACCGGGCCATTGACACGAAGCAAGGCAAAAATCATTGCCTCAAGCAACAAAGATATGTTTCTTGAAGCCCTCGTTGCTGAACGATCAATGCCGCCCATTGTAGGAGCTACCTCAAAACATGCTCTATTAAACCAAGATGAAGATTCAGATAACTCTGCATACTCAATCGCTCCAGTGATGACCACTGGAATCATTGATGAACAGCTCGCATAATTGAAATAGGCTGTTGACATCCTCTCCAAAGCTGTGAAAGAAAAGTATGAGCAAATCGCTATGCTCATGCAAAAACTCGAAGAAAAATGTGACGCTTCATCTAGTAAAGAGAAAGAGGGGATCATTGAAGCAAAAGATCAGGATGAATCTTTCAATAGATTGCAGCTTCAGGAGGAGAAAGACTGCTCCAACCTAACTCCTTTAGGAGGTTTGACTCCCAAAGGCCTACAAGAGATGATTGCTAGTGTAGTAAAAGCTCAATTCGGCATCGCTTCCCAAAATAGCTTCTCTTACATGAAGCCCTACACAAAGAGGATCGACTGCTTGCCAATGCCCGTTGGTTATCAGCCTCCCAAATTTCAATATTTTGAAGGCAAGGGCAATCCCCGCTAGCATATAGCACATTTCATCGAAACTTGTAATAATGCAGGCACTGGAGGAGGTTTACTAGTGAAATAATTCGTGCGATCGTTGAAGGGAAATGCTTTTGATTGGTACACTAACCTCCCTAGCGAGTCCATTGATAGTTGGGAAGAGTTGGAGAGAGAGTTCAGCAACCGCTTTTACAACGCTCGCCGGACTGTAAGTATAGTGGAACTTGCAAACACTAAGCAGTGGGAGAATGAGCCCATTGAAGAGTACATCGAGCGTTGGCGTTCATTGAGCCTAGATTGTCAGGATCGCCTCAGCGAAGTATCGGCTATTAGGATGTGAATTGAAGGAATGCATTGGGGTATTGCGTACATCTTGCAGGGCACAAAACCTAGAACTTTTTCTGAGTTATCTACGACTGCTCACAACATAGAGGTGAACATTGCTAAACATGGACGTAAAATACCTGTGTTTGAACATCCTAAGGAGAAGAAGGAATTCAAGAAGAATGAGAAATATTCCAAGAGCATGACGAAGGGGGCAATGGCTATTGGTGCATCTCCAATTAAGATCTCAGCTAAGCCACAAAGATTTTACGGGAGTCAAAACTACTCAAAGCAAGAGTTTACAAAGAAGCGGACAACTTTGAAGGAATTGGAGGCAAAACAATACCCATTTCCTGATTCAGACGTCCCGGGGATGCTGGAAGATTTATTGGAAAAGAAGGTGGTAGAATTGCCGGAACCAAAGCGTCCGCAAGAGGTAGGACGAACTGAAGATCCTAGATACTGCATGTACCATCGATGCATTAGCCATCCAACTCAAAAATGCATCACTTTGAAGGAGATGATCATGAAATTGAAAAAAGAGGGAGTAATTTTGCTCGATCTAGAAGCTCCAACAACAAGCCTAAATTATATCACCGTGATGGGAGACTTGACCAAGACAGTGCCTACAAAGGTTAGCCGGTTAAATCAGTTTGGAAGCCTGGAACTAATTCTGGTATATGTCTCAAAAAGTGATGGTTCACAAACTGACACAGTTGTTGAAGACCTTGAAGTGAAGGAGAACCCTATACAAATCGACGAGGAGGATGAGGGTTGGACTTTGGTGACAAGAAAACAGCCAAAGAGAAAACAAGCTACAAAGCTTCAACTACGTCGACGCCAGGAGAAGCAGTCTAGAAGGAAAAAAGGTCTGACCAAGCCGAAGAAAGGGATGAAGTTGAAGCTAAGAAAGGCAAGAGCCTTGCCAATTGAATTGCTGAAACAAGAACCTCTTAAGCCAATCACACTAGTAGAATTTTTCCCTCCAAAATTCTTGGAAGTTTATGAAGTTAACACGACTTCCTGCTACGTAGTCGAAGAAGAGGATGCAAGAGAGGATGTCGTGTAAGATGATAATTCTCTCGCTACACTTGGCTTAAATAGCGACGAGATGACTGAAACACTTTCACAATATGAAAGTTTACAACAGTTGAACAAGTTACCGAAATAGGTTCGAGAAGTTATTACTAAAGCTCTTCAAGGGCCAGGAGTACGAAATCACGTAGGTGATGCAGTTTGTCGTGCCTCTCTCCCCTTCACAGAGGATGATATGTTGCTCGGAGCCAAAACACATAATAGGCCACTCTTTATCTCGGGATATGCCCGTGACCAAAGAATCGGTCGTGTGTTGGTTGACGGAGGGTTAGTTGTAAACATCATGCAACTATTCACCATGAAGCAGCTCGGAATACCGATAGAAGAGCTATCAAATAGTAGACTTTTCATCCAAGGCTTCAATTTGGGAGGAGAAAAGTCTATAGGGAAAATATATCTTGACCTCACTATTGGGAGTATGACTTCATCAACGTTATTCCATATAATTGATGCCAAGACATCCTATAACATGTTGTTGGGTCGTCCTTGGATCCATGATAATGGAGTAGTCCCTTCAACTCTCCATCAATGCCTTAAATTCTTCAAAAATGGAGTATAGACAGTGTTCGCTGATGAAAGACCCTTCACAATGGTTGAGTCACACTTTGTAGATGCTAGGTTTTACAATGAGGTGGAGGAAACGCCGAGCAAGATAAAGCTACTGGTGCCACCAGCAAGAAAGACTACATCGCTGAAGCAAATCGATAAAGTAGTAGATATAGAGAGACCGACAGCCGGTCACGAAGGAGTACAACTGAACCCTAAACCTAAAAAAAGCTTAAGTCACAAGATAGTAAGTTCTCCGGTCTTAAGGTATGTCCCAAAATCCAAAAGGAAAGAAGGGAAATCTCCATTCACAAGCTGTGGTCATAAGTTTGTGATGCTACTACTCCCACAACGGAGGATGTAAATATCTTGAAGAAAAACCTCGTGGTCCCTATCACAAGAACAGGCCAGGCGAAGGTAACTAAGCCTCCATTGCCAGGATTCGAGAGGTCATCCAAAATGTTAGCATAAGAGATTACCATCCCGACGTAGAGAATAGAGGAGGGTTTTGATCCAAATGCATATAAGTTGATGGCACATTGCGGGTTTGATATCTCTACCTTTAAGACAACAAATGACGATAATAAAAGGCACATGGAGAGAACACCGTATGGCATGACCAACACCCAAAAGATATTATTAGATCAAGGCTAGACAGTGAACACATCAAGGAAGGGCTTAGGATACTCAAATCCGAAGCCTATAATAATTTCAGCTAGAGGAAAGGATAAAGGGGTATCCATACAATATATCACTGCTGAAGAAAATGAAGATTTGGAGAGGCGAACATCGGAATGTCAACAAAGGATCTCAGTGTTTGATAGGTTAGATCACTCGATTAAGACAAGGCCTTCTGTGTTCTCTCGAATAGGGGGAAAAACCTTACAAGAGGTAAGCCCAACTCAGAAGAAGTCATATGTGTTCTCGCGCCTTGGAGTCACCAATCATAATAATAAGATTTGGAAGAGGAAATTGGAAACTTCATTGATTTCGGATGAACAAGGGAACGAAATGAAGAGTCTCATACCATCACAGATGAGGCGCTATGCCAAGTTACAAATTACCACAGAGGGAGCCCTTAAAATCAAGAAGTACGTCGTTATCGTCATTGGGCAAAAGCAGCCAGAGAAGAAGAGTTCCACATCAAAGCAATTAATAGCTTCCACTAACCACATAACCATCGAAGATGACTCAAGTCAAGAGATGGTAGAACAGGAAGCACCCCCAGAACTTGAAGATGGGGGCAAGCTACTGTGGACAAATTGAAGCAAGTCAATTTGGGTACTATAGAGGAGCCCAGGGTGACCTTTGTCAGTGCTCTACTGAAACCTGATGAGGAAAAGAAATATATTGAGTTACTAGAGGAATATAAATATATCTTTGCATGGACATACAAAGAGATGCCCGGACTTGACCCAAAGGTAGCAGTGCATGAACTTGACATCAAGCCTGAGTGGAAACATAGACCGGTGAAACAACCATTACGTCGTTTTTGAGTCAGGGTTCATTCGAGAAGTTAAATACCCTTCATGGATTGCAAATATAGTCCCTGTCAGGAAGAAAAATGGGAAGCTTCGCCTTTGTGTAGACTTTAGAGATTTGAACCATGCATGCCCAAAAGATCATTTCCCTCTCCCTATCACAGAATTGATGGTGGATGCCACGACGGGACATGAAGCATTGTCATTCATGGATGGTTATAGTGGTTATCATCAAATTCGCATGGCTCCTAAGGATGAAGAATGTACAGGTTTTCGCACTCCAAAAAGAATATTCTGCTATCGAGTCATGCCTTTTGGATTGAAGAATGTAGGGGCCACCTACCAAAGGGCTATGCAAAAGATCTTTGATGAAATGTTGCACAAGGTTGTAGAATGCTATGTCGACGATTTGGTATTCAAGTCAAGACGAAGAGACAACCACATCCAAGATCTTAAGATAGTATTTGATCGACTGAGAAAGTATCATCTCAAGATGAATCCATTAAAGTGTGCATTCGGTGTTACATCTGGAAAATTCTTAGTTTTTGTTGTCCGACATAGAGGCATCGAAATTGATCAGTCAAAGATTGATGCAATCCAGAAGATGCCGAGACCAACAAACCTCAACGAACTTCGAAGCCTATAGGGTCGACTGACTTATATATGAAGGTTCATCTCAAACTTAGCAGGGCGTTGTCAACCGTTTAGCCATCTCATGAGAAAGAGAGAGCCTTTTGAATGGGATAAAGCTTGTGATAATACTTTTGCAGGTATCAAGAGGTATCTCCTTAATCCACCCGTCCTAGCAGCACCTCTACCGGGCAGATCGCTTTTGCTTTATGTGAAAGCACAAGAACGTTCACTAGGGGCATTATGTGCACAATAAAATGAAAAGAGGAAGGAACAAGCACTCTATTATTTGAGTCGTACTCTCATTAGAGCAGAAATCAACTACACCCCAATCAAGAAGACATGTCTAGCCTTGGTTTTCACCTTACAAAAACTAAAACATTACATGCAAGCGCATACGGTACATCTGATATCACGTGCAGATCCCATCAAATATGTCATGTCTAGGTCGGTGTTGACTGGACGACTAGCAAAATGGGCCCTGGTGATAAATCAATACGACATTATCTTCATTCCTCAAAAGGCGATCAAAGGACAAGCATTGGCAGACTTCTTAGCCGATCACCCAATTCCAGCTGAGTGGGAGTTATCAGATGAACTACCGGATGAGGAGTCATTGGTCATTGAGGTCCTCCCTCCATGGGAAATGTACTTCGATGGTGCTGCACAAAGAGACGACGCTAGAGCTGGGGTGGTGTTTGTGTCCCCTCAAAGGCATGTGCTTGCATATTCATTTGTGCTCACAGAGTTATGCTCCAATAACATGGCAGAGTATCAAGCACTGATCATAGAGCTCGAGATGGCACTGGAGATGGAAATCAAGGATCTAAATATATATGGAGACTCAAATCTAGTAATAAAGTAGCTCCTAGAGGAGTATGATGTGAAGAAAGATGATTTAATTCCCCACCACAAGTACGCTACACATCTGCTTGGAAAATTTCATGAAGTGAAGCTGGAACTTAAAGGAAGAGGATCAAACAAGATTGCATATGCACTTGCAAACTTGGCAGCGACAATAGCATTAGGGGTTGACGAAACAACAATAGTACCGGTATGTAGTCAGTGGGTCGTACCATCCATCCATGACAAGGAGGAGGATGTATCAAACTTAGTCTCTGTCTATGAGGTGGACCTCAAAGACTAGCGACAACCACTTATAGACTATTTAAAATATGGCAGGTTACCAGATGATCTTCGACATCGAATGGAGATTCGACGAAGAGCGGTGCGATTCTACTTTCACAATAACACACTTTACCGTCGTAATGCGAATGGACTCCTACTTCGATGCTTGGGAGAAAGAGAAGCAAAGGAAGTCATGGAGGAAGCTCGTGCAGGGGTTTGTGGAGCTCATCAATATGGGCTTAAGCTACATGATAGAATTAAGCGTCTCAGCTATTATTGGCTGACAATGGTGCAAGACTGTATGGATTATGCAAAGAGGTGCAAGTCATGCCAGTTTCACGCAAATTTCATTCATCAACCATCGAGCCATTGCATCTTACGGTAGCATCATGGCCATTCGAAGCATGGGGTCTTGACATCGTTGGTCCGTTCACACCAAAATCTTGAAGTGGAAAAGCATACATCTTAGCTGTGACAGATTACTTTTCCAAGTGGGCTGAAGCTGTGGATTTAAAAGAGGTGAAGAAGGAGAATGTGGTTGAATTCATCCGAACTCAGATCATCTATCGGTTCGGAATTCCTAGGTACATCTTGACAGATAATGGGAAGCCCTTTGTCAATCAGCTAGTGACCAAGTTATGCCATAAATTTGAATTTACACAGAGGACATCTTCCATGTACTATGCTCAAGCAAATGGTCAAGTGGAAGCTTTCAACAAAACATTGTATACACTTCTAAAGAAAGTAGTGTCGAAGAACAAGCGAGATTGGCATGAGAGAATGGGAGAAGCTTTATGGGCATATCGGACAACTCGGCGAAACTCCACTGAAGCCACTCCATATTTCTTAGTCTATGGAGTTGAAGCAGTGCTCCCGATCGAGATTCAGATTCCATCACTCCGAATTGCTACTCATGAAGGACTGGCGGAGGATCAGAATGCCCAACTTCGTCTCGCTGAATTGAAAGCACTTGACGAACAATGACTAGAGCTTTCAACAAGAAAGTGCGCCTGAGATCATTTCAAGTGGGTGACATGGTGCTTGCAATCCGGAGACCCATCATTCTTAGTCACCGCACAGATGGAAAGTTCGCCACAAAATGGAATGGTCCATATGTTGTCCAAGAACTCTACACCAACGGTGCTTACAAGATAGTAGCTGGCGATGGATTAAGAGTTGGCCCTATCAATGGAAAGTTCCTCAAGCGTTACTACCCGTAGAACTTCCATTGTAATACTCCTAGCCCGCAAGAGTATAAACTGTGAACGGCAAAATCATAAAATAAAGAACTTCCACTGTAATACTCCTAGCCCGCAAGAGTATAAACTGTGAACGGAGAAATCATAAAATAAAGATCTTCATTGTAATACTCCTGGCCCGTAAGAGTATAAACTGTGAATGGAGAAATCATAAAATAAAGATCTTCACTGTAATACTCCTGGCCCGCAAGAGTATAAACTGTGGACGACAAATAAAAAAAAAGCCGGAAGCCGAATCTGGTTCAAAAGATACTGGCCGTTGACGAAGAGAAGCGGTTGAACGAGATTCGACAGCTGTAAAAACAGTCGAAAGCCGAATTCGGTTCAAAAGATGCTGACCGTTGACGAAGAGAAGCAATTGAACGAGGTTCGACAGCTGTAAAAATAGCCGATAGCCGAAAGCCGAATCTGATTCAAAAGATGCTGACCGTTGATGAAGAGAAGCGGTTGAACGGGGTTCGACAGCTGAAAAAATAGCCGGAAGCCGAATCCGGTTCAAAAGATGCTGGCCGTTGACGAAGAGAAGCGATTGAATGAGATTCGACAGCTGTAAAAACAGCCGGAAGCCGAATCCGGTTCAAAAGATACTGGCTGTTGATGAAGAGAAGCGGTTGAACGGGGTTCGACAACTGTAAAAACAGTCGGAAGCTAAATCCGGTTCAAAAGATGCTGGCCGTTGACAAAGAGAAGCGGTTGAATGGGGTTCGACAACTGTAAAAAAATAATAAATAAAAAATTATATATATATATATACTAAAAAAAGGAAAGAAAAAAAAAAGAAAAGGAAAAAAAGAAGAGAATATATATATGTATATATACACACACACACACACACATATATACATATATATATACTAAAAAAAAGGAAAGAAAAAAAAAGAAAAGAAAAAAAAAAGAAAAGAGAGAAGCTTTATAAGTGAGGAAACAAATTAATAAGGAGTTACGCAGAAAAGAATTACCAAAGGTATGTTAATGACGAATTAGTCATACAGAAGTAAAGCAAGAGACCTCCAAATAAATTGAAAAGTCTTCGGTTTTCTCGGTGGGGCGAGATTAATTTTGGTTGCCAAGTTATTGTGTTTACTTGGGCGACTCGTATATTTATAATTGGATTAGTTGGCTGTAAATCTTTAAGGATAGAATCACCGGTTAAAAGATAAGCTTTTGTGATAAGATTAAAGGCACAAAACTCCTAAAAGATAGTAATCCAATTGGGAAAATATCTTTTGTAAAAATATCTAGATATGTTTCACCATCAAGATATTAACTGCGGATAAGATTTTTTTAACTCTAGTAAAATTTTAGTATTTCACTTAAAATAAATCTTCAAAAAAAAAAAAGAGGTATCCAAGTTCATATTTTGGATAAATTCCGACCAAGTACTACAAGTCACAGTCAAATGGTCACTTAAATTTACCAAGCCAGTGACTTGTAGTGGAGGCATTTGTTGACACCGGAAAAATATATAACAACAAGAAAAATAATATTTGATTGTTATATAGTCAATCAACCTAAATTGGGGATAATTAA
This sequence comes from Tamarix chinensis, assembly GCA_030549775.1. Lineage (NCBI taxonomy): Eukaryota > Viridiplantae > Streptophyta > Magnoliopsida > Caryophyllales > Tamaricaceae > Tamarix > Tamarix chinensis. The sequence goes on from CM060181.1 coordinate 84,497,009, forward strand.
AAATTTCTAAAAATTATTCGGGATTTATATGTTAAAATAAAATATTTTAATTGTTTACGTCCCGTTCGTATTTTATTAAATTGGGCCAAAATATTTCAATTGGGCTTAATTTAGTTAAATACGGGTCTAATTTATTTCATAAAGGGCTATGAGTTCGTAAAATTAAGTTAAATGAAACATGACTTTTAAGTCTAAAACACAAGACGGGCCCAAGCCCAAAAGCCAAGGAGGTCCTTTTCTCTATAAATAGAGGGCACCCCTCCTCATTGAAGACACTGAAGTCCCGAGATCAAGAACTTATAGAGAGAACACTCCCAAGTACTCTAAAGCTAAAGATTGAAGACTCAAAGAACGAAGATCCAAAGATTGAAGAAGTAACATCTGAGGATCGAAGAACGAAGATCGAGGAACGAAGATCTGAAGATTGAAGAAGTAAGATCCAAGGATCGAAGAACGAAGAACGAAGAACAAAGATCGAAGAACGAAGCTTTCTAGATCGTCAAAGTCGAAAACGTTAAAGCGTTGTAACTTCAACATCATTAAATCTGTTCGAAGAGATCAAGCACCACCAAATCGTACCCTCTTTACCAGGTAAATTAAATTTTCATCAACAGGTTTGGATCAAGCTCATTAAACTCAAGACGAGCCCCGAACAAGTTGAGCCCAAAATTCAACATTGCGAATCATAACGCTATCAATTGTCTAGGAGATTGAATCAGTAGATATAAATCTTGTACCGTATTTATACAGAGATTGTACCTACATTCAATCCGATAATTAATAATAAATAAAAGTATATTTTGTTCGTCAATTTTTTTTTTATCAAAAAATTTGTTGTTAACACGAGGTTTTGAGTACAAATGAGATAGATATGTACAGTGGTACTCCTACCTAGCTGGGAAGCCGTATATATGCATATGAGAATGCAGCATGATTTGGGCGTGCAATTGCATTTCGACATGCACGAGGCTGCTAGCCAAGTTCTGGCACCGGCACCTATCTACCCTTTGTTTTGTCCTTGCCTTGAATGTCCTAGACGAATAATCGGAGGAGGTGGGGCAATTGACTAATTGGGATTTTGAGGGGTTATTGTGCTGTGGATGTTGGGCTTGTATTCGAAACTAGGCCTGAGCCTGGGTTTTATCCTTGGATCGGTCCAGCTTTCCTGTCTTGCGGGTGAATGGGTACCCCAACATTACCCAGAAGACCAATAAAACTAGTTAGGATCCATCGGTGTCAGGCCGTTTGCTTATTACTTCCGTCCGTATGAAATAGGAATCACCTTACTAATTTATACATTTTATTAAAAATTAATAAATATATTTTTTATTTTTAATTATATTTTTCATTAAAATATAATACATTATTTAATACATATGTAATAAATAAAAAATTAAAAGTAAAAGTAAAAAATATATTTTGAATTTTCTAAGGTTATGTTTTTATATAAAAATTTGATGATAAAATAACTTATTTTTTAACATAAATAGATTAATATTTAATTTATGACTAAAATTGTTAACGAGCAGGCTTGTGAACATACTAGATTAGGCTTGATAAAATTTTAACTTGACTTGTCCATATAGTTACACAAACTAAATCCAATCATTATTTTTTTAGCTCCTTTATTATATGAGTCAATCTCAAATTAGGTAGATTTGACTTGTTTATTCAAGTGTCGACTCAGTAACAAGTCAATCGACGATTGTTTAATAGTTTGCTTGATGCTTATTTATGTGTTTATTATATGTCATAAATACCGCATTACCCATAAGTAGTGATTGTGCTTTTATATACAACAATTCGTTTCAAATCGAGTATTATGTTAGATATAAATTAATTAAATAAACGTAACAATTTTTTTGCTTAATTAATCTGTATTGTCTTCTGGGAAAAGTCTCTCCTAGTCTTGATAAGTTAGAAGATATTGTTATTATTATTATGGTTGCAGAACATTCCTAGTGGATTATTATGGTTGCTGCCGCCGCTGCCATTGTGTTGTTGGGGAGGTGGTCGTTGCCGCGATCGAAGAAAGAACTCGTGGGAGGGGGGGCCTGCCCCGGAAGAAAAGAGAATAACAAACAAACATAGGATGCTTCTTCTGTACAAACATATATATTGCCGGCAGGAATGTGAATAATAGCGATGATCGATGTAGATGTACTGGCTGGTAGCAGTGCAGTGTGATTTATTTTCTTACGAACAGTTACTCGAGCATTCAATTACGCCGTATTATTAATGTTTTATTCACACAGTCCGCCCGTAATTTTATCCTATTAATTAATGCCAACAACATGAAAGCAAAATCGCTCGCTTCATTATTATACTAGATTATAAGGGATCAGAAATAACATTATTAGATCTTGCTAACAGTGTAGTTAAGTGGAGTAGTGTGCAGACGGAGTTAGCTTTTGAAATACTACTTGCAGTATTAAATTAAAAGCAAGCGAGGAAGCAAGCATGCATTTGTTTATACGTACGGCTTTCGTCGAAACATGGAGATTTTTTTTTGGGTTTATGGGAACAAGGAGTTCTAACATCAAATATTAGCAAAATTGTTTATACCACTAGTTGATTTGCTTTAAGTATCATCAACCATCATCACTACCCTTTTTTTTCCTTAATTTCTTTTAAAGTGGTTCCCTCCCTCCCTCCCTCCCCCCACAAGGCCACAACAAGTGAACACTGTCATTGATATTTTCATACATTTTCCATTTATATTCTAAAGCAAGAAAGGCAGAACACAAATCTGTATTCCCGCAGTCTTTTCCCCACTTGTCTGCCTCTCTGCCTGCCTTCACTTCATTGGTATCGCGCGGCCATATATATTCATATTAGATTACTACTAGTAGTTTTGTCATACATATATATATATATACACACACCCACGCACTCTTGAAGAGCATCTTTTATCATAGAAGGACAAGGAGAGGAGATAACCACCAGATAAGTTATTGCAGAGCACGTACTAGGGTTGATTTGAAATATTCCTTTCTTCTATATCTTTTTCTTGTTGGGTTGATTATTGCTGATGGGAAAGTATAGGTTTAGATTATCAGATATGATGCCAAATGCTTGGTTTTACAAGCTCAAAGACATGAGCCACGGTGCAAGAAACAACCCAAACCACCGTGGCGGCCACCACCACCACCACCATCATAAGAAGAAGAGACGTCCCTCTAATTCTTCTGCTTCCGCTTCTACTTCAGCTTCCAACGCCAGCGCCGCACCATCTCACATAGTTCCCCGCCTTTCCAACCCGCCTTACAATAAATATCACTCTCCCTCCTACCGCTCTCACTCGCCCCGACTTTCTGATTTATATTCTCCCAGAAACCATAAAGCCTCCGACATTCCTCTTCCTCCGCCTACGCCTAGCAGTCCAACCTCCAGAATATCATCCTCGTCGTCGACGTCCATAATGCTATCCAAGAGATCAAAGTCCAGGAAATCTCTTGGTCATATGCCCTCCCCTAGTCCAACAAGGAGGCCGCTGCAGCAGCAGCAGCAGGAGGAGACCATTATCCCCCCTACTACTAGTCGATCCTTGGTAACGTCGAATAATACCTGCAATCACCATCATATGCGTTATTACTCTCTCTCCGATGGCTCCCCTCATAACTCCTTGCTTTGGGATGAATCCAACTCCTACTGCCACCACCGCCATAACAACAACAGCAACATTTATGGTCTCGTCTCCTCTGATGAGGTGGGTTCGAGAAGCTCAGACAGCTGCAGGGTCAGTTCTTCAACTGCGGATGTCATCATTGATCTCAATATGGACGAAGATTCCTACACTAATTCTGAATTCCAACTTGTTTCCGAAGCACTTGATCATGAACTCAATTCACCAACAGTATTGACAGATCCGGCAGCAATATTCAACGCTTACCTTGATGAAAATAATTCTACTGCTGGATCAAGAACTGGCACCATGATCACGACGACGACGACGACGACCACCACCGCTTCATCGAAGAAGAGTAGTTGTTCAAAAGGCCAGCAATTTGAGGAGATAGAGTGTGGTGGTGGTCCGTCTTCTTTGCATCAGCTATCGGTCAGAATCAACTACGTAAGATCAGAGGAGAGAAACATAAGCAGCAGCAAAAGGAGTTGTAAAGAGCCAGCAGTCAAATCCAATGAGGTATCATCATGTAGTAAATATTCTAGCAGTAGCAGGAGGAGCAGGACCGTAACCATGAATACTAATGCCCCCCCTGCAGCTGGACCCGGAGGAATTAGAGGAGTTAAGCTGAGACTCGGTACTAGAACTCCACGAATAGCCTGCAACAAGAAGGTGACGCAAGCCCAAGCGAAAAATGGCACCAGAAAAAGCATAATATTATCCGCTAATTCGCCGAGGAGGAGGATGAACTCGAAGAATTCAAAGTCAACAAGGAGATCTTCGTCTTGTGCGACTTCACTTTCGCAGAGCTTTGCAGTGGTGAAGTCGTCTTGTGACCCTCAGAGAGACTTCAGGGAATCCATGACGGAGATGATCGTAGAAAACAACATAAGGGCGTCCAGGGATCTGGAGGATCTACTGGCTTGTTACCTTACCCTCAATGCGAACGAGTACCACCAACTTATTCTCAAGGCCTTTGAGCAAATCTGGTTCCACATGTTCTACGATGATGACCCATCCATCACAGATGTCAATTAGTAATAATAATGATTACTTAATACCCGATCTGTCCGACCGACGTCTGCCTAGCTATATCCACTGCTATTTCACCCGTTCGCACGTATATGAAACACAGGTATTTGTGCATAGTCAAAGTAATTTAAAAATAATAAAACTTTTGTTATTGATAACAATAGACTATTATAATTTTATTTATTTATGTGTTTTGAAAGACTACTGCAATGGGAATTATTGTTATTAAGTATCAGAAATTTTTAAGTCTCTAGATGTATATCACCTAATACAATAATATATAACCAATCATAATTAAAGATTCCTTTTTTCAACAATAGCCTAACATTTAATAATGACCAACCTTGGTTCTTATTTATCGTCAGTATATAAGATCATAATCATAAATTATCTTCAATTGAATTCGAATGACAACCTATTATGGGATGGTCTCAATGACATCCGGAAATCAAAACTTACTTCCAACACATGAGTACCAAGTATTGTCATGACCTCCATTTATAAGATGAGTTGATAGTTGCATGTGCGATACCTTGTTTGCTACTTTTTGCTATAACTAATAAAATTTGATGGAAATCTCCACTAAGAGTGACAATCTTCCCAGCAAAGGGTTCATCAAGACAAAATGAATTTAGCCCAAGTACTCGATCAATTGATCCACTTTCTTATCCCACAATGTAGATGCAAGCTTGTCTTCACTTCAAGAAATAATTCATACTTGAGATCTTCTAAGGTGATATCAATAAACTTTGTTGGCTTGCAATCATTTTGACAATACTTTGGTGAGCTCATTAACTCCACAAAACCATTCACATCTATATGACCAGTAAACATATTAGTCACAAAATATTTAATGTATAGAGCATTGACAGGGCGAATGAGTGAGTTTTAAAAGTACCAATCGATTGATCAGCCAAAACTAGTAGACTGTTCATCGAGAAACCTAGGTATCCACTCTAGAATAACCAATCAACTTGTGGGAAAAATCATTCAACCAGTGGAAGCAATCAACTGGCATTTGACAACTGGTCAACTGATTCTACTAAAAATTTCAACCTATTTCTGGATTTTGTTTTGATTTATTTTTTAATGATTTTTTAAATTTCTATTTACACTCTTTGTGTGCTAAGTAGAATATTTTTGGTGCTTTGGAAATATTTTAACATTATTTAGATCCTTATATGATTTTATTTAACTAAAATTTCCTAAAAACAATTTTAACATATTTCTCCTACCTATCTTCTTCTCTCTCCCCCTCCATTTCCTCTCTTTTTTTGTAGTAAGGGATGCATGCAAACCTTCCCTTGTACCCCTGACTGACCTCAACTCTATCACAATTTATTTCACTCCATCTCTCCCCATGCTTCATCATTTTCACCTATCTTACACTTCCAAAATTTACAAACTAATTTAAAATGAGTTTGCAAAAGCTTAAGCTATAAAATGTAGGGGGTTTCACTACATCCAACATAAAAGAAATCCCGAAGCAAGAAAAAGTAACCTTGTAATTAGGGATCAGGTATTGGAAGCACTTGATCCCACTAGGATATATGATATGAACTAGAGAAAATATAACAAATATAATGAAAACATAGTATATAAAAGTCCAAAGAGAGAGAGAGAGAGAGAGAGAGAGGTCCTGGATAATACTATTCTTGATCTAACCTAATTAACAGTCATCACAAGCAATACAATAAAAGCATTGAATCAACAAGTATCAAAAATATATTTTGACAAAGTCACAACTACCTACTGAATAGATAGAAAACCATGTAACATTACCCATAAGTACATCGGTACTAAGTAAGCTATTATATAATATTAAGTATGTAAATGTCAACACATAGAAGGAATCACAAGAGGAATATGGAATATGCACTTTAAATCACACATGCGATAGCAAGAGTGATAACCATAAGGAGTTGTTAAAAACAATAGAATATTATAATTTTTTTTGAAATACTATTACAATGGGGATTATTGTTGTCACATATCATAATTTTTAAGCCTCTAGGATGTATATCACATGATAAAATAACATATAAATTATCATAACCAAAGACTCATTTTTTCAACAGTAGCCTAATATTTGATAATGAACGACATTAGCTTTTGTTTATCACTATAGCATATGAGAGAATAATGAGAAATTCTCTTTGATTGAATTTGAATGTAATAACCAAAAAATTTTAAAAACCTATAATTTAATAAATAGCCTTTATTTGGGATAAATTAACTTTTTTAATTTATTTAAGTTAATTATTCTGTGGATTTTTGAGTATATAAACTTGGATATGAATACTTAATAAATTAAAATAAATATTTTTATTTTATTTTATCATACTTATTTTAATTAACTAATTTTCCAAACCAATATTTTTACTAAAATTATCCTTATTAAACTAATATATTAAATTATAATAAATTAAATTATCTATCAAAAATATTAAATTTCATTATTTCAAAATTTATTTTTATTTTATTTCTCCCTATTTTTTCCCTTTTTCCTTTTTCTTTCTCCTTTTTTCTTCTTTTCCTTCTTTTTCCTTTTCTTCTTTTTTTTCCTTTGGGTCGTCGGCCTACTTCCTTTCTCCCCCCCGCGTTGGGCCACCGGCCCATATCCTTCCCCCTTCCTCCTTCCCGCTCCCGTGTGGCACCCCAGTCCACCTTCCTCCTTTCTTTTATTTCCTTCCTTTCCCCTCGACTGGTACTCAGTTCTCTTTTTCAACAATAGAAACATTTAATAATGACCATAACTAAAGACTCCAGATGTATATCACCTGATACAATAATATATAACCAATCATAACCGAAGACTCATTTTTTCAACAATAGAAACATTTAATAATGACTAACCTTGGTTCTTATTTATCGTCAGCATATAATATCATAATCATAAATTATCTTCGATTGAATTCGAATGACAACCTTTTATGAAATGGTCTCAATGACATCTAGAAATTAAAACTTACTTCCATCAAATGAGTACCAAGTATTGTTATGACCAATCTTGTCCCTCCATTTATAAGATGAGTTGATAGTTGCATGCACGATACCTTGTTTGCTACTTTTCGCTATAACTAATAAAATTTGATGGAAATCTCCACTAAGAGTGACAATCTTCCCAGCAAAGGGTTCATCAGGACAAAATGTATTTGGCCCAAGTACTCGATCAATTGATCCACTTTCTTATCCCAAAATGTACATGTAAACTTGTTTTCACTTCAAGAAATAATTCATACTTGAGATCTTCTAAGGTGATATCAATAAAAAAATTTGGCTTACAATCATTTTGACTATACTTTGGTGAGCTCATTGACTCCACAAAACCATTCACATATATGACCAGTAAACATATTAGTTACAAAATATTTAATGTATAGAGCATTGACATACATAACTTATAAAACCTTTTTGTTGTTGTGCTAAATGTGTAATACCATATTCTAAAATCCTTCAAAATATATTTAAAATTATGTTGAAATATACAAAAAATGATTTTCATTTTGGGAAGTGCTAAAAAATAGGCGAATGAGTGAGTTTTAAAACTACCAATCGATTGATTAGCCAAAACTAGTAGACTAGTGCATTCAGAAACCTAGATATCCACTATAGAAAAACCAATCAACTAGTGGGAAAAATCATTCAACCAGTGAAACCAAGCAACTGGCATTTGACAACTGGTCAACTGGTTCTACTAAAATTTTCAACCTCTTTCGAGATTTTGTTTTGATTTATTTTTCAATGATTTTTTAAATTACTAATTACACTCTTTGTGTGATAAGAAGCATATTTTTGGTGCTTTGGAAATATTTTGACATTATTTAAATCCTCATATGATTTTATTTAACTAAAAATCTCCTTAAAACACTTTTAACAAAGTTCTCCTACCTACCTTCTTCTCTCTCTCTCCCTCCCTTTCCTCTCTCTTTTTGTAGTAAGGGATGCATGCAAACCTTCTGCTTCACCCTTGACCGGCCTCAACTTTATCACAATTTGATTTCACTCCTTCTCTCCCCATGCTTCATCATTTTCACCTATCTTATGTGTAACAATCCAAAATTTACAAACTAATTTAAAATGAGTTTGCAAAAGCTTAAGCAATAAAATGTAGGGGTTTCACTGCATCCAACAAAGAATAACCACTCTGTATACCTAATTTATGCCCAAAGCAAGAAAAAGTAACCTTGTAATTAGGGATCAGGTATTGGAACCACTTGATCCCACTAGGATATATGATATGAACTAGAGAAAATATAACAGATATAATGAAAACATAGTATATAAAAGTCCAAATATATATATATATATATATATATATATATATATATATATATATAGAGAGAGAGAGAGAGAGAGAGAGAGAGAGAGAGATATTCTAGATAATAATACTCTTGATCTAACCTAATTAACACTCATCACAAGCAATACAAGGAAAGCATTGAATCAACAAGTATCAACAAAATATTCTAACAAAGTCACAAATGCATATTGAGTAGATAGAGAACCATGTAACATAACCCATAAGTACAGGGATACTAAGTAAGCTATTATATAATATGAAGCATGTAAAGGTTACATTGAGCACAAAGAAGGAATCACAAGAGGAATATGGAATATGCACATTAAATCACAAATGCGATAGCAAGAGTGATAACAATAAGGAGTTATTAAAAATAATAGAATATTAAAATTGTAAAAAAATACTATTACAATGGGGATTACTGTCGTCACATATCATAATTTTTAAGCCTCTAGGATGTATATCACATGATACAATAACATATAACTTACCATAACTGAAGACTCATTTTTTCAACAGTAGCCTAATATTTGATAATGAACGCCATTAATTTTTGTTTATCGCTATAGAATATGAGACAATAATCAGAAATTGTCTTTGATTGAATTTGAATGACAACCTTTTATCAAATGGTCTCAATGATATTCTAAAAATCAAAGCTTCATGTCTTATATTATTGCCACTAAGGACCTTTTGCATCCAACACATGATTACCAAGTACTATCACAACCATTATTGTCCCTAAATGACTTGAAGTTGAGCATAATTTTTGCAAAACAATTATCACAAACTTCTTTTTATCTCAATTCTGGCATACAAACTTATCTTATACACATAGTGTGTTGTCTTGTACCATTGATCGTCGATATCCCGTGCATAGAAGTAACAAATTGTTTATATATGACATTCTTTGAAAATTTTCGGTAAGCCAAATTGATTCATGGATCATTGCTTGCATCCAAAACTTGTGCATAACAAAATTAGGCCACTATGAAATCAATTGCGCAAATAATATGAACCTTTTCATTATTAATATAGCGTAGTATTGAATGCCCCTTTAAGAAAAATGGCAATATTGTTTCTTTCACTCGTATAGCCCATTGAATATGAAGGAAACGATTATCTTTACAAAAATTACATAAATCATAAGGATGTAAGTAATTACTTCCCAATCATGTAAAACTAATTTTTCACAAGTAATTTCCATCCATTTGTTTAAGGTTTCTCAAACACTCACATGCATCTGAATTGTGCACGTGCTATCTCTTGGATGGAGGTCTCTGAGTGGAGTGTATGATGTTGTTGTGTCTCTTGGTCAATAAGAGGGTTTTGCGTTTGTTTGTGGGAACACGTTGTTGTGAGTTTAGAATTTATAAGATTGGATTTACTCGTAGAATTTTTTGTTAGATTTAGAGTACGTAGTAAAAATGACAACTACTGAAAACATTCAAGGGCTTTTAAAACTGAATACAAAATTAGATAAAATTTAGATAAAGCTTAATGAATAAATGTTAATTATCTTTTACGTTAACAGAAGTTTGTAACTAAATTAACTTGTTTCTTTTACGTGGATAATGACCAAAAAAAAAAGAAGGATACAGGTGATATTGTTTATTGATATTAAACTTCAAATAAATAAATAAATAAATAAAAGATATTATAATGCAACATAAAGCACCAAAATGATTAGATCTACTTTTAGTTGGCAATATTATTGAACAAGAATTAGTTATTGATTTAGCCAATGAAGCCTACCTGGCTTGATAAGTAGTAATCGCTTTTGAGGCTCGTGTATATGTGAGGAAGTTATTGATCTTAACTAGCTAAAATCTTGGAGTAACCAATTAATTAGTTAGACTCTTTGAAGGTACAAGTTTATCCAATTGGAGATTGTACGTAGCTGGCCAAACTTGTTAGAGAATTCAGAAGGTCCCTTCCGGCCTTTGTGCGATTGCTCTTTCAAATTTGATCGTCTGCCGTCTGCGGTGTAATTAAAACTTATTAATTTTTCAAAAAATATAGAGATTTATAGAATAACAAGGAGGGAGTAATTATCAATAGCTAGCGAGGACAGTGTAAAAAGCGTGCTTTTGGATGAGCATAATAATAATGACTAGCATAATACCTTTTTTTTATAACAATAATTAGCATAATGCTGCTATATAGTCTTCTTTTGTATACGACTAGTAGTAATAATTAGCATAATGATTATAATTATTATCCTATTCCTGGATGGCTACTTGCTACAACAAGCCTTTAGCCATCCATCATGGGGTTAGGCTCCTCTCCCGTGAATGACAGGGAAAAAAAAAAACGGAGGATCCATGATATATTATATTCCATGTCGCATGTCATTTATGTTTTAATAGCATCTGACCTGACCCATTAAAAATTGGGTTCAGCCCTTCTCCATTACCCAAAAATTACTTTAATCTTCCTTGGCTTTAAAATTTGTACTCACGTGTATTACTACTTTCGAATTAAAAATAATAATAATTGTATCATCAAATGTTTATACCAAAAATAAAATTAGTTTAGAAACTATTACCATACCTATCCTTCTCTAATTATTACCAAGCTCAGTCAACCTTAACATTACTGGTATTATCCTAATATAAAATCCAAAGTACATTTATACTTCGGGAATCTTCGTATTTGCTTCTGTTCTATCTCCATAGTTCAGATAATAAAGAAATAATTTTCAAATCAAGATTAAGGTACAGCGTAGAGAAAAAAAAAATGCAGCTTTAATTTTCTAACCAATAATTCTAACGGTGACAGCATTCCATTCAGATAAGAATCAAGTTTTCAGTAAAAACCTGCACCATTCATCTTGAGTTGGCACAGCATCTTCGGCTTGAGAATTTTCCGATGAATCTTCAACCGAGGACAGAAATATCAGATCATCTAGAGCTTCATAATGATTGCCGACATCAAATTCTTCTTTTCTGTGATGGAGAAACATTTAAATTTAATTATGTAAGTATTCCTATCTGTATTTGTTGTAATCTACTTTCCATTTCTTCCCATCGTGAGATTATTTTGCAGGAAACACGAAGGCATAGGATTTTATAAAAATCATTAGGATACCATTTGTTTGAAGAAAAAGAGTCGGACTTGGAAAATCGAAGATAACATATTTTAATTAAGATATTAATAACTACACGGATATATTTGAAAATGTAATTTATTTTTAATTGATCCAAAAATAGTGTGTGATTTCATAGATCGACTATAATTAGGATAAGGCGGGAGTTTTTTTTTTTTTTTTTTTGACTTACGTTTTTACTTACGTGTTCCCAATCCATCCGCACTTGAATCTAACTCTTGATGACTAAAAAATAATTTCGATAAATTAGGAATGGAGCCGTGTGTCGTCCTCCACTCAACCCCTTCATCTTCTACATTGCCGCCTGCAACTGCCGTCATCTTCCTTCAGCTATTCCATCCAACTAATCTATTCAATTTTCTCTAATCTTCTTCCCCTGCCCACCTTACCTTCTTCCTCTTCCCCAAGCTGCTTCTTTTTTGCTGCCAACATGATACGCGGTAAACGGTCGATGGATAGCCGGTGGTTGGGGGAGTCCAGCTCAATTCCATTTTCTTGTTAATCAGTAGTCCAGTCCAGAGTCTGTAGTGTCCGGGTCCAGTTTTTTATTTTTTTATTTTTTTCCCTTATCCATTTCAGTAGTTGTATGCAGCATTGTAGTGTACTCGTGTGTGGGTGATTAGCACCCGACTAACGGCCCAACGACTTGCAATTGGCGCCTATATTATATATGGACGACGAGCACGAGGAAAGGGCAGGAAGCATTTTATCAAATTCTCAACTTATCTTCTACCTACAGCCGTCCAAATTTATGTCTGAATTGCTCTTCACTCTCGAGATCCCTTCTTTTTCCTGGGTCACCTGGGTAGATTTTGTTGGATTATTATCCGGCGTTGGGCTTGCACGTAAACGATACGAATTGGACGTTGTCGTAACAGTTAAGCCACGTGATCAAATTAGATTTATTTAAGTTGGGCCTAATGGATCTGATTAAATGTGAACCGATATATGTAGAGACTGTGGGAGTCCTAGATCGTTGATGAACCGAACTAGAATGACCCGATAGATAACTGGTTTGTTATCTATATATATGTGGTTATGATCCCTAGGTCACACGTACTTTGCTCCATTGGTTCCCATCAGTCATTGGCAAGTAGCGAGTACGTGCGTGATCTAGAAGACTACAAAACTAACCGTTAGGGTTTCACATCAGATTCGACGGTATCCGATAAATCTTTTATTATTATAGATTCAGGTACGTTTCCGCAATATATTATATATATTAATCTTCATAGATTAGTATTCGATCATGCCGAATATATATAGATTATATATTAATCTATCAATTGGTATCAGAGCAGTTGCTAAATTTATTAAGATTAAAAAAATATATTTGTTCATGCGATCGGTATTGTTCATTCGGAACCCATGCATTCAGTTTTTTCCCGTCGGTATTGTTCATGGACCAGTACTGTTCATGCGTCGATTACTGTTCATTCGTTGCTTGAGGCTGTGTTTGATTCAGATTAAAAAAAATAAAAAATAAATAAATAAAGTAGGGTTGTAGCCTGTATGCGGCAGGTTTGGGTGCCCTGTGGCAGGTGATGTCTCGCACCTTTCTTTCTCGATAGGGTTGGCCCAACTTTTTTAACAAAAAAAATATTAAGGAGGGCGGTGACGGCAGGTGCTGCCTGACTGCCTCGCACCCTCTATTTTTTGTCGAGGCCTGTGGCTCAGCCTTTTAACAAAAAAAAGGAGGTAGGGCAGTGGCGGCAGATGGCCCCGCTATTTAGTTATTATTTTTTTTTGGGCTGATACATTCTTATGTTGGGCCAGTCTAACTTTGGGCCTACGGTTATTTTTTTTTCTTTGGTCCAGTTTTTCTTTTATATTATTTAGACTTATAATTTGGGCCTTATATTTGTTTTGTATTATTATTTCTATATTAAAATAATAATAATACATGATTGACTTAATTAATTTTATTTTAATTGGATATCAAGTTTATTTTCTTTTATTCCAATTAAAATTTCATACGGGTCTACTTATGTGCATTACTTGAAATTTATGCAAATAAAGTTAGATTTGATATTGTTATGTATATATTAAATCTAAATAAGGTTGGTCCAAATATTGTAGGTCAAAATTTATGAAATAAAATTAAGGGATCAATTTATTTAAATGATTGGTTGTCTAATATTAATAGATAAGCTGGTTGAAATAATATGTCGCCAAAGTGACATCTTTTATGAAAATTGGTTTATCGAACATATTAGATGTTTGTGCATATATCTATTCGTGCGGTTATTCAGTCGGCCTAAAGGAAAACAAATATCTGGCAGATTTTCATATGCACGTACGATAATAAATATGTGACGATTATTTGGTTGTCATGTGGATAATAAGTTAATCCAAATATGGGCTTATTATCTGACATGCCTTATTGTCAGTATTTGATTATTGCAACAGGAACACCACTTGCAGTTAATATTATTGTCCAAAGACTTGATATTAATGTTGCACCGGTTTCTTATGATGGGATCACCAATATTTAAATTCATTGATTATTTTAGTATGTGAATTATATTTGTGAGCATGAATATTTATTTATATTTATTTTTTCTGTACAGCCATGTCTACTACTACTATATCTGCTAATGAAATGCCCCAAAAATTTCTAATGGTATAAACTACATTTAAAGGATATTTATTATAAGAATTATTTAAATAAATTATTTTTAAATTGAATTAATTAGGGCAAATCAAGAAGAAATTTATAAGTATTTTTATTAGAAAAGAATTTGGGTATTTTAGCTAATTAAGCATTTTATTTTGAAAATAAATTAAATAAATTATTTAAAATAAGGAGAAAATATTTTCAAATTAATAATAATTTTATAAATAATTTAATTGGAGAAAATTAGGGTGTTTTGCTAAGTAAAATGGAATTTATGGAAAATCCTTTAAAAATCCTAATTTAGCCTAAAAAGGGGTTTAAATATTATTTTAAATATCCCAAATATTTTAATAAATTTAAATACCCAAAATTATTATTTTTCTCTTTTCCTTTTTCCTTTTCTTTCTTCCTTTTTCTTTCTTTTCTTCTTTTTCTTTTCCTCCCTTCTTCCCCGACCCAATCCTTTTCCCCTTCTTCCTTTCCTTCGGCCCAGCCCGCACCCGTCGCCCTTCACCCGTCCCCCTCGACGCCGCATTTTGATTCCTTTGCCACTGAAACCCGTTGTTTCATTTAAACCTCCTCCTCCGTTGCCGAACCGCCCGATCTCCTCCCTTTCTTTTCTCTTCTTTCTTTCTCGGCCGCCCGGTCCAAGCCCCCACCATCTTCTTCTTCCCCGACGTCGCCAGCCTGCAACTCCGCCGCCCAGCCGAGATTATCGCCGTCGGTTACGTCAGTTTTGACCGGGCGTTTTTATTCCTATCTCTTCCCCCTGAATCGCCGGCCCTCTTGACCCAACTAAATCTCCATTTCTCGCGTGATTTTTCCCTCTCCTTTCCATGCGCAACTCTTGCCCCGATTTGCTGCTGCCGGCCAAACGTCGCCTCCGGCGACCTGAACGCTACGTTCCTTACCCCTTAACCCACCCAAAGAACCCTACCCTATCTTATTTTCCCTATAAATACCCTCGTAAGCTGCTCTGTATCGAGCTTTGGTTGTTGCCCAGAATTCTCCAACCTTACCACCGCTGCCCATTTAGACGCTTCGACCGCCATCTCCGGCCAACTTCGCCGCCCGTTCTGGCCACCCGTGTCATCCTTACACTGCCCTCTAGCTAACCAAATCTACCTCACCCTTCGATTCTTCCTGAACAATCCGTCCCACCTGTGCGAAGTTCCCTTCCCGATCAACCCTGTTTTCTGCCCCGCCACCCTTCGCGCCGCCCTTAGCCACCTCCTCCTCCGCTAAGGCCACTTCTTTCACCTCCCAAACTGTGCTTCAGACCCTGCCCTACCTTCCCATACCTTTAGTTTCCTTTTTCTCCCTCTCCTCCTCTCTCTTTCTTCTTCTCCTCCATTCGGCCACCACCACCGCCACCGTGCGCCGCCACCTTTGGCTCCGCCACCACCCTCATTATGTCCCTCTCCTTCTGGGGAACTCAAAACACCCCAGCTCCCATTTTAATTCTTCCTATCTTATTCCTAGCATGTAACTTTCCCCTCTTTCTTTCCTCTTTCCGGCCACCGCCGCCACCGCCATGCGCCACCACCGGTGCCGCCTATCCCCACTAACATTTGGTTGAACCCTAGACCCTCTCAGCTATTTTCCCTATTTTTATAACCCTTAAATTATTTTATTTCAATTATTTACATATAAATACTATTATTATTATTCTTAATATTTATATTTTAATATGCATTATTATTATTATTATTATTATTATTATTATTATTATTTATTATATATGTAGAGGGCTGAAGCCTAATATATTTTAATTCAATTTTATTATTTTTCTTCTTATTAATTCTATATTTATTATTATTAATATTAAAATGTTATAAGCATAATAATAATAATTATTTTCTATTTTTAATTTCCTTTATTCTTATTCCATCATTATTAATACAAATATTTTAACATTAGTGTTTCTATTAATTTTACTATTATTATTATTATTATTATTATTACTATTATTATTTCTGAATTTGGTTATGTAATTTACAAATAATCTTTTTAGTATTATTTTGGTAAAGGGTCTGAAGCCCTTATTTCACTTTATTTTTGATTAATGCCTTTTTATTATTATTTCTACTATTTTTATTATTCTTATTAATATTAATATTGATATTATTTTGGTATTTTTGTTATTATTATTTTATCAAAAAAACTAGTCTTATATTAAATTAGTGTTTAATATTATTTTGATAGGAGAGAGTCTAATTTTAGCTTTTCTCTCTTAATAGGTAAAACCAGTCAAAACCCTAAGGAGGCGTAGGAGCGTGCTCCACGACCGATGTCGTTTTAGGTAATGGGTGCTAAGGCCTTTTATGTTCTTATGTGCATTATGTGCTTCGCATGCTATGTATCCTATATTTATTATCATTAATTATTTTATATGTGGTATGACATGGAGTTGAAGTATGTTTTTGTATGGCATGTGTACTATATGTATGTGACAATATGTGTTGTGACCCTGTAAGACATGCATGAGAGGATGTCGATGTGGTTTGTATGGGAGAAAAGATGAAAAGTAGGATGGGGAAAGAAGTTGACTAAGGGAAGTGAGTTGACCTAAATTTTATGATTTTATAAGGAATAATCTAGTTTATGATGCTATTTGGGAGAATTTAATTTATGATATTATATGGTAGAATTTAATTTATGATGATAATTGGGAGAATCTAATTTATGATGTTATATGGGAGAATCGAATTTATGGTTTGTTTGGGAGAATCTAGTTTATGATGTTATTTGAGAGAATGTAATTTATGATATTATATGGGAGAATTTAATTTATGATTTGATTGGGAGAATCTAATTTATGATTTGTTTGGGGGAATCCAATTTATGGTTTTGCTTGAGAGATTCTAATTTATGATTTTATGTGGGAGAATCTAACTTATGGTCTTGTATAGGAGAATCTAATTTGTGGTTATGAAAGGGGAGAATCTAATCAATTGTATTATGTGGACAAATCTTTGGGTTTTAAATGATCTGAATCTTTGGGTTGGTATGGTTTGAACTTAGGGTTTGGCATGGAAGAATCTTTATGGTTTGAATTTAGAGTTGGTATGGACAAATCTTTGGGTCTTATATGGTTTGAATTTAGGGTTTTGTATGACAGAATCTAGGGTTTGCCTGGTGGTATTAATGGATGTAAGTTGGTATTAGGGTTTGTATGATAATATTAAGGTTTGTATGGTGGTAATTATAGTTGTATGGTGGTATTAGGATTTACATGGTGACATTGATGGTTATATGATGGTATTAGGGTTGGCATGGTTGAATTTAGGGTTTCACGTGGAATTTTAGGGTTTGCATGAAGAAGTTCGAAGGTTTGCATGGGGAGGTTAATGTCTGCATGGGTATGAAATTTATGTGTGGAAAGTTGATTTGGGATGTAACGAACGTAATGTAAGTGTTGTTTGGGCATTTAAACACTTTGGGTGAAAGATAGTACGTAGAGCAATATCCGGGTACGTAGGAGACTGAGCTAGGGTTTGGAGTGGTTAATTATGGTTTATGGTGGTTGATTAGGGTTTGGTGTGGCTGCTTAGGGTTTTTGTTGTATCATGTGTTTTTGATGATTAAGGTTTAATTATGGGAATGGGATCGATGATTTGTAATGTGGGGTGTTAAAATGATTTGGGTTGTGTGAAGTGGAGTAAGATGGGCCACTGAGGTCTAAATTAGGGTTTCGGGATAAAACCCTAGAGTGAGATGTGGAGTAGAATTGGAGGATAAGTATAAAGGGAGCGATTCATGCATGTCTAGGGTTTGATGGTAGCACATGTGTAATTGGTGAATAAAGTATGATGATGAATATGGAATTTATGATTTATGATTCGTGTATGTCCATGGTGAAAGCCTTTGATTTAAAATATTTAAGACACTAATTACTTAAAGTGGAAGATATTGAGACGGGACCAGCCGATCCACCGGTCAGTAATAGTGGTTAGGGTTGTACCCTATGTGCGACCGATCCATCGGTTAAAATAGTGGTTAGGATTTTACCCTATTGTGACCGATCCACCGGTAATAATAGTGGTTAGGACATGATGTCCTATTGTGACCGGCCCACTAGTTATAATAGTGGGGGATCCCGATCTCAATGAAAATAAACCAGAGTTTTGCTAAGGCAAATAAAATACACTAATTACTTACAGTGGAACACCATGCGACGAGGAACCGAACCGATCCACTGGTTAGGAATAGTAGTTAGGGTTTCTACCCTATTGTGACCGATCCACCGGTAATAATAGTGGTTAGGGCATGATGCTCGTCTATGACCGACCCACCAGTAATAATAGTGGTTAGGGCATGATGCTCTATTGTGACCGGCCCACCGGTTATAATAGTGGGGTGTTCCTATGCTCGCATGGATTGATAAAAGGCATGGTGTGAATCGGACTCTGATAAGAGATTAATGAAACGATTAATCTGGACTACAATCGGGCCTTGTACTCTAACTTGGATGGTCGTAAGCACCTTATGTCATTGTGTTGGTAATTATGCCCTTCTATGTTCAGCATGATTTATGTGTTTGTGTTGGCCTTAGTGATCAAGTCACCTTACTCAGTACTGGACCCGTATTAATACTACCTTGGTTGATGGGTCCTGTGATGATCCACTGATAGTGGGGAGCAGACCTCTTTTGCAGGTTTAAGATCAGAGACTGTTTTGGGGTGGCAGGCCTGACTTGAGTGAGTAGGCAATCCGGAATTTGACCCATCGGGTTTTATCTTGTTTAAATTTATTTCTATTTAGAAGTTACAAGTGTTATTTGAAACTTCAAGGGTATTGTAATTAACTCTTAATTTCTCGTACTCTGATTTTGTTGTATGATCTTTCGAATCCTTTTATGAATTGTTAATTTGAATTTAACGTAAATCTTTTCTTTAGCCTTATCACTTGGTACTAGAACGGTTGGAGAGAACCGGTCTGGTACTAAGTGTGGCGGTAACATTCCCAGAATTCAAAGGCTTTAAGTGTTTCTATCTTAATTGCTTCCGTTTTAAAAAAAAAATAGTGAATTTTGGGGTGTTACAGCTAACTTAAGCTCTATTCCCATGCTGAATGAGAATAACTTTAAGGAATGGAAGGTCAATGTTATCATTGTCCTTGGCTACATGGATCTGGATCATACACTTCGGCTTCCGAAACTCGTTGATCTGACAGTTGAAAGTACCTCTGATGATAAGAGGAACTTTGAGAACTGGGATCGGTCGAATCACATGAGTCTAATGATCATTAAGCGCAGCATTCCGGAAGCATTTAGGGGCGGTGTGTCTGAGGACATCACCAACGCTAAGAATTTCCTTGCCGAAATTGAGAAAGGCGCGGAAACAAGCACTCTCTTGCAGCACTTGATTTCAATGAAGTACAAAGGTAAAGGAAATATAAGGGAGTACATAATGGAAATATCCAACATTTCTTCAAAACTGAAAGTGCTAAAGCTCGAGTTATTAGATGATTTGCTCGTGCACTTGGTGTTACTTTCACTTCCTGCACAATTTAGTCAGTTTAATGTCAGTTATAACTGCCATAAGGAGAAATGGACTCTCAATGAGCTCATTTCTTATTGTGTGCAAGAAGATGAAAGACTAAAGCATGACAGGACTGAAAGTGCTCACTTAGCCAGTACCTCTAAGGGCAAGGGCAAGAAAAGAAAGGATGAAGCTGCTCCTAAGGGTCCGGTTCAAAAGAAATAGTAGAAGGAAAAGGATAGTTGCTTCTTTTGCAACAAAACTGGACATGTAAAGAAGGATTGTCCTAAATACCACGCTTGGCATGCAAAGAAAGGTACAATCCTTACTTTGGTATGTTCTAAGATTAATTTAGCCTCAGTACCTAGAAACACTTGGTGGTTAGATTCTAGAGCTACTACTCACAAAAGTGTTTCTATGTAGGGTTGCCTGAACTGGCGAAAGCCAAGTGATGGTGAAAGATACAAAAGTGTTTCTATGCAAGGCAACACCAGTTGAAGCGATTGGCACCTTTAGGTTATTATTAGAAACTGGTTTCTATTTGGATCTAAAAGACACTTTCGTTGTACCGTCTTTTAGACGGAATTTGGTTTCCATTTCCTTATTGGACAAGTCTGGTTATTTTTTTTCATTTGGAAATAATAAATTTAGCCTTTCATTAAATTCAAATATGATTGGCACTGGTTCATAATGCACTTACGATAACCTATATATGCTTGACATCATAACTTCATATCATGAAACCCTGCACGTGGAATCACGTGGTACCAAACGCAAATTAAATAAGGAAAATTCAGCATCATTATGGTATAAGCGCTTAGGTCATATCTCAAAAGCTAGAATTGAGAGGCTCGTGTTTGATGGTATACTTAATTCCCTTGACTTTGCAGACTTAAACAATTGCATCAATTGTGCCAAGGGAAAATAAACCAAAACTAAGAGAACAGGTGCAAATAGATCTTCGGATGTCTTAGAATTGATTCATGCAGATATCTGTGGACCGTTCCTTACGGCTTCTTGGAATGGTCAACAGTATTTTATATCATTCATAGACGACTACTCACGTTATGAGTACCTGTATTTCATTTACGAGAAATCACAGTCACTGGATGTGTTCAAATCATTTAAGGTTGAGGTTGAGAATCAACTCAACAAATGAATTAAGTGCGTTAGATCTTACCATGGTGGTGAGTACTATGACAGATATGATGGTTCAGGTGAATAATATCTAGGACCATTCGCTAAATTCCTAGAGGAGTACGGTATCGTCCCACAGTACACCATGCCGGAATCTCCTAACATGAATGGTGTAGCTGAAAGACGAAATAGAACTCTTAAGGACATGGTAAGGAGTATGATTAGTCATTCTACCTTACCAGAATCACTCTGGGAAAAAACACTAAAAATAGCAGCTTACATTCTAAACAGAGTACCAACTAAAGAAACTACTAAAACACCTTATGAGCTTTGGATAGGAAAAATGCCTAGTTTAAGGCACTTCCATATTTGGGGATGTCCAGCTGAGGCAAGGCCTTATAGACCACATGAAAAGTCATTGGACTGCAAAACAGTTAGTAGTTACTTTATTGGTTATGCGGAGCAATCTAGGGGTTATAAGTTTTATAATCCCACACTTAAGTCAAATTTTGAGATGGTAACTACCACATTTTTTGAGGATGTTGAGCTTCGGGGGAGAAATGAGATTAGAAAAATTGTCTTTGAGGAGGAATTAGTCACTATTCCTACTATTGTCTCTAACGATGTGCAAGTCCAAGCACCTGCCATTGATGAGGAGGCAAATCAAGAACCTCAACAAGACAATGTAGAACAACCACCCATTCAAAATGAAATGATTGTTCCAGAAGGACAAGCTCAACAACCTCAAGAGCTAAGGAGATCCACTAGAAAAAGTAGAAGTGCTATTCCGAATGATTATATTGTATTTCTCCTAGAACATGAGGTTGGCATTGGCATGATGGAAGATGATCCAGTCAACTTTCGTCAAGCCATGGAGAGTTCAAATTCTCAAAGGTGGATTGATGTCATGAATGAGAAAATAAAGTCCATGATGGACAATGACGTATGGGATCTTGTCCCATTACCTGAAGGAAAGAAGCCCATTGGTTGTAAATGGATATTTAAGACTAAGAGGGATTCAAAAGGCAATGTGGAAAGATATAAGGCGCGTCTAGTCGCTAAGGGCTTTACACAAAAGGAAGGAGAAGATTTCAAAGAGACATTCTCTCCGGTCTCTTCTAAGGACTCCTTGAGGGTAATTATGGCATTAGTGGCACATTTTAATCTTGAGTTACATCAGATGGATGTAAAGACTACCTTTCTCAATGGTGACATTGAGGGGACGATCTATATGGTATAACCAGAAAACTTTGTGTCCAGAGACCCAAAGAATATGGCTTGTAAACTTAAGAAATCTATCTATGGGCTCAAACAAGCGTCTCGACAATGGTATTTTAAATTTCATCAAGTAATCACCTCTTTTGGCTTTGAGATGAATTTGGTTGATGAATGTGTATACCATAAGTTATGTGGGAGTATGAGCATATTTCAGGTTTTATATGTTGATGACATATTGCTAGCAAGTAATGACATAGGTTTGTTGCATGAGACCAAGAGATTTCTAGCTAAGAATTTCGAAATGAAAGATCTTGGTGATGCATCTTTTGTATTGGGCATAGAGATATACTGGGATGGTTCTCAAGGTATCCTAGGGTTGTCACAAAAGA
The DNA here is from genome assembly GCA_030549775.1 of Tamarix chinensis. Classification (NCBI taxonomy): domain Eukaryota; kingdom Viridiplantae; phylum Streptophyta; class Magnoliopsida; order Caryophyllales; family Tamaricaceae; genus Tamarix; species Tamarix chinensis. Next base: position 84,519,922 of record CM060181.1, read on the forward strand.
CCTATGTTGAAAGGGTTGTCAAACGATATGGAATGCATAACTGCAAACTGAGAAATACCCCTATCGCTAAGGGAGACAAGTTTAGTCTCAATCAGTGCCCTAAAAATGACTATGAAAGAAGGGAAATGCATAATATTTCCTATGCTTCAGCTGCGGGAAGTCTTATGCACGCTTAGGTATGTACGCGTCCAGATATTGCGTACATTACTGGGATGTTCGGCAGATATATGAGCAATCCAAGACTTGACCATTTGACAGCAGCTAAACGAGTCATGCGGTACTTACAGAAAATGAAAGATTACATGCTCACATATTGGATGTCAGGAAAGCTTGAGATCGTAGGATACACTGACTCCGACTTTGCTAAATGCCAAGATAGTATGAAGTCCACATCAGGTTTTGTTTTTCTGATGGCTAGAGGAGCTGTGTCTTGGAAGAGTTCCAAACAGGTAGTTGTGGCCTCTTCCACCATGGCAGCAGAATTTGTGGCATGCTATGAGGCTTCTAATTATGGTATATGGCTGCGAAATTTTGTCACGAGGCTGCGTATAGTTGATGGTATTGAAAAACCACTCAAGTTGTTATGTGACAATAAGGCTGCAGTTCAGTATTCCAACAACAATCTAAGTTCTACGAAATCAAAGAGTATCGATATCAAGTTCTTAGTTGTTAAAGAAAAGGTTCAAAAAGGAGAATTGTCTATAGAGCATATCAGTACAAAATCCGTGATTGTGGATCCATTTACTAAAGCCTTACCACCCAAGCAGTTTCTCAAGCATGTAGCTCGTATGGGTGTTATATCAGTTAATGATCTTTATTTTTAGTGGGAGTTTGTAATTTCAGTTTCTCTATGTATAGACTCTATTTGGTTTGACTTATGCATATTTTGACCATATATTCTCTGCAGAAATAAAGTTTCAGTTTATTTCCTTTCTATCTTTTGGTATGGTTTGATCTCACTAAAATTTTAAGGTGGACCAGTTGGAAATATGCATGTTAGGATCACATTGCATGATATTTCCATGCTACACATCCACATCTTGATCCATGTCATTCATTCATATCAACATATGTGACCATTGAGGGATTAGCTACGTAGATATGTGACGAAAACCGATTTAATCCTATGTTTATGTGATTGATGGACCGGATTGGTTAAAGATACATTTTTATAACGACAATAGATTTGAGCTCATTCGATTATGTCACAATTAGTAACGTTGCACATATAGCCCAAGTGGGAGATTGTTGGATTATTATCCGACATTGGGCTTGCATGTGAATGATACGAATTAGACGTTGTCGTAACAGTTAACCCCGAATAAACGTGATCAAATTAGGTTTAATTAAGTTGGGCCTAATGTATCTGATTAAATGTGGACCGATATGTGTAGAGACTGTGGGAGTCCTAGATCGTTGATGAACCGAATTAGGATGGCCCGATAGATAACTGGTTTGTTATATATATATATATGTGGTTATGGTCCCTAGGTCACACGTACTTTGCTCCATTGGTTCCCATCAGTCATTGGCAAGTAGCGGGCACGTGCGTGATCTAGAAGACTACAAAACTGACCGTTAGGGTTTCACATCAGATTTGACGGTACCCGATAAATCTTTTATTATTATGGATTCAGGTATGCTTCCGCAATATATTATATATATATTAATCTTGATAGATTAGCATTCGATCCTGTCAAATATATATAGATTATATATTAATCTATCAGATTTGTTGTAGTGTTTTAACATTGGTATCAAAGCTAAGCTATCCTGTGATCATGATCGACGGTACTCGCATGGCTAATTACATGAGGCGTGACCTGCACCACTTGAAGGACTCTCTGGAGTAGTGGAATACCGCCTTATAGGTTAAGCTTTGGCAGCTGATTTCTGATGCTCAGCACGAGAATGTAACAAACGTGAGAACACTGATCTCTCAGGCACACTATCAGGATCAAGACCGTTTACCACGTGTCAAACTAGAAGAAGAGAATCAATCAACACCTGCTCCTACGGCTCCTCCTCCTCCCTCAATTCAATATAACGAAGAAGAAATCGGAGAAATGTAGTAAATTGAAACCCCAAAAATAGAAATCGAATTTGTGAAGTTAGCGTCGCTTAGGAAAAGTAGAGAGACAAGAAAAGATAAGAAAGGGACATGGGAGAGGTAGAAGAATTGGACTAGGGACGTAAACGAGGCGGGTTTGGGGCGGGTATACTCATACTCGTATCTGTACCCGTTCAGAAAATTCGTATCCAAATCCATACCCGTACCCGAATCTATATCCGTATCCGTTGGATATTCATTACCCAACGAATTATCCGTTTACCCGTTAATGGATATTATCCAGCGAATAAATCCATTACCCGACGGATAAACCAATTTAGAGTTAAGCCAAATGATAATTTTAAATTTAATTTATAATATATTTATTTTAAAATTAAGGGTAAAAAGGTAATTATATATCGGGTAAACAGGTATGGTTACGGGTACGGATATGGATATCCCATACCCCTATCCATATCCGTTTAAATATCCGTTGGATCAAATTCATCGGATTTCGGATAAAATCCGTCCCGTTTACATCTGTAAATTGGACAAGCTCTTAAACAGAGAATTGATATTGCAATTATGAGAACGAACGAATTACAAGACCTCGGCCAAATTTATACATCGAGGCACGAGAAAATAAAAAAAGAAGAAGCTTATAACAGAATATAAAGATAAAAGATAAAAGATAAACACTACCTATAACTAACTAGGAAAACTTCCCGGAGACTACTATTTCTCCCCCTCAAACTTAGCACTCTCTTGTTTCAATAATAGAATAGTCACTTTCTATTTGAGCTTCTCAAATAACTGAGAGGAGACAAGTTTGGTAAGCACATTAGTCACTTGATCCACTCCGGGCACATATAAAATCTCAATTCTCCATTATCCATCTTTTCTCGAAAGAAATATAAATCAAGCTTCAAGTGCTTTGTCTTTGCATGTAGTATTGGATTTCTGAAAGTGAAACTGTACTCAAGTTGTCACACCAAATAATTGGAGGCCCAAGATAAGAAATTTGCAACTCAGACAGCAAAGATCTGAGCCATAGAATTTCAGCCGCTATGTTTGCTACACTCCCGTATTCTACCTCAGTCCTAGACCTTGAAACCACCAACTACTTCTTGGACATCCAAGAAATTAGATTAGATCCCAAGTAAACACAAAAACCACTGGTTGATATCCTATTATCTGGATCATTGCCCCATTTTGCATCACTAAAACCTTTCAAGTGCAACTTGTTTGAGTGTTATGGAAAAAATCCATAATCCAGTGTTCCTTTTAAACACCTTATTATCCTTTTCACAACTTTCTAATGAATGTGCAAGGGTTGTTGCATAAATTGACACACCTTATTCACACTATAAGAAATCTCAGGTTTAATAATAGTAACATATTGTAATGCCCCTACTGTAGACTTGTATTCTATCACATTATTCACTGGGTCACCTTCATACTTTACCAGCTTCAAACCACTTACCATAGGAGTGGGTAAAGCCTTGGCATCCAACATCTTCGTCGTCTTCAAAAAATCTAATATATACGTCCTTAGTAACAAGTGTAACCCAACAGATTCTTCCTTAACCTCTATAACAAGGAAGTAATGGATTTTCCCTAAATCTTTCAAGGAGAACCATTGATTCAACATAGATATAAGAGTCTTTAGCTCCTGGGAAAAACTCCCTATGATGATAATATCATCTACATACACCAATATATATATATATATATATAGAGCACTTAGTGATTTTAATAAATAGGGACCGATTAACCTTTGAAGATTGGAAGACAAGACGATAGAGAGTCAATTTCAATTTATCAAACCAAGCTCGAGGAACTTGTTTCAACCCATATAAGGCCTTCTTCAACCTACAAACAAGTCCCTAACCCTGATTTTGCCGAACAAAGCCAAATAGATGCTCCATATATATTCCTTCATCAAGGTCACCATTTAGAAAAGTATTATTGATGTTTAACTAATGAATGGGCCAATACCTACCTAAAGCCACTATAAGAACAACTCTAATGGATGCAAGCTTTACTAATGGACTGACAGTTTCAAAAAATCAAAACCATACATTTGAGTATAACCTTTAGCCACCATCCATGCCTTACATCTTGGAACGGATCCATTGATATTTTGTTTTAGTTTAAAGACCCATATATACCCAACAACTTTCTTGTTCGAAGGCAAAACAGTGAGAGACCAAGTATCATTTTTCACCAAGGCCTGATATTATTCCTGCATAACTTCTTTCCTCTTGGGGTGTGTCCAGGCTTGCTCAGCTAATTATGGCTCTTGTATGGTCAGAACCACAAAATAATATTTGGCTTTAAAGATACCCCTTTTTTCCCTTGTAACCATGGGATGTTGATTCTACACTCTAGTTAATGGGAGTTATGAATTCTTTGGAGAAATAGATGCACTAGGCAAAAGATTTGATTGAGATGAAGATGATGAAATAGGTAAATGAAAAGAAGAAGTTGATGGATCTAAGTTATAAGAGGAGGGGAATTGGAAGGAGATAGAATTTGTATTAGATGCAATAGATTTAGCATTCATAGCATTAATATTAGTAAACTACTGAACAGTTTTTATTATAGGCATATAAGGAATAGAGCTGAGGTAGGAAGAGGAAGAAGAAGGTTTAGAAGCTTGAACATCCACTTGTGAAGGAAACTTCCTTTCATTAAATATTATGTTTCTAGATATGAAGACTCTTCCACTTTTATCAAGACAACTATGCCCTTTACAGGCAACACTATAACCCAAAAATATACAAGATGATGACCTATAATCCATCTTATGAGCATTATAGGGTCTTAAATAAGGAAAACAAAGACAACCAAAGACTTTCATAAACTTATAATTAGGTTTAGTTTTGAAAAGTACCTCATGAGGGGTTTGATGCTTGAGAACCTCTGTGGGAAACCTATTAATAAGATAGACAATAGTGGAAAAGTCATCTTCCTAATATTTCTTAAGCAACTGAGCTTGAGCAAGCAATGTTAACCCTATCTTAATCACATGCCTATACTTTCATTCCACCAAACCATTCTATTCAGATGAATGAGGAAAAGATAACCTATGAATGATTATATCTCTCTTGAGGAGAGTAGTTAGACTTTAAAATTCTCCTCCCCAATCAGTTTGTAGTGTTTTCATTTTCTGGTTAAGTTGAAGTTCTACATGTGATTTGAAATGGACAAAATACTCATGATTTTTAGATTTATCTTTAAGCAAGTACAACCAAGTGTACCTTGAATAAGCATCCATAAAACTTATATAATACTTGAATTCACTCACTGAAGAAAAGGGTGAAGGTCCCTATAGGTTTAAAACTATTAATTATAAGGGCATAGTGTAAACTATTTGAGATCAAGGAAAATACAACTTATGACTTTGACCTAACTAGTAAGCCTCACAAATATATTTATTATTAAGATCAACCGAAACATCACAATGTCTCAAAACTTACTTAACTACTCTAGAGCTAGGATTCCCTAATCTCTTATGCCACAGTGCATACTCCTCTTCCTTTGTTGTGTCTTAACTTCTATATGATGAGATGTCGAGCAACTTAACTGACTGAACTCCTTTTTATCTTGGACTTGTTGTCTACTCATTACTTGATCAAACCTACAGAGGCATTTATGCACCTTGCCCTTGAGAAGGATTTGGTTGGTTGCTAGATATTTCACAAAAAAAGAAAAAAGAAAAAAAGAATGAGGATGAAACTCAAGAAACACAATTTATCTCTAGTTAGTTGAGAGACATAAGATTTTTAGTAATTTGGGGAGCATGAAGAACATTATTTAAGTGTAAGGATTTATTTGTGAGTGAGGGTAATTGTGAATGACAAGTATGACTAATATTTAAAGCAATTACATTACCTATAAACACCTGTTTATTACCTACCAACTCAGACTCAAAACTGATTGTGTTTAGATCATTGGTGAGACAATTAGTAGCTCCCGCATCTGGACACCATGTAGCACTAGTGGGGTTTGTATTTGCAGCAAGAACTTGTAGTGGTGAGTCTTCAGAAGCACTACCTTCATCATACACAAGATTAGCCATAAGTATTGAGTTCTATCTACTAGAAGCTTCTAAATTTGTGCTACTATTGCAAGGGCCATTAAAAATACATCAAACCTATAGTAGCACTTATGTACTGTGTAACCCATTTTCCCACACGGTTGACATTGGGTCCGACTATTGTTACTGTTCTTGCTTCGTCCTCTACCTCAATTGGTTTGAAAATTACCTCTACTTCCTTGACAACCGCTCATGTTATTAGAGTTCCAGCCACTTGATCTATTATTTTTATTATTATCTCCATAAGGTCTATTTTGTGTTACCATATTAATAGCCATAAGGCCTGATTGAATTTGTGTAGATGATTTGGATATGGAAGGAGACGAGGAAGTCATTGGTGTTATAAAAAAAAGATGATCAAGAGATATCTCAAACAGGGCACATAATCGAATAGGAGCTTTGATATCAAGTAGAGATTAATAAGGCAATAATCAGAATTGCGAGGAAGAAGTATTGAGCATCCTCTAAAGAGAGAGAGAGAGAGAGAGAGAGAGAGAGAGAGAGAAATAGAGAGACCGCCTCCTAAGCCCATGGATAATAACTACATAAATATTGTTGATTAACAAAATATAAGGATAAAAGATAAAGATAAAAGATAATATGCCTACTAAATAAAGATAAACACTACCTATAACTAACTTACTTCCTAGAGACTACTATTTCCTCAAAAATTAAGGCCATCTTGTTCGACATATTTTTAATGATAAGATGTAATTTGATAGGATCTAAATCAATATAATTCAATTTAATTTTTTAATAAATTATTATTATCTCATAACTATTGTATTGGTTAATAGCTTTATATTAGTATTATAATTACTATTAATCTTATATTTTTTTATTACTATTATTTCTTAGACCTAAAATAATTGGAATTAAACTAATTTAATATGATAATATACATTAATTAAATGAGGATAATGATCCCTACTAATATCTATCAAAATAGAGGTAAATATTAGTAGTAATACTTTTTAGAATAAATAAAAGAGAATAGGTAGGCACACAAGGTAAGTATAGAATAATATTACTATCATGGAAGCACAGGGATGGTAATTGATTGCTATTCTGCATCCCTTGGACATCCTTGACACGAGAATAAAAGAAGAAATGATCAAACACCATGAAAATGCTTAGCATTTCCCAAATCTTTATCAACGCTGACCGAAAGTTCAAAGCTATTACATCCACCAATACTTGAGTCACCGTATCATCAACTATATCTTACTTCTTCAAGCAAGCCTATCATGTCTGGATACCGAGGTTATCATTGAAGGATAAGATTAAGGTGCTGGTGAGATAGGATATCACCGTGAAGGGTAGGTAGAAAGGAGAAGATTAAAAGAGACAAGTGAGGAGAGTCAAGGGGGAGCTTAGGAGATGGAGGAGGAATCGTTGTAGGACCGATTCTTTTTATTTTTATTTTTATTTAGATGACAATAGATATTAAGCAACACTAGGGGTTTTATACCTATTTTAATTAGGCTCTATATTAGGTTTTAATATATCAATATTAAAGTGTAGGATTTACTAAAAAAAGTATAGGATTATATTAAGTGTCTTACATTATAAGTATTTTTTTCTAAAATATCCAATTCTTAAACAAATATAGCTTTGGATTGATTATATATATATATATGTGTATGTGTGTGTGTGTGTGTGTGTAAGAGATACCAGTGGATCTAGGGAAAACATAGTTAAAAAAAAAGAGTAAGAAAGAAAAGATTTTTAGGGACATATGAGAATTGAAATATAAGAATACGAAAGAGAGAGAAAGAGAAGGAATAATAGAACTGACTGATTTCATTCATCTAAAATGGATATGATGATTTGATACTGTAAGTCACCTTACAAATTCTATGTGAGAAGAATGAGAGAAAAATAACACAATTTTTAAATCGATGCCCTACTCTGGAGGCTCGGCCCCTATTTATATGAGCTCAGATTCTATTTTTTATACAGACAACATGGTTACATATTTTGAGAAGTATGCGTCTAGATAAATAATTACATATTTTGAAAAGTAGAGCACCAGAAGTAAATTTGGTGGCAAGCCTAATTATTACAATTTTAACATTTAGCCTAATAATTACATCTTTTGAAAAGTAATGCATCGAAAGTAGATCTAGTGGTAGGCCTAATTATTACAATCTTGAAAAGTAGTAAAGGTTCTTGAAAGTAGATTCTTTTATCCTCAGAAATTAAAAGATTATCTATCCTTTTGTTCTTTTCTTTACAGATACATCCTTATAGGGTTGCCTTTTGTTTTCTTATTTTGTCTTATTTTGTTGGTACATCTTTGTGGGGCTTTCTTTTTGCCCTGTTTTGAGGTACAATACCTATATAGTATGTTTACGGAATATTGGATAGTATTCCAAAACAATCGTCTTCATTCTCATTACTATAGTCAGGGGAGTTTGATGAAGATGGCAATTGGGTTTTATTTTGTAGAAGGGTTTAGCGGGGGATAATAAGATATTCTTCCTAAATTTTGGTTGTAGCAAGTCATGCTATTGTGGTGGATTTTTGAGCCATGAATTAAGTATGTGAGGGGGTCAAAGAAAGTTGGGAGATTAGATTTTCAGTTTTTTTTGGGGTTTTACCCAATTTTGGACAAATGGTTTTGAGATTTTGTCAAAATCTTGAAACTTGTTCCACCATTTAATTTTAAATTGTCGGAGAAGTGTTGGGATACCGTCAATATCATATTGTTGTACTGTGTAACACCCCAAAATTTCCTATTTTTTAAAAGCAGAAATAATTAAAATACTTAATTTAAAACAAGTGAATTCTGGGGATGTTACCGCCACACTTAGTACCAGACCGGTTCACTCTTATCGTTCCGGTACTAAGTTCTAAGGCTAAGAAAATGCTATTAATAATACCATTAATAATCCAATTTATATAAATGAGAATTAGAGTATGCGCAAGTCTTACATAATTCAAAATACCAGCTATTGTTTTTCCAGATAATAACTAAACAACATTAATAAAATTGTTTCTACAACTCAAACATAATAAAGATAACATAAGTCATAAATTTAAAAAGGAAAATGACCATGTCACTCTAGAGATTGATCTAGCCTAGCTATCACTCTGCCCCTCTTGATGTCTCATAGACATCGATAGCATCAAAGTAAGTATCTCCTACCTTTAATAGATCAGACGGACCTTCTTCTCGTGGGAATGAGCAACACCCATGAAACGGGTGATTAGTATGCTATGTGCTGAGTAAGGTAACCAAGTACTAAGGTCAACACATAAGCACATAATCCATGTAGACTAATAATAGGGTATAAACACCAACACAATAACATAAATGTAAATGCACGATTAGGTAAAAATGCCAAGATCCAATACAGTTTAGATTAATTACCTCATCAATCCTTTATCGGGATGTTTTCACACCATGCTCTTTATCAAATCCATACGAGAACGGGAACCCACTATTTTAGCTAGTGGATCAATCGCGAGGGTACATACCCTGCCACTATTTTAGCCGGTGGATCAGTCTGGGCCCGGCTCAACATCTTCCACTTTACGTTTTTAATATTTTAAGTATCTTATTCAGATGTTCATTTCAAGACATGCAAATTAGATTCCTACGATGCTTACTCCTCAACTCAGGTTAACCACTTCAACCATTGTTAACTATCCCACCATAGTTAACCATGACATACCCTAACACCCCTACAACCCTATTTCCCATTCAAACCCTAACTCCACGTAAACCACACTCCCATGCAAACCCTAATTCCACGTAAACCACACTTCCTTGCAAACCCTAACTCCCATGCAAACCCTAACTCCATGTAAACCACTCTTCCGTACAAACCCTAACTCCATGTAAACCACTCTTCCATGCAAACCCTCACTCCATGCAATTTTATGCAAACTCCAACACCATACCATTTCATGCAAAACCCTAACACCATGCCAATTCATGCAAAACCCTACCAACGTACTATTTGATGCAAAACCCTAACATCATGTCATTTTCATGCAAAACCCTAACATCATGTCATTTTCATGCAAAACCCTAACACTACATTGTTACACTTCCCACCATTATTTTACCACCTTAGCATGCATGTCTCAAAGCCACATTATACAATAATAATAACGTAAATATACACATAATTCTCATGCCACAATTTATTCATACCAACATACTTCAACTCCACTTTATACCACATACGAAATAATTAATAATGATAAACACAGAATACATAGCATATGAAGCACATAATGCATATAAATATACAAATGGCCTTATTAACACCCTTACCTAAAACGACACCGGTCTTGGTGCTCACTCTTATTCCACTTGAGGGATTTGACTGGGTTCACCTATTATATAAAAGTATACTAGAATTAGGCTCCCTCCTAAAATTTTATTATTCCCTAACTTATTCTAAGACTTGGTTTTTAATTAAAAAAAATATTACACTATAATTAACTATACAAAATATTACTTAAAAATACAAATAAATTATTATTTTCATTCGAAATGAGTGGTGATATAAGGGTTTCTACCCTTCACCAAAATAGTATTAGTGATAGTAGTAGTAGTAGTAGTAGTAGTAGTAGTAGTAGTAGTAGTAGTAGTAGTAGTAGTAATAATAATAATAATAATAATATATTATTATTATTATTACTACTACTATTAATACCCTTATTAGTAGAATATTAATATTAATAATAATATAAATCTTAAAATTACAAGGTGTCTTTCGAAACCACCCCATTTAATAATAATAAGATTCGAAAATGGTAAAAATAATATTAATACTATATATATACTTATAATATAAAAGTTAATAAAGATAATAATAATAATAATAATAATAATAATAATAATAATAATAATAATAATAATAATAAAATTAGTAATAATGTTAAAAAATGCTAATAATAGTAATAAAAAGAAAGGGTGCGAGACCTAATTAAAATTTTAGGTTTTGACCCCCTGAAATAATTACAATATTAAATAAATAATTAAACTAATAATAATAATAATAATAAATATGTAATAATTTCATTAAATAACTAAAATTCGAGAATAATAATTTATCTAACTCAAGAATACTCCCAAACATGTCAACAAAATTTAGCAATTAGATTACAGTTGATAACTATGATAATAATAATAATTAAAATATAAATAACATTAAAAATTAGGATAAAAGCATAATAATTCTCAATAAATTAAAAGGAAGTGTTGAAAAGGTCTAGGGTTTCACCTTGAGTTGGCGGGATGGGTGGCACTGGCGGTGGTGCCCGGAGGTGGTCGGAGAAGTGATCTAAAGGGGCAAAAATGAAGAAAAAGAGGGAAGGGAAAGGAGAAAAAGGAAAAGAAGTTTATGGGTTTGTGGAGGAGAATTACTAGGAGTTTTTGGGTGGTTTAGAGGGCAACAGAAGTGGTGGATGTGGTGGTGGATGGTGGTTTAAGGTTTCGGGGGAAAAAATTCTAGCAAGAGGACTAGCAAACTTTACAGGGTTATGGTGGCCTGTGCAAGAATAATTGAAGGTTGCGAATGGTTTAGTTAATTTGGGTGCATTGCAGGGAAGATTTTGAGGGGAAGAAGAGGTAGCGAGGTTGGCTAACGGTGGAGAACGGTGCGTCTAAAGATGTGGTGGCACACAGGTTGCACGTAGGGTTTCGGGGGAAAGAAAATCTTAAATCAGGCCATACGATGGGGTATTTATAATGGTGGAGGGAAGGCTTGAGTTCTGGAGGCTACTAGGAGTTCAAATCCGGTGAGAAAATAGGGGTGGTTATGGTGTTAATCGGTCAGCACGATTTCAAATCAGGCCTGACCTTCGCAAGGGAAATGGGGGCAAATGTGGGGAAGAAAAGGGAAGTGGGGTATTTCAAATTAGAGTGTGCGTAGAGGGGAAGATAATGGGTGGGAGAAAGGCTGGTCATGACATGTGTGGTTGGTGGCGCTGTTTTTGGGGGAGGGTGAAGGTTGTAGGTTCAACGTCGGGGAAGAAGAAAGGAGGAGGAGGAAGAAAGGTGGGCTGGACCGGTAGTTCGGGAAAAAGAAAAGAAAGGAAAGAAAATCGGCCGGGCGTGAGGTGAGGGGGAAAATTAAGTGAAACACAGAGTTTAGGTGGAAAAGTGAATGAAGAGCGGCGTTCCGGTGTGGTTGAGTGCAACGGTACAAAGGTAATAATCAAAACGTAGCGTTTGAGTGAAAGAAGGAGTCAAAACGCGGCACAACGAGGAGGAGGATAGAGGAAGATCGCATAAGCAGGGCCTCACTAAAGGAAAAGAAAAGAGAAAAGGGGGACAGGGCCGCTGGGCTGGCCTAATTCGGGGAAGAAAAAGAAAAGGAAAAGAAGAAGAAGGAAAAGAAAGAAAAAGGAAGAAAAAGAAAGAAAGAAAAGGAAAAAGGAAAAAGGAGAAGATAAAAATAGGAAGGTTGGGTTAAATAAATAAATTAAAATATTTAGAATATTTAAAAATAATAATATTTAAATAAAATAATATTTAAATCCTTTTTAGGCCAAATTAGGTTTTTTAAAAGATTTTCCATAAATTCCATTTTAATTAGAAAAACACCCTAAATTTCTATAATTAAATTATTTATAAAATTAATATTAATTTGGAACTATTTTCTCTTCTTTATTTTAAATAAAATAATCTATTTAATTAATTTCCCATCTAAAATCTTTAATTAGCTAAAATACTCAAATTTTCCTCTAATTAAAATACTTATAAAATTTATTATTAATTTACCCTAATTAATTCCCTTTATTTTAATAAAAAATACTTATTTAATAAATTTTCATAATAAAATCTTATTTAATAATAAATAAGAAAATCAGAATTTTTGGGGCATTTCATACTGTCTAGGAAAATACACAAGGACAGAAGAAAAATCTACATAAATGAAAGATAGGTGATAATTATCTATCTTTTGGTGAGGGACAGAAAAGGGTTTTGAAGGTATCTAATGCTTCAGATACCTGGAGTGGTAGGATAGTAGGAAAGGATCTAAAGTCTTTCTACCATTTGATAAACCAAATAAGTACATTAGATTTTGAAAAGTTTTGGAAGAAAATTAACCATGAATGGCCCTTCTTGCTATTTTAGGCATAAAAGGTATTATACCGGGCCTACTGATAATCCCAGTAGTTATAGATGAGGGTGGAATTTAGGGAGTTTTTGTAAGAATCTAGGAGTCATTTTGGTAATTCAAGGGCCTTGCCCCATTTTGTAGGAAGGAGGATTTTGTAGATTTTACAGGTTCAATAGGCTATTTCATTTTGTGTTTCATGGTGGACAAAGTGTTTGAAGGAAGAAAAATTAGTATCCTCTAGAATGGCCATATAGTATGGTGCTGGTTTTGAAATGTCTCATTGTTTGAAAAACCATCTAGAAAATAGTTTTTTGAAAAAAGGTTCAGGGTAATAAAACCCATCTTCACAATTTTTAATAATATGAAGATGAGGTTTTATGAAATACTCATAAGGTTTTCGAATATCCTTTTGTTTTGGAACAATTTGCTTTGATGAAAGATTTATCAATATGGTTAAATTTGTCGAATATAGTTTTAAAATTAGCTTTTGAGAGGGGTTTTTTTAGGAAGCTTCCTCTTCTATTTTCAAAACATTTTGAGAAGGGAGTTTTTTTAGTTAAATAACTCTCCTCAATTTTTAAAATAGGGGAAGAGATCATACATTTGTTTGGAGATGGAATGTTTTGCATAAGTTGTTGAAGCGTTGTGAAGGCTTCAGGGGATTTTAATAGGGTTTTTAACAATCTTTTTTTTTATGTTTGTTTAATTTTTTGGGTTTTTTTAGGGGTTATAATTTTTTCCAAAATTCTCACTAGAGAGTCGCCAAATTAGCAAACAAAACTTTGTGGCTCTCTAGCAAGGATTCTGGTAGAATTCTTTGAGTTATTATTAATGTTTAATTTGGTGGGAATTCTGATTGGTTGTATACACACATGTGGAAACAATTGTGGATATTGTATTAAATAAATGTGTGGGTGATTTATTATTGTATAAATATTTGTTTTGGATTATATTTTATGTATATAATATTGTGAGCATGTTATTGTGTGAGAGTTTTGGTATTATGTGAAATCCCCCCTAGTGGATATGTATTATATGTATGCAAGTATATCTTAGGTTAAATTTATATTTATAAATTATAAATATGATGGTAAAGTATATTCATATATTTATATGTTAGAATTATGGTAATTGAGTAAAATAAAATACTGTCCTCCTTAGTTTTATTCAATATCTCACAGTTTTATAAGTATGTTAGTAAAGTTTATTAAATTAAAACTAAGTATTATTAAGCTAATTATATAATTGAATTTATTATTATGAAAATTGACATAATAAAATTTTAAGTCATTAATAAATTGTTGGCCTTAAATAATGTATTATTAAATAAGTATAATTATATAATTTTAGCAAAATAAAAAAATATATGACCATTATAATAAGGCTAGTATTATTAAGATAATATAATTGAATATATGAATGTTAGGAATGAGATAATAAAATTTAAGTTAATAAAACACTATTAACCTTAGGTAATTTATTACTAAATAAGTATAATAATAAGATAATACAATTATTACTCAATAAAATATTATTTAATTCTACAAAAATAATTTAATAATATTTTTAAATAATAAAATATTAATTTCATTAGATAAAATATGATTAATTAAGTGTTATAATAATACTTTATTGTCCTTAGATAATGTATTATTAATTAAGTATAATAATAGTATAACATAATTTAGGATTAATGTTAATATAATATTTTATTTAAGTATAAGAATTGAATATATATATATAGGATGTCAAATGATGTTCTTAGTCATCATGAAGGTTTTAAAAATTATAGGAGGCATCTATTATTTAATTTTTATTTTCTTTTGTTGGCAATCACCCTCCAATGTGGAAGGCCACTACCAAGTCATATTCTATTATTTTTGTTATTCCTAGACTAACGTATATTATAAACATGTTCTATTTAAAATAGGCCCATATCAATAAGTTGAGGTAACTTGTGGTGACATAGCAATCTAAATATGATGCTCATCTTCTTGCCCAATTCTAGCATTATCTACCTATTTATGGTCAACCGCACCATCAGGATGATGAAGGTTTTTCATAGACTATTTCAATTTTTGACATTTTCATTAGCTTTGTAAATAATTTATATAATTATCATTTACTTTCAATATTTTGTCTATTTAATGTTTGTTAGTTTTTCTATCTTGATGATTTTCTATAAGATATTTCATTTTTATTTGAGTTATTGTATTTAAATGAAAAAAGGCTATAAAATATCATCTTTAACCTTTATGTTTTGTCACTAATAGCTTTTTAAAATATTTTTTAAAAAAAATGAAAGACATTGCTGCTAGTAGTATATGATGTTTTACTTTCAATATTTTGAATTTTTTGAATAATTGTCATTACAAATATCTGAATTAGGGATGGCATGTCTTGAAAAAAACTTGATATTTTTATTGTAAAAACATGAGTTTAGGTCGCCACATATGCATGAATTAGAGTTGACATGTCATGGAAAAAGATTGAATTTTTATATAAATAAATAAATATGTGTTGTTTCCAATACCAAAATTAAGCACATTGTGTCGTCATAAAACTTTAATTATTTTTTTAAGAAAAAGGTATTGTCGCAAAAGGTATTAATAGAGATGACTTCTATGATTGCTAATAATGGTAATTGCTACGACAAAATTTTTTGTCTCATTTTATTTTCTTGCGATGAAGTATTAGCAATGATGTACTAGCCACAAAATTTCATTTCTAAAGATTTATAGCAACAATTAATTGGTTTATGAAGGAACTTTTGTCGTCACAAAAAAATCATTTTCCTTGTAGTGATTATTTTTATTACATTAGTTCCCTTAGTTGTTTAGTTTCTTTTACATATGTTTCATTTCACTTCACCTCTTCATCCTTATCCCTTGGCACACTGCCATCATCATCTTCTTCCTCCCTCAGCCCATGGACTCCATGGTCTTTCCTCTATTGATGAAGATTGATCAACCTTTCACAATTCAAGATAAGGCTTATGATTTTCTCCTCTTCAATCCTTTCTCCTTTGTTTTGATTTTATGGTATTATTTTCTCTAATATTTTCTGATGGTTCTATAGGTTCAAGAAGTGGTTAATTGACTTATGATTGGTATTTAATCTTTTCTTCTTATTGGTAAACCTACTAAACTCATTGGAAGTAGATTTACCATGCTAGTTTAAACTTCTAGAATTTATGTCGTGTTTCATAGAAAATATGAAATTTTATGGTTTGAATTTTTTTCATGTTTAATATCCCATATAAAATCATAATATGTCTAGTTTATTACACATTTTACGGTTTGTAAAATGCTTATATATGTAATAAGTTATGACGAAAGCCCCACAAGTATGCAAAACTAAACAAAATATATGCTATTTTGGCATTAGGATCGGATTTTAGGAATTTGTGGGTGATGTTGTAGGATTTTTTTGAACATGTTGATTCCATGATGTTTATTGAAATTTTGAGGTGCAATTTGATGCATAATATGTTGTCATTTGGGTTATTGTAACCTAGGTTATGAATGATTAAAGTTTGAATGAGTTTAGTGAAAATGGCTAAGTATTCTTCATGAGTAGTCAAAGTGTTCTTCCCTAATTTCCCTCTAATCACCATAAATAGGATAAAATGAGAAGTAATCATATTGTTTGGGTAAATATAGAATTAACCATGATTGGGCACATGATGATCATACTTAGCCTTAAAAGGAAAAATTAATGAATATGTGAATATTAGATGTTAAAGTTGGACCATTGACCATGACTATTGACTTTGACTTTGACAATTGGCCATGAATTGTGATTTTTCCAAAAATGGCACATGATCTTATTTTACATTTTTTGACTCAACTATATTTGATATTTTTGCTCAGTTTGGTATTAAAAATGGTTATTTAGAGAAATTTTAACAGAAGTTTGACTTTGAATTTTTTTGGTGAACAGTATTTTCCTAGAAAAAAAATCCTATATGATTTGTTTTTTTTATTCTAAGTGGTTTTCATTTTTTGTCTTGGTCTTTTCTCACCTCAAGGTTGATTCTGGTGTGGATAAAAGGGAGGGAAACATAGGATCGAATTAGTTCTTTGATTCTACCTCCAGCAAGTTGAGTTGATGAAGACTAAGCTCGGCTTAAGTGGAATTAAGCTATGAAAATATGTAGGTTTCAATGATAGGAAATGCTTTGAATGTCGATGCACATTCAAAGGATCTAAAGAGGAAAAATATGCCTTGGGAAATCCTAGTTAGATGGATCTCCAAAAGAGAGAAAACGCAAGTTTTTAAACTTGAGATTTTATTCAGATGATCTTCACATTAAAATAACATGTTATGCGTCTATAAGCTTAAGTATTTATATAGGAAATAGGCTGACTTAAAGGGCCTAAACGAGCCGGTTATCTTTCTTAATTCAAGATAGTTTTAACTCACTTGACTCAAGCCTATATAATAGCTAATCCCAGCCATAATATCATCACTTAAATTATATTAATGACTATCATTACAAAGCCCTACAATCAACTATGGTACATACATGAAATTACAACAAAACCCTAGCTTACATTCAATATACTTTAGGGTTTACAACAAGTTTAATATAACTAATGATATCACCAACTATATCTTGTTGTAGTGTCATCCCATGTATGCCATAGCCTTGCATGCTTTGAATGCATTGTACACTTTAAGTATCTTCTCGTATGTTGACTTCTTCACCTTGCAAATATGTAACATACATGTAAGAATATCTTGAAGTATTTTCAATATCAAGTATAGAAACATTATCAAGAACATTTAAGATGATTGGCTCCATCATTAAGAATGCTAATTCTTCATTACCTTGAGAATCATTAGAAGCACTAGATACACTAGATGCACCTGCATAAGATTCTTTGGTCTTTGAAGGCATTTTGCGATTTTACTTTTAAGCGATTCTTTTAGTTAAGTGTGTTTGATCTTGTTTGAGCCTTGTTACCTTGGCCGTGGTCTATTTAGCTAGTATGCCACATGTTTATTGTATGATATTGGATGGTTAATTTGTTTTAAGTGTTGAATAAAGGATAATAGGTTGGCTTAAGTTGACTTTAGGTTTGACCATTGACCACATCATTAGTAGTTGACTTATTGTGGACTTTTGAATAATCGTAATTAAATAACTAATTGTTTATTTGGAACTACTTATCAAAATTAGTCATCTAAGATAATCACTTATTTTGAAGAAAAAAATTAGCTCCAAAGAAGCACTAAATTGGAAATGAATTGTTAATTGTTGTGAGATTATGACTTGTTTCATGACCTTAACCTTTTATAGCTAGGTATTGATTGTGAGCTCAAGTAGTCAAAGTTTTGATGACTCAGATTGAATGTTATAATTAGATCTTGAATCCCTAATTGAATTAAAACACTAATAATTTATAGTGAAAGATTATTTGAGTTATAACACAAAGCCTATGGAGGTATGCATGATTAAAGATTTAAAGTTCTAGGTTTTGTGTTATGGCAAGTTATCATGTTCTTCCTTGACTAGCTATATTGAAAGTAATTGAGTCACTTATGTTGGCAATCTTGGTGGTTTCTAATGTTGATATGATAATATCTCTCAAGGTTGAATGGAGTGATTTGATTTAATCACCTAAATGTGACTTGATAACTAGAAAAGAATTGTGTGTTAGATGCTATCACCTAAAACAATAGTGGCTTAGATATCTTAGTATTCAAAGTTGTGTATTAGATGTTATCCTTTGTAAAATAATTGGTGTGTTGGTTTGTGCCTTGATTAGTTGATATGATTTGGTAATATCAATTATGCATTATGAATTTTTGGTAATTACAACCATATAATACCCTTGTTACATGGTCTATTAGTTGATTGATAAATGGTCATTTGAGATGTTTGGCGACATTAGATGGTATGGTATGTCTTGTTCGTGAGTTATGCATGATCTTATACTTTTTATGATACGATTATGTGAGCATATTGTTACCTATAATTTGGGTGTGTTGTCAAAGTACCTTTGTACTAAATAGATTATTTTTTTGCTTCTTTCATGTAGGTGTTTAGGGTGACTTCTACAACTTTGGGTTTGAGTCCACAAGTAGGGATTTTGGAGTTTTTTTTTTTTGTCTAGATTTGGGATTTCTAGTGTTGATCTTTGTTTATTGGTTTTAGCTTACTGAAGACTTGTTTGAGATTTTATAATAAAAAGGATTTTTACTTTTCATTGTTTCATCTTTCCCCTCATTTCACACTAGACTTTTGCACCACTAGAACCTCTCATTGTACTAAAGACTCCATCATGCAACCCCTTCGCTCTTAATTTTTCATGTAACCAAAATTTTTACAAGTACAATCCCCATTTTCTCTCCTCCATCATTTCTTAAAAAAACCATTACGATATCATCTTTTAGCCCTTTTTACGATATCATCTTTTATCCTTTTTTTATTAATTTTTCCCATGATATTAATTTAAAAAAATTAAAATAAAGATTAAGGACCAAATCAAATCTTCCATGAGCCTCCATGAACCTAGAAAAACCATGAAAAGGCGAGCAATGAGATAGAATAAAAAAATGAAGGTGATTTTTGATCTTGAATTTGGAATAAAAATAAGATTCAAAAATGGAGGGAAGTTAGAGACTAAAATCATAAAAATGGATGAGAAAAGATAAGAGAAAGTGGTGAATTCATAGGACAATAAGAATGAAGACAAGGTTAAAAAAGTGGAGGAATAAAATGGTGATGTTTATAGAGGTTACTGGTGGCCTAATGGTAGTGTCCATGGAGAAGTAGTTGCATTAGACAAGGAAAAAAATGTATTTTTGAGGTTGAATAAATTGAGTTGAAAGGATACAATCAAGTGGTGATAAGGTTGAAAGAAGTTAGAAGATATTTTGATTACTTAATTTTATAAGGGTATAATTATATATGCACAAGCTGAGATATTTGTGTGTGAAAATATTAAGTAAGGGGAATGCAATGATGTATATAATGAGGATAAAAAAGAGAGGAAAGATGTGGGGAAGAATAGGAGAAAGGAGAAAAGAAAGAAATATATGATAAGGTTAAACTAGGAAGGGTAATTTGGTAGGAACTTAATCATTGAGTTTTATAATATATTTTGTGACAAATATCAATAAAAAAAGGAGTGGAGTTGGTTCCACATAGAAGGAATAATGAGTGGCCACAATTCAACCACCACACAACAAAATAAAAGGTGGAAGAAGAAGGAAGAAAATTTGGTATACTTAAGTGAAAATGATAATTTTGTGTAAGAATACAAAACTAAATTGATAACTACAAGGGGAAAATATAAGGCAATAAATTATTATGAAGGAGTGATTATTAACCATACTAATATATAATGAAATGTTGAGATTAATCCTCAAAATATCAAATAAAGTTTAGAGGAATAAAGGTAACATTTAATGACTTATTATATCTAAAACTATATGAATAAAGTAAAAAAATTATAAAAATAGTTATATAATATATTTAAGTAATTTAAAGCTCAATTAAAATAAAATATGATTATCCCCATTATTTCAAACATTTTTGATAGCTAAAAGGGTCGTTTTAGAGCTTAAAAAATTTAAATAGAACTAGTTGAGATATGAATAATATATATATTTTTTTCTTAGAAATCTTTGAATAAAATTTTGAAATAGCTTAGGAGACCCAAAAAATTCAAGGATTCCTAAAATGAAAGATTTAGAATTATTTAGAAGAATTTTTATAGCTAAAAGTAACACAGTAGGTCTAATAAAAATAAACTTGTGAGAAGGGGTTAAGAAACAGAATAAAAAATCTTTTAAAGCAAAACTAGGGTTTCTAATGATATAATCTTATTTTTAAATAAAAAATATTAAAAAAAGCAAGAGTTTTTGAGAAATGAGGTACTATATAGGGGTTGCAAGGTGTCGATTGAGAAGGGAAAATGGTTACAAAAATGGAGGCTTTGGCTTACATAGGGAAGAAGGAAAGTGTGAGTTGGTTGGGGTTGAAGGGATGCAATTTTTGTCAGAAAAGATGCAACATATTAGACCAGGAATGAATGGGTAACAATTGACCTAATTCTTTCTTGATTTACACCTGAAAGTAAGGCTAAGTGTAGGTTTGACTTTAGGTATAGAGATGATTATGATTATACTCTTATAGTTGGGTTTTTGGTTAATTATAATACCTCTACTTCACTAGGGTCGTAGGTAGTTTCTTTGGAGTACTTTTAGGATCAATGATCTACTATAAAAATCAAAAAAATTACTCTTGAGTATGCATTTTTTATCAACTCACACATATCATGAAAACATTTTCAGGATGTCACTTATCCTTAAATTACTCCAAGTCAAGCATGCATAATTATGGAGTTAGTTATTGATAGGTTTCCAAAAAAGAATGTATACATTATTGATATATGTAGTTTTATCAATTTTTTTAACCCACCATTATCCATCACTAATTTTGAAATATTATATACACCCCCACACAATAACACAATATACTTGTTGCTCCTGAACTACTAATTGTCTCATTATTGACTAATTCATCCAAGTTCATCTTATGGACATGGTTTCACCATGATATCATTTTTAATACTTCGAATTCACTAAGTTCGTAGGCAGTTACTTTATAATATTTTTAGGATCAATAATTGATCTCACAGATCAATGTAAATCTTCTAGATTATATATATTTTTTTATCAACTCATACATATCCTGAAATTTTTTAGGAGATTACCTACCATAAAATTACTCCAAGTCAAATATATTTAGTTGTGAAGTTCTTTAATGATATATTTTTTTGAAAAAAATATATACCTTGTTGATATAAGTAGTCTTATCAATCTATTTAATCCCCCATTTATAGTTTATTCATGACTCAACTAGATGGTTAAATTCTATTAATAATTAAAATAGTGAGAATGCCATAAAATAGGTGTTTAGGAAAATAAAATAACAAAAATTATCCAAAAATTAATAAAATATATGGGAAGGTGCAAAATAATTTTATAATCCTAAATGTATATTTAAATATTGGGTATTGGAGTTTGTTTAAAGCTTAATGGATGAAAAATAAGCGAAAAATGGTAAAATAAGATAATTCAAGAAAATGGATTTTTCTACAAATGGATGAAACAAATAATGAAGGGTCCAAAAGGACATGTATAGATGAATTTTTTTTTTAAATTAAGTATGTAAAAGTATTTGATTTCAAAATTTGTTTGGAGCTCAAACAAATTAAAACAAAGAAATCCACAAAACTAGTCTTTTGGGGAAAACTAAAATTTCAACAACTTTAAGATTTGGAAGGAATAGAAAAATTTTTAAAAAACATTTATACTCTCGTGTAAACTTAAAATATTTTTATAAGTAATGAGAATTTTTGGACAAGCCAATATAAGCAAAAAAAAAAAAGGTCTTAGACCAGAAGTTGGCATAAATTGTGATTTTTCATAAACATCTAAAATCTTTCTATAAAGGAATATATAATTAACGGAAGGCTCAGAATCGATGTGGAAAGTATCGAAATGAAATAATATGCTTGATAACATTTTTAGTAATGATTTTTCCTTTTAGAATGCTTCATAATGAGTGAACTTACAAGATCAAAGAATTCATATAAATATGTGATTTTTCATAATTGAATGAAATAAGTGCCAGAAAGTTCAAATTTAATATAAATAGCTTAAAAAACCTTGATAAATTTTTTTGAAGCATATTAAAAGCCTAATAATATAATAATTAATATTAGAAAATTTTGAAGTATTATATATTGCATGATGGATTGAATTTTCTTGTTTATTGCTTTTTTCCGATAATCAGATTCAGAAGAAGACATCACTTCTTTAAATGTTTGAGGTATATTTACTTTTTAAAAAAATGTATCAGATAATTAGGTCCAATTTATTTTGAAAACCTTATCCCTATTGTTCCGTCTACAGTCACTTGGATCAAGTGTTTTCTTCCCTTTATCAAAAGAATTTCTTGGCCTCTATAGTGAAACTAATTCACTATTTATTTTCTAGGGAAAAATATAGTATCCCTTGACTTTATAATGGTATTGAAATGAATGCTAATATTTTTTTTACATATGGATAAGAAAACAATACACACTACTATTATGTGCATAACTAAAGAATACACAATTAATGGTTTTCGATCCTAACTTGAACCTCTTTAGCTTAAGAGATACTAATTTTTCAAATGAGCCTCACACCTTTAAGTATTTGTAGTTAAGCTTGTGAAATTTCACTAACTCATATGGAATATTATGTGTGTTTTCTATGAGACATCTTATTAAGAATATAATTTGAGATAATAGGGCTCCTCCTCAAGTTCTGTAGTAATCCAACACTAATCAATATGGTATTCATCATGTCATTCAAAGTTCTATTATTTCATTTTTCAATTCCATTAGATTCTTATGTGTGGGGAGTAGCAGTTTGGTGAAAAAGACCATGTTCCAAACACAAAAAAATCAAAAGGATATTCATATTCACAGTGTCTATCGCTTTTTGTTACCTTAATCTTTCCACTAAGTCGTATAATACTCTAAAATTCCCTAACCCTTATTTCTAGGCAATTAGTCTCCCAATCCCTTCTTGAACCCTTAACCATTTCTTAAGCACCTTACCTAAACCTTTGAACCTTTTTTAAAGATTTCATTCCTTAAGAACTTCTTTTTCCTTTTCTTCCACTTAAAAACTTACCCTCACCTTTCTCACACGATCTCTCCTATACCAACTAGAATCTTTTTTTTTTCAATTTAGTTACACATAAGTAAACTCTTAAAATTAACCAAACCCCACTCAATCATCACCTAATCCCTCACTCAATCACACTCCCAATTCAAGTGTCTTACACTCCATCCCAACCCATGTCTCTGTTATTTCTATCACTCCAAGCCTACACCCCTAATCATGTCTTACCTTTGAGCCCCCCTTGTGCCTTATTCTTTTTTTTTTCATGCAACCAGTTGATTACCTCCCTTCCTCTCCCTTTTCTATAATTCTCTCCAACCCAAACAAATAATTCTCCTTTTCTTTTCTTTGAACTCTCTCCTTGCCAAACCATCCTTACTTACTCTCCTTTTCTACCTCCCAATTGGCCAATCTTTTCCTTTCTCACTAAACGTACCTTTTTTAATATTCCTCACTCAAACCACCGCCCACATAGGATTCCATAATCTAGCATACATTATTCATGCTACATAGCCCTACCTTACATCCACCTTTCATGTGACCAACAACCACCTTGTGTTAACTCCACATGATGAGCCACCTATAGTCATGTTAAAGACTCAAGCAAAACACCCATTATTAGCATCTATTGTTTATGCAACTATCTACCTTACACTATGCAAACAACTACACCATTCTCTCATCTTTTGTTGTAGATTTGCCTCCTACTTTCCCTACCTTAGTTATCTTCTTGATTTCCTCCTCGTTACCTTTCCTTGATAATTTGTATGCTTCCAACCTCTTACTTTATTATATTCATAGGTGATCGTATAATTTTGGAGAAAGGATCTTGGAAGCATATCTTTTTCTTGCTTAGAGACTATAGTAGTATTGGGTAAGGATATATATCTCTAGTTACAAAGTTTAAATGTTATATGATATTTTTATGTAATTTTTCATGTTGTAAAGCCTTAACTTTAAATCATATTTTATAACTTTATAAGCTCATATTATGTATTATCTTAATTTAATGAAAAGCATATGATTTGTATGTTTTATGTTTAATGGAACGCCTAGGACATGATAAAGCTTATTTCAAAGTCTCTATGCATGAGGTGTTATTTTTACCAACTTATTAATTATGCTTTTTATCCCTGATAAGTAAGTGATTTCATTACTAATGAAATGAATAAAATTATAAACAAGCAATCATCTAATCATTCTATCAAACATACTACCCCACCAACTAAGTTTTTTTTTAGTTATAGGCAGTGCATTTGCCTTGCCATAGTGACAACAATAACATGAAAAATAATACCCCATCTTTTTGTAAAGTTTTTTGAATTATAAGTTGTGGTATTTATTAATATTTGATAATGTTCGAATTTTTATTTGGAACTATAATTGAGCTTGAGGGAAAGTTAGATTTGAATAAGTTTTAGAAATTGAATAAAATGAGTTTTTAGGAAAACCAATCAACTAGTTCCATGAACCATTTGATTGGTTCATCATTTTAGCTAAAGGATTTTTCTCGACCTAACTAATCAATTGTACGCTAGAACAGTCATTTTGTAGGCGAAATCGATTAATTGCTTTATCGAGTTGAGTATATTTTTTTAACTCAATTTTCTTGGGAAAGCTTCGTTTGCAAAATTGGAATCTTAATAATCCCATCCTAAGTTATTTTTTAAAGATTCTTAACATTTATTATCATACATTTGGTTCAAAATTTAGCCTCAAATTGATTAGAGGGTTTGATTTGGGCAATTGAGGGAGAGGGTGGCCTCAGCTTTGTCTTCTTCCACCCATCTCCTCTATATGCTCTAGAATTATTTCTTTAATTCCCAAAATTGTCTTTGATCAGTTGGGAAATTCCTTCCATGCCGATCATTCATTTCCTCTTTTATTTTTGACATGTTATAGGTGAATTTGACCTGGATGTTTTCAGAAAATCACCATTTCAGCTTTGGAAGGGAGGTTAGCCTATCTTTGACGAAATCCTCCCATTTAGCTTAAATTCTAATGGTAGAAATTAGGGTTTTTTTATATGTGCTTGACCACACTCGTTATTGTACTGGTTTGTTGGCTACAAATAACCTTAATCACCCATTCTACTCACTTCTCTTTCAACTACGAAAATATTCCATCTCTCTAACCTTGTGTTCTTTTCTCCCCAGTTTGAGCTTAGTTTTGGTTTATTTCCACTCTTTTGACACTTTCTCTATGTCCTACTCTCTTTTTTTCTTTAAGCAAGAGAGGATTAGATATAAGAGGAATTTGAGTTTCTCTCAGCACAAATTCTCTCTAATTTCTCTTAGGTTTGGTAAGTTTTTCTCTTTATTTAAATCATCATTTATGAAATTATTCCTAGGATTTTATAAGCTTTATCTTCTATTTTTTTAGGGTTTGGAAATTGAAAATCTCCAAGTTAAGTTTTCCTATTTGTGGAAAATTTTCTCTTGTACCAACTAAGACATTCTTATTTTTAAAATGTGGCCTAGTTAATCATTTGATGTGGCATATTATTTAAAGTCCTGATTTTAAAAGTTGGGATGAGCATTTGCTTTCTAATTGATGCATGCTAATTAACTTATGAATTATGAGAAAAAGGTGTGATTTTAGGAAATTAGGTCAATTTGATTAATTATGAAACATGTCTTAATTTATGAGCTAAAAAAGTGTTGGTTTGATGCCAGAATATATTTTAGTTTGGATGTGGTAGGAATTTTGAGGATAATTTGCATGAAAAATGCCTATTTTGTGTTCTTTAAGGGAAAAATTATCGACTAGTTTGGTCAAAATGATCATTGGTCCTTAGAACAATCAATTGGTAAACCTAACCCATTGATCGGTAGGTTTGTGATAACCTTGGTTTGATCTATACTTAAACCTGTCAACTGGTTTAGCAAAACTAATCGACTAGTCCTAGAACATTTGATTGGTTTGACTAAACCTATCAACCGATTTGAGGGAATCCTAGATTTGATTGATCTAATCCACTCGATTGATCGTCCTTAACCGATTAACTTACCATCCTAAGCAATCCACTAGTTGGTAAAATTGATCAATTAGTTAGGCTAAACAAATCAAGTGCTTGACTAGATTGTAGGATTTTAATCTTTTAACTTTGATATGCCTTGAGACCATGCTTAATGATGTTATATGATTTTTTAACGAGTGAAATACCTCTATTAACATGAATGGACAACCTAGGAGTTGCATTAAATGAATCATAATTTATGGCATACTCAATGGGTTTTGCTAAGGCCTTAATAGGTAAACCCAAATAAGTATTATATGGCTTTAAAGGGGTAATGCAATTTGGACTTTGGCCTAGAATGGACTGATCTAAGGAATTTTGTTAATATTGAGTAATAATTAATTAAAATCCCACACATGGTTGGGGAATGGTAATGGCTAATATGGAATAAGTATGTGAATGCCTTACTTGCATAATGCATGAGCTTTGTGTGATCATGTAACCTTGAGAATAACGTACTAATCACTTAAATCGAAAGTAATCGAGATGTGTATGGGTCTAGGTTACCCACTCCTTGATTAGCTACCAGAGGTCATTTTGCCTTCAGGTATTTATTGGTACCTTCGAGTAAGATTCAAGTTGATCCCAATGCCTTACCTACTTTAGAAATTGATGATGTACAAGGGGTGTCAATACTAAAGCATCTTGTCACCTAGGTAGTTTTGTCTTTTGTTTAGACTTATGTCCATTGGTGGTTTCTTGGGTTTGACCTGGACTTATGTCCATTTGTAGTTACTTGGCTTTGGTTTAGATTTTATGTCCTTTGATTGGGATAGAATTCCATGATATGTGAAACCATAGGGTAGTGTACAGTCAATTGTTCGGACTAAATAAGGCAAGTATTTGTATACTATTTTGAATAAGTAACTAGATATGAATTTGGAATAAGAATGTGAATAAAGAAAAATGGAAAAGGAAAAGGAAAAGGAAAAGAATGGTAAAGGAGATACTGGCCTATATATGTATAGATTACCTAATAAATTAGGTAAGTGGAAGTGGCTTATGGTGAAGTTATGTGTCTGGATGAATGAAGTCTTATTTTTAGCTAGGCATTATACTTTGTAGCTTGTGTATTTTCATCTACGATGTAGTGCTATATTGTCAAGCATGATGAGTCATATATTGTATGAGATTCCTATGCTCGATGTGACCATAATAGGGCATGTATCCTGGTTATATGAAATATGTTAGTATGACTTTCATATTATGCTGGAATCTTGTGGGTTGGTGGCTCTATTGAGGCAGTAACTTAGCTTACTTAGTACAAACTGTACTGATGTGTCCATTTTCTTGGTAGCTTACTCATTCCCACAAGCAGATGGTCATGTGCAGGTTTTCGAAGATGGTTAATAGTTAGCTAACCTCATGTGGGGCATAGGTTCTTAGAGCATGTATATTAGGAAATTTTTAAGTGGTTCATGATGAACCAAAGTTTGGGGTCACACTATACTTTTATTTCAATAATTTGATGATCATGTACTTTGACCTAATTTCCTCATATATTTGAATATTATGGACTGTCAAGGTCCTATATTTATATAATATGCTTTATTTTGGTATTTATATAATATGTTTTAGCACAATCCACATTGGTTTTAGTTGGTTAGGTTCTCAGCCATATATCTAACATAGGACGGGTGGTTGACTCCTATCTTATGTTATATGTGGTGGTAACACCCCATTTTTCCTAAGTGTTTATTATTTTTTTGCTTCCACGAGGTTTAAAAAAAATAGTAGTTTAATATAGGGGTGTTACAGGAACAAGAGAAGATTGACTCCTATTTATCTGTTAGAAGTCTCTCATATTCCTTTCATTCCAAAGATTGGCTACAAACTAAGCAAAAAGAACCCTCAACACTTATTTCTTAGTCAAAGTATGCCTTAATCTAGTTACAAGATTATTGATCTCTCTATTCTATCTACCAAGGTCATCTTGTCTCCTATTTGCAAATTGACCATGCTTTTAAATACTAGCATCAAAATTTTCATTGAATGATGAGATGTTCAACTATCTCTAAGTGTGCATTACAAATATATACTAACTATCAATAACCATCCCTAGTTATAGAAATCTATTGTATATAAGAAACATTTACCTTACATCCAACCCAAAAGAAAATGTGTGCCTATGTAGAGTCAAATGATGCCACATGGAATAACACCATCTTTGCTTAGGTTGCTTTTGATATACTACCTTATATGTTGCTTTAATGGAAAAATGATTATGGCCTTCATTTTTCCTTCTCAAAATAAAGGTTTCAAATGCATCCCTTATAGCTAAGAATTTTTAAAACACTTATGAGGTAGAGAAGTTGGGATTGTAATCCTAGATATTGATTCTCTTAAGGTAAATGAAATGTATCCATTTTTTCCAAATAGAGCCTTTATTTGTAGGAATGCTCCCTAATACTTTTCCTAATGCATAAGAGTTCCAAAGTGTTAGATCTAACAATCTAATGCCACCTTCATCTTTAGGAAAACATAAATGATCCCAAAAGATCAATGCTATCTTCTTGTCGGTTAGCTTTCTTGACTATAAAAATCATTTACATAGAGAGATGAATCTAAAGATAAAATTCTTAGGGAGTAGTAGCACTCGACAAAAATATACCTAGAATTTAAATAAAATTGATCTTTTTGGTAGTAGTCTTTTAACATAAGATAGATAAATTGTGCTCTGTTGCCTCAACCTAGCAGTCACCTTATCAAGCATAGGGTTTATGTGGGAAAATTGTTAACTTTTATGTCATAAGTTTAGGTATTTTAGAGGAAATATTATGTTGGGACTTGGTTTTGTGATTTCAAGCTTATGTGAGTGCAAAATTAGGGGGTTTTTTTTTTCATATCTTGGGCTTACTTTCATTTTAACTAAATCATATTTTTGGATGACTTATATTATGTGTGTATGTCATAAGTGAAATTGGTTAAGTTTTGGTGGAAATTGAAATTTAGGTGAATTGTGTTAAATTTTCTATAAGGATATAATGGTCATTTTAATAAGTTTTTGTGAATCTAGGTATACCTTTATCATTATTAAGGTTGTTACCTAAATTTTGTTGTAGAAGTGTTAGGTTTTACGTTGTTGGGTTAAGTTATGCTAATAGGGAATTTTGAGGTGTTTTAGTGAGATGGGGGTATTTTGCTTTGGTATTAATCCTAGAAATTGGAGGATTGTGAAAGTGTTAGTTGGGTTAGAATGTGAGATATGTTTAGATTGGGTTAATCATGATTTTTTAAAAGATAATCTTATGTGAAAATGACATAAAATGGACTTAGAAACCTTAGAACTTTAATTGGAAATTTGTGTGTGGAACATTAGAGCTGAATCTTAATTTATGGATATGGTATTTATTGTGATATATTAGAGTATTGTGTCAATTTTGGTGATTTGATGAGTTTTGTAGATGAAGTTGTGAATGGGATGTGAATTACAGTTTTGTAAAGGCATTTTTTATTATTTGGGTAATGTCCCTTATTATGTTGCTTGTTTTTCTTTATGAATTTTTATTACTTCATGTGACCATACCACGTTTAGTTTGATTAACCATGATGCACCTCTAAGTGTTATATATGTCTGTGTGTATATATGCATGCATGTATAATTGTTAGAATGAATTATATAATATTTGGTATTTCATGTAACATTGATAAATAGTATCATATGTGATAAGACATGTGTAATATGAGTGAAAGTGATATGATGATGAGTAAGATAGGTCATGCAGTGTTGTGTGCTAAATGATGGTTATTGAATGAAAAAGACATCAATATATAAATTGAAAGATCATATGAGTCAAGAGTAAGTGAATTTAAGTGTTTAAAATTATTGAAATAATAATCTTGATTCTATTAATACCATAGGACCTTAATTTACTCTCTATATTAGTTCAATACATGGTCTATAATGAACACACGTACTTAAGGATTAGAGGTTTACTAGTGCATCCGGTGTGCTTTACCCTATATCTGAGATAAGCAATGATGTTGACTATCTTTATCCTATATGTGAGGGAAAATATAAGAGTTTATAATAAAAATGGTTCATTGATATCAATGTTACTAAGTAAATAGAATATTGATATCACCTAATGTTGAACCCTAATATGGTTTCTTTTGAGTCATCTCATATCATGAACATATATGCATGTATAAAACTCATCTTGTTAGATGATTCCTATGTGTTTTGCATGGCTTACTCTATTAATGTCTATTATTATCTTACTAAGTAAATAGCATACTAATCATCCATTTATGGGTGTTACTCATTCTCATGAGTAGATGTAGCCTTGTTTTGTGGATAATTGATGAATTAATGCTTTTGATGTGATTGTTTGCAATGAGTGCTTAATTAGGTTGGTATAGTGAATGGTTAATCAGATATATCTCTCTCTATGGACATATAGTTATTTATTATTCTATTATCTTTATTCACTTATTCATGTTTTGTAATATTATATTATTATGGATTCAAGTGCTTTTCACACCTTATCTTAAGATACGAGTTTACTTTTAGTGTTTTACCTAGTATAGATTGAGTATAGAGAGTATCTAGTGTAACCATAGTTAGCACGCAATTTAAACCCTCTTAGGGTCAGTTATAGTATTGGTAAATAAGAGTATAGTTCTATACTGAAGATTGAGATGACTTACCTCTATTTAACTAGCTCAAAAATAATGAAAATAAATTAATAAATAAATATTCTAAAACACATTCTAATAAATAATAAGAAAAACACAATGATGGGGGTTTTAAAAATAAAAAAGAATAAATAAAAGAAATTAATAAAAATAATAGATAACTATAAATATGATAAATGTGCTAGAAAAATTGAAATCCACTGCTAGATTATGTCAAAATATAATAATAATAATTTCTAAGTCATCTTTTAATCATGAGAAGAAGACTGACCAAGTTATAAGTCAAAATTTGGTTTATACACCTTATATTACTTCCCTACAATAATACATATGACAAAGCACCAATATTAAATCTTATTAAATACTAGAAGTATTGTAGCAACAAGAGTCTCCTATATTTAACTAGATTTAATGTATTAAGTACAAGTGGAAGGATTTCAATTTAAGTACCCAAACTAGTATAATAATTATGTCTAATTGTATTTCCCTTCTTTGACCCATACGTATCGAAACGCTACACTACTATTGCTAAAATCACAAAACCATTAGATGAACTATTATCTAACCTATTTGCAATTTATACGTATAAATTCTAGCATATTTATATAGCTGCCTAACAATCATAAAACCTACATATTGTCACTATGATGAAGATAAAATAAGGCATGCATCATATAAATTATACTTAATAAAATCATATATATAAACAATACCAATTAAAATAGAGTCAAAGAACAATATCATAAAACAAAGAAAATAATATTATATCTAAAACCATAATATATAGTTTTAATTTATTCCTCAGCAACAAATAATTAGCCGATTATAATAATAAAATTAATTATATAAAAAATATATATTAAAAATATATATCATAAATAGAGAAAGAACTAGTCAAAATTAATTATGGATGAAAGTTCTAGCAATTTATTCAAATGAAAATTCAATAAATTTCATCTGAAATAAAATTTTTAGTCTCATTTCTCTATTTTCTTTTTTCTCCCTTTGATCAATATGGAATATTGTGCAGCTCTCTCTTTTTCTCTAACTTTTCTTCTCTGCAATGCTAACGTGTTGTGCCTTATTCTTTTTTTTTTCTTATTTTCTTACTTTTCTCTTTTTTTGTGTTACTTCTCTTTTGTTTCATTCACCCACTAACTTCTTCTTCTTTCTATGCATTGTTGTTCTTCTCATTGCTTTTTGCTGTAATGCTAATCTTTTTTTGGCTCCTCTGCTTTTCTTTTCTGGCTTGGCGATGCCAGCTTCTACCTCCTAGCTCTTTCTGTCTTTTTTTTCTTTATCTTCTTTTGGATTCACCCATCTAGTCTCACTCTTCTTCTTTTTTTTTGTGTTTTCTCTCCTGCTTTGCTGGCTATTTAGCTGGTTCCTCCCCCTCTCTCCTTTTATATTTTCCTTTGTCGCCTCTTGTTGTACCAGGCCTACTGGCTCATTTATTTTTTTTTCTTTTTGGGCCTTTGGTCCTTTGGTTATTTGGTCCACAAGAACCAAACTCTTCTTTTCTTTTTCTTTTTTATATTTTATTTTACCTTCAAAATAATCTTATACTTTAAGTTTAGTTATTTTATATCATTTTAGCTAAAATAATAAAACTTATAAAATTATTATCACTTAAGCATAAAATTATAATTATTCTTGTATAATACTCAAATAAAATACCAAAAACTAAGATTAAAGGGGTATAAAATATGTAAAAATATGAACTCATCAGTATCTTCTCAATGTTGGATATGGTTTAATGCCCATTAGTATATTATTTTTGCTTCCACAAAAAGAAATTTTTAGTAGCATATTGTAGGGTTTTAAAAGTTGGTCCTCAACTACTAACTTAAAATATTTGAACACTGCCATTGCTCGTACTTGCTTCATAACAAGTAAACATAGCAGTAGTGCATGTAGTCATCTATAAAGGTAATGAAATACATTTTACCACATCTAGTTTGTAAAAACTTGAATCCATGTCCATCAATGTGAATTAAATTTAGAGGTTAAGTGTTCCTTTCAACAAAATAAAAGAGTTATCTTGCCATTTAACCTAAACACATACTTCACATTTATGGTTAGGATCAAACTCACATTTAGGAAAATAATCTAATTTAATTAATAAATTATTAGTATCATAAGTAACATTCCCTAATTGTTCATGCCAATCATAAATGACTTTAGCACATAGGAAGAAGAAACATACTTATTATTATTATTATTATTATTATTATTATTATTATTATTATTATTATTATTATTATTATTATTATTATTATTATTATTATTATTATTATTTACTATGGGTACAATATTCATTATATTCATCTTGAAGAGACCATCAGTAAGATAGCTATTTTCTACGAAAAAAATATTCTTAGTGAGTATAAATTGATGTAATATAAAGACTAACGTAAAACTTATTCCTACTAAGTATTTTTGGATGTCCGGCACAAGAAGAACATCGATCAAGGTAATATTCTTCACACCTGTCTACATGAGCGTTAACTTTCTATGCCTAATCACTATAGATGATGAATTATTTATCATGAAGATTTGTTCTTCATTATCCTTATTCAATTGATACTAAGAAAGCATCCGCTTGTTAACACATATATAATGTGTGGCTTTAGTGTCTATGCATCATTCTTTGGTATTACCAACAATTCTGTTTTGTGACACTACCACGTATAGGTTGATCGCATCAAGATTTTAGAAAACTTCTTTACTAAGTGACATTCTCTTGAGGGTTGATTTTCTTATACCTCTTTGAATGACAATGGTCCTTTGCACAACATCCATGTTTTCCATATTGATAACACTTTCCCTTGAACTTCTTGGAGGTGTTAGGTCATGCATTATAACCATCTCCATTGTGCTTTCTTTTTCTTACTTTTTTTTACCCATTTCCACCACATTATCTCTTGATACCATAGGATTTGATTCTTTAGACTTATGGTTGTATTATTCAATTCTTGAATGAATGATGAGATCCTCGAGTTTAATTTCATTACATTTATAAATCTTTCCAAAGTGGTGGTAATTTTTCTATTACTGCGACCATTTAAAATAATTCACTAAGAGGCATACCCGTAATATACAAATAAGAACTTGAATATCCTCCAATTGAGATATTATCGACTTTTTATCTACTATTTTATAATTGAGAGAAAGGTAGACAATACATTTCTTAATGTTGGTGTCCATACTCTTATATCTATTGCTCAACAAATCCTATAGTTCCTTTATGATTTTGACACTATAATATACATTATATAATGTGTCTTTTAGCCAACTGATGATATTGTTTTGTTTTCATAAGCTTGCCCAGGAACCTTCTCTCTCCTCTTTCCTTGACATGGCTAAGACGAGGAAAAATGTCAATTCGGCAAAGTTGAGACAATCACCCAGGAAAGGGTTGGCACAATCGAAGGGTACTCAATCTTTGATCGAAGCTCATAAATCTGCATCATTAGATTTGGCCAAGGAATCATCTACGCCTCTTTTGTTTGGTGGTATGCCAAATTTGAATATGACAGATTCAAAGTTTCAAAATAATATTCCAATCGAATGTGACTTAGAACCAATTGATACGGTGGACAATCAATCGAGGGATAATTCATATCGCATATCTAATGAATTTAGCAAGAATTGAGTTAGGGCATGTTAATATTGATCTTGCAATTGCTTTTTAGGAAAAAACTCCCTCTGATGTTGAATTTTCAAAAGAAACCCTTCAAGAAATTTAGGGGAAGAAATAAGGATCTAGTGATTGGAAACTGATCTCTTAATGCCTCCACATATATGTTGTATTTTCCTCCTACTCTATCTGGTGATCAGTGGAAGGTGTCTATATTGAAGGATAAGGTTGAGGAGAGTTCTAAGAATTGGTAGGGTTCTATTGTTGGGTATGTTATCAGAATCCGTCCTAGTATGGGATAGATTATGGATTTCATTAAAACCAACTGGCCCTTGATACAAACTCCCCTAAGAATGGCTGCATGATGAAGGGTTTGTGGTCTTTAAGTTCAAGTCAAAATAGGATAAGGATTGGGTTCTTCAATGTCCATACTAGAATTTTATGAACCAATCTTTCATTCGCAAGAAATGGCACAAGCAATTTCAGTTTATCAAGGAACTCTTCCGATTCATGCAACTATGGATCAAGTTACCAAACCTTCCACTTGATTCTTGGGATGCAGACTCCATTAGTAGGATAACCAGTGATGTTGGCTGACCTCTTGTTTTGGATGGCATAACTATAATACCTAATTTTTCAAAACCATAATTATAAATTTATAATTTTATAATTAATTATAATTATTATTTTAGAGAGCATAGTCTTAAAAGTGTTATTATTTTTCGTATTATTTCAACGGTTTAAGTATAAATTTAATTAGGTTAAAATTTTGATAGAGATTAGGTTATTTAAATCAATCCTAATTTTTACCCATAAATCTTATTTTAAATTATATTATTAATAATCTTTTCATCTGTAACCTAAAAATAATTTTCTAAGAATTATTTTCGATTATTTTACTCTTTTTGATTATTTTTAAAATCTATCCCAATTCGAATAATTTTTCCCGAACTATTTTTATATTCGATATTTTAAGCTACCTAAATTAAATTTAAAACTAAATAAATAAACTCTTATTCGATGCTATTAATGTATCCCCTACTCTATCCTATATCGTACCTTAAATATCTTTCCCGAATATTTATATCTCTCCCTTATTTTTGGACAAATCCATCATCTGCGCCTTATATACATATGCACGCCTCATCTCTGCTTTTATACACAGATATACACACTAATTACTTACAAACTTTGCACATTATACACATATACACATGCACACGACATCCTTCCCCGAGCCCCAACCAAACAAAGCCATGTATACATATTTCGGCGTAGCCTTCCCCAGCAAACCTCCCTCTCTGAATCCCTCCACCTTCTTCCTGCCTCCCCATCGCAGCCCCTGTTTTTCTCCCGAGCAGCACCAACGCCACACCCCAGCCACCAACCATCGCCAAACAACCCCCAGCATGCACCTTCTTCCAACCATTTCCACCGCGTCGCAAACCTACTCCCAACTCCCTCACCGCACAACACCCCCGTTGCAGCCCGTCGCCTAGCTTCCTCCATCCCAACACCACCACAGCCTTCCCATCCAGTGCAGCCATCGACCAGCCCCTCTCTACATGCCCATCGCATGACCCTACACCTCCCTCTCGTCCCGTAACACCACCACAACCTGTAGTAACCAATTGCACAAGCACAGCTGATGAGCTCACCCAGCTAACCACCTCAGCCGAGCAGTGCCGCACGCAATCCTTCCCTCTCCTCCTGCGCCTTTCAACCACTACAGCCCAGCCCGCATAGCTATCTCCACTTCCCGCAACACCAGCCTACACCAACTGCGCAAGCCTAGCCACCCTTGACACAACAAACCTAACACCCAACAGCTCAGCATAGCCCGTCGCAGAACCCAGCCTGTAGCACACCACCCAACCTTCGGCGCCGCCAACCACACCGCCACCCTCGACCAACTGCCACCCTGCCTTCCCCACAACCCCAACCCTCTGCGCCACCCAAAACCCAACCCCTTTGATCTCCAGCGCAGCCTCCCAACACCTCGTTGAGCCAACCTCCTCCCTCTGCGTTGCGTCGTCCCGCGCTCCCCTGCCACTTCCATCCACCATCCGCGTAGCCAACCAGCAACCGCCAGCCAGCCACCAACATCCGCCGGCCAACCACCACCTCTGCCACCCTTTTTCCTTCCCTACCTTGTCGGCCAACTCTCACCCGGCCAACCCCCTTCCTTCGCGTGCATGGCTCACGTTGCGCATGCAACGTGAGTTGTGTGTATTTTTTTAACAAAATTATATATATATATAAATTGCACCCATTTTAAGTGTAAGGGTATTTTAGTAATTTTTGAAAAATAAATATTTTTATATTAGAATTATTATTTTACTTGATAGATATTGATTCAATAATTTCAATATTATTTTTAGGTACGAAAGGTTGATTAGTGGGATCCAATAAATTTAGTAGGATACCGCTATTTTTGCTCTTTTGTTGGAATTCTGGTAACCGTTATACCTTACTAAAATTATAAATATTACGTGATAGCACATTAGGGTTTTCGGTGGATGAAATATGTTAAGCATGGTTTATTTCATATGATTATGTGTTAATTATTATTATCATGAAAATAGATAAATCGAGCATGTTATCTTATGTAAATTATGTCGAGTATGAAAGTATGATTAAAATGATTCTAATGAAGGAAAAATAATTTGTATGATAATTATATATAAAATAATAGGTTGAGCATGCTTAAATTTGATTATGGATTAATTATTATGGACGTGTGCCCTAGGGGCAATTTAGTCATTTTTGTGTATCATGATATTTATCTTGAAAATAATGTATAATATGTATTAGCTATTGTTAAGTATATGAGTATGTGTTTTGGATGGATTAAAGGTGTGGAAAAGGATTTTTGTGTAATATTATATATAAGGGCAAAATGGTCATTTGACATATCTGATAATTTAAATCGCGTAAGATATAATTTATTTATGGTATTTTAGCCTTTTTATGGAAAATGAATAAATCAAAATGGAATTTGTATTTAAATAGATGATAACCTGGAAATGTTAGTCTTGAGGATATTTTGGTCTTTTTCGGCCTAATATATCCAGATGTGAATAATTAAGCCTAGGATGGCCTTAGTATATTTTAAGGTTGGCTTTGAACTTGAGCTTGATTATTGTTGTCCTGAATGATTGGAAATAAGTAAGAACAGTTAAGTATGATAATTAAATTTATTTGTATTATATGTGATTTCGTAGTCACCTTAATAAATTACTAATACTTAAAGTGAAAGACCTCGAGATCGGGAATGGTGGCTCCTAGGGTTCACTACCCTAAGGACGTGGTTTAGCCCACGGTTGATATGGATTTTTGCTAGTGTGCCTTAGTGCCCTAGTCAGGCCCTACATCTTACTCTATTATGTTCTGCAGACTAATAGGGGGTATGCATACTTATGGATTAGGTGTCCTTATCGGTAGGGTACTATGTTACCTTCGTGTACCAGTGCGACCAGGGTACCTTTGCGTCCTTGGGTTGATAGTCGGTAGGATATTGTGTTGCCTTGTTGTGCCGGTATGACTAGGGTACCTTTGTGTCTTCAGGTTGATTGATCTCCCCTCGAGAAAGTAAATAAAAATGGAAATGATATGATTTGATGGAAATAATTATTATCGGATCATTGGATTATTTGGTAGCAGCCTTCGTGCCTACCTGGTGTGGTTTTATGTCCGTGAGCATACCTGTGATATTATGAATTTATTGTGATGTACCTATAAGTTTACCTATGATGTTATAGATTTATTATAATGTACCTGTACGTATACCTGGGATGATATGAATCTTAGCAAATTATACCTGAGAACATACTTGTGATGTATATGATTGTTTAGGATTTATGTTGAGACGTGAATTATGCTGAAGTTGGGTTTTAACTATTACTCATAGAGTATTTATGGGATGTTCAATAATAAGTTTGGTTGTTTCAGATGAACGAATATGAGTAGTACGTAACCTTGATGGAATTTGATCATCTGAGTAATTATTGTATCTCAATCATTGTATTTATATGTATAGATCTTATACCATATTAATTGAATGCCTTGCATGTGTTCCATGCTGATTTATCGTATTAGTTTGGTATAAAGGGTTGCTAAGTACTGTAGTATTGAAGGGTTCATTTTCATGGGCCCACGCCTATTCAATGGGTAGTGGACTTTGCAGGTCAGCCTCTGAGCTTAGTTAAATGCTGATAGTTCAGATTTTAATTTAAGTTGATTAATGATTTTAGCCTTAGCACTTGGTATTAGAATGGTAGAGGAAACCAGACTTGTACCAAGTGTGGCGGTAACACCCTTTGTTATTATTATTTTAGCTTCCGCACTTAACTCTTTAAATGAAATTTTTCAGTTGTAAATTTTAGGGTGTTATAATAACAACTTCAAGGGAAAGGATTTCCTATGCCCGTGCTCTTTGGAGGTGGATGTTATATGTTGAATCTGTAGATATAGAAGACCTAGATGGAGGAGTTATTACACGACCAATAATCTTTGAATGAAGACCATTATTTTGTAGTTGGTGTAATAAATTCGGACATAACCAAAGGTCTTGCCCTCAGAGAAATAACCCTATAAAGGAGCAACTGTATGCAGACCATCAAGGTGATGAGCATAAACAATTCAGGGGCCCTCAACAGATAACACAATCTAATTTTGGGACTAATAGGCCATTCCCTAAAGCATATCATAAGCAATATGTGTGGAGACCTAGAAAAACTCAACAGGAGCTTGGACAATCCTCACAACACCCTATAATGCAAGACCAAACAAAAGAGGATCCAGTCTCAAATATACCTCTCAACAACATATTTGGTTCATTGGATATTGATCCAAGATGGGTAAAAGAGAAGGGCAAACAACACCTTGCCTGATTCATTATTAATATGATTAGTGCATGGAATATCCAAGGTCTTAATAAACCTTTCAAGCAGAGGGAATTAAGGCATTAGATAAAATTTAATGGTGTCTCTTTAATTGGTTGATTAGAAACTATAATAAAATCCTCAAAAGTTGATTCTATAAGGAGAAAGTTAGGAAGTCAGTTTCATGCAGTAGATAACTACAATCATCATCATAATGAGAGAGTCTGGTGCTTATGGGATAAAAATAATTGGCATGTGCATCTACTTAGTACTCATGCTCAAGGTATCCAAGTTAATTCTACCTGTATATCCATTGGGAGAATCATTTGTGTCTCCTTCATTTATGCACACAATTAGGGATGTGACAGAAGAGATCTATGGCACTGGTTAGAATCCACTACCATCACAGATATTCCCTGGCTAGTATTAGGGGACTTCAATGTGGTGTTGAATGACAATGAGAAATTTCAAGGTGTAGGAATTGATGTTGGGGATGTGGAGGAGTTTAAACAACGCTTGTAGAATATTATGATAGAAGATCTACACTATATTGGGCATACTTACACTTGGACTAATAGACATATTGGGGATCTTAAAATAATGTACAAGCTTGATAGGGTGCTGGGAAACATCAAATGGTTTGATAGCTACAGTAATTCAACTATGGAGTTTCAATCTTCCCTCTTCTCAGATCACTGCCCTGCTGTTGTATGTCTAAATCATACCAAGCCTCATCCAAATGGGAGATTCAAATTCTTTGATATGTGGACCTATGATGAGAATTTTCTTAATATTGTGACTAAGGTTTAGCACAATCATCATTACTGCTCAGTATTTACCAAGATAAAAAATGCCATGCATCAACTAAAATATTAGTGCAGAGATTTAAACAGAGCTAAATATGGTAGATCATGCAAAGGGTTTCTTATTAGAGAATAAGGCTCATTGTAATTCAAGAAAGAGTAAAATCTAATCCTACCTGTATCAGCTTACAGATTAAGGAAAAAGAATGTCTGAAACAATATGAGCATTATGCAAAATGTGAGGAGAGTTTCCTCAAACTAAAATCAGGCATCAAGTGCCTAAAACTAGGTGATTCTAAAAACCAGTTCTTTTTTTTCGTTATGAAGGCTAGGTAGGATAAAATAATTATCTTAAAGATTCAAAAAATGAATGGAGAATGGGCCTCTGACCCTGAGGCAGTTAAAGCAGCTTTTGCTAAGTATTATAAAGCTCTCCTTGGAATTGAGTCAACTAATTCCAATGTAAAGCAGGTGGATATGACTCTTCTTTAGCTGGGATCC
Source organism: Tamarix chinensis (assembly GCA_030549775.1). NCBI lineage: Eukaryota > Viridiplantae > Streptophyta > Magnoliopsida > Caryophyllales > Tamaricaceae > Tamarix > Tamarix chinensis. The sequence goes on from CM060181.1 coordinate 84,561,338, forward strand.
ACTCTTAGTCCTGATCATCAGCATGAACTCCTCAAGCCAATCACCTTCTCTGAAGTCAAAAATACATTATTCTCCATTGGAAATACAAAGTCCCCAGGCTTAGATAGATTCACTGTAGGATTTTTTAAATCCTCCTAGGATATTATAGGGGAGGATATCTCGGTTTTTATCAAACAAATTTTCTTCTTAGGTACAATCTCATCTTTTATAACTCCCAATGTTTTGGTTCTTATTCCTAAGAATGACAACCCCAGAAAAGTCACAGATTTCAAGCCTATAGCGTGTTGCTTAGTTCTCTACAGGATTCAACCTTTATTACCTGGCATTATCAGTATTTCACAATCATATTTTATCAAAGGTAGGGTAATTGGAGATAACATTTTACTGGCTCATGGAATCATTAGGCTGTATGGGATAAATCATGCATCCCTAACATGCATGATGAAGGTTGATATGATGAAGGCCTATGATTCCATTAATTGGAAATGCTTGGAGAAGGTTCTTTTGGGTCATATGGCCCCCCCATTTGGTTAAACTGATTATGTCATGTGTGACCCAAGTTAAGTATACTCTCACTATTAATGATGATCTTCTCCCTCCCTTTCAAGCACAAAGAAGGCTAAGACAAGGAGACCCCCTATCCCCTTATCTTTTTGTCATTGTCATTAAGTACCTGTCTAGGATGCTACAATAGTTATGGATAATGGAAGGTTTTTGAGGGCACCCAAAATGTAAAAGGTTACACATCATTAATCTATCTTTTGTTGATGACCTATTGCTCTTTTGTAGGGGTGATTTAAACTCAGTCACCTTGCTTATGAATCAATTCCAAAGCTTTAGTAGCACATCAGGCCTGCACAGTAGCCTAGGGAAAAGTTCTATTTATTTTGGAGGGGTACCAGAGAGGGTGAAGCATCAAATAACGTATTTTCTTTCATTTCCGAAAGGAACTATGCCTTTTAAATACTCGGTAATCCCTCTTTCTTTAGCACGATTGCAATCTAATCAGATGATGTAATTGATTAGGAAAATCATAAGCAGAATTCAACACTGTTCTACAAGATTATTGTCTTATGTTGGAAGATTGCAGCTCCTTAGATTGGTTATATATGGCATCTAGATGTATTGGAGTCAAATCCTCATTCTTCCCAAAAAAAACTCCTTCATAAGATTATTACTTTATTCAGGAACCTCCTGTGGACTGGGAAAGCTGGGCCATCCAAACATGCATTGATGTCCTAGTCCACAGTTTATCTTCCAAAATAGGAGGGAGGCCTTGGGCTGATGGATCTTCAAGTTTGGAATATAGCAACAGTGGGTAAACATCTATGGCATCTCAAGAAAAAAATAGCTTGTGAGTAAAATGGATTCACATTTTTTATATAAAATATGGCTCTATTTGTAGTGCTAAACTTCCCACAAATGCGTCCTAGATTATTAGAAAAATCTTCAAGATCAGAGAAACTCTTCAGCTGTGTTTCATACCATCAATCCTACTCAGACCTATAAAATCAATGATGTCTATGAACAACTTAGGTATAAAGGCACTCAAGTGTCTTGGTGGATATCTGTTTGGATGAATAATGCTAGTCCTAAACACAATCTCTTACGATGGATTGTTGCTCATAATAGGCTCCCCACTAAGGATATTCTCAGCAGGTATTCAAATGTGGAGGATCCAATATGTTGCTTTTGTGATGCCAATGAATCTCTTTCCCATCTCCTTTTTACATGTCTAGGAATGAAGGATCTATTAAAGAATGCTTATGATTCTATTGGTTTGAGAGGTCTAATCCAGAGATGGCTTGATATGATGGTTACTCTAGCTCAAAGATCAAGGGTGTTTAAAAGGAAGATTCAATTGGCTCGCACCTTATGTGTTGTGTGCATATATGAATGTTGGCATGCTAGAAACTGAAAAAAAAATTTCACAAATCAATTGTAGATGGATGGACTTCATTAAGAAAATGATTTGTATTGTCTCAGCTAGGTACTTGGCTACTCATGTGAGAAAGATTAGTCTCTATGTTAAGCATTGTTTGGATAAGTTATGGAAACTAAGTTGTAATGATTCTATTGCTTAATAAAATCTTGATTTTATGGAGAGAAAAAAAAATTACAACAACCTTGACTAAACCAGTCTCATTTTCCTCAAGCATAGGATTACTTTCACTAAGACACTTAATCAAAATCAATGTATCTTGATATAATAACATTTTATGTTGTTAGCACTTGAAATATGGCTCATTGAACTTAAGTGGGTTTTCACCAACACCCACAATATTTGTAGATTTTGCAACAATGTTAGCAATTAAAGCCATTTCTATTACAAAAATAGAATTTTGACAATAGGAAATGAGTAAAAGAAGATAATTAGAACTATTTTTCAAATAAATACCACATTATATGCTATAGGAAATAATTAAATAAAAGTTTTATTAAGATTGTTGAAGGTATATTAAATTATTGTAAAGAAAAAAGATATGGTATATAAATTAATAGAAAAATTAAATGTTATTAACAAATAATTATAATACTAATTGAAAAATAAAAATAATATTAATAATATAATAGTCCTACCTGTATTGATATCTAAGTCCATCGAATTTATGGCATGTCATTAAGATAAATTTACTCCCTCCACAAGGTGCCCAAGTTTGTAAATAAGTGTTTCCTATGATGGAATTGATTTTCATTACTAATAGAAATATCACTCTAATCTGATAAGACTCTAGCAAACATAATGTTATGTTAGTACTTAAGAAGGAATAACGAAATATAAAAGGTAGAGAGATAGAGAGATATTAACAATTTTCATAATTTTCTTGATACTTATTTTAGCTTGTCTAAAGGGGTATGTATATGCTCCTACAAGAATTTTCCAAGAATTTAATTCATAGCAAAAACTATATTCAAGAATCATTTTGTTCATAAATCACTTTGTCTTTATTTTTCCTTTTCTCTTTGGCACACATAATGGCTAGTGGGCATAATATGCATGCTAGCCTTTTCACATGTAGATGCATTTTCAATTCGAGAAAAATACCTTATTTTTATTTTGAAGTAACGTATAGGATTACTACCATAAATACAAGGAGGAAACTAAAATTCATTGCTTGCCAATTATTGGACACATGCAAGACTGGATATCTTAGCTAATTATTTTATTTGGTAACTAATACTTTTTCTATTTGATAATAGATAGATTATGTTTTTCTCATTTTTATTTCATAATATAAGTTATTTTTTGAATTCCAATAAGAACTTATTTCTATATTTCTCAATATACCCTCCATACTTCATTAATTATTCTTATAACAATAAAATTGTTCATTTGATTTGAATATTATTTATCCTAAACATTAATACTTCTTAATATGTGTGTTAAGAAGACTATAGACCCTCTATTGTGAAATGGAGGAAGTAATAATTAGATTCCCAAGGTTACTTAATTAGTAACTCATACTAATTGTTTTCAAGTTAAAGATAACATAAATAATTTATAACTAATATTAATTATAATTTGTTGAAGGCAGACCATGTAATTAGTAACTCATACTAATTTGAAATTATTCATATAGTTTAAATAATTTGTAACTAATAATAATTATTTAAATTTGAGAATTAAGTCCATTTATATTACAATCTATTTTCTTAGACGCTCCTAAAAGAGTTATGGTTGATAATCAAAATGGTTGTGTCGTTAGGGACCCTATGTTGGTCAATACAACCACATATTGCCTCAAACTCACTCATTTTTATGCCTATATATATGAATATGAGAATGTCATTTTTTATGTGAATTATATGATATCTAACCTAAGGAAGAGAAATTCTATATTTGAGTGATTCTTGTAAATAATAGAGATCTTCTAGGAATGAAAACTATTTGTTTTAATGCATATAATACAAAGAGAAGTAAAGGAAGAAAGAGAGAAAAAAATGATAAAGTCATTATAAAACTTTCAGTAAAATTCCTAAAACTTGATGCCCCATTGATTGTGAATTGAAAACAACTTTTGTAAGCTTGATGAGCACTTTGGTGAGCTCATCGCCTTTATTAAAGTTTAGAACAAACATGCAGATGTGATTTTAAATTGCACCACATATTTCCAAAATTGAATGTCCATAAGCAGCTAAAGAGCAAGATATTCTAATAACTAATTCTCTCTACTTTGATTTGAGGCACTATTTTCCAAATTTTTGTAATTCAAGAGCTATCTTGATGAGGAGCCAAAGATCTCTTTTATGTCAATTGCAAAGGCTTCATAACGCACACTTATCTCTCTTTGGTGTTAAACTCAATGTCACATTTTTATTAAATTGGGGAGTATAATATTTCCACAAAAGATGAATGTGGCCCTACACTAAAATTACAAATATTTTGGGTCTGCGTTAGTTTATTTCGTAATTATATGAATTTTTTATATTTTGTTATGTATTATTAGATATCATCTTTATAGGACCTTGTAATAAATTTAAGGATTATAGTTTTCTTTTGTTGGGCATTAGTTGCTTATATACTAGGACTTGTGGCATCAATTGCTTATATGATATGACTTGATGAATAGTTCTATTCTTGCCTTTCAGATTAATGAATTAAAGCTTTATGTGTTATTGTATGTATGATATCACACCCCACTAATGGATATCCATATCATGCATATAATGAAAGAAACAAAAGATATACGAGCTTTATTTAATTGATCATGAAAGAGAAGTCACTTAAATTTCCTACAATGATAATGTTGTGAGCCCCAAGCTGTTAAATTGCAACACTTTTAATTGGTTGAGGGTCTATCTTTGTTTTATTTTTATTTTTAAATAGATATGGGCACTTATGTTTCAGATCGATGCTTTTAAGGTTGATTTGTTTTCCTTTTGCTACTACAATAAATGTATGTTGGGTTTTCTACTCTTTGAAACCTTGCAATAATATTTTTAAATTCACTATAACCACTTCCCTACATATTTTGTGATGGAGTTTATGGGATGTGCATTGGTTGGGTAATGCCCCAAATTTTGAACCAAAATATTTCATTTTAAAGACAACGCAAAAGAATTTATAAAAGCAAATCAAAAAATATTATCGCCACATCAACTACAAGAAAGGTGTGATCATCACCTAACACATACTTGATGCAAGGTAAAACGAAACAACAATCAAGAAATTCCTGCTCTACTAATAATACAATATTATTATGATAACAATGATGAGAATAGTAATATAGATTAGGGGAGAGAGTTTACAAAATCAAATATAGGATTCAAAGCCAATAGTGTAAATAACCAGAAGGAATCAAAAGCATCCCAACCTAGTGAGAAAAATACATCTAACTGGCTAACCTAATTGTTAACTGAAAAACAAAATATAACTCTTAACCCCAAGCAATGTTCAGCTACTAGCCCACAACATAATTCTCAATGCACTCTAGCTAAGAATCATAGCCATATAAATATTTCTCTTTTCAATGGACCAGAAGCTGGATCATCATAGTAACTACACAAATGTAAGATTAGTACGATGAAGTATTAGTAAAACAAACCATCTAAAACATAGTAAGGGCTCATATTCACATTGAAGTCACATAGTAGTACGGTGATAAGTATACTAACATAGTATAACACCCGGGCCCATGATAACAATATATAAGGTATGCTCACAAGAAAATCATGGAAGAGTAATAATATAGATCATGTACTAGAACCATAAAGCGGAAACCATATTATAATTTTTTCTTTAGTAACCTCATACTTTCCAATTTTTAAGATAATCTATTTGACCACTATAATCCCCCGAAATTTTTAAAAACCTATAATTTAATAAATAGCTTTTATTTGAAATAAATTAGCTTTAAAAATTTATTAGTTTAATTATTTTATGAAATTTTGAGTATATAAATTTGGATAAGAGTATTTACTAAATTAAAAATAAATATTTTGTTATTTTATCATACTATTTTTATTTAAATAATTTTTCAAACCAATATTTTACTAAAATTATCCTTTTTAACACCATATATTTAATTATATTAAATTAAATTATTAAATAAATTTATTATCAAAAATAGTACATCCTATTATTTTATAAATTCAATTATTTTAAATTTCCCCATTTCCCTATTTTCCTTTTCCTTTTTTCTTTCTTTTCTTTCTCCTTTTTTTTTCTCCTTTTCCTTCTTTCTTTCTTTTTCCTTTTTCCTGGCTTTGGGCCGCTAGGCTAGGCCTACTCCCCTCTGTGCTTGGGCCTTCGGCCCACTCCTTCCCCTCCTCTCCTTCTCCAGCTGATGTGACCGTAGCCGACACGCAATTTAAACCCTCTTGTTGGCAATTGTAGCACTGGTAAATAAGGGTATCGTTCTAGGCCGGGGATTGAGAGGCTCCCCTCTATTTAAATAGCTTAAAAATAAATAAAAATAAAAACACTAAATAACACACAAAATAAATAAACAAGAAAAATACTAATGGGGGTTATCAAAATAATAATAAAAGGAGTAAATAAAATAAAGTAAACTAATAATAAAAATAATGGGAAACCTGCAGCTATGAGAAATATGTTAGGAAAATCAAAATCCACCACTAGATTAGGTTGTAATATAATATTTATTTCTAAGTCAATATTTTATCGTGATAAAGAGATCGACCAAGTTGCACACCAAACGCAGGTTCATACACCTTATATTACTTTTCTTAATTAATTAATACGACCACGTGCCTATATTAACCCTATTAAATACTAGCAATATAGCAGTAAAAAGTGGCTCCTATATTTAACTAGATTTAATGCATTAAGTGTAAGTGGAAGGCTGTCAATCTAAGTACCCCGACTAGTACAAAATGCATGTCTAGCTATATTTCTTTTCCTTGACCCACACGTATCAAAACATTTTACCACTTCGGTTAGAATCACAAAACAATTAGGTGAATTGTTATCTAACCTAGCTGCAATTTATACATATAGATTCTAGTATATTTAGATGGTCACCTCACAGGCAAATAATCCTACATACTGTCACTTATGAGGAACCAGAACAAGGCATGCACCAAATAAACTATACTTGATAGAATTATACATATAAATGATAGCAATTAATATAGATTCAAGAAACAATCTCACGAAACAAAGAAAATAAAATTATAATTTAAAACATAGTCTAGGGTTTCAATTCATTCCCTAACAATAAATAATCAGCCAGCCATAATTAAAGAATTAATTACACAGAAATATATATCTAAAATATAAATTCAAAATAAGAGAAAGAAATAACCAGAATTAATTTTGGATAAAAGATCAAGAATTTATTCAAATAAAAATTAATTCTATCTGAAATAAATTCTACCGGTACAAATTCTTCCCTCTTATTTTTTTTCTTCTCTCGGCACTGCCTTTATTTTCGTGTAAAAATTCTTTTTCTTTTTCTTTTTCTGGCTGACGGAGGTTGCTGTGGACTACCTGTGTTGTCGCTGCCTCAAACTCCGTGTTGCGCGTCGACTGTGCACCCGAGCCTGTAAAGGCACTCTCCTCTACCGCGTTCCACCGAGCCTCCTCTCTTCCTCTCTGTGGCTCTACTGCACTTCCCTCTTTTTCTTTCTGCCTCTGTCACGCTTCCTTTCTCTTCCAAGCCTGAGAAGGCTCTGCCTTCTCTCGGCTCTCCCGCCCCTGACGGTTCTCTGTCATGCTTTTTTTTCTTAATGCCGCACGCCTCGAGCCTTTTTATTCTTGTTTCCTGCCACCACTTCAGCCCTACGGCTAACTTTTCTTCTCGTGCGGCGCTCCTCTCTGCCGCCTCTCCTTTTCTTCTACCATCATTTCAAGTCCCGTTCGATTCCATTTGGTTTGCTTTTTCCAGGCCTTTGGGCTTTCGGCCTTTGGCCGTTGGTCCAAAGGTCCAATTCTTTTTTTAATTTTCTTTTATTTAAAAATAAAACCTACAAAATAAAATTCAATAAATATTAGTAAATGATATTTTAGTCTAAATTTACTTAATTTATATCATTTTAGTTAAATGCAATTTTTACCTCTTACGCATAAAAGAATAATTATTCCCCTATATTAGTTAAATAAACTACCAAAAACTACGATTATAAGGGTATAAAATGTGTCAAAATATGAACTCATCATACTCCCACACTTAGCTTCTTGCTTGTCCAAAAGCAAGTTATTACTCTAAATAAATAAAATTAAATTAACTAGCCACTTTCGTAGGTCTCACGGTTACACTTAGAATGTGCAACAAGCCCTTTAAACCCCTAGGTCACCCATCGAGGACGAGTAAGGTCTCGTGAGGGTTTCGTAGATGATATACCCACAAAATCACACACAAATAAAATAAAATCAAACCTAACACCCTTAACCATATTTGTCTCAGAATCTCTTACTTTCAAACGTCAAGATTAGCAATCGACCAAGATTCAGCATTGGGAGATTTAAAGGATCAATTTCAACATATGGTTCACACATAAACATGACAAGTATGAACAAATCAATATTATGGATGAAAATCTACCACGCCTTAGTCACATCAAGATCCATCCTCACTATGGATACGCTATATTTTTTCTCTCTTAAATTCATAGCTATAAATGTATAGAAATACTCATGTATGTGAGATAAGATGATAAAGATAATAAACGACTCACATATACAAACAAAGAATGCTCATGTTCTTGTGGATAAAACCTCATGAAAGATATCAAATATTTTCCAAATGGACCGAACCATATGCTTAACTCTTGTGAATAATCTCCATTAGATCAAAGGATGCTCATCTCAAGAATCAAATAGGACTTACTTATTGGTTGTAGCGGGGTTTAAGGTAAAGAAGGGTATGGAGTATTTTAGGTGTGTGGTGCTAAAAAAAATTCAAGAGCTAGTGGAATATAATAAGTAGATGAAATATAAGCTTAATTCCACATCAATGATTAATAATACACCTCTCCACCTTCACAATAAAATGTAACATGAATATAACTTTCTCAACATCCTCTCCATAACTCCCTCTCTTCCTTATATCCTAACACATTTTTTTCTTTTCTTTTCTTTTTCTTTCAATTTTTTTTATTTTTTTTCTCCACCAAACATAACCAATCCCCTTTCTTAGCATAAATACATATATTACTTTCAAACACACATTTACAACCACTCTTTATATCCATAACGATTTGATTTCCTTCCACTAGCTTTAAGCAAGGGTAAAGATATTAAGGCTTGAAGGTTATTCAATGTGGGTAATGAAAAAAAAAGGTATGTTCCATGTATAGGATCAAAGGGTTTCTATGGGATGTATATCAAGTGTACACAAATTAGGTTAAGCTATTTGGTCATGTGATGGAAAATTTCCTAAGCTGCCTTTATCATTTTCTCAATCAGAGCATGTTTTGACTATAAGCTTCGACTAGCACAAGAGTAAGTTCTAGTAATATCTATAGTCCATTACATGATCTATGGAAAATAATTTGATCAAAGCAATTAAACATATATGAGGTTTGCAAAGAAAAATTTTGAAGCTAAGAAATAGCAGATGATTTTGTGTAAATTCGCTCAGAAAAAAGAAGGTACATATGGTTCAAAAACTCACTAGGGAATGTGACGAATCTCAACATGCCATGTCGGTGATTAGACAATCATACATGTTTTTTTTCTCCATTCACATTTAGGCACATAGATATGTGTTCCCTATATCAAAATTAACACAAAAAAAATCTCCACTTGCTTTATCTCGATTTCATGATCCTCTTTTCCGTTAGATTTCAAAGATATATTCCTAATTAACTAGTTAAGGCTCTTACGACTCTAAAAACACTAAACACTCTAAAAAAAATCTAAACAATTTTTTTTTTTCAAAAATATTTTTTTCACATACATAAAACACACACACCCCCACACTTATATCACACATTGTCCTCAATGTGTAAACAACTAGAGAAACATGTAATTTAAAGTATGGAGATAAAAACTAAATAAATAAATAACTGAAGGATAGAAAACTCCCTTTTGACATTGGGTTGGCTCCCAAGTAGCGCTTGTTTTTATGTCTTCAGCCTGACATGATCTCGGTTTTTCTCATTCAAGGTGTATACGTCCACTTCAGAGCTACTTCACCAAATCCTTCCTTGTGATGATCATCGTTATCTTGTAAGGAAGAAAAAGACAAAATATTAGATTTAATGAAAGATTTGATCTAGCAAGAACGTAACTTACCTAGCATGGAATTTAAGCTCGTGTGTAAAGAGAGAATATTTTGTCCAATGTCCATGTATCGTGATCTCTCTATCAACGGAAGAAAATATTTTCCCATCTCAAAATATTTAAACACGTCCTTCCAACATAATATCTCCTTTGGAGCATCACGCTTCTTATTAAATGTATCCAAAGTGATTTGATTACTCTCTTCACTCTTGGATCCATATAACCTGCTAAAAGAGGGAAAATAGGGAGTGTGGTTAGTATAAATAAAATCAAAGTGGTTCAAAGGCTTACCTTGTGCCTCATGGTCATCTCCAAGAAAAAGTGGGGAATAAATGTTCAAAGATGGTATATGGTAGGTGAAAGTGATAGTCTTGTCATCCATATACTTCTCTTTATTCACTAAATTCTCATTTTGATGAGATTCTTCTTCTACTTTTACAAGCTCTTCTTCCACTTGATCTTGCTTTTCAATATTTTCCATGGAAACCTCCTCAACTAGCTCATCCTTACATTCAGATATGGCATCATCACCCTCATAACTCTCACTTAAATTTGGAATTGAAGTACTAGAGACATCTTCTTGTGCCTGTAATTGATTCATCAGGTTGACCATATAACCCATTTTCTCCTCTAGCATTAACACCTTTTCATTTTGTCTAATCTCACTTTGCATTAGTTGATTTTGGCTTTCTGCCAACTGGTTTTGACCATTTATCAGTTCTTCAAGAAGCTTATCCATTTTTTCTGAACTTGAGGGTTCTGAAATTGCAGAATATTCTTGTTGAGGATATGATAACGTTTTGACGCTTCATAATCACATGTTTAAGGGTCTTGATATGGCACTTGATACTGATCATTCATCTCCCATCCAAAGTTGGGTCGATGCCTCATTCCCGAATAGTATGTGCATGTATAGGGATCATGTCCTTGAAAACCATTGAAAGACTGAGCACTGGATTGTGTCCATCCTCCTCCTCTAATAGTTTGTGAATGGTAAGCATATGGATTTCCTTGCGTATTACACACTCTACTTGTATTAATAACTCTAGTAGCTTCAGCTACCTACAAAACAAGAGTAGTGAGTTTGTTAAGTTTATCATAAAGACTACTTGAACTTACCTCATTTACTCTTGCATCAAGATTCATGCAAAGTTGTCCATAACCAAAGGATCCTCTCATAGCCACTTGAAAACACTAACACTTCAAAGGAAAAGGTTAATAACAAAACACACCAAAAATCCTAAGAAAATATAAAATAAAACTAAAAGAAAAAAATACAAGAACACGAAAAATAAAAACACACTAAAAATACTAGCAAAATAAAGGTGAAGTTACCAATCCCCGGTAACGGTGCCAAAAATTGGTGTGACCGTAGCCGACACGCAATTGAAACCCTCTTGTTGTCAATTTTAGCACTAGTAAATAAGGGTATCGTTCTACGCCAGGAATTGAGAGGACTCACCTCTATTTAACTAGCTTAAAAATAAATAAAAATAATAAATAATAAATAACACACAAAATGAATAAACAAGAAAAATACTAATGGGGGTTATCAAAATAATAATAAAAGGAGTAAATAAAATAAATTAAACTAATAATAAAAATAATGGGAAACCTGCGGATATGAGAAATATGTTAGGGAAATCAAAATCCACCACTAGATTAGGTCGTAATATAATATTTATTTCTAAGTCAATATTTAATCGTGAGAAAGAGATCGACCAAGTTGCACACCAAACGCAGGTCCATACACCTTATATTACTTCCCGTAATTAATTAATACGATCACGTGCCTATATTAACCCTATTAAATACTAGTAGTATAGCAGCAACAAGCGGATCCTAGATTTAATGCATTAAGTGTAAGTGGAAGGCTGTCAATCTAAGTACCCAGACTAGTACAAAATGCATGTCTAGCTGTATTTCTTTTCCTTGACCTACACATATCGAAAGGTTTTACCACTTCGGTTAGAATCACAAAACGATTAGGTGAATTCTTATCTAACCTAGCTGCAATTTATACATATAGATTCTAGTATATTTAGATGGCCACCTCACAGGCAAATAATCCTACATACTGTCACTTATGAGGAACCAGAACAAGGCATGCACCAAATAAACTATACTTGATAGAATTATACATGTAAACGATAGCAATTAATATAGAGTCAAGAAACAATCTCATGAAACAAAGAAAATAAAATTATACTTTAAACCATAGTCTAGGGCTTCAATTCATTCCCTAACAATAAATAATCAGCCAGCCATAATTAAAAATTAATTACAGAGAAATATATATCTAAAATATAAATTAAAAATAAGAGGGAAGAAATGGTGTGACCGTAGCCGACACGCAATTTAAACCCTCTTGTTGTCAATTGTAGCACTGGTAAATAAGGATATCGTTCTAGGACGAGGATTGAGAGGGCTCGCCTCTATTTAACTAGCTTAAAAATAAATAAAAATAAAAACACTAAATAACACACAAAATAAATAAACAAGAAAAATACTAATGGGGGTTATCAAAATAATAATAAAAGGAGTAAATAAAATAAAGTAAACTAATAATAAAAATAATGGGAAACCCGCAGATATGAGAAATATGTTAGGAAAATCAAAATTCACCACTATATTAGGTCGTAATATAATATTTATTTCTAAGTCAATATTTAATCGTGAGAAAGAGATCGACCAAGTTGTGCACCAAACGCATGTCCATACACCTTATATTACTTCCCTTAATTAATTAATACGACCACGTGCCTATATTAACCCTATTAAATACTAGCAGTATAGCAGCAACAAGCGGCTCCTATATTTAACTATATTGAATGCATTAAGTGTAAGTGGAAGGTTGTTAATCTAAGTACCCAGACTAGTAAAAAATGCATGTCTAGCTGTATTTTCTTTCCTTGACCCACACGTATCGAAACATTTTACCACTTCGGTTAGAATCATAAAATGATTAGGTGAATTGTTATCTAACCTAGCTGCAATTTATACATATAGATTCTAGTATATTTAGATAGTCACCTCACAGGCAAATAATCCTACATACTGTCACTTATGAGGAACCAGAACAAGGCATGCACCAAATAAACTATACTTGATAGAATTATACATATAAACGATAGCAATTAATATAGAGTCAAGAAATAATCTCACGAAACAAAGAAAATAAAATTATAATTTAAACCACAGTCTAGGGTTTTAATTCATTCCCTAATAATAAATAATCAGCCGGCCATAATTAAAGAATTAATTACACAGAAATATATATCTAAAATATAAATTAGAAATAAGAGAAAGAAATTACCGGAATTAATTTTGGATAAAAGATCAAGAATTTATTCAAATAAAAACTAATTCTTTCTGAAATAAATTCTACCGATATAAATTCTTCCCTCTTATTTTTTTTCTTCTCTCGGCACTATCTTTATTTCCGTGTAAAAATTCTTTTTCTTTTTCTTTTTTTGGCTGACGGAGGTTGCTGTGGACGACCTGTGTTGTCGCTGCCTCGAACTCCGTGTTGCGGCTGTCCTTTGTGTGTCGTTCGTGCGTCGACTGTGCGCCCGAGCCTGTAAAGGCGCTCTCCTCTGCTTTGTTCCACCGCGCCTCCTCTCTTCCTCTCTGTCTGCTGTACTTGCCTCTTTTTCTTTCTGCCTATGCCGTGCTTCCTTTATCTTCTGAGCCTGAGAAGGCTCTGCCTTCTCTCAGCTCTCCCGCCCCTGACGGTTCTCTCTCACACTCTTTTTTTCTTAATTCCACACGCCTCGAGCCTTTTTATTCTTGTTTCCTGCCTCCACTTCAGCGCTACGATTGACTTTTCTTCTCGTGCGACGCTCCTCTCTGCTGCCTCTCCTTTTCTTCTGTCGTCATTTTAAGTCCCGTTTGGCTCCATTTGGTTTGCTTTTTCCAGGCCTTTGGCCGTTGGTCGAAAGGTCCAATTCTTTTTTTTTAATTTTCTTTTATTTAAAAACAAAACCTGCAAAATAAATTCAATTAATATTAATAAATAATATTTTAGTCTAAATTTACTTAATTTATATCATTTTAGTTAAATGCAATTTTTACCTCTTACGCATAAAAGAATAATTATTCCCCTATATTAGTTAAATAAACTACCAAAAACTAAGATTATAAGGATATAAAATGTGTCAAAATATGAACTCATCACCAGCGCATAGCCCAGACCCCCTCCCTTCTTCTTTTTTTAGGTTGGGTCGGCCCGTTCGCTGTCCTTCATGCGGTGGCCTGCGCCTCCCTCTCCCTCCTTTCTTTCTTTGTTCTTCTTCTCCACCTACCTTGACACAGCAGCCCCGATCGGTCCCTGTCACCATGACTGCCACCGCCCATAGCCTCTCGCTGCCACCTCCTGTAACCACTGCCACCACCTGCCTTCTTCTCTCTCTCCCTCTCTCTCTTTCTCTCTTTCTCTCTCTCTCTCTCCCTTGCCTTGTTTTTTCATCATTTTGGAAATAAAAGCTATCTAAGCACTCTAAGCACCCTTTCCCCTCCTTCGTCACCCTCTCCCTACCGTTCTATGACCCCCTGCCACTCTAAGCACTGCCACCCGATCAGCCACCTATCCCTCTACCCTCCCTCTTCTTTTTCTTCTCCCCTTCAGCCTTTTTCTGCCCCATATTCTCGAGCCCTTACCCATCCTCCTCTTCTCTCTCATTTTCTTCCTCTCCCATTTCCACCCCTGTTTTTGCATCGCCACCGCCCTCCACTGCTCCAGCTGCCTCACTAACCCCCTGCACTGCTCCCTGCCACCCTCCACCTCAGCCTTGCACCAGCACAATATCCCTCTCAAGCCATCTGGCAACCCTTCTTCCTCCCCACCTATTTTTCTCTCCATTTTCCTCCTTCTCTGCAGCCCACCCGCAACCCCACTATTCACCGTCGTCTAGCTGCCTCTGCCACCACCCAACCCACCATTCAACTCCCTACAACCTCCTCTACGACCCTCATACATTGTTTGGCCAAAAAAAGCCCTTGAACCCCTTCTCTTTTCCTTCCTTCTCAACCCCTCCACCTCGGCAGCCAACTTCGGCACCCCGCCGTGAACCCATCGTCGACAACCACCTACACCCCCTCTTCACCCCTACACCATTCCCTTGCCCTAAATCCTCCCCCACCTTCCCTCTTTTCTAACCTAAAGACCCCAACCCAAAAACACCCCTTCCACCCTCTTTTTCATGCAACCTTCAACCCTTCCACCCTTATTTTTACATGCAACTCATGCTGCATATGCAGCATGAGTTCCTACATTTATTGGCCATTTTTATTAAAAATTTTAAGGTATGATAATATTTAAATTAATTATTTCCTTAAGTAAAATTTATAAAATCTTATATTTTGATTTTCTTATTTCTAATATAATAAATATTGATAATATTTTTAGGTATTGGTTTTTCTAATCAAAGCTTGAATCTTTCACCAGAATACCGGTAAGATTCAACTTTGCCGAAATTAAGGTAATTGTTAAACCCCACTTAAACGCATGGATAAACGTATGTTTGCACATTAGGATTTTTAATATGTTATTATGCTTGATATATGGTTGTTAGTATAATTTATATGTTTTCTTGTATTGTTTAATAAAAAGGAAAGTATGCTCTTTTATGTGTTGTGCTTGTAAATGTTGTCTAAGGGAAGAACTTGATTATTAATGAAAGTGTTAAGTACTTATCCATGTTATATTATGTTATTGTGACCATTTATGCATGAATATTATTATTGGGAGCCCTAGGGGCATTTTAGTAATATTTCTTGTACTAGATTATGGCCTAATATGTGTGGGTGATAATAAGTATTATATTAAAATATAATGGTTGGTGGAGTTGGATATTGTTAATGGAGTATTAGTATTATTATTTCATGTGGTAATGTTAATTTAATAAAAAGTGGTGTAATAAAGGGGTTAAAGTAGTAATTTTGAAGGCAAAAGGGCAATATGGTAATTTTATAAGTAAAAAGGGGGTATTGTGGTAATTTTGGAAGTTAGGGGTATTATGGTAAGTTTGGAAGTAAAGGGAAAAATGAAATTTTATGAGTAAAGGGGTATTATGGTAATTTTGAGAGTTAAGGGTAATATGGTAATTTTGAAAAAGAAGGGGAAAATGGTAATTTTGTAAGGAAAGATAAAAATGGTAATTTTGGATTTAAAAGGGTAAAATAGTAATTGGTAAAGTAAAAGGGGTGTTATGGTAATTTTATAAGTAAAAGGGTATTGTGGTAATTTGGATATTATGGTAATTTTGTAAATAAAAGGATATTATGGTAATTTAGAAGCAAGGGGTAGAAGGGTATATTTGTAAGTTAAAGGATATTTATGGCACACTTGGGGGTAAGGGGTAACTTAGTAATAATGATAACAACGAATGATAAATTGGTAATTAAATTATGATTATAAAAGGGTAATTTGATAATTATGATAATAGAGAAGGGTAATTTGGTAAATTAACAAATAAAAGGGCATTATGGTAATTTTAATAATGGAGAAGGAAAATATAGTAATTATAAGAATGGAGAAGGGTAAATTAATAATTATAAATATGGAGAAGGGTAGATTAATAATTATAAATATGGAGAGGGGTAAATTGGTAATTATAATTATGAAGAAGGGTAAATTAATAATTGTAATTATAAAGAAGGGTAATTTGGGATTTATAATAATTGAAAAGGATAAAATAGCAATTATAATAATTGAGAGGGGTAAAATGGTAATTATGATAAAGGAGAAGGGAAATTTGATAATTTATCCAACTAAACGGGCAATTTAGTAATTTAACTGATTAAAGGGTAAATTGGTAATTATTTAACCAACTAAAGGGGCAAAATGGTAATCATGATAATGAAGGAAGGTAATTTGGTAGTTTATCCAACTCAAGGGTAATTTAGTAATTATAACAAAGGAGAAGGGTAATTTGGTAATCTAACCGACCAAAAAGGGAAATATATTAAGGTTAACAATTATGAAGGGTGAATGGTGATCTAAAAAGCGTAGGAGATAACTTAGTAACATAAACCGAGCAAGGGGTAATTTGATAATTATGCAACCTTAAGGGTAATATGGTAATTTGTCAAATAAGGAAGGGATGACTTAGCAATTATATAAGTAAGCGGTAAATGAGTAATTTGTACCTAACATGTCGTTGTGATTGTGGAATTTCATAATATGACTCAAATAACGCTGATTAGCAAGGTAAGAGTATTTGATAATTAGTAAGTATTACAAGAACGAATCCTAATTCGTAATTATATGATATTATGATGGCCTTAATGATTTCTCTGTATTATCTTGGATAACCGCCTGAATAAGAAATGACTAATGATATCAGAACAATTGAAAGTGAATAAGTATCTGATTATAGTGCTTTTCGTGATCACTTTAATTAAGACACTAATACTTAAAGTGAAAGACCTCAAGATCGAGAATGGTGGCTCTTTAGGAGTCGCTACCCTAAAGACGTGGTTTAGCCCATGATTATTCTGGTATTCGCTGGTGTGCCTTTGTGCCCCAACCAAGCCCTATATCTTACTCTATCTAGCTCTACAGACCTATTTAGGAGGTATGTATACTTATGGATTAGGTGTCCTTGTCGGTATGGTACTGAGTAGCTTTATGCACCAGTATGACTAGGGTACCTTTGCATCCCTGGGTTTATGGTTGAAGGGTGCTGGGTAGCTTGTATGCACCAGTACGACTGGTGTACCTTTGTGTCTCGGGTTCTTGATCTCCCGTCCAAGGCAAATAAATGGAATTGTTGTGCTGATTAAAGAAAGGAAAAATACTAATAATGAAAGTGAAAGATTAATGAGCTAAGCCCAATTGACTTATGATATTGAGTACCAATCCACCGGTTATAATAGTGGCCCAAGAGCGTGTTGCCCTGGCAAGTGATTATGAGTACCGATCCACCAGATATAATAGTGGCCTAGGAGCATGTTGCCTTGGCAAGTAATTATGAGTACTGATCCACCGGACATAATAGTGGCCCAGGAGCGTGTTGCCCTGGATGATGTTTATATGTATCCCGATCCACTGGCAATAATAGTGGGGGTCCCAAGCTCAATAAAATCAGTCATGTATGTGAATAAAGTTATGGAAAAATACTAATCACTCATAGTGGAGCACCATGTGAGTCAAGGCCAAACCGGTCCACCAACGAATAATAGTGGCTAGGAGTGTTTTGCCCTGGAGACCGATCCACCGGCATATAAATAGTGGTTAGGTGTGTTATGCCCTATAAGTGATCAATCCACCGGCTATAATAGTGGGGTTCCTGCACTAAAATGGATATAAAATATGAGATTGATTGAATAATGATGGAGTAATGGCTTAATGCCCGAATATATTGATTTTGCACTATGACATGGCTTAAGGTCCGAATGTATTGATTTTGGACTATGACATGGCTTAAGGCCCGAAAGTATCGATTGTTCATAATGACCTATTGATATCTGATGTCAATGTTAATTATGTAAATGTTATATATACACATCTTGTTATATATGTATGCATCTTTGTTTCATATGTTACATTGCAGGCCTACTTTTAAGTGTGATTTTAATACCGTAGTACTGAAGGGTTCCCTTTGTAGGGCCCCTGCCTATTCAATGGACAGTGTCCCTTGAAGGTCTTTCAGGTACTATTTAAGTGGGCAACAGGAAAGAGCGTAAGGATTATCCGGCCATTAGGATTTCATTCTTCCTTTTCTAATGTATGGTTTAAATGTAATTTTATTCTTGTAACTACCATTGGTGGAATTTATTCTTATGAAGTGTTTACTTGCACAACTCTAATTCAAAAATGGTTTAAATTTCTAGCAATTGATATTTTGTTCTTTAGCCTTAACACTTGGTACTAGAATGGTATGAGTGAACCGGTCTGGTACTAAGTGTGGCTGTAATATCCCCAAAATTTACCGTTTTATATTTTGCTTCCGCTATTTCTTTTAATAAAACAAAATTTTTCAATAGTGAATTTTGGGGGTGTTACAACCACACCCATTTCTCCACCATAAATAAAATTTTTGGTAATATACACATATAATGGGTCACCACACCTACCATATAGGGTGAGGATACATCAAATGGGCTTTTCTCCAGGATACTAAACTCACCAAACATCAAACGCACATGTTGTGAGGGATAACACATAATGGGATACCCCTCACATCATATGTGGTCAAAGTACATCAAGGAAGATTGTATTGGGATACCTCACCTAGAATGGCTCTATCGTGTGGGTTAAAAAGTTGGGATACCATATTCTCCTAAATATTGGACAACATAATGTTCTAGAGGTCTTGTACTAGTATACTTCACCCCCCATATTGAACACCAATATCATGCCGACCTACCATAGTATGATCCTATACCTAAAAGACATGCGCATACCCTTGCTGACTACAACCCGATAAAAAAGAAAAGAGACACTAAGTGAAAAGATAAAAACATAGGATGACCCATCCACTAAATCCTAGCTAGCTATCCCAAGAGTTGAAGAAAAATACTCAAATGAAATCTTAATTTATTATTATTAATTATCAAGTGATATCACAAATCACATTTTAATTTTATTAATAATTAATTGGGTGTTTCTAAGTGATAACACCAAACAAATTACAAGGCATATAAGCCATCAATTGAGTGTTTAGAGGTGACACAAACTTATCCACTCAAGGAACCATAATAAAATAATTTTGATCTATGTTAAACTTGGGTCAAGCATGGTTGAAATTATGATTAAAATGGTGTAATTATATAGGAACATCAATATAGAAGGTTTGAAGAAAGAACATTAAGTATAACGCAACATGGAAAAAATAGGCAAACTAGTTGATTGGCCCCTTAGACTAGTTAGTTGATCCAGTCATACCAAATCTGAGAAGAATATAAAACCACCAAACCAATCTATTGGTTGGTCACATTGATTAACTATTTATGGAAAACCAGTCGATAGATCTAAGCAGAGACCAAACCACTTTGGTCATGAGGCCACTAGTCAATGGGTTTCACAAGCCAATCGACTACTAATGGGAACCATTCAACTGTTCTTGCAACTCACCGCTAAAAAATTCCAAATCGAGTGATTATTCACAAAACTAGTTAAGTGGTCAAACAAACTAATCAACTTGTCTAGGCAAAATATCATATAGACATGCAATCCACTCAACAGAAATTTACCTAAATTTTTCATATTAATCGTAGCATGCTTCTATGTCATAAAACACCTAAAAAGACATATTGCACACATAAAATTACATAAACACATGGTATAATAAACACTTAACAAAATCATGCTCTGCACTACAAAAATCATGCATAATAGAAAAGGTCTTGAAACATGCTTAAAATTAAAATATGGAAACTTTACCACATGCTTGAATCTAAGAACTCAATTAACTCATAAATAACAAAAAAATACATGAAGAACATGAAACTACAATAGATAACAAAAGACCATATTTATATTAGAGATAAGATTACCTTACCTTCAAGCAATCTTTTAGCACAAAATACTCTTGACTTGATCGTTTTCTACTAAGACCTTGATTCTTAATAGAATCAAGAGTCAACACAATTAAAACTATTTTTTCAAAACTTAATAAAAAAAAATCAAAAGAAGAAGATAAATGTCATAAATTAACTTTTTCTCAAAACATAATTTCAAGGAAAATGAAGTTAAGATTTTCATCCTTTCTCAAAACCTTAAAAAAAATTGCTTAGGAGAAATAAGGGAAAGTTAAATCTAAGATTAGGTGAAGTAAAAAGAGATAAATATTTGACCAAAAGATGAGGAGTACTGATGGTGCTAATCCGTAAGCATATGGATTCGTTGTAACACTTCAAGGTTGTATCCTACAAAGACATCGCAATTAAATACCAGACTTTATCATTTTAGCTATCTAAATCATTATGGAGTGGAAAATATGCAGGAATGTAGTGAAAATAAATATAATGACTAATATGAAAATCATTATATAATGACTAAGTGAATATAGATTCTAAAATGATAAATATAAATCCTAGGATTGAACTTTGGTCTCTAAATTGATATCCAACTATAAAATAATGCTATGTTGTACTTTAGTTCAATGGTTGTGAACAATCAGTCAAAAAATATTCATTAGCCTCTTTTAAAGTCTAAGAATGTAGTTAATCTAATTTCCCGACTACTTTTGTGGCTAAGTAATTAAACTAAACCCATTAAGTACCACCAATTCTATAATCTATGAGAACCAAACATATACTTTCGTAATTGTTTGAATTTCCATCCATATGTTAACTTTTGATGATGCTTTCAACCTTTTAGTTGTAAAAAATATCTAAATAGTTCATATTATGTCAAATCCGACTTAAAATGATTAATCCTAACATATGAAACAACACATACGAACTAAACATATAACATGTACTATAATTTATCATATTAATACCAAAATGGACCTAATTCAATCCTAGAAAAAGGGATTACTCACTCATGATTGTAAGGAAATATAAAAGATGTAAATTGCATAACAAATATAATGGAAGTATAAAAATTTACAAATAAGAGAATGGATTTAATTAACCATAAATTGAAGAAGAACATAGTTGATTGCTGACCTGATCATACACAAAACTTGCACTAAAATTTGAAAATTAAACTATGGAATTCAAGAAATATTACATGAGGTTTTGCTTGGGAAAAGAGAGGAAAAAAACCATTGAAATCTAATCCAAAAGCATCAAAAAAAAAGTCCATGAAAACCCACCTCAAAAATACCCATAACACAGGCTATATCATGCATCCACGATCGTAGGTAACCGCTACTACACGGCCATGCAAGGTTTGTATAGGCTACCCATGCAGCATTCCTAGCCTCGACTTGCCACACGTGTTGAGAATCAACTTTTTCATGGTCATATGGTAGGTCGTGCACAAGGTTTGATCTTCAAGGTTTGCACAGTTATGCAGCTGGTCATGCTAAAGTTGTGCAACACCATTTTCTTATCTCTTTTGACTTATTTTTAGCTCTTTTACTTCCTTGACTCCTCCATAAATATGCGATGTTGATTTATCTTCTTCAATTCCTCTCATACTTGGTCTTCTTCTCTGAATACACGCACTACTTCCTTAGATTTTTGCGTTCTTGTGCAAATCCTTAAAAAAATATACCAAGACAATAGTAGTGTAAACTATAGACTTAAAGCATCATAAAATACATATTATAGACCAAATAAAGTCTTAAAATGAAGGTAAAGTAAGGTAAAAATATATAAAATATTCACTTTATCAACTCCCCCTATTTATCCTTTCCTTTTCCTCAAACAAACACACATATAACCAAAAGAAAATGGAGAAAAAAAGAAAATAAAGTCGTGAATACCCTTTAGTCATGACTCTCAAATCAGTATTATCATGACACTCTAAGATGGTTTAGGATCGTGTAGATGCTCATCCTTACGAGACAAAGGTTAAATAAGGTTGTAGACTTCCTCTCTCTTTAGGAAAATGTAAAGACTCTGCACTCATGTGTTTTAGAGGTGTATTTGTTTCGTTCAAAATTCTCTAGGCCAATAATGATCAACCATATGCTTGCACACATTCTCATTCTCTACCACTCAAAGACATTTACAATACAAAAATATTGAGGCCTTATTAAGGTTGTAATGAAGGCGGGGTTAAGGGTAGGATAATTCTAGGACTGTAGCTAATGGTCTAAAATCTAGTGCAGCAGCAATCATAAGTATATATCTCAAAATTTGAGATTGATAACTCGCTACTCACTCCCCAAATAACAACCAAAGCTCTTTTCCAACAACTCTTTTCTACCCTTAAAAAATTAGATGCTTAATTCCCGACATCACAACTTCAATAATTTCATTGTTCTTTTCCCTTTATATATATAATTTTTGTTTACAAAGTATATAATAAAGCTACAATTATATCATTTTCTTAACATAAGCTCTACCAAACACCTTTTTCTTTATCACACCCCCATGCTTATTTCTTAACATACCTACACCAAATAGGTTAAAGAGTTTACACTTAAAATAATTTCAAAGCAGTTTTTTTATACTTGCTCACAACTTATAGGTCTCACTAGTGTATGATCAAGCTATGTAGAGAAGTCTATCGTATTATCATCATAGACTTGTTATTTCCTAAATTATGTTTTTTTTAAATTAAAAAAACAACAAATATGTTAGAGGAGACAAAGTGAGGAAAGAACCTAAAATAAAAGCTTCAAAGAAGACAAACACATTAAAAATAAAAGAGAGAGCGAAAGAGAAAGAAAGAAAGAAAGAAAGAAAAAACACACCAAGAGAAAGAGGAAACAAAGAAATGCAATAGAAATGACAAATAGAAAACATACCCTGAACTCCCCCATGCTTAAAGAACACATTGTCCTCAATGTGTGATTGGTGAATGAGTGGGGGAAGGATGAAGTGCAATCACTAAGGTGGGGGTGGTGAAGGGTAACCATACTCGAGATGCCATTGATATATTTGTATATCATGATGCTCATTTGGTTGATGGGAGCCATAAATGCCCAAAAACTTACAATTTATGCATCAAAAATATTGAAACGTTTATCAATGTATTGGAAATGGGCATCCCACTAGGTCCTATAGGAAGAAGGGCCCGCATCTACCTAAAAAATGGACGTGTTTGGGAAAGGAAGAAATGATAGATTAGGCACCTCTTCGGGAACGTCTAAATTCTCTTTTGGAAGAGGGGAATAGGTTGAACGGGGTGAGGTGTGGCAGGAAAAGGTAACTAGTTGGTGCTTCCATTACCAATGAGAGTGGTGAAAGGTTTGTTTGGCAACGGATACCATACCACCTGATTATAGAACAAGCGGAATTGCAACCTATCTTGTACAATTAATTTTATATTAGTGCAAGTTTCCAACCCTAAATATATCGTTTGAAATTCAATAGGGATATCATCTACATTATATCGAAGCTGGATGGAGATGTACATGACGATGCCTTCTATGAAGATATCACTGGTAAGATTAGTACTAACAATACTTATATGACCGACTAGATAATACCTTTCATCAAGGGCATCATCTCGGAGCATACATCCTAGAGTGTAAAGCTCTAGTTTTCATACATTTCATTGGATTTCCCTTGCCAATAGCCTTTAGACGTATCTCAAGGCCAGGTTATAGATTAATGAGGCCTTCGCGTGGTGTCCGCTATAAGGCCTAGGAGCACATCCCCTCCTTAACATGGAGATTTGAGTCCAGAATTCTTAAGGATCCCATAATTGTGGTTCCTCGGTAAGTCTCAGACCAATTGCAGAAAAGCAAAGCAAAGAAGAGAATCTTGACAACAACAATTTTTTAGACTAATGGAAGAGTCTAAAAGAAACGGAGTTTCCGATCAGGTCAAAATAAAGCGAAATAAAGAACTCAAGGGTGAGTCCTTTGCTCATGTGGTGTGCACTCATAAAGAAATGAGCTAAACCGCCTCTAGCAAGCAAATGCTCAACATCCTCGTTCACCCCTAGTGTCTCAAGACATACCCAGTTAATGTATCGAGTGGGTGTAATATCTCAATAAATGAGCCCATCGTAGAGTTCTTTGTTATCGGGATCGGCGAACATAATGTTGTAGGGATTAGAGGGTTAGGTATTTGTGGTTTTACCTTTGCCTCTAGCTTGGCACAGTTGTGGTCTTGAGGATTCCTCTTCGTGTTCCTCTTGACTCATCTTTGTTCACTTCTTCAGTGCCATTGTTGTGTTTTACCTACAAGCATAAGATATTGTTAATCTTATTTAAACAAAACCCATCATGTAGATGAGATTATGAAGCATTATCAATAGTAATCAAAATTTATGCAAATAATGTATGAAGTATAAAGTAATTCATTAATTGTAATTATAATATGAAGAGGAAGGGAAAGAATGAGGGAAATAGAAACAAAATCAAACTAGTGAGGGACTTCCCGTGCGTCCTTGTGCTAAGCCCGTGCAAGTGTATTTGTGGGGTGAAAGAAAGTGGTGGTATGTGTAGTGGTGAGTAATACAAGTGATAGTGGTGCCAATTAGATAGATCTTGAAGATGGGGTGTTAGGGTGAGTTGTGGTGAAGATAGGAAGAGAGAAGAAGAAGATGATGAGTAGATGGTGGTGCAGGTGGGTATTGGTGGTGCATAGGTGTAGGTAGTGCAATGGGTGCACAGGTAATGGAAGAATAGGGGGTGATGTGGGTGGTTAGAGGTTGTGTAGTTGGCGGTGGAGTGGTGTGCGTTTGGGGGGGCAAGAATGAGTGCACAGGGGCTAGGGTTGAAGGGAAGGCAATGACGGGTGGAAAAAGTTAGGTGTATCGGTTCCTCTTCATCCTGTATTATCCGTTGAATAGCTTATAACTGTAACGAGGCTTGCCAAAACATTACAAAAAAAGGGGCATAACAAAACTAAAGGTTAAAAGAATAGAAATAACGATAAAAAATCACACAAAAGCATGGGTTGCCTCCCATGGAACGATTATTTAGGGTCCTTAGCTCAACCATAATATCTTCAATTTAATGGTGGGTCGAGAAGGGTGAAGGTGCCCAACTTCTCGATTAGAGGTCCCGCAATATATGGTTTCAATATCTGCCCATTCACCTTAAAGGTTCCCATGGATTCATTCCATATTTTGATTGCCCCAAACAGATACACCTTACACACTTGGAACGGTCCCG
The DNA here is from genome assembly GCA_030549775.1 of Tamarix chinensis. Classification (NCBI taxonomy): domain Eukaryota; kingdom Viridiplantae; phylum Streptophyta; class Magnoliopsida; order Caryophyllales; family Tamaricaceae; genus Tamarix; species Tamarix chinensis. The sequence continues at coordinate 84,587,222 of CM060181.1, forward strand.
ACCATCTAGAGTGTAGCTTAACTAGAAAGAGATTTATATAGGAGTTGAATAGGGGTACTAGGTCTCCTTCTCTAAACTCTTTATGGAGAATATGTTTATCATGACATCTCTTTGTTATCTCTTTGTATATCTTGGCATTTTCATAAGCATCAAACTGCAACCCATCAAGTTCATTTAGTTGAAGTTTCCTTCGCTCTCCAGATTCCTTCAAATCCAATTGAATACTCCTAATAGCCCAATGTGCCTTGTGTTCTACCTCAACCAGCAAATGACATTACTTTCTATAATCCAATAAAAATGGTGTTGTGCGTATAGGAGTTTTGTAAGCTGTCTAATAAGCCTAAAGAATGTCATCTAGCTTTAAAGATCAATATTTTCTTAATCTAGACACTATTTTTTTAGAATTTCCTTTATCTCCCTATTTTTTTATCTCCACTTTTCTACTCGTTTGATGCTGATTAGGAGTAGACATTTTGTGAGCCACACCATATTTCATTAAGAGTGTGCTTAAAACCTTGTTTGCAAAGTGAGATCCTCCATCACTAATCACAGCTTTTAAAATGTTAAATCAAGGGAAAATAACCTTTTGAAACATCTTAACTACTACCTTCACATCATTTATCAGAGATGCCAATGCTTCTGCCCATTTTGAGATGTAATCCACCACTACTAAGATGTACTTATTGTTGTGTGACGATGGAAAGGGTCCCATAAAATCAATCCCACACACATCAAATAATGTGACTTCAAAGATCTTATTTAATGGCATCTCATTCCTCCTTAATATATTTATGGTTCTTTGACAGGGATCACACCCAAGCACATAACTCCTCACATCCTTGAAGAGTGTGGGTGTAATACCCCAAAATTTTCAAAAACCTATATTTTAATAAATAACTTTTATTTGAAATAAAATTAGCTTGTAAAATTATTTATTTTAATTATTTTATGAATTTTAGAGCATGTAAATTTGGATAAGAGTATTTAACAAATTAAAAATAAATATTTTGCTATTTATCATATTATTTTATTTAAATAATTTTCCAAATTAATTATTTTACCAACTTTATCCTTTTTAAACTAATATATTAGATTATAATGAATTAAATTATTAAATTAAATAATTTATCAAGAATATTACATTTTATGATTTTATAAATTAATTTACTTTATTTCCCTATTTTTCCCCATTTCCCTTTTTACCCTTTTCCTTTTTTTTTCTTTCCTCCTCTTCTTTTACCCTTATCTCCCTCCCTTGGGCCGTCTGGCTAGGCCAGCCCTCCCCTGCGCATTGAGCCTTCGACCCGCTTCCTCCCTTCTCACCCTCGCGCGCCGCCTAGCACGCCCAGCCCGCCCTCCTTTCTTTTGCCCCAGGACCGATCGGCTTGCCTTATTCTTTTCCTGCGCCTGTCCACCTGCCAGCCCTTTCTTCTTCTCCCCTCTTCTTCTCCTATGCCCGATCCCTGCGCACGCCCGACCACCGCCCTACAGCTGCCACCACCTGCTCCCTCTCCCTCTCTCTCTTCCCCCATCATTTTCTTTCCTTTTTTGAGCCAAACCGGCTCTTGGACCACACCTCGCGTGCCCCTGTTTCTTTCCCTCTTCTCCCCTTCCTTCTCATTGCCACCCAACCAGCCCTGCCACCCAACTAGCCCTGCCACCACGCTGCAGCACCGATCGGCTGCCTGCTCCCCCTGCCTCACCCTCTTCTTTTTCTTACCCTCACCAGCCCTTCATTCCCACATTTTTAGAGCCTATTCTCCCTCCCAGAGCTCCCTCGTATCTTCTTCCTTCTCCCAACATTTTCCCCGTTATTCTTATCACCACCGCCCGCCGCTGCTTGAACCACCAAGCCCAGCCCCTACGCCGCCTTCTGCCACCACCTACTACCATCCTGCGCCACCACGAGGCCCCCCAAGCCACCCTTGAGCCTCAACACTTCCTCCCTTCCCCCCTCTTCCTTTTTCTCCCCATTTTTCCCCTTACCACCGAACCACCTGCAACCGCCGCTTTCGCCACCGTCCGGCCACCTCTTTCGCCACCCAACCCACCATTCGACACCCTGCAACCCCCTCTACAACTACCATGCATTAGTTGGCCGAAAACAGCCCTTGAACCCCTCCATTTTTCCCTCTTTTTTCCTTCCTTCTCAGCCCCTCCACCTCGACCCTTCTCGGCAGCCAACTTTGCCACCTTGCCGTCGTCGTCTCTGCCGCCCTATGCCACCGTGAAACCACCCTTAGCCTCCACCTACATCCCCTCTTCACTTCTGCACCATTCCCTTGCCTTGAAACCTCCCCCATCCACCTTCTTTTCTAGCCTAAAGACCCTAACCTGAAAATAACAAAATTTGCTCCCTTCACCCTCTTTGAGCCCTTTTCTCCCCATGGTTTTGCATGAGACTCACGCTGCTCATGCAGCGTGAGTTGCCCCTTATTTTGAAACTCATTTGGTTAAAATTTTGAGGTATATACATATTTAATTAAAGTGTATTATTATTAAATAAATTTTTTTTATAAAATTTTATCCTTTAATTTCTTACTTCTAACCTAATAATGATTAATATTATTTTTAGGTGTTGAGTTGCTAATAAAGCCTAAATCTTTAACCGAGTTACCGGTAAGATTTGATATTTTGCGGAATTAAGGTAACCGTTAATCCTCCCTTAAATACAAGAAAAACGTATGCTAGCACATTAAGGGTTTAGCATGATTTTATGCATGGTTTGTGTGCTTAGCATGATATATATATATATATATATATATATGGTTGCTTATATTGCTTGATAAAAAGGAAAAGTATGATAACATTTGTGCCATGTGTAGGTATGATACTTAAGGAATAAATTTGATTATTGATGGAAATATTAAATGCTTGTCTATGATGTATTATGTTGCTAATGCATGAGTGATATTATTGTCTAAGGGTATTTTAGTAATTATGCTTATGAAGTATGTGATCTAATGTATGTAGTTGCTAATGAGTATTATGTTGAATAATGACATGTTGGTGGACTTAGATGATAAGAATGAAGTAATAATATCATTATTTTATGTAGTGTTAGTACATTCATAAAAATGGTGAATAAAGGGGTTGAGTGGAAATTTCATAAGTGAAAAAGGGCATTTTGGTAATTTTGTAAACAAAAGGGTATTTTGGTAATTTCAAAGGGAAGCGGTGAGATGATAATTTTATAAGTAAAAAGGATAAAATTGTAAGTTGTGAGAAAGAAGGGTATGATGGTAATTTTTGAGATAAAAGAATAATATGGTAATTTTATGATTAAATGGCCAAATGATAATTTTATAAGTAAAGGGGTATCATGGTAAATTTTGGAGAAAAGGGTAAATCATGAATTTTGGAGTCAAGGGGAAATATAGTAATTTTATAAGTAAGTGGTAAGAATGGTAATTTTGGAAGTATGGGTAAAATAGTAATTTTGGATGAAGGAGGGCATTATGGTAATTTTTCAAGTAAAAGGGCAATATGGTAATTTTGAAAGTAAAGGGGGCAAAATAGTAATTTCATAAGTAAATGGCAATATGGTAATGGTATAAGTGAATGGCGAAATGGCAATTTATAAGTAAGGGGTAATATGGTAATTTTGGAAAGGAAGGGCAAAATGGTAATTTTGTATGTAAAGATAAAAATGATAACTTTGGATGTAAAAGGGAAAAATAGTAATTTGTAAAGAAAAAGGAGTGTTATGATAATTTTACAAGTTAAAGGGTATGGTGGTAATTTTTATAAATAAAAGGATATTATGGTAATTTGAAAGTAAGGGGTAGGAGAGTAATTTTGTAAATAAAAGGATATTAGGGTAAACTTGGGAGTAAGGGGTAACTTGGTAATTATGATAATGGCGAAAGACAATTTAGTAATTAAATTATGATTGTAGAAGGGTAATTGGATAAGTATGACACTAGATAAGGGTAATTTGGTAAATTAACCAATTAAAGGGCATTATGGTAATTTCAATAATGGAGAAGGGTAATAAAGTAATTATAAATATGGAGAAGGGTAAATTGATAATTATGATTATGAAGAAGGGTAAATTAATATTGGTAATTATGAAGAAGAGTAAATTGGGATTTATGATAATTAAAAAGGGTAAAATGGCAATTAAAATAATTGAGAGGGGTAAAATGGTAATTATGATAAAGGAGAAGGGCAATATGGTAATTTATCCAACAAAAGGGGCAATTTGGTGATTTAGCCAATTATGGGATAAAGTGATAATTATTTAACCAACTAAAGGGGCAAAATAGTAATCATGATAATGAAAGAGGGTAATTTAGTAATTTATCCAACTCGAGGGCAGTTTTGTAATTATAACAATGGAGAAAGGCGATTTGGTAATATAACCAACCAAATGGGAAATATGATAAGTGTAGTAATTATGAGGGGTGAATGGTGATCTAAAAAATGTAGGAGACAATTTGGTAATCTAAAGTGGGCAGGGGTAATTTGGTAATTATGCAACCTTAAGGGTAATATGGTAATTTATCAAGTAAGGAATGGATACTTAGCAATTATATAAGTAAAGGGTTAAGGAGTAATTTGTACCTAACATATTGTTATGACTGTGGAACATTATGATATGATTCAAATAATGCTGATTAGCCAAGTAAGAGTATTTGATAATTAGTATGGCCTTAATGGTTTCTCTGTGATATCCGGATAATCATCTGAATAAGAAACGATTAATGATATCAGAACGATTGAAAGTGAATAAGTATCGGATTATTGTGTTGTTCGTGATCACCTTAATTAAGACACTATTACTTAAAGTGAAAGACCTTGAGATCGGGAATGGTGACTCCTTAGGGGTCGCTACCCTAAGGACGTGGTTTAGTCCACGATTATTCTGGTATTTGCTGGTGTGCCTTTGTGCCCCAGCCAGGCCCTATATCTTACTCTTTCTAGCTCTACGGACCTAGTTAGGGGTATGCATACTTATGGATTAGGTGTCCTTGTCGGTAGGGTACTGAGTTCGCTTTATGCACCAGTACGACCAGGGTACCTTTGTGTCCTTGGGTTCGTGGTTGAAGGGTACTGAGTAGCTGACATACACCGGTACGACCGGTGTACCTTTGTGTCCTGGGTTATTGATCTCCCGTTCGAGGTAAATAAATATGATTGATGTGCTGATTAAAGAAAGGAAAGATACTATTATTGAAAGTGGAATATTAATGAGCCGGGCCCAGATGATTATGACATTGAGTATCGGTCCACCGGTTATAATAGTGGCCAGGAGCGTTGTGCCCTGGATGATGATTCTTATATATCCCGGTCCACCGGTTATAATAGTGGCCAGGAGCATTGTGCCCTAGATGATGATTCTTTATATATCCCGGTCCACCGGTTATAATAGTGGCCAGGAGCATTGTGCCCTAGATGATGATTCTTTATATATCCCGGTCCACCAGTTATAATAGTGGTCAGGAGCGTTATGCCCTGGATGATGAGTTTATATGTATTCCGGTCCACCGGCAATAATAGTGGGGGTCCCGAGCTCAATAAAATCAGTTATGTATGTGAATAAGATTATGGAAAAATACTAATCACTTATAGTGGAACACCATGTGAGTCGGGGCCAGACCGGTCCACCGGCAAATAATAGTGGTCAGGTGCGTTTTGCCCTGTGTGTTTATCTTCCGGTCCAGCGACAATAATAGTGGTCAGAGGCGTTCTGCCCTGAGTGTATACTTTCCGGTCCACCGACTATAATAGTGGGGTTCTCGCACTCACATGGATATAAAACATGATACTGATTGAATGGTGATGGAATAATGGCTTAAGGCTCGAATGTATTGATCTTACACTATGACATGGCTTAAGGCCAAAAGTATCGATCGTGACTTATAAATTATTATGTATGTTATTGTTATGTATGCATCTCTCATTATTCATGTATGTAGCTTGCATTATGTGTCGTATGCGGGCCTGTCTTTAAGTGTGGTATTAAAGGGTTACTCAGTACCGTAGTACTGAAGAGATTCCCTTTATGGGGCCCCTGCCTATTCAATGGGCAGTGCCCTTGCAGGTCTTTTCAGGTGCTACTCAAGTGGGCTACGGGAAAGAGAGTAAGGAGTTATCCGGTATCGTTAGGGTTTTCCTCCTTCTTCATTTAATTTCCTGGTTTTTGATGTTATGTTGTTACTTTAACCACCATTGGTTGATTTTATTCCTGTACACGATTTGATGCGCTACTTTGATTTAAGTATGTTGAATTTCTTGCAATTTACTCTGATTTATGCATGTTGAATGTCTTTCAAATTGTATTTCATTTTTCTTAGCCTTAGCACTTGGTACTGGAACGGTATAAGTGAACCGGTCTGGTACTAAGTGTGGCAATAATACTCCCAAAGTTCACGTTTTACTTAATTAGCTTCTGCTAATTTTCTTTAATTAATGAAATTTTTCAGTAGTGAATTTTGGGGGTGTTACAGTGGGCTAATACAATTCCACTTGAAGCACCTTTGTAGCTGTCTTGGAGGTGCTTGTATGACCCCCATACAGTGATCAATGACAATGGAATATTATATCTATTACTTCTGTAACACCCCCAAAATTCACTACTGAAAAATTTCGTTTTATTAAAAAGAATTAGTAGAAGCAAAATAATAAAACTGTGAATTCTGGGGATATTACCGCCACACTTTGTATTAGATTGGTTCACTTCTACCGTTCCAGTACTAAGTGCTAAGGCTAAAAGAGAAATATACAACTTATAAGAAACTCAAACCAGTGATTAAATCAGAGTAGCTTATTTAAACATTTTATAAGAGTATAATACACCACCGGTGGTTACAAATCAAAAAATACGTTGAAACCATAAATTTTAAAGGTGAAAGAGTACAACCCTAGGGTTTACCGTATAGTACCTTACACTCTTTCCCAAGAACCCACTTGAATAGCACCTAAGAATGACCTGTAAGGGACGCTACCCATTGAATAGGCAGGGGCCCCACAAATAGAACCCTTTTAGTACTACAGTACTGAGTAACCCTTTAAATCACACTTAACAGCAGGCCCGTAATGCAACACATGATACTACATACATACATACATAATGAAAGGTAAATACTTAATATCTACATTTATACAACCACATACTTAACAAATCAATTAGATATTAATAAGCCATAAAGAACAATCGATACTTCTGGGCCTAAGCCTTTAATCCATCATTATCAATCATATCGGATTATAATTATCCGTGTAAGTGCGGGAACCCCACTATTATTCGCTGATGGACTGGTCATGTAGGGCAAAACACTCCTGGCCACCATTATTTGCCGGTTGACCGGTCATGCAGGGCAAAATGCTCCTAGCCACTATTATTCGCCAGAGGACCAGTCTGGCCCCGACTCACATGGTATTCCACTATAAATGATTAGTATTTTTCCATAATTTATTCACAGCCAAATCAAATTTATTGAGCTCGGGACCTCCACCATTATGGTCGGTGGATCGGAATATAAATATACATCATCCAGGGTAAAACACCCTGGGCCACTATTAAATCTGGTGGATCGGTACTCATAAACACCATCCAGGGCAAAACCTCCTAGGCCACTATTATATCCGATGGGTCGGTACTCATAATATAATTCAACTAGGCCCGACTCATTAATCTTTCACTTTAAGTATTAGTGTCTTAATTAAGCCGATCACAAAAGCACAATAATCAGATAATTATTCACTTTTAATCGTTCGGATATCATCAAATATTTCTTATTTAAATGGTTGTCCAAGATAACATAGAAGAATCATTAAGGCCATCCTATTCCTAATCTCATCTAATTTCAAATTAGAATTCGTTCTCGTGATACTTACTAATAATCAAATACTCTTACCTTACTAATCAGCGTTATTTGAGTCATATTACGAAATTCCACAATCACGACGATGTGTTAGATACAAACTACTTATTTACCCTTTACTTATATAATTGCTAAGTCATCCCTTCCTTACTTGACAAATTAACATATTACCCTCCTTGTTACATAATTACCAAGTTACCCCTTACTCGATTTAGGTTACCAAGTTATCTCTCATACTTATTAGGTCACTAATCCCCCTTCATAATTATTACACTTAATATATTTTTCATTTGGTTGGTTGGATTACCATTTTGCCCTTTTTCCTTTATTATAATTAATAAATTGCCCTTGAGTTGGTCAGATTACCAAATTACCCTTTTCCATTATCCTAATTACCAAATTAACCCTTTAGTCGGTTAAATTACCAAATTGCCCTTCTTTGTAATCATAATTACCAAACTACCCTTCTCCATAATCAAAATTACCAAATTGCCCTTTAATTGGTTAAATTACTGAATTACCCTTTTATATGATCAAAATTACCAAACTACCCTTCTCCATTATCAAATTTACCAAATTACCCTTTAGTTATTTAAATTACCAAATTGCCCTTTTATATTATCATAATTACCAAGTTACTCCTTTCCAATTTCCGCTTTACCCCTTTTATTTACAAAATTACCATTTTGCCCTTTTACTTTTAAAATTACCATTCTACCCCTTAACTTCCAAGATTTACAATAACACCATTTCATTCCCAAAATTAACATTTTTCCCTTTAATTATGAAATTACCATTTTACCCTTTATTCACCAAAATTACCATTTTACCCCTTTATTCACAAATTACCATTTTGTCCCCTTTACTTCCAAAATTACCATTTTACCCCTTTTTCATTTACAAATTACCACCTTACCTTTTTTACTTATAAATTACCGTTTTACCCCTTACTTCCGAAATTACCAATTTACCCCTTTTTCATTTACAAATTACAACCTTACCCTTTTTACTTATAAATTACTATTTTACCCTTACCTCCAAAATTACCATAATACCCCTTTTAATAACAAATTATCATTTTACCCTTTTTACTTCCAAAATTACCATTTTTATCCCTTTCCTCCAAAATTACCGATTTATCCTTTTACTTACACATTGACCATTTTACCCCTTTATCTCCAAAATTACCATTTTATCTTTTGATTCCAAAAATACCCTTTTACCCTTTAATTACAAAATTACTACTTTGCCCTTACCTGCAAAATTACCATAATACCCCTTTTAATTAAAAGTTACCATTTTGCCCCATAGTACACCACTTATATTACATTATCATTACTACATAAAATATTAATATTAACACCTCATGCACAACTCTTATAATTAATATAATATTATTAGCACCCCTATATATATATTAGGTCATATTCTTGTACAAGATACATTACTAAAATACCCCTAAGGCTCGCAAAATATTAACCATGCATTAAAGATCACAATACCAAAATACAACATGGATAATACTTAACATTTTCATTAACAACCAAACTCTTACTAAAATGCCTCGAAAAATTCTAATCTTAAATATTATATTTAAATGAAATTTTATTATTAAAAAAATTAATTAAATTAAATTATTTAATTAAAATAAAAGGAAATTAATTAGGGAAAATCAAGAATAATTTTATAAGTGTTTTAATTAGGAGAGACATTGGGTATTTTAACTAATTAAGGATCTTATTTTGGAAATTTATTTAAATAAATTATTTTACTTAAAATAAGAAGGAGAAAATAGTTCCAAATTAATATTAAGTTTATAAATAATTTAATAGAAGAAAATTAGGGTGATTTGCTAATTAAAATGGAATTTATGGAAAATCTTTTAAAATCCTAATTTAGCTTAAAAAAGGATTTAAATATTATTTTATTTAAATATTATTATTTTTAAATATCTTAAATATTCAGATTAATTTAATTGGCCTAATCTAATTATTTTTCTCCTTTCCTTTTTCCCTTTTTCTTTTCCTTTCTTCCTTTTTCCGTTCTTTTTCTTCTTTTTCTTTTTCCTCTTCTTTTCCCCGACTAGGCCAGCCGCAGCCCAGTTCTTCTTCTCCTTTCTCCTCTTTCCTTCGGCGCGGCCCAGCCTGCGCGGCCGACTCTCCCGTCCCTTTCCTAACTCCGTGTTTCATGTTTTTTTTGCCCCTAGATGCGTCGTTCCATTTAAACACCTTCGACCCGCGCCCGATCTCCCGGTTCTTCCCTTTGCTTTTCTTTTTCCCGGTCGACCGGTCCGCCTCCTTTCCTTCTTCCTTCTTCCTACGTCCTCCTCCGTCGCTGCGCTGCAACCTCTCGACCCCGTCAATGGCATCTCCGGCGACGAGACCTTTGACCCGCTGTTTCTTGGCTCATTGTATTCCTCTTTACTCAAGAAATAAATTGGCATAAATCTCGTCCGTTAGCTCTCGCCCGTTTCTTCTCCCCAGCCTCGTGAAATTTTGAGGAAAACCAAACGATGCCCGATCACTTACTGCCACCGGCCACCCAAATTCTTGCACTTAATACCTCCCTATCGATCTTCAACACCCTATTATCTCTTCTACCATCTATAAAAAGCCTGATTGTAGGAGTTGTGGAAGATTTTTCTTCCCCGAAACCCTCGGCGAGGGCTGCCATCACCGAAACTTAAGACGCGTCGTCCTCCGCCGATAGCCAACCTCAGCGCCACCACATCATCCCAAATTCTTCCCTAAAACGCCCTCTAGTTAACCAAACTATTTTCAACCTTCGATTCTTCTTGTACGAGCCTCAATAACCATATAAAGTTGGTCGCTCGTTTCACCGGAATTTTTTTACCCCGAAACCTTAAACCACCGTCCGCCGCTGTGCGTCGCCACCTTTGGCTGTACCACCACCATCATTTTGTCCCTCTCCTCCTGGGCAACAATAAACACCTCTTATCTCACCTCAATTCTCCCTATCTTTTTCCCAACATCCATCTTTCCCTCTTTTCTTCTCTTTTTCCGGCCACCGCCGCCGCCACCGTGCACCACCGCCGGTGCCGCCTATCCCCACCAGCCTAGGGTTGAACCCTAGACCCTCTCAACCATTTTCCATATTATTATAAGCCTTGATTTAATTTATTTCAATTATTTACATGTAAATACCATTATTATTATTCTTAATATTTATATTCTTAATATGTTTTATGATTATTATTAGTAGTATTATTGTTTTATTATTATTTATGTTGAAGGTTGAAGTCTTATTGTATTTTAATTCTATTTTATTATTAGAATAATTATTATTAAAATTTTATTATTTATTCTGGAAAATCTTAAGGCCCTAATTTTGTATTAACATTCACACTTATTTATTTTAGTATTATTCTTTCTACTGTTCTTATAACCTTTAATAATAATATTATCATTATCTTTATTATTTCAATATTATTATATATGTTATTAATTTTATTATTAATGTTAAATAAATGGTAAGTCATTAGTTATAAGTAGGGTCGAAACCCCACTTTAAATTTTAAAGCTTATATATTATTGTTGTTATTATTATTATTGTTGTTGTTGTTGTTGTTGTTGTTATTGTTGTTGTTGTTGTTGTTGTTTATATTCTCATTGATATTAGTTTTATTATCCTTGATATTATTATATTAGTATCATTATTATTATTAGGGTAAAGTCTTTAACCCTATATTATCAAGGTTTATAATATCTCTCTTATTTTTATTTAGCAAAGTTAGAATTTTGTTAAGGTTATTTTATTAATATGTTATTATTTGGTCTAAGCCCTAAGGAGGCGTATGAGCATGCTCCAAGACCGATGACATTTTAGGTAAGGGTTTACTAAGGCCATTGTGTGCTTCTATGCATTATGTGCTTCATATGTTATGCATTCTATGTTTATGATTATTAATTATGTCGTATATGATATGACGTAGAGTTGAATTATGTTTTGTATGGCATGTGTATTATTTATGTATGATAATATGTGTTGTGACCATGTAAGACATGCATGTGAGGATGTTGATATGATTTGTGCGAGGGGAGGATGAAAAATGAGGATGGAGAAAGAAGTTGACCAAGAGATGTGAGTTGACCTAAGTATCTTAATGATTTATGGGTGGAAAAATAAAATGGGAAATGTAGGGTTTTGTGGGAGAGAATCTAATTTATGATTTGTTTGCGAGAATCTAATGTAAGAAGTTATTTGGGAGAATGTAATTTATGATATTATATGGAAGAATCTAATTTATGATTTAATTGGGAGAATCTAATTTATGATTTGTTTGGGGGAATCCAATTTAAGGTTTTGCTTGGGAGATTCTAAATTATGATTTTATGTGGGAGAATCTAACTTATGGTCTTGTATGGGAAAATCTAAATTGTGGTTATGAAAGGGGATCATCTAATCAATTGTATTATGTGGACAAATCTTGGGTTTTGCTATGGATTGAATTTAGGGCTTTATATGGCAGAATAGTGGATTGGATGGTGGTACTAATGGTTGCATGGTGGTATTAGGGTTTGTATGATGTTACTAAGGTTTGTATGGTGGTATTTATGGTTATATGGTGGTATTAGGGTTTTTATGGTGGTATTTATGGTTTGTATGGTGGTATTTATAGTTGTATGGTGGTATTAGGGTTTACATGGCGGCATTGATGGTTGAATGATGGTATTAGGATTTGCATGGTTGAATTTAGGGTTTCACGTGGAATTTTAGGGTTTCCATGAAAAAGGTTTGAAGGTTTGCATGGGGAGACTAACATCTGCATGGGTATGAAATTTACGTGTGGAAAGTTAATTTGGGATGTAAGGAAGGTAATGTCAGTGTTATTTGGGTGTTGAACTATTTTGGACGGAAAATAGTACGTGGAACATTATGAGGGTACGGAAGAGACTGAATTAGGGTTTGGAGTAATGAACTCTGGGTTGTTGTGATTAACTAAGGTTGGAGTGGATAATTGTGGTTTGTTATGATTAACTAAGGCGTGGAGTGGCTAATCATGGTTGGTATGGTTAAATAGAGCTTGGAGAGGTTAACTATGGTTTGTTGTAGTTAATTGAGGTATGTGGTGGCTGATTAGGGTTTTTGTGTTATTATGTGTATGTGGTGATTAAAGTGTAATTATGATGGTGGAATTTTATGATTTGTGATGTGTGATGACTTATGCATATCCAGGGTGAAAGCTTTGAATAAGATACTTAAGACACTAATTATTTAAAGTGGAAGATCGTTGAGACGGGACCAACTGATCCACCGGTTCGGAATAGTGGTTAGGGTTTTTACCCTATGTGTGACTGATCCACCGGTTATAATAGTGGTTAGAGCAGGATGGTCTATGCGTAAACCGATCCACCGGTTATAATAGTGGGAGTTCTCGAGCTCAACAAACGCAAACCAGAGTTTTGCTAAAATGCCTAAAAGATACTAATTACTTATAGTGGAACACCATGCGTGCCGGAGCCAACCGATCCACCGGTTAGGAATAGTGGTTAGGACGCGTAGTCCTATGTGTATCCGATCCACCGGCTATAATAGTGGTTAGGGTATGATACCCTATGCGCCTCCAATCCATCGGCTATAATAGTGGGGGCTTCCGTATTCGCATGGATTTGATAAAAAGGCATGATGTGTAACGAATTTCGATAAAAGATTAATTAAGTATTTAATCTGGACTATGATTGGGCCTTTATGTATGTACCTGAATGATTGGTCGATATTATGATATGATGATGGTCTTTATGATCTTTTATTCTTATGCATGATTTTATGTGCTTATGTGTTGGCCTTAGTGTTCGGTTACCTTACTCAGTACGTAGCGTACTGATCACCCTTTTCATGGGTGATGCTCATTCCCACGAGTAGGATGCCTTTTTGAATTTATGCAGGTGGGCGAGACATCAGTTGGGGCTGAGTGCCGAGCATGTGTTGGCTTAAAGTTCGAGAGTGTCGTGGTTGTAATTTTCTTCATGTGATTTCATTTCGTTATGATACTTCTTATGATTCGCAATTACTCTTTTTAATTTATTATCTTGTGTTAAGTGTTTCGACTTAACCATTTATAAATTGTAAGATTATTCCCTTCGAGGAATTTTGAGTTCACACTCTGATTTCTATTTATTGATTTATAATTGATTATTTCTTTTATTTAGCCTTAGCACTTAGTACTGGAACGGTCAGAGAGAACCGGTCTGGTACTAAGTGTGGCGGTAACATTCCCAGAATTCACCGATTTTAAGTGATTTTATTTTAAGTGCTTCCGCTTTAAAAAAAAAAGTGGTGAATTTTGGGGTGTTACACTTACCTTAAACAATATTTCCATTCATAACATATAACCTAACATGCTTCTTTTCATCCAACATCACAAGAAACTACGTATATAATATTAAACAACATATATTAAGTATAATAACATAATAAAAATCCTAATTTGCTAAGATACGTTAATCCATGCGTTTAAGTGGGATTTAATGGTTACCTTGATTCCCCCAAAAATAAACCTTACCGGTATTCTAGTTTAAGGTTCAAGCTTTGATTATCAAAACCAATACCTAAAAATAACATCAAGATTGATTATATTAGAAATAAGAGAAAACCAAGTGCAAGACTTTATAACACTTGATTAATAAAATAATTAACTTAAAATATTATTATACCTTCAAATCATTAACCAATTAAATCAAGAAATGTATTAGCTCATACTACTCATACAGCATGAGCTGCATGCAAGGAAATGAGGAGGAGGGGGCTCGAAGGTGGTGAAAAGGGGAGGAATGGGTTATTTTTAGGTTAGTGGTTTGGGGCTAGGAAAGAAGGTGGTTGGGGGAAGATTTAGGGCAAGGGAAGGGTGGGGAGGTGGGGAGGGGTGTAGGTGGTGTTCGGGGATGGGTTGAAGGTGGCTAAGGGCGGCAGCGAGGCTGCGAAGGTGGCGGCCGATGAGGGAGTCGAAATGGGGGATGATGAGGAAGGAAAAGGGGGAGGGAAAATGAAGGCTTTTGGGTGGTGGTTTCGGAAAAATGAGGATTGGGGTGGTAGAGAGTGTTGCAAGGGTTAATGTGGTGGCTCATGAGGCGGTGGATCGAGGCGGTACAGGGTGGTTGCCGAGAAGGGATGGAAAGAAGAGAAAAAGAAGAGAGGAGGAAGAAGGAGGCTACAGGGTGGCTCGAGGGGTGTTGTGGTCGTTCGGGGATGAGGTAGAGGGTGGCAGGTGGTGGTGTAGGTGTAGGTGGCTGTTAAGGTGGAGACAGTGGTGGAGCGGGGCAATGAAGCAAAAATAATGTGAGAGAGGGGATGAGAAGAAAGGGAGAGAAAGAGGTTGGGGCAACTTATGGAGCTCAAAAAATGGCCGAATGGAACGGGAAGTGAAGAAGAAAAAGAAGAAGGAGAGAGAGGAGGGGATAGGGTGCTAGAGGGATGGCGGTAGGGTGGTAGGGAATGGCTATGGCAGGGAGAGGGAGAAGAAGAGGGATGGCAGGGCATGGGGAAAGGAGAGATGGTGGGGCCGGGATGGGGTAGAGAAATGGTAGGGGAGAGAGAGAGAGTTAGGGAGATCAATAGGGGAGAGTGGGTTGTAGGTGGGGTGGCAATGATGGCGGGTTGGTCGGGATTCTCACCGGGGATAGAGGAAGAAGAAAGAAAGAAGAAGAAGAAGAAGGGAAGGGGATTAGGTGCGACGGGTGGTCGAAGAAAAGAAAGAAGTAGGTCGGCCCGGTTGAGGAAGACCTAAAAGATAAGAAAGAGGGAGGCGGCCGGATCACGCGGGAGATGGAAGAAAGAAAAGGGGAGCTAGGTTGGGGAAAGGAAAAATGAAAGGAGGGAGGAGGGGGAGAGACGGGTCGGCAGCCCAAGCGCAAGGGAAAGGGCAGGACAGCCAACCGGCGACCCAAGGAAAAAGAAAAAGAAAGAAAAGAGAAAAAGAATAAAAAGGGGAAGGAAAAAGGGAAAAAGGAAAAAAGAAAAGGAAATGGTATTAAATAAAATAATATAATTTATAAAATAATATAATATAATATTTTTGGGTAATAAATTGATTTAATAATTTATTTTAATATAATTAAAATATAAGGGTTAAAAAGGATAATTTTAGTAAAATAAGGATTTGAAAATTTATTTAAATAATAAGAGTGTGATAAAATAATAGAATATTTATTTTAATTTATTAAATATTTATACCCAATTTTATTTACTCATAAATCCATAAAATAATTAAATTAAATAGGTTTAAAGGCCAACTTATCCCCATTAAAATTTATTTATTAAATTATAGGCTTTTAAAATTTCAGGGGATTACAACTTCATCCTCAGCACACGCCTCTCAGAGATCTCATATGCACATCATTTGTAAAGGAAAGGATCATCCTAGTAGTAGTGCTTGACATCTAAAAGGAATTTCTCACTTTATTGGTAAGATAGGTCTTTCCGTAATACCCCACAAATGATGTAATTTACAAAATCTACGTACCAAGGAACTT
This sequence comes from Tamarix chinensis, assembly GCA_030549775.1. Taxonomy (NCBI): domain Eukaryota; kingdom Viridiplantae; phylum Streptophyta; class Magnoliopsida; order Caryophyllales; family Tamaricaceae; genus Tamarix; species Tamarix chinensis. Next base: position 84,603,540 of record CM060181.1, read on the forward strand.
GGAGGCTCTAAAAAAATTAATAGATTGTCATTGGGAAGTGATTCACCAAATGGGCTCTCATCTCCTTCTTTTTTGTTCATATCTTGCCTAAGTCTAGAAAGGTGGTCTGCGACCACATTTCCAATGCCCTCCTTATCCTTTATCTCCAAATTGAACTCTTGTAATAGAAGGATCCATCTAATCAACCTCGGTTTCACATCCTTCTTAGGCAAGAGTTGCCTAAGAGATGCATGGTCAGCAAATACAATAACCTTTAATCTAACAAGATAATACATGAATTTGTCTAAGGAAAACACCACAGCTAGGATCTCCTTCTCAGTTGTGGCCTAATTTATTTGAGCATCATCCAAATTTCTAATGGCATAATATATGGCATATACCTTCCCTTCTTTTCTTTTCCCATGTATAGCCCTAACAACATAATTACTAGCATCATACATTACCTCGAAAGGAAGGCTCCAATTTGGGGGTCTCATTACAAGGACAATTGTCAAAACTTCCTTCAACCTGCTAAAGGCATCTAAAAAATACTGATCAAATGTAAAAGGAACATCTTTGATAAGTAAATGGGTTAGGGGTTTAGCAACTTTAGATAAGTCTTTAATAAAATGCCTACAGAATTCAGCATGACCTAAGATCTCCTAACTCTTTTCACATTGGTTGGGGGTGGAATTTTTGCAATAATATCAATCTTGGCCTTATCAACTTCAATTCCACAGTTAGAGATTTAAGTGACCTAAAATAATCCCTTCTTATACCATAAAATGGCATTTCTCCCAGTTAAGTAGAAGGTTCACTTCTTTACATATCTTCAACACTTTAGCAAGGTTATCCATACAACCATCAAAAGAAGTTCCATAGATAGAAAAGTCATCCATAGACACCTTCATGATATTTTTAATAAAATTAGAGAATAAGGATATCATGCATGATTGTAAAGTGGCTAAAGCATTACACAAGCTAAATGGCATCCTTCTATAAGCAAAGGTGCCATATGGATATGTAAATGTCATTTTCTCTTGACCACTAGGATGAATAGGGATCTAAAATAACCCTAAATACCCATCTAGATAAAAAAAATGGAAGTGTCTTGCCAACTTCTCCAACATTTGATCAATAAATAAAAGAGGGAAGTGATCTTTTCAGGTGGCTTTATTTAACTTCCTATAATCAATGCACATATGCCATCCACTAATCGTTCTTGTTGGAATAAGTTCATTTTGCTCATTTTATATAATAGTCATGCCTCCTTTATTAGGTACCACTTGCAATAGTCTCACCCACTTTCTATCTGAGATAGGGTAGATGATCCCTACATCAAGTAACTTAAGTACCTCCTTTTTAGAGACCTATTTCATGTTTGGGTTCAATCACCTTTGATGTTCAATAGAAGATTTATGCCCTTCCTCTAATAATATTCAATGCATGTAAATGGAGGGATAAATGCCTTTTATGTCATCAATGGAATAATCTATGGAATTATAACATCCCCCGAATTTCGAGACTGAAAAGTTTTCGTTTTAAAGAGTTAATAGCATAATCCAAAACACAAAACGTAGGGGTGTCATGCCGCATTTAACATAGAAGAGGCACTTCCTGTACCTAGTCTATGCCTGGTGCAAGGTAAAAATAACCTTATACCTAGGAATCAAGTGTGGGAAGCACGTGATTCCACCACATACAGGATGTAAAATAGAGAGAATGGAATAAATAGTAAAAAGAGAGATAGAGATATTCAGATAACCATACCCTTTACCAATTCATTTAGCGCTCACTTAAGGCAAGAACATCAAGCTAATAATCATTAATCACCTACAAAACAGGACATATTTGCTCATGGGAATGAGTAGCACCCATGAAAAGGATGATCAGTACGCTACGTACTGAGTAAGGTAACAATACAGTTGAAACCAAAAAAACATATCATTATATACATTCACAGCGAAAATTATTATACATGTAAGATATAGAAATCAATACACGACAATTACTAGTCTGGATTTGAAATATTTAAATATAATATAACCCAATCTTTTATTTACATTGAATTTAGAGACCCCACTATTCTTAAACCGATGGAACGGTCTTAAACACCTTCCAAGGCAAAACGCTCCTAGCTACTATTATTAAGCTGACAGAACAGACTCTACATCTCCTAGGACAAAACTCTCTTGGCCACTATTCTTAAATCTATGGAACGATCTAAAGCACCTCCTAAAGCATAACTTGCCTAGCCATTATTATTAAGCCAGTGGAACAGACTCCTACACCTCGGTCCTGACTCACATAATCTTTCACTATAAGTGATTAGTGTCTTAATCAATAGTTACTTATCTCAAACTCATTATCTTTCACGTTGAGATTAGGCCCCACTATTCTTAAACTAGTCGAACGGTCTGCTGCACCTCCCAAGGCAAAACACACTTGGCCACTATTATTAAGCCGATGGAACTAACTCATAAAACACCTCTGCCCGACTCACGTGATCTTTCACTTTAAATAATTAATGTCTTATTCATTATTGGTTTATGAGTAAGAAACACAATTAATGCAAGCGATACATCGATATAGATACAACAAGACTATTCTCAAAGATTAAGATGCTCATTTTCCCCGAAAACACTAAATTCACAATTTAAGCATAACTTCCCCCATATTTATCATTTATCCGCCAAATTTAGTATATATTCCTCGAATAATAGTATCATTAATATACCTAAAATTTTAGGTCTAACTCCCATGTCGTACACATGCGATAATTACCCAATCTCAAAAGTTACTATTTATAAGGCTTCCAAAACCCTAATTTTACAAGTAAGTCGTAACTTCTCCCATAAGGCTCATATACGTACCAAATTAAATATAAATCCTTAAAATACCCATATTAATAATATATCCAAAATTCGTGGCCTAAATCTAACATTTTATACATGTGATAATAGCATTACCGTTTTAAGGCTACTATTCCCAAATTAAGCTATTTTCTCATCTGAACAACTTATGACCTTCCTAATCACTCCCAAACACTTCACATGATATTATTGAGATATTTTAATCCATTTAACACATTAAAATACCAAAATTTTTATATTAACCCATATTGAAAAAAAATGCCCTTAAAAATAGCTAATACCCTTATTTTATGAAAACCCCATATCCTCAATATCCTTTTTCTCCAAATCCTCCTTTTATCAAAAAACATATCAAATATAATTATTTCCCACTTGTAATAATTCATTAGGCCCATACTACTCTTCCACTATTTATTCTCATCCATAAAAATACATCCTAGCGTAATATCATCGTATCAACATATATTTTGATATTCTCACTTCCTTGCTATCATATCATTCATATGATGCAGGAGCATCTAATGAATCTAATGATTTTCATCTTAATTCTCGCTACAAAAAACTAGGATTTTAACGACCAACAATTTTCGTCATTAATGGCCAAATTTTGGTAGTTAATACCAATAACGACTAAATAAATTGTTGATTGTCAGTGGTAATTATTGTTCCCTCACTAAAGGTTTTAACGACCAATCAAATTTTTTTGGTCGCTAAAGCAATAGCGACAACATAAAATGTTGGTCGCTAAAAAAATAGCAACAATGTATAATGTTGGTCGTTATAAAAAATAACGACAAACAAAATGCACCACTATAAATAATATTAGCGACTAATTTTTTTTATAATTAAATAAATATAAATTATTACACCAATAACAACCAATTTTTTCTTCGCTACTAAAATCTATTTATTATTAGTGACATAATGTATTGGTCGCAAATGCCATAATTATACATTCAAGAATATAATTGGCATTTCAACGTTCTTCTCAAGCCTGCACCTGTCTATATATATATCCATTTCAATCTTCTCAATTCCTATACCTGTATACATATATATCCCTTTTAACACATGGATATAATTTTCTAAATACCAACCTACAGATAATCAACTAAATATTCTTACAGATAGTTTGTATCAAATGTCTGGTACAACAAAATATTTGATCAAATATAAATATATTACAAGGATGTCATTCCATTCACCGAACCTAATAGACTTAGTCAGCTTGTCAAAATGAGTTGGATCTGCAACAACAAAAATATGGAAACAATAATTAATATAAGTATCAAACAAAAAAGTTATGATCCTAATATACAAAGTGGCATCGAAGGTAATATACTATCAAGGTTCTTATTATAGTAGTTTTTTCGATTTCATTAGTTAATATTTTTTGATATATGATGATTAGTTAAGTTATCTTTATATTTTATATCTTTAATTAGTTGACTATGTACTATATAGTGATAGTTTTAATGTGTTTTACCTCTATTAAAAAAACATGCTTTGATTACATTTTTTCAAGAGAAGAAATTATAACTATGTTATTTTTATCATTGCTTTGTTGTCATTAAAATTGTTATTGTAGTTTAATTTCTTTTAGTTAGTTTTTTTGTTGTAATCACTTTTTTGAAATATATATATATATCGTAGATGTTGGTTAATTTTGCTTATGTGATCCTTAGCATTATATTATATAATAATATTGTTGTTATATGCTTAAGGCGTATAAGCTCATTAGCTTGAAATAGAAGATATGGTAATCTGAGCTAAATAAGTGTGTGCATGATGATAATTGTTCCTAGGGAGATTATGTCATCTTTGTTAAGGGAAATTTTGGGTGTGAGTGGTTTTCAAATTTCTTTTAAATTACTTCGTTCTTTATAGTAGTTCCTTAGCTATTCATTTTTTACAATTGTTATTATCATCTTTATTGTATAGTTATACAAAAAGGTGATTGCAAAATGGTTGTTATCATTTATCTTTTAAATATTTTTTATTTATTTTTTATTATAGTAGTTTAATACCCTTTAGTCAAAAAAAAAATTCACAACATTTTACACATATGATACAGTTGTATGCATAAAACGCTCATATATAGACATGATTTTAAAATTCATAGGAGTTTGGAGATAGGTATGTAGATTTTTTAAGAGAGAACGTAAGGTAATACTAGCTTTTAGGTAAATGAAAGCATATTATATGAGTTATACAAAAGAAACTACAAATTATGGTTATATTCTTAAATACCTATCATTGTAATTGGTTAATTTCTATTGATGCAGATAATCCTCATTGATGAGAACATAGAATGATAATCTTCATAATCTTCAAATGGTTACCAGAAAGACATCTAGCATACTAAACCCCTCCCCTGCCACCTAAAGAGAAAAGAAGGCAATGAGCAACTCCGTTGCTTTTTTTAAAAAAAATTCTATATATCCTTTGAGGTTTAAAAGTTAGGATCCTCATTGTGTTCAAAAAAGCAAATATGAATTTTAAAGGATCATATGTAATGGAATTCATGATGACAACACCACAAGGGTGATTTGGAAAAACTAGGGCCTTTATGCTTTGCTAACATGGCATAATAGTATTGGCCTTTCAAAATGTTTATATTTCTATTCCAATATTTTATGCCTTTCCTATTCCATAACTTTGAAATGGACAAACAGCTGTAGCATAAACATAACGTGATTAATGTAGCACGATCCCAACCTTCACTTAAGTTTAAATTAATGGGAGAAGCATACCAATTTGACATGTTATAGCATAGGAACTCAAAAGATAAGATCAAATTATTTATTGAGATCAAAGATTAAATTATCTAAAACATAGTTAACTATTCTATACTATAACATATATAAGCTTAATGAAACATATTTTATGATCATCTACAAACTAATTTTCAATTACGACCGAAACCTACGTGTGAGAATATATATATATATATTACACCTAAAGCTTACTTTAAGACAGTAACCGAACATTAGTTAAATACAAATATTTTTTTAATAAATTAGTAATTTTATTAAAAATATGAAAAGATTTGTTGTTCTCACCACAAACCATTTCTATCATATTCTTGAAAGATTTTAGAAATCATGGTTAATCATTTTCCTAGGCAAATCACTATAAAACTTTCATCCACCTTTACTTTTACCTTCTCTTCCCCAATATGCTTGCTATGTTGTCATATTGAAGCTTTGCAAATTTTACATTTCTCTAGATGACTATCTTTTTTCCAAAAAAAAGAAGCATAAACATAATAATTAAAAAAACAAATGCTAATTAGATAAAATATACACACTATCATTTTAAAGAATACATGACAAGGATTAAAAAGATATAACACCAAACATCATTAATAAAGTATTAATGAGAGAAATAGAAATCACAAAAGCACACCAATTATATCATATTTTGTTTGTTGTTAAAAAAATAATGTCAATGTTGATCATCATCATATTCTTTATCTACTTTTATCAACTTGAATGATTATGAAATTCTTAAATGAATTAAAATAGAAAATAATCTAAGGACATCAAAAAGAGATTATACAACAATATAAAGTAATGAACACCACCATCCATCAAAACCCTTCCTAATGTTTTACTTTCAAGATAACATATGTTGTATACTCAATTGATTAAAATAATAAAAGAAAGATCTAATTTATCATAATTAGGGTTTTTGAGCCTGCACTGCAAGTCCAATCAAATCTTGCTAAAATATTTATATTGACAAATCAAAAATGAAATTAAACATGATTTAATGCAAATTATATAATCAATTGAATATAATAACTTGATTACACAATCCAATTTAAATCTACAAAAACTTTGACCTAAGAATCCAATTCCGATGAATTTCACATAAAAATTTTAAATTGATAGTTCTAACATGAAATTAAATATATTTTAAAGCATATTATAAATTCAATTTATCTAAAATGGCATAATCAGATAAAATCGACAAACCTGGACATAACCGGGTCACAAATGCAATGTTCACAAATCAGCCACAGCCAATAGAATTAACCATTCCAAATCACTCATACAACATATATATATATATAATAAAACAACTAATTTATCTTATCATAAGCTAATTCATTCAAAATTAATCAAAATAAAAGTTAGGGTTTGGGTATTTATACCAAACAAATTGCTGCGAAATTGGAAGGGATGAAGGCTGCAGAAGCTTTGCCGGTGGTCAAGGACCACTCACTAGTGCCGAGCGGCGCTGGAGGCGGACAGGCGGTGCAGCGCTGTTGCTGTCTCCGTGTGTTGCTCTGCTACTGCTGCTCCGTTGCTGTTGCACTGGAGGATGATGGCAACGAGAGGAGGGGTGGTGGTGTGCTCGAGTGGCAGTGGCTGGTGTGGTGGTGTAGCCTGGGTCGAAGGAGCAAAGAAGGAAGAGGCAGCGCTCGGGGGTCGAGGATCGGGTGTAAGGTCAATGTTTGGGGCAAAAAATGAAAGGCAGAAGACGAGGGAAATAGACACTAGGCTGGGCGTGCGGTTTTAGTTTTTTTTTTGAAATTTTAAGGAATTAAGAGATTTAATTTTTTTTCATTACAATTTGTTTTTTGGATTTTAGAGATTTGAAAAAAAATCATTATATATATATACTTAAACATTTTTAGCGACCAAAAAATCAATTATTAATTACCAAAAAATATATTGGTCGTAATAAATATACCAATAACAACAACTTTTGATGGTGGTCGTTAATAATATATCAATAATGACCAAAAACAATCGCTAAATTGGTCATTAATGCACCAGTTTGTTGAAGTGTCTCAAGGTAAGGAAGAATTAGCTTTCTTAATGTTGGAGCCTATCATGTTAAATATTCTTGATAATTCTTATATGCTTGATATTGAAAACCATTCAAGTTGTTCTTGTAGGTATGTCACATATTTGTAAGAAGAATATGTTAATACACTTTAATGTATACAAGTATTCAAAGCATGCAAGACTATGACATACATGAGATGATACTTTATAACAAGAAGATATGGTGATGGTTATCATTAGTTGTATTAACTTGTATTAAACCCTAACCCTAAGTGTATTTTATGTAAGTTAGGGTTTGATATAATTTCATGTATGTATCATAGTTAATTTTATAGCTTTTTAATATTAATCCTTAGTATCATTTAACCAATAATATTATGATTAGGATTAAGGTTATATAGGCTTAAATGAACCATGATTAGTGGGATTGAATTAAGGCTAAGGACCCGCTGGAGGGCTTCGAAATCAAGCTGGAACTTCTCCCTATATATACCTTCTTGTACGCATGAAATCATATGCAGAATGAATAAGAATTGAATACAAACTTTGTGCATAGCTAGCTGGCGTCTATCTCTCTCATTTTGAGTTGACATTGAGAAAGGAAAGTATGGGACAATTACCTTCCTCCATTGAACTCAAACTCAACATATTTGAAACCTAGTTCAAATCTACCGAATATACTATCCTTTGCGACTTGATTTCTTCAACTATCATCAATCTTAATCCTTTGTTTCTTTTGCTTAATTTCGTGGGTGATATCTTCTACACATCAGCTTTTGATCCAACCTTCCTCTACTTTGATAAAACACATCATCATATTAATATATCATATCAACATAAACATGCATTTTAATAATATAATAAAAATAACATGATAGCACACATAATCATACAAGCATTTAACTCAAAACCAGAAACATCGACTAATATCCTTACTAATAAAGGCTCCGGTCTCTAAGCATGCTTATCCTAATCCGCTTCTTCCAAAACTTCCAAAATATCACCTAATAATAATTAAAAAAGCATAATTAGAGTTAATAATATAATTAATTAAAGGTTAAGGAAATGGAAAAGAAAAGAATGGGGAAAAACCAAACCGAGTTCGAAGAGATGTCGGCGAAAATTATGTAACAAATGGGGGATCAGTTGGGGTTTGCCGAGCATGGGAGGCTAGCAATAGCACAACCTACCATTGCTAGGGAGATTTTAGCAGTTATAAATGCTGAAAAGAGGGGGCGGGATCGGTGGAATTGGCCAAAGGGAGGGGTTGAGCAACGGTGGAAAAATAGTGCAGCACACGATTGAGTTTTAGTTGTTATGGCCGAAGGTGGGTGTGTTGGGATTCAGTGGATGTTGCTGCAGGTTAGGGAGGGATTACAGTAGCTCTTGCCGCAGATAAGGGGGTAGGAACATCAGATCTTGCTGTAGCAAAGGTAGATAATAAAAGAATGTGTTAGTTCTTACCATAGATAGTGGGTGTTTTAGTGAATTTTACCAAAAGGGTAGGGGAGGTTTTTCGGAGAGTTTTTCTACAGCTAAGGGGATTGTAATAGTGATTTTACGGCATCTAGGGGATGAGGGAATGGTGAATTTTGCTACAGCTAGGGGGTGAGGGAATGGTGAGTTTTGTTGCAGCTAGGAAGAGATGCAACAAAGGCTTCTGATGCTTGGGGTTAAGGTGTGGAAAATGTTTGTTGGTGGAGGTGTATATGGTTCAATTGGGCTCGCCGATGGGGTGATTTTTGGGCTGTTTGGGGGTTAATTTTTGACACAAAATGAAGGGGTGCGGGGGTTAAGAAGAGGATGGCATGTAGGAAAATGAGGAGCAAAACAAGGAGAGTAAAGCAAGGGCTAGGGAATCGTGCATGGTAGGGGAGGGGTATGGTATTATAGTGGCGTGAGGATGGAGTGCCAGGGTAGAGGGAGAGTAGGGTGAGGTAAGAAAATAGAATAGGGTAGGGGTAATTTATTTAGGTATAAAATCGGGTCAAGTATCTGGGTAAAAAACTATCCGGTTAACGAAATAGGTTCATTTGACGAAACGGATACCGATTACGACCAAAACTTAGGTTTAAATTTTAATAGGCACCCTCTAGCATTTTTAAACCTAATAAAATTTTATAACTAATAAGTCATAATAATATTACACGTATTAATAATATTTTTAGTACAAATACCCTACAATAATTATTATAACTAGTACACAAAATTACCGGTTATAATTATTAGGGTTTTTTGAAAACAAGGTATTACAAGAATCCTTATGCATCCTAAGGACTTCAAGTAATTTTTAAACTTCCCCGTGACTCAACTTAGCATTCACAATAATAGGTTATTCACCATTTTAGTCTAAGAATTTATGCTTGAGTGTGGACGGGAGTGGTTTTGTTTCTACCTTAGGTGAAACCTTCTCTTTACATACCGGGTTATGCAATTCCTTTTCAAATTTAGCCACCAATTCAGGTTCTTTTACACAGATAAGGTTTTCCTCAAGCATGGTAGCATAAGCAGCCACCTCCTCATCACCATCATCAAGCACTTTGTTCTTAATCATGCATTTCTTTAGCGAATCACTTAAGATCAAGTTAGCAAAGTCCTCTCGAACCAACATGCCCACTATATCAATCCTAAAACAAGTGTCATAAATTAATGGAAATTTTACTACAGAGGGTAAATCAAAATCTACTTTCTCATCCCCTATATTGAGAGAGAGCTTTCCATTTTTCACATCAATTACCACTCCTACGGTATCCAGGAAAGGTCTTCCCAGCATGATAGGGATTTGAGAATCCTCCTCTATCTCAAGAATAACAAAATCAACAAGCATATAGAACTTACCATCCTAGATAGGTACATCTTCTAATATACCTACCGAATGTTTTACCGACCGATCCATTAATTGGAAGTAAATGGTGGTGGGTTTCATATCTCCCATCTTCAATTTCTTACAAATAGAAAAAGATATTAAACTAACACTAGCCCCAAGATCACAAAGTGCATAGTTAATAGATATATCATCAATAGTATAAGGAATAGAAAATGAGCCAGGATCTTTAAACTTAGGTGGAAGCTTATTTTGAATAATATTACTACATTCTTATGTCAAGGATATAGTCTTATATTCCTTTAACCTTCTCTTATTGGAAAGAATCTCCTTTAGAAAATTAGCATAGGCAGGCATTTGAAATATGGCTTCCACAAATGGAATGTTAATATACAATTATTTTTTAAATCTCGACGAACCTCCCAAATTGTTTCTCTAACCTTGCCTTAGATTGTCTTTAAGGGAAAGGTAGTGGAGATTTGTATGATGGTGAAGGGATATATTTTTCAACCTCATGGTCTTTTCCTAAGCTGGTTTCTTTCTTGATGTTCACGGGCTCTTCATTCCTTTCTTTCACATCCTCAACTCTTTCATCCACAACTTCAATTTCTTTACTCAAAACAGGGCCTTTTAACTCCTTCCCACTTCTAAGTGCTATGGCATTGATGGATCCCTTGGGATTGGTCTCTGGTTTCCCCCAAAAGTATTTCAAAGGGTCTAGAAGAAGATCCTAATTGTTGGGCCAGTTGGATAATTTGGTTTTCCAACGTCTTATTATGGGTGGCTAGGGATTGAACCTTTGAATTTCAATTCTTGACTGAGTTCCTCAAATCCCCGATTTATTTGTTCTGAGAGGCTATAAATTTCTCCACCATTAACTCAAGATTAGATTTTAGAGGGTTAGGAAATTGTGGCTTAAGGTTTTGAAAACCTAGAGGCCTCATCTTAAAGTTTGATTGAGGAATAGGATTAGGTGTCAGGTTCTTGTAGGATAAATTTGGATGATTCCACAATCTCATATTGTAGGTGGGAGTAAATGGGTCTCCCTTTTGGTTGAAATTGTTCACATAATTGACATGGTCTATGAGGGTTGTGTTAGGTGGTGGAGGAGAAACAGATTGGCATTCAAACAATGAGTGCCCTATAATACCATAAGTCTCAAAAACAGTAGAAGAGGAGGTTAATGCATTAACACCTAATTTGTCAAATTTTTGAAACAACACATCAACAAAAGAAGAAAGATGATCCAAAGCATCAACATCGTACCTACCACTCTTCTTGGTGGAAGAGTGTTCATTTCACCATTGGTAATGGTTTTGAGCCATGCCATTGATCAATTGCTTGGCTTTAGGTATGCTCTTGTTCATGAGATTGCCTCCCGTTGCTCCATCTAAGGTTAACCTTGTGTTGTAAAAGAGACCATTGCAAAAGGTGTGAACCAGTAACCATTCTTCCAACCCATGGTGTGGACACATTTGTAACATATTCTTGTAGAATTCCCATGTGTCATAGAGAGACTCACCATCCTTTTGACTGAAGCTTGTAATTAGATTCCTTAATTGAACCATATTAGATGGGGGAAAGTACTTGTTTAGGAAAGCTTATGAAAATTTAATCCTAATTAGTGATAGATCCATGAGGAAGTGATTACAACCAAACTCTTGCCTTATCCCTCAATGAGAATGGAAATAATCGTAGCTTGATTGCATCATCTGATACTCCATTCATCTTAAAAGTGTCACAATACTCAAGGAAAATGGAAATGTAAAAATTTAGATCCTCTGTTGGGCTAACACAAAACTGATTTTGCTACACCATATTAAGTAATGCAGGCTTCAATTCAAAGTTTTTAGCAGCTACATTCGGCTTCCTTATACTTGATTGTGTCCCGTATACATTTGGAGATGCAAACTCCTTGAGAGACTGATGTTGCTCTTCCTCTCCATCAGTTTCATCCATGGTTCCTGAACCAATGCTTGCTTTTGTCTCACGTATCCACTTCATTAGTCCACTTAACGTTCTCTCGATCTTAGGGTCAAACTCAGCTGGAATCCCAAGTCAAAGGGGTTTTGCATAAAAGGTGCTTGAATATACAAACAAACAAGCTATCAAATAAAAAGGATGAAAGATAAAAAAGCAAAAAGAAATTAAAGAATATAGTCTAACCCAAATAATAAAAAACTCAATGTCAATTAGCCAAAGTTCTCGGCAATGGCGCCAAAAACTTAATAGTGCCAAGCCGCAATTGCACAGATTCATTATAGCACTTCAAGGTCGTATCCCATAAGAACTTTGTAATTGAATACTAGACTTCATCGTTTTAGCTATCTAGATCATCATAGAGTGGGAAAATATGTAGGTAGGTAGTGAAAATAAATATAATGACTATTTAAATAGAGATTCTAAAATAATAAATATAAAGATCAGGATTGAACTTCAGTCTCTAAATTAGTATACGATAATAAAATAATTATATGTTATAGTTTAGTTCAAGTGCCATCGATTCTATAGTCGCTGAGAACCAAACATCTACTTTCGTGATCATTTGAATTCTCGTCCATACGTCAATTTTTGATAATGGTTTCAACCTTTTAGTAGTAATCAATATCTAAATAGGTTATATTCTATCAAATCTGACTTAAAATGATTCATCATAACATATGAAATAGCACATACAAACTAAACATATAGCATATACTTTAATTTATCATATTAATACCAAAATGGACCTAATTTGATCCTAGAATATAGGATTACTCACTCATGATTGCAAGGATATATAAAAGATGTAAATTACATAACAAATATAATGGCAGTATAAAAAATTAAAAAGAAGACAATAGATTTAATTAACATGAAATGAAGAAGAACATAGTTGATTGTTAAGTTGATCATACATGAAACTTACATTAAAATTCAAAAATTAAACTAAGGAATTCAAGACATGTTATATGAGATTATGCTTGGGAAAAGAGAGAAAGAAAATCCCTAAAATTTTCTCCAAAAGCATCTAAAAAAAGTCCCAAAAACCCACCTAAAAAATACCCATAACACAGGCTACATCGTGCTTCAACGATCGTGGGTAACTACTGCTACACGGTTGTGTAAGGTTAGCACAGGCTGGCCATACAACATTCCTGGCCTTAACTTTCCGCATACATTAAGAATCAACTTCTGTACAGCTGTGTGGTAGGTTGTGCAAGGTCTGATCTTTGAGGTTGGGCTGCATTACTGTTGCATGGTCATGCAGCTGGCTATGCTGAGACTGTACAACACCATTTTCTTGTCTCTTTTAAATTCCTTTCAGCTCTTTGACTTCTTTGACTCCTCCATAAGCATGTGAGGTTGATTTATCTTCCTTTAATGCCTCTCATACTTGATCTTCTACTCTGAATACATGCACTACTTCCTTGGATTTGTGTGTTTTTGTGCAAATCCCTGAAAAACAAACACTAAGAGAACAGTAGCACGAACTATAGACTTGAACCACAATAAAATACATATTACAGACCAAATAAAGTCTTGATATGAAGGTAAAGCAGGGGAAAATATAAAAATATTCACTTTATCAAGTAGGAGGCAAGCCTCTATTTTCTGGTAGAGAAGAAAAGAAAAGAAAAGTGGAGAATTCCCAACACTTGGGAATTTTTCACAAGGGAAAAGGGAGTGGATAAGCTAGTATATATGACAGGGAGTGAGAATGAGTTAGGAAAGGGTGTATAGAGGAAAGGGTTAGTTAATATACACAATTGGGAGAGAGAGAAGTCTCACTTAGGTTGAGCATGGGCAACCAAGGTGTAAGGGAAACACATGATGAGGTAAGGGAGGTAGAGTATAAATAGGGAAAGGTATGATAAATGGTTGGAAAGTTAGGGAAGAGATGTAGAAAATTAAGCACACAACTATGACTGCCTAGAAAAGACAAGAAAGTGAAGGAGAAACGAGAGAAGGTGAGAAATGCCTTCAGAGAATTTCAACTAAATAAAATCCTATAATGATATAAATAATGTAAAAATAATCATAATCATCAAAATATTCTTATTAGCATAAATATATTATAATTAGAAGTTTTCATAAACATTTCAAAGATATTCGAATCACAATTAGAAAATAACTAAAAATTACAATATAACTAGTTAATTGGTTCGAGTAAACTAGTCAATTGGTTTATCAAAAAAATAAAATTGCTAGTTCCTGAGGGTACCGATTGATTGGTTAGGAACGTCAATCAATTAAGGCACTTAAAATTCATAACTTTATTAGAAGTTCAATCCCTTTCCAAAACCAAAACTCATTTATTTTACATCAACATAATTTTATATACAATTTGAAGGATTTTATGAAGGGATATTATAGGTTATTCTAGGTTTATGGTAATGTTTGCATGTCCAGTGTGGTGGTCACTCAAATGTTGGACTAGAAGTTTCATGCTTTTTTATGATATTTATGAGTTTGATAGGAATATTGAAACAACAAGTGGAGCATCTAAAAACATTTTATTAGTTTTAAAACTTTCTTATGTCTAATATTATGATATATTAATTTAGTGAAATTTGGAATTGAATGATACTACCAAGGTTAAATAGAGAGGATACATATTCTTGTCACTAGATTATTCACCAACTTATAATGATAATGATTATTCATTTCTATGTTACGATACTAGCTACAACTCATAAATACTCCTTTTAGGGAATTTGTTATACCCTGAGAGGTTTTGGTTTTGCTTAGTTTATCAGTATTTGATAATAGAAGTACTTTAGGAATTAACCACTACAATCAACCATATGTTTTTAGACCTTTTGTTTTAGGGGTAGGTGATCATTAATCTATAGAGTTGTTTTCTTAATAGTGGAACATCATTAGTGTGGATTCTTAAGTGCTTCATACATTGTTCTTATGTATAATAAAGATAAAAAGCTTAGAATAATAAAATGGAAAGAGAGAAAAGGAATACGAGGACAAAATCTTTAACTATCAGAGATCTTTCATGAATGAAAATTGTTTATTCTAGAGTGTATAGTAGAGAGAGCAGTGGAGGAAGAAGGAGACAAGGGTGAAAAATTCATCATAAAACTTTTTACCAATTCTTGTCCCCAAGTTAGTTTTAGATAAAATAATCTCCAAATTATTAGTGAAAAAACTCCTAAAATTAATTTTAAAAACTCCTAGAGCTTAATCATCGAGTTAGAGAGATCATTGGAATTTTTTTTAAATTGAATCAAACACAAAAACATCTAGGTCGAATAGATCGATTAACTAGTCTAGTAGAACCAGTTGGTTGTTTCATCGATTGACTAGTTATTCCAAACCCAAATAATGCTAAGTGGATGAACCAATTGACTGGTAAGGCCAACTAGACAACTGGTTCAATAGAAAATAAGTCTTCTTGAAAGTCAAATACTTTCCAAGTCCTTCTAAAATCAAGACCAAAACACAACTCTAAATTATCATTAGAAACATTTAGATCATGATCAACCACATGAATTAACACTCATCAAGGCCCCTAAATTTATGGGGTATTATAGAAGCTTATGACCATCTATCTTGAATGAATTATTTAAATTACTT
Source organism: Tamarix chinensis (assembly GCA_030549775.1). NCBI lineage: Eukaryota > Viridiplantae > Streptophyta > Magnoliopsida > Caryophyllales > Tamaricaceae > Tamarix > Tamarix chinensis. The sequence continues at coordinate 84,619,586 of CM060181.1, forward strand.
AAATATATGTTTATTACTAATTATTATTATTATTGTTAATTTTATTTTAAGAAGGAGTTAATTTTTTGAAGAATCAACATTTTCAAGAGACAGGTTGAAGAACTAACATTTTCAAGAGATATAGGAGTCAAATGTGAAGATTTTATTTATTGTTAATATTTTGAATGCAATTATTTATTCATGATAGGATTTTTTGAGCTTTTAATTTTATGGTTGAATACTTATATGTTGAAAAGTTATAGAAAAACTCTATAAAAAAACATGCCATGGGTGTTGAGAAAGATATTATGCTATATTATTTTCTTAACTATTGAAATTTTTAGTGCTAAAATATGTATTCTTAATGTTTGTTATTGAATTATTAAAGCAACTGAATTTCAAAATTAAGTGAGGATGAAGAACCAGTGATGACACTAAAATTAAATTAACAATCAAAGATACCATTTACTTATTACTGAAGGTAACAAACTGTTAAAGAAATATGAGCAATGTAGGATGAAATGGAAGTAAGAAATCACAACTTAAGCACTAAATAAGTTAAAATGGGGGATGGAAATATTGTTATTGAGTTGAAAGACAATTTTTACCTGAACAAATCTCATTGAAAATTATGTACGATATTAGAACCAATGTAAGAGAGAGAAAAAATATGCATAAGGGGTTTGAGAGTTGCATTAATGGTGCAAAATACTAGAAAATGTGGAAAATAAATGACACATAGATAATTTTGTTTTTTAAAAAAATAATGGACTTAATTGATAGGTCAATAGGTTGCACCATGTTCATAGTATAATTTAGTTGTATAGTAGACTATTTAGAAGTTTGTGATTTAGTTCATAAGAGGAAAATGTTATTGGTCATTAGTGGCTTTCCAAACTTTAGGTTAAGCTTGATAAACTATTATTTCCTTCTTCTTTTTTCTCCATATCTTGACTCGAGGCTTATAATGCTCAGGGTAGCTACCAGAGTAAAGGCTTGGTATTCACTTAGTATCACTCTGGTTTTTTCATCTTCTATAATCTTGGGTGCCCTATGTGAGGTCCGGAGAAGCTCATTTATATTATGAGAAGCCATGGAACCTATAGAGGTATACATACTAAAGTGATTAGGTGGCCTGTTATTGGATTTTATGGTTACGTATATGGGAAAAATCTAAAATGAGTACTCTATCTATTCCAAAATAAATTTATTTTAGTAATTTACACACTTATAAAGACGCTAATAAATCTTATATCCTTCATTGAAAAATATCAAAAATATCGATCCTTATATAATGAAAGATAAATAATAAAAGTATAAGTGAAATTCGGTCTTTGATTTTTCTAAAATAGTTTTTAGAAAAAAAATATCCTTAAATGAATTTATTTTTGGAATGGAGGGAGTAATTCTTAATGAAAGAATCCATCTTTGATAATAAATGTTTATGTTTATGATTGAAATATTGCAACTTAGATTCTACACTTAGAGCACCTTGCTAGGTGCACTTAGTGACACTTTTTTATAACTATAAAAATATAGGGACATGATTTATGAATTGAATTTCAATCCTTTTTTAACTTGACATCGTCAATTTTATCTCTTCTATCACTTAGATCTGGAATTCATTTATTTTTCTCATCTTCTTGTCTTTATAACCCATTGTAAACATATCAATCTCCATTCTTCAATTGGTTTATTTGTTCCCTTGTTTGATAATTTATAGTATTTTCTATTGGTGAATTTTGATTTATACTTAATTTCAAGCTCTTCATTCTTAAAATACTAGTGATGATTTAGTTGATGCTCTGAATTGTTGCTAAGCACAAGTTGTTATGGGAAAACATTTTTATCATTTGCATCAAATGTTATGCCTTTGACATTTGATGATTATTTCCTTTTTTTGTTGTGTGTGCAACATGTTATTTTTCTTTCTTATTACTATAGTTTCTAGATTTCCAAACATAAGTATACATGAATTTTAGTGCATGTTGACCAACATTGCACTCTACCTTGTTCAATGAAGATCATCCCCTCTATGTTATTTTTTTGGCCTATGTATTTATGTTTTAAGATATTTCTTGTAATATACCTCATGTTTTGTAAACCCTAATTACAACTTAATGCGGTATGTGAATTTAACCATAGGTATAATAAGTGGATATTATATGTTGAAGTCTTTAATATGCATGTTTGAGTTATGTGGAATATAGACTAAGCTAACTAGGTTAAAAATGGAAGATTAGGATTTTTTGTGCCACGCGGTTAATTGGAGCTTGTAAGTAGAATGATCTAGCATTGAGGAATAACTGGTAGCACAAGAAACAGTTGATTAAGGCTAGTTCGAGCGTTAGGTTGTATGATATTACACGCATTTTTATATTATTTTGATTTTGTGGGCCCTTTTTTATCCTTTTTGACCTTCTATTGACCTCCCCTCATGTAGGATAATATTCTTACTTGTTACCTTGCCTTTTTTGAAGATCTTAACTATAATCACTACACCTTACCTCTTATTCACTCTCTTACATTTTGTACTAACACTCTACTATTTCAGTTAAGTGTTCGTGAAGCAACCTTGGAATAACCTCTTCTTTCTCCTTCTAGCTAACTTTCAAACCTAAATATGCCCCCTTTTTCCTACCTTTGTGCATCGGTTCTTCATTCATTCAAACACTTGCTTCCTTTTGCACTCTCCTCTCTCCAATTTTCTTTGAGGTTTGCCTAAGTGTTGAAGAAAACGTTTCCTCTTTGTTTTACATATAAACGAAACCCCATCCCTCTATTTTATTTATTTTATTTTTTTGTTCTTCTTCTCTTGATCCTTTTATCTAGCCATGTTAATTTTTTATTATTAAAGATATAAGTGTTAGATTTGAGAGAAAATTGAAGAGAGTTAGTTCCATGTTCTTCCCTCTTCCTATGCCACCCTTACTTAGGTATGACTCTTTTCTCTCTTAGATTCTTATGATTATTATTGCCGTAATATTATTTTTTATGGTCTTATTATTTTTTTTATGTTAGATTTTAATTACCTTGTTGGGAATTTGTATCTTTAGGGAGAATGATGTATAGGTGGGAGCTAGAGCTTGTGGCCTTCTTTTTCTCTTTTTTTTTTAATTTTTTTTTGGAAGAATGTAACCCATATGCTCATACTAAATATATAAAAATCATGTGATAGCGTATTTTAGGGTTTATATGATATGCTTAAATAAAGTATGTGCTCCTTGTAATCCAATGAAAATATGTATGTAACGCCCCCCAAAAATTTCTATTGAAAATTTTTATTTAATTAAAATAAACACAAGTACGAGGGGTGATACTGTCGTGATCAATATAATTTCGGCCCTTAGCCCGTCATGTACCAATCACAATGCTAAGGATAATTTCATAAGAATATTAAACACTTAAAACAAAGATAAAACTGAAATAGTCATAACACAAAAATCAAAGTGCACTTTAAAAGTTATACAACCTAATAAAGTATGTAATCAAAGTTCCCATGAAGGATAAAAGATACAGTACGATAAAACGAAATCAAAATAAAATGATACATAAGTAAACTAAGGTAAAAGATAGTTAGACCAACCTCGCTCGTGGGTCCCTATTCCAAGTCCAAAGATCAACTCTCAGCCCTGTCTAATGCCTCATAAGTATCATAGGCATCGAAGATGGTGTCTCGTACCTACACAAACTCAGCAGGGCCCTCTGCTCGTGGGAATGAGTAGCACCCATAAAACGAGTGGTCAGTACGCTACATATTGAGTAAGATAACCATGCAGCTAAGGCCAGGCACAAAACATATAATACAAGCAAGATCATATAGACAAAACATACAAGCAATGTAGATAGTAGAGGTCATGTTACTATTCAGTTAAACTTATTCGTTAGATCTCTAGTTAATATGCTCATTTCACACCATGCTCTTTATTAGTCCATGCGAGTACGGGAACCCTGCTATTATAGTCGATGGATCTAAAACATAGAAGGAAAAACGCTCTTGACCACTATTATTTGTTGGTGGATTGGTCTCCAAGTCAATGTGCTCCTGGCCACTATTATGTCGGTGGATCGGTCAGGCTCTGACTCTCATGGTGTTCCAATGTATGTACTTAGTGTCTTTCCCATGTCTTATCATAACTTAAGGTTTGGTTTATTGAGCTTGGGATCCCCCACTATTATAGCCAGTGGATCAAAAACATATAGGGCAAAACGCACCTGACCACTATTATATACTGGTGGATCAGTCTCTAGGGCACCCCGGCACCTGGCCACTATTATGCCAGTGGATTGGTATGGGTTTGGCTCAATAATCTTTCACTTTAAATGATTAGTATCTTAACTGTGTCTTATTCAATATATTTTTTCACCCTAGACATGCATGTTCTTGGGACTACCCACTCACACAATCCGTCTACTCCTATTCTCTAGAGAGGGGCCCATCCTATATCTTGGGACGTTTGCACCTCCTAACACATCCAGACATCTTTTCCCTCTTCTCTTACTTACCACAAATACCCAACTCCTAAGTGTGTGGGTCGAGGCTCATTTCCTCATACTATCTAAGTCAACTCACTATTGCCTTCTAAGGTTTTCCTGGGTAAACCCTAATTCAGCCTATATGACCTAACCTTCCTCTATCCTACACAAATAAAGCTCCTTACCCCCAACACATCGCCTCACTTAAATTCAACCCCAAGCATTCCCCTTTACATCCCATTTTGCACATATGACCATGAAACCTTAATTAACCACCCCAAACCCTAGCACCTCTCCTTTCTCATATGTCATCCCTCTCCATTACTCACCTACCATCCCCCCTTCCACACAACACCCACACTTACCCTCCATGTGATATCCTTCCACTCTTCTCTCATATTCCACTCCTCTCCATTATATTTTCCTTTCACGATCTCCTCCACTTAGGGTTTTCCTCCCAAACCCTAACCAAATTCCTTACACATCCTTGTACTAACCTACGTACTAATTTTCACCCAAGGACTCTAATCACCCAAACAACACTTCCCTCACCTTATTTAGACCTCAATTCAACTTTTCACATGTAAGGATCATCCCCATGCAAACACCATCCATTTCATGCAACCCCTAGACTTCCTCATGCAAGATTCAACCTACTCTCTTATTTATTCCATATTTTCCTTTCATTTGTCCCCTAATGGGTCATAAGATAATTAGGTCATTCTTATTTCTCCTTAATCAACTTATTTCCCCTTTTCCCTTTTCACCCTTTCATCCCATACCATATCATTAAACCATCCCAATATACATGTCCTAGAGGGTCACATCATATAATACTACAAGCACAGCATACACATCATTTTACACGTGCCATAAGGAAGTCACATAAATGTACCTTGACTTCGCGCTGCACTACAAGTAAGTAGTCATAATAACGTAAGGTGCACAACATAATATAACACATGACATATAAGGCACATAACACACATAATAGGCATTAGCTACATCATTACCTAATACGACACTAGGCTTGGAGTACGCTCTTACGCTTCCTTAGGGTTTTGATTTGGTTCACCTATAAGAGGGAAATACTAAGGGTTAACTGAAATACCCCATAATTACTTATTTTGGAATATGTCATTAAATAAGGATTTATTGGGAAATTAATTTAATTTATTATTCTATTTAGATTGAGAGGGATTATGTAGGGAAAATTAATAGGAAATTATAAATATTTTTATAAAGGAGGAAAATTTGGGCTTTGTGTAAATTAAAAAGGAGTTAGGAAGAATATTTTTAAAAGGGCCCTAAATTAGCCTAAAAAGGAGGTTTAATATTTTTATTAAGTACCTAAATATTCTTATTCTGGGTACCCCAAGAAAAATACTCTAAATATTTATGTAAAGCCAAAATATCTAAAATCTTCTTTTTTCCCTCTTTTTCTCTTTCTTTTCTTCTTTTCCTATTTTTCTTTCTTCTTCTCGCCGGTTGGGCCTGCATGTAGCCCAACCCCCCTCATTTCCTTCTCCTTCCCTGTGGCCCAGCGCCATTTGGTCCCTCGTTGCTGCAACCAGATGCAGCATTTCGTCCCTCCATCTGCTGAGACGTTGCGTCTCGTTTAATGAAAGTAATCGTTGCCAAACCAATAGCACGACGCAGCGCTTTGATTCCCTAACCGCTGAAATGCCGCGTTTTTTTTAAGAACCTTCTAACCGTTGCCAAATCGGCTAGCTCGCCCTCCTTTCCTTTTTCCCGTGGACCACCCTGTCCACCGCACCCTATCGTCTTCCTCCTCGTGCCACGCCTGCAACTCGCAGCCTGCATCGCTGACAGCCACCTGTCATCCGACCGTCCTCTCCTACCATTTTCGTCCCTTTCTTTCCCATTTCGACCCAACCTGCCCGTCCTACCCCTCACGCATACTGCCCCCTTTCCTTTCTCCTACACCAAGCCAAACACACCCTACAAATTTGTAGGGCATGTGCCGGCTGCCACCACCGGACGGGGACCTGCCGCACCTACCCCGCGTGCCCTCTCCCTCCTTCGTCGTTTTCCCCCTCTAAATTTACCTATAAATACCCCCCATTAGCAACCATAGCCAGCCCTTTTTTTTGAAATAGCCCCAAAACTCTACCTCGCTGCCGCCCAAAAAGTTGAGCTTTCCGCCGCCACCGATGATCGTTGCGACAACCGCTGCCACCCCTTGCCTCGCCTTGCACGTGCCACCCCAGCCGTGCGAAGTCACCACCCCGAGCAGCCATCTTCAGCCCTTCGCCGCCCCTCGCGCACCTCCTGCCGCCACACTCACCGCAACCAACACCTCCACCACCCTCCAAAATGTCTAGCAAACCTCCCTCTACCTTCCCATACCTCCATCTTCCCCTGTCTCCCTCTCCTTCTATTTCCCCCATTTTCCACCACCCTCCACCACCTTCGGCCGCCGTGCCGCCACTCTCAGCCACGCCACCATCCTCATTCCACCCCTCTTCACTTACTCCATCTTCCTCCACCTCAAACACCTCTCTATTCTCCCTCCTCTAGCCCACACTTTGATCTTTCCACCTCTCTTCCTCCTCCATCACCACCGCCACGCGCCGCCGCCAGTCCACCACTGACCTTAGGTGGTTTTCCAACTCCCCCAATCCCTAAAACTATTTTCTATAAGTGTTAGTAATTTTATATTAATGATATTATCCTTAATATTATTATTATTATTATTATTATTATTATTACTATTATCATTATTATTATTATTATTATTACACTCTTCATATTACTATGTATCATCCTTATTTTCCTAACCTAATTTCAGGGATAGTTAACTAGGGTATATTATTAAAAAGGAAACAACTTTAACATTAAGATGGTTATCCTTATTATTATTATTATTATTATTATTATTATTATTATTATTATTATTATTATTATTACTATTATTGTTATTACTCTTATTACTATCTCTATCACTACTGCTAATACTAGATGTGGCTTATTATCATTATCTTACTACTATATGTGATAGAAATTTGAAATCTTACATTATTATTATCATTATTATTATTATTACTATTAACATTATTATTTCTATTATTAATGACATTATTACTACTACTATTACTTAAACCAAAGGTATTTTAGTAATATTGTTATTATCACTATTAGTACTACCTTTATCATTATCCTTATTTTCTTTACTAATATTGTTAATGGTGACCTTACCCATCATTAATTTTATTAATATAAACTTTTAAACCCTTAAGTTATTATTATCCAAAATATGACCTTTATTGTTATTAACCCTAGGAATAATAGTACTTTGATAATATTGCAACTATTATATTGTTATTCGAATCCTAACACTATAGAGAGATGTTAAGGTTCTAGAACTATAAATATTAGCGTTACTATTATTAGTTTTATGATTATTATTATCACTATTTTACTATGGTTAGCATGAACACTATCATTACTATAAGAATAGGGCTAATGGGTCTAATAATATAAGTGTAACAATAAATATTAAAAATAAACATATTTTGACTAGTAATATTTAGTATACTAATTTTGAGGTAAAAACCCTAGTTTCCGTATAATACTCTATTTAATAATAATAATCCTAATCTTAAACTAGAATAAGGGATGATGGTACTTTTGAGGGAAACTAATACTTAGTATTTTCCCTTTTATAGGTGATCCTAACAAAAACCCTAAGGAGTTATAGGAGTGTGCTCCAAGCCCGGCGTCGCTTTAGGTAAGGATGAAGCTAAGGCCTTTGTGTGATGTGTGACATGTATGTTTTGAATGTTGTATATTCTATGCTATGTCGTGTATTATATGATTGTGGATAACTTGTCTTATGTGTAGCACAACTTGGAGTTGAGGTATGTTTCTGTGTGCTTCCTATGACATGAGCATGATATGTATATATGTGTGTATGATGTTTATGATGTGAGATCATATGGCCCTCTAGGACATGCATGTTAGGACAACTAATAATATGAATTGGGAATATAAGGATGACAAAAAAGAAATGGGAAGTGAGTTCACTAAGGGGGATATGAGGTTGACCTAAGTACCTCATAATCCATGAGAGAAAATTTAAGAGGAAGGAATAACCAAAATAAATGAGAGATGGGAACCATGCATGGGAGTCTTAAAATTTGCGTGGGGACTTGGGGTGTTTGCATGGGATGGCTAAATCTTGCATGGGGTGAATATTACATGAGAAAAGTTGAATTAGGGTGTAAATAAGAGAATGGGAGAGTCGTGGAGTGATTGGAGACTTGGGATGAAAAATAGTACGTAGGTTGGTGCAAAGGTGTATAAGGGACCCGATTAGGGTTTTGGGAGAAAGTGAAAATTTGGGAAGTACAAAGGTAAGAATGATTAAAGAAGGGTGGAGTATGGGTTAAGAGTGAGAATTCATTTATATAAAAGATGAGTATGGGTTTTCCATGTGAAAGAAGAAACTTTGGGATGAAAAGAGAGAGGTTACTTGTGGAAGAAGTAAGGTACTAGGGTTTGATGTGGCCAACTAGGGTTTTGCCGGTCACATGTGAGGTCGAGGAGTAAAGTGATACGCCTTGGGGTTTGACCTAATAAGGATGAGATGTGGGGCGAGGAACAAGTAATGGTAGAGTAAGTGAGAAGAAGTTGGGCCACATAAGTCCAATTAGGGTTTCCAAGGGGAAAACCCTAGAGGTTGAGAATAGGCGAGGTCGACGTCATAGGGTGTTGGGCTTAACCTACACTCTCAGGAGTTGGTCTTTCATTATATGTGAGTGCAAGGGGGAAAGGATGTCGGGGTGTGATAAGGGGTGCAAGAGTTTCAAAATATGGGGCGGGCCCTCTTGAGAGAAAAGCAGTAGAACATCGATGACATGTATGTCAAGGGTGGAATGTTATCTAATAAGACACAGATAAGACACTAATCATGTAAAGTGAAAGATTGTTGAGCCGAGCCTAGACCGGTCCACCGGCAAATAATAGTGGCCAGGAGCCGGGGTGCCCTAGAGACCGTGCCACCGGCAAACAATAGTGGTCAGGAGCGTTTTGCCCTGTATGATTTTCGGTCCACCATCTATAATAGTGGGGTATTTCATGCTCGACAAACCAAAGCAAGTAAGTTAAACCATGGGAAATACACTAAGTACTTACGGCGAAGCACCATGTGAGTCGGGCCTAGAGCGATCCACCGGCAAATAATAGTGGCCAGGAGCGTTTTGCCCTAGAGACTGGTCCACCAGTAAATAATAGTGGTCAGGATACTTTTCGGTCCACCGGCTATAATAGTGGGGTACCCCCACTCACATGGACTATTAAAGAATATGTGTGGAATAAACATATTATTAATGAGAATAAAGAATAAGTCACCGGGAAAGTAACCAGGCCTTATCATGTGTGTTATCGTATGTTGCCTATGTGCTTATCCTTGTATTATGTGTTCTATGTGTTGGTCTTAGCTCGTCTGTTACCTTACTCAGTACGTAGCGTACTGATCATCCGTTTCATGGGTGCTGCTCATTCCTACGAGAAGAAGACCCCTTTGATCTTGTGCAGGTAGGAGACTGTGTCTTCGATGCCTACGATACCTACGAGGCATCGGGTGGGGCAAAGTGTTGAGCCTAACCTGACTTGGGGACCGAGAGCGGGTCGACCGGACTCTATTGCTATCATCGAATTTCGTATTTCCATATTTAGCTGTATTTTGTACTATGCTTCACGTTTTGAAATCGTACTCTTAAGTTGTAATCCTAAACTGTATTCTAATTACTATTTGACTTATGTTTCGTTAATGATTTATGTTAAATGTCGACCCATGTTTCAATGTTTCGCACTTAATATTGATTGGATTTAGCCTTAGCACTTAGTATTGGAACGGTAGGAGTGAACCGGTCTGGTACTAAGTGTGGCGATAACACCCCCGAGTTTACGGTTTTATCTTTCGCTTTCGCTAAACCTTTTTGATTTAAACAAAAAATTTCAGTAGTAAATTTGGGGGCATTACATTAACTTCCTTCTAACTAAAATTAACATTATTTCCTACATTACCCTTATCATAGCCTAGTACTAGGGTTATAATACTAATAGTAGTTTTATAAGTAAGAGTAAGGGTATTATTCTTAAAGTAGCTAATCATATTATTACTAGTCAAAATAAGTCTTGGTAGTTATATTGGTCTATGTTAAAGTTTTATTAGCATTATTTATATTACTAAAGATAATAGCTTTAATACTAATACTAATAGTAGTAGTAATAGTAGTAGTAGTAATAGTAATAATAATAATAATAATAATAATAATGGTGATAATAATAATAATAAGCCGAATAATAATAATAATAGTATTAGTAATACTAAAATAGTGACAATAATGATGATGATGATGATGATGATGATGATGATGATGATGATAATAATAATAATAATAATAATAATAATAATAATAATAATAATAATAATAATAATAATAATAATAATAATAATAATAATAATGATGATGATGATGATGATGATGATGATAGTAGTAATAGTAATATTAGTGATATAGGTAATAATAACAAAAATGATAATGATATTAATATTAATAATAGTTTGAATCTTAATAATAATAATAATAATAATAATAGGGGTTATAATAATCATAAATTCACAATAATAGTAACATTTGGAATAATAAGGCCAAAGTTAATAATATAGTAGTAGTAGTAGTAGTAATAATAATAGTACTTCGAATCTTACTACTACTACTAATAATAATAAGGTTTCGAATAATTATGTTAATAATAGCATTAGTAATAATAGTGCCCAAGTTGATAATAGTAATAATAATGATAGTTATAATAATAATTATTATTATGGTTCAAATATTAATAATAATAATACTAGCAAACAACAACAACAACAACAATAGTAACAATAAAAATGATAATAACAATAATAATGATATTAACACTAATAAAATAAATAACAATTACATTAATCATGTTTAAAGATTAGGGAGGCTAGGGTATTTATAAGCTAATGGTGGGAGGATAAGACAAAAGGGGAAGAGGATAAGGGGGCAGGTATGGCAGGCTTACCGTCGGTGATGGTAGGTCGGTACAAGCCTGTAATTTGCAGGTTTGGTTGGGTCAGGGAGGAGAAAAAGGAAGGGAAGAAGGGCATGTGTGAGAGGGGTACAAGGCACGTTGGGGTCAGAAAAGGAAAGGAAAAGGAAGGGGAAGAGAAGGGAGGTGGCAGGTTGGGTGGCGTGGGTAGGGTTGCATGTCCCGACCTATAATGGATGGGAAAGGAGGGAGAGAAAGAAGACGAGTAGCGGACCGACAGGTCTAGGGGAGAAGAAGAAAAAAAATAGGGGAGAACCGGGCAGCTGAGTGGGGGAAAAAAAGAAGAAATGTGGGTTGGGCCACGCGGAGAAAGGAGAGGGAAAGATTGGGTCGCAAGGGGCACAGGCCCAAACTGGGAAGAAGGAAGAAATAAAAGAAGAGGAAGGAGGAAAAGAGAAAAGAAAAAGGAAAAAGGGAGGAAAAAGGAAAAAAATGGTTGGTTAGGGTATTTAGAATATTTTGGTATTTTTGAATATTTAAAATAATATTTAGTAAAATAATAATTAAGTTCCCTTTTTAGATTAATTTAGGATCTTTTGAATAACTTTTCCTAAATTCCATTTTAGTTAGCAAAACATCCTAATTAAATTCTTTATTATTTTTCTCATAATTTTACCTTAAATAATTCCCCTTATTTTAAATAAAATAATTTATTTAATTAATTTTCCTAAAAAATTCTTATTTTAACATAATTTCTTAAATTAGGGTTTTAGAGTATTTCAATGCATGCACATGGTATTGTTATCACTTTTCTCTAAGTATGTGAACATGTTTTTTATTATTTATGCAAGAGCATGATTAATTTTATGTATATTAAGGTATGTATGATAACATGGTAGAATAGGCTTGTTTGTGGTTAAATATTTATGTATGTCTAGTAAGGGGTAGCTCAACCAAGCGCTATTTTTTCCTTTAAGACTATTTTATTATTTTAACACCACCAAAATTCACTACTAAAAAATTTTGTTTAATAAAAAGGTTTAACGGAAGCGAAATAACAAAATCGTAAATTCTCGGAATATTACCGCCACACTTAGTACAGACCAGTTTACCCCTACCGTTCCAGCATCAAGTACTAAGGCAAAAAAGGATTATCATTAAACACAATTCAACACTTAAAACTATAATTCATAAAAGAATTGAATCATTCATCATACAGAAATCAAAGTGCGGTTAAAAAAACTACAACATAAGAAGTAAGAGTTAAAGTTCTCAACGCCAGAAAACACCGTACAATGGAACAACCTAAATCAAAATGGTACAGGGAAAAGAAATGAAAGATGGAATCTAGCCATGTCACTCTCGATCCCCAGCACAGGTCTAGGCTCAAATCCCAATCCCACCCGATGCCTCGTAAGTGTTGTAGGCATTGAAGAAATCTTCACCTACCTACAAAACTTAGGTGGGCACTCTACTCGTGGGAATGAGTAGCACTCATGAAATAGATGGTTAGTATGCTACATACTGAGTAAGGTAACCATATGGATAAAACCAACAAGAAGCACACATGTAAGGCCATGCAAGAGAATAAGCACATAAGGCATACAAGATAATAATCCAACATTATAAGATTAGGTCGAACTTATATTAATGATTTATCTTACATCTCTTTTATGTTAATTCCATGAGAGTACGGAAACCCCACTATTATAGCCGGTGGACCAGAAACACTCCATAGGACAAAACACACCTAACCACTATTATAGCTAGTAGACCGGAATCACTTAGCAGAGCAACACGCACCTGACCACTATTATTACCGATGGACTAGAAGGTATATATATAACCTCACTGGCCTCGACCCGCACAGTGTTCCATTGTAAATAATTAGTATCTTTCCATTCCTTATACTTCTAGTTCACACATTTCTCATATTAATTCCACGTGAGTACAGAAACCCCACTATTATAGTCAGTGGACCAGAAACACTCCATACAGGATAGAACTCACCTGACCACTATTATTGCCAGTGGACCGAAAAATATATATCCTCACTAACCTTGACTCACTTGGTGTTCTACTGTAAGTAAATAGTATCTTCCCATGACTTGTTACCATGCAATGTTTGGTTTGTCGAGCTCAGAATCCCCACTATTATAGCCGGTGGACCGAAAACACTCAGCAAGATAAAATGCTCCTGACCACTATTATAGCTAGTGGACCAAAAAAATCACTCAGCTAGGCAAAACACACCTGAACACTATTATACTTGGTGGACCAGAGAATATACAATCTCATTAGACCCTAGCTCGATAATCTTTCATTTTAAGTGCTTAGTGTTTTATTGTATCTTATTCCACACACAACCCTGACTAAACATGCACAACCTGCTCGACTTTTCGAACTCCTGTCCCATATCTTAGGACTTTTACTTCTTCTAGTACATCCGAATATCCTTTCTCACTCTTTCTTCATTACCATGAAGACTCACTTCCCATATTTCTGAATCAACTTAATATAACACCCTAGGATTTTCTTCTGAGAAAACCCTAATTTGGCCTATATGGCCCAACCTATCTCTATCCTATACAACTCATACTCCTCCAATTTATCACATCGCTTGATTTATTCCCAAGCACTACATTTTAATTTCCATATAATACATGTGGCCACAAAACCCTAGTTGGCCATCCCAAAACTCTAGCAACTCTCTTTCCCAATGCGATGTTATTCATTCATCACTCTTACTTACCACCACCTCTTCCACATGACACATATCTAACACAACCCATGATCCCGGGACTTCCTTCTATATTTTCCCCACTCACTATGAACCCAAAACTCTTCTTTATTACCAAAACTATCACTTCTCTCGAGCCACACTTGACATTACAACCTCACTATCCAACTCCCACACATGGTCATCAAAACCCTAGTTAGCTCCCTGAAAACTCTATTACTTCTCATTTCTTTTACGCCACTTGCTCAACACCCAAATACAATATTCTCTCTTGACTCACTTTTCCCCCATATGACACCCTTTCCATCTTTTACCCTCATTCTATCCATTCCCATTAATTTTTCTCCCTTACACATTTCTCTCACTTAGGGCTTCCTCCCAAAACCCTAATCACATCCCCCATGTATCCTTACATCAATCTACGTACTATTTTTCACATATGGACTCCAATTGTCTTAACGATTCTTCCCTTACCTTACTCGATCCTCAAATCAAATTTTCCCACGTAAAATTCATCCTCATGTAAAAGCTAGCCATCACATTCAAACCCTAGACTTCCCATGCATGTTTAATCCATTCCCTTAATTTCATTCCCATTATTCCTTTTTTCTCCACCTATAGGTCATAAAATAATTAGGCAATCATTATCATTCTCTAGTCAACTCACTTTCCTCCTTCTTTTCCATTTCTCTCACAACCACATCATACTACTTGGGAATTCCTATCATGCATGCCATAAGGGGCATTATTACATAAGCACAATTTAAGTACAAGTAATAATATCACATTACACGTATCATAAACATGTGCAACTTACCTTACCTCCATGCTTAGCAAGCTACCAGAAGAACATGATAATATAAAATATGAAATATAAAGCACACCCATCAAACCAACACACATAGCACATTCTTACATATAAAAGGCCTTAACCATATCCTTACCTTATATGACAGCGGGCTTGGAGCATGCTCCTACGCCTCAGTAGTGTTTTGACTTGATTCGCATATAAAAGAGGAATACTATGGGTTAATCTCCCATTTACTAAAATTACCATTATTCCTACCCTACCCTTATCATAATCTACTATTAGGGCTAATAAGGAAAATAGTAGTTTTATAAGTAAAAGTAGGGTTATTATTCTCAAAATAGTTAATCATGCTATTACTAACCAAAATAAGTCTTAGTAGCTACCATGGTTTATGTTAAAGTAATCATAGCGATATACATATATTAAAGGTAATAGTTTCCATATTTTTAGTATTAATAATAATAATAGTTGTAGTGATAATACTAGTATCAACCCAAACCCGAGTAATAATAATAATAGTGATATTAGTAGTATAAAAGTAATGACCATAATGATACTTATATTGATAATGCTAGTAGTGATAATAGGTTAGTGATTATGAAATGTTAACAATAATGACAAGTTAGTAATAATAATACTCATAGTAGTAGTAGTAGTAGTAGTAGTAGTAGTAGTAATATGATGATGATGATGATGATGATGATGATGATGATGATGATGATGATAGTGATAATATTAATAATGGTTCCAATCTTAAGAATAATGCTAATAAAGGTCTTAGAAATCATAATAGTAGTAGCATTGGTGATAATATGGTCAAGTATAATAATAATAATAATAATAATAATAATAATAATAATAATAATAATAATAATAGTTATAGTTGTAATGATAATAATAATAATAATGATAATGTTAAGCATAATAATAATAGCCGAAAAGGGTAATAGTAATATAAGGTCTCAATATTTACACTAATAATAAAAGTGATAATGGCCAAAGTTAGTATTAATAGTATTAGTAAGAAAATAGTGAAAATAATGATAATAATAATAATAATAATAGTAGTAGTAATAATAATAATAATAATAATAATAATAATCATAATAATACTAAAGTTGTAGCCCTTTAATAATAATAACATTAGTTAGAAATATTTATGAAGTTAGGTTAAATAATAAGAGTGGTAACATAATAACAACAACAACAACAATAATAATAATAACATTAATAATAATAATAATAATACTATTAATATTACTAAAAATTATTAACACTTATATAAAAAGGTTTAGGGGTAGGGAAACTTAGAATACCACCTAGGGTTGGTGGCGGAACCAGCAGCGGTGGTGGCGGTGGAGGAGGAAGAGAGGTGGAGAGATGGGAGTATAGTCTAGAGGAGAGAGAATGAGGGGGTGTTTGAGGTGGTGGAAGGTGCCTCAGGTAGAGAGGGGTGGAATGAAGGTGGTGATGCAACCAAAGGTGGTGGCATACGACAGCGGTGGAGGAGGAAGAGAGGTGGAGAGATGGGGGTATAGGCTAGAGGAGAGGGAATTAGGGAGAGATGGAGGTATGGGGAGGTGAAGTAAGGTCATTTGGTTGTTTTGGAGGGTGGAGGAGGCGTTGGTTGCAATGGAATTGGTGGCGGATGGTGGTGCGAAGGGTGGTGGGGGGTTGACGAGGGCTAATTAGGAGGCTGACTTTGCATGGCTAGGGTGCCTCGTGCAGGTCAAATAGGGGAAGGAGGGAGGCTCAGTTCTGCAAAGGGTGGTACAGGGAAGGCTTAGGTGGGAGGCATGGCTAGCGGTGAAGATCGACGGCGGTAGAACATGGGTCTGTTTGGGTGCAAAGGGAGAATTTATGGGCTACGAAAATAAAGACTCAATTATGGCTATCTATAGGGGTATTTATAGGCTAAATCGAGGGGGAAATGACGAAGGAAGAAGAGGATAAGTAGGGGTAGGTGAGGCAGGACCACCAACCGGTGTTGGCAGGCAGTGCAAGCCTGTAAAATTGCAAAGTGTGTTTGGTTGGGGTGAGGAAAAAGGAAATGGTAGGCATATGGGAGGAGGGAGGATGGTTTGGTTGGGTTGAAGTTGGAAAGAAAATGACGAGGGAGAGTAGGGAAGGACGACCATACTGAGTAGGTGGCTGCCGACGAAAGAAGGGCTGCAGGGTCAGGGTGCAGGTCGTGTGGGGAAGAAGAAGGAAAGGGAAAGGGAAAGGGGTGGACCGGTCGATCCAGGGGAAAAGAAAGTAAAAAAGAAAAAAAATTGGTCGGGCAGCTAGTAGGGGTGACACGGGCTTTGGGATGTGCAAGGGGAGAAGGTGGGAAGGACTGGGTCGTGCGGCTGACCCTTTTTGAGGAAGGAAGGGAAACAAAAAAGAAAAAGGAGGAAGAAAAAAAAAGGAAAAGAAAGAAGAAAAAGGAAAAAGGGAAGAAAAAAAATAGATGGGGTGGGGTATTTTGGGTATTTGGTATTTTGGATTATTATTTAAAATAATCATATTTAGAAAATAATAATTAAATCCCTTCTTAGATTAATTTGGGCTATTTTGAATAAATTTTCCTTAAATTCTATTTTAACTAGCAAAACAACCTAATTTTTCCTAATTAAATTATGTATTATTTTCTTCTTTATTTAATTGAATTAGCTCCCTTTTATTTTAAAAAATAATTTAAATAAATAAATTTTATATTAAATCTTTATTAGCTATAATTTCTAAATTAGGATTTTGGGTTATTTCAATTATTATATTCATCACATATTTTACTTAAATTTTGATATATAATATGTTGAAATTTAAGCATTTATAGGTAAAGTTACAAGTGATTAATGTTTTGCATGCTCTAGGGGTACTTTAGTCATTTCACATGAAATTTATAATTTTCCATCATGTATGCCTACTATGTGTTGTATTATACTGATCATGGGAAGAATGTGAAAATGGGTATGCTAAATATACATGATTAGTGTTTTATGTGCTAAATGGACCTAAATGTGCCTTAAGGAAAAAATGATAATTTATTGTTATTAGTTGTGCCATGAATCTTATTTAAATCTAATAAAAAATGGTATTAAAGTGAGAATTTAATGAGTAAATCATCTATAAGGAAATTTTGGTCATTATGACCTAATGATTATAAATGTGAATAGTTAGATTATGATGGCCTTAATGGTTTTATAGGTTGAACTTAATGTTGGCTTTGACTATAGCTTGGATCATTAATCTTATGGTTGACTAAAATAATTGGAAATAAAGAAAAAATGGGTTGACTGGAATAATTGAAAATGAAGAAAAAAATGGTTAAGTATGGAAATGGAATTTGATTTGTATTATGTGATATCTTATGATCACCTTATTATAATATCAATATTTAAAGCGAAATGTCTCAAGACCGAGAATGGTGATTATTTGGGATTGTGAGTAGTTACCCTAAGGATATGGTTCAACCCATGATTTAGTTTTGGATTTTGCTGGTGCGCCTTAGTATCCCAATTAGATCCTATATCTTACTCTACTTAGCTATTCAAACTTTTTAGAAGGTATGAATACTTATGAATTAGGTGTCATTGTCAGTAGGATACTATACTTTCTTTATGTGCTAGTGCGGCCAATGTATCTTAGTATCATTAAGCTAATAGCCGGTAAAATACTATGTTTCCTTTATATGTCAATATGGCCATAGTATCTTAGTGTCTTAGAGTTGATATCATCTCTCATTGAGTAAATAAAAATGGAACTAAATCATTGTTAATTATTATAATTGAAATGGATTGTTGTGGTTTGGAAGTTTCCTTTGTGCCCTACCTATGGTCGGTACTTGCATTTGTGTCCTATATATGGTTAGAAGTTGCATTTGTACACTACATATGGTCGGAAGTTACCTTCGTGCCCTACTTGTGATCGGTAGTTGCCTTCGTGTCATCCTTGTGTTCAGTAGTTAGCTTTATGCTCTACTTGTAGAGTTTTGAAATTTACTAGTTTAGTTTTTGAAATTATGAGATATAATGTGATTGTTATGGAAATTGGTTAATAATGATTTGGTGTCTTCCCTTCGTGGAACACCCTTGGTATGTTACATTTATTAAGTTACATATAATGATTAAGTATAATGGTAAGACGAAGATGTGCCTTGGTAATATATGTGTTATGACATGTTATCTTATTTGTAATATATGTGTTATAGCATGTTATCCTATTTTTTATTACATGTATGATTCAATATTGTTATGTCATGTTCTTATATGTATGATTCTATTTGTTTATACCATGATTTGTCTTATGACACTCTCTGTTTGCTCCATGTGACTTTTACATGATTAGTGTTGTGTAGTGGGTTTACTCATTAGTACTGTATTGACAGGTTATGTTTTATGGTCCTCTATCTAATCAATGGGTAATTTTAACCTTGCAGGTTTTTTTGCCCGTGGTAGCAACTTAAACTGGATTCGAGAGCTGTTAAGGCTATCCAATCTCTCTCCCTTCTCTCTAGTTATATTTTTGTGGTTCTTTTTGCCCTCATCGGGACATCAAGTGGTGTAAAGTTAGTTAAATGTATTTAAAGTCTTTCTCTTCCGCTATTGTTTGGTTTTCTCTTGTTTTGCCTCAACTTTATATTAAATGTTGACTACACTTAAATATTGCCCCCCAATTTGTTTTGTCCTTGAAACTGACATGGGTTAGGTATTGGTCATACTTCACTCTATGTTAGTTGTAACATAACACCTAATGCTTGGATACTTGATTCTACTAAAATATAAATTTTAAGTAATAAATTTGAGGGTTTTATATTTCTTCTTCTTTCTTTGAGGGGGTGCATGGAGAGAGGGAAAAAAGTGTATGCAATGAAAAGAAAATTTTAAAGGTCATTTCATATTATCACATTTAATGAATAAGTTTATCATAGTAAAATGCTTATAATTGATATGTTCATCATATTAAACACCTAAATTCATCACATATATTTGATATTATATAATAATTAGTTTCATCACATATATTTGATCATAAAGTCCACCCAGGTTCATTACATAAAACATATAGATTCATTCTATATAGCAATTAGGTTCATAAAAAACTCACATAGGTTAATATAAAAAAACACAGGTTCATAATATTAAACAATTAGGTTCATTATGAACAACAACCATATTCATTATTTATAGTTAAAAATATATAATGTTTAGGTTTATAACATAAAACATATAAGTTTATCATGTTAAAAGCTTAGGTTAAGTAGATTCACCCAATTAGACATGTAGGTTTAGTATCTAGCATCTTTTTGCTCACATTTAATGTTGAATATATTAGCATTTAACATTTATGATCTTTTTATTTTATTTTAACCCATAAAACATTTAAACTTTATCATATAAATCATTTAGGTTTAGCCAATGAACATATAATTAAATTACCACATATACTAATTATATAATTTCAAAAGTGACACTATGTCTATAAATAAGTATTATAAAATTATAAAAAAATACCTTAAGCTTATCATACTCAATGAACATGTTTATAATAAAAAGTTATAAAATTTATAAAAATGTTCTTGCATCTAGAAATAAAATGTTATAGCATTTAAAAAATGTCCTCATGTTATTAAATCAAAATTATAAATTATGAACTCTATAATATAAGGCGACCAATCAAACTTCATCCAAGAGAGAATAGTTAGTGAGAATATTCTTCTAGCCATGAAACTAGTTAAAGGCTATAACCATAGACATCTCTCACCGCATTTTATGCTTAAGATTGATATAAAAAAGGCATATGATATAGTGAGATAGAAATTTTTGGAGAGCAAGCTTACACCATTACATTTCCCATCACTTTGTCCCTATTTATTTGTTATTGTCATGAATTCCTCTGTTGCATTTTATTAGGTTTGTGCTCTAATCAAAACTTTAAACCCACCTCAAGTGTAGAAAGATCAATTTAGTGAGCCTTATGTTTGTAGGTGATATACTCATTTTTTTGTTGAGGGGATTCATATTCTCTTTTGTCACTCATGTATTCCTTTAATTAGTTCTCTGAATTGTATGGACCAGGCTAGAACACTCTCAAGAGTATAATTTTGTATGGAGGCATAATGGTTGAATCTACAAATGTGTTTATGCTTTATGATGTACACATTCTAGTAGGGGAACTTCTTTTTAACTATGTAGGTATTCCTTTATTTGGATCTTTGATAAGGAAGCAACACTATGAACTATTGTTATAGAATTTTACAAGGAAATTACTTTAATGGCACAAGTAGTTGCTTAGCTATGTAAGGCAACTGCAACTTATTAACTCCATTTTTAATAGCATATAATCTTATTAAAGCCTCTTTTTCATGCTTCCTCAATAGATTATACATGAGATTAATGCAAGATGTTAGTCTTTCCTTCAGGTGGGTGGGGAAGGCTCTCAAAAAAGCTCAGCTGCTTGGGACACTATATGCATACCTAAGAAATAGGGTGGGTTAGGGGTCATGAACTTAAACTAGTGGAACTTGGCCACCATAGGGAATCAACTGTGGAATATCATGCAACCGAAAGATGTTATTTAGATTCATTAGATCCATGCGTACTATATTAAAGGGAAATATCCATGGTTTATAAGGACCCTATCCTCTTACAACTTCTTGGATCTTTAAAATGACCATAGAAGGCAGTCCCTTCTTTCAACCACTTTTTACACATGTACATGGGCATACCTCATGCTTAGCTAAAGGAGAATTCAACATTTCGAAGGTTTATCATCATATTCAGCCTAGATGCCTTAAGTTGCCTAACATGGTATACTTTGGAACCAACCTACTCTTCTTCATCATCGATTTTTGTCATGGTTGGTTACGCATGAGAGACTTTCTGTACAAGATCACATGCACCAAATGAGTTTCACTATTGATATACCCAATGAATTATTTCATCACCAAGTAGAGACTTTGATGCATCTTTTATTTTTGAGTGTGATCATTCTATGGAAGTCGGACATACTACTATGAAGCTTATTGAAAGTGGGATGTAGAGATCTTCACGGGACTTGGTGTGCAAATGGCTCATAGAAGGAATTCAAGGTCCACAAATCAGAAGGAAATTCTTTAGGACATTAACTATATCTGTAATATATCATACATGGAAGGAAAATAATAATAAAACTTTCTATGACCTAGCGTAATCTTATAATTTATTCAGGATAAAACTTGTTTGTGAAATGGCTAGGTGAGTTGAAATTTTTTATGGTTGTAAATTATATAATAATTTTTGTTGTATTGTGGAGGCCTTAGTATGAATAAATTTTTATAACCTCATGAAATACTTTCTCCCATTTATAATATAATACTTTATTTATAAAAAAAGAATAATAAGTTATAAAAATGATCCTTTTTTGTCTATATGAATTAGTAATTACACAAATTATTTTATATACATAAATAAAATTTATAAAATTATAAAAAAATATCCCATTAATTTCAATACAATTTATAATTAAAAAAAAAGCTTTGGACAATAATCCTCCCATATTCAATTATTGATTATATAAGAATTGCCAAAATATTAGACCGCCGGACCGCTCCGCTCTCACAACTTGTCTTCTTTAATTTTATCTCTCATCTCTGCTCGTCCCATCCGGCGTCCGCGGCCACGGCATCAGCTCTCCACCCTCTGGCTGATCAGAGATCTTCGTCGGCAGAAGCAACCCGACGTCATAACCACCTTAACTCATTCCAACAATTTCTCCATCATATGCAAGCACCATCAATCTAATCATTTCTCAGGGAAGAGCGTAGAAAGTTGTTAATATCGGCGAGGATACTAAACTGGGCATGGATAATTGCCATCTTTGTAGAAAGGAGCTCTGCTAGTCCTTCCGTTTTATAAGCATTATATTGTTGGGTTGGAAGTTATCGAGCGTCAAAGGAGGTGAGAGAAGATGTTCAAGTTTTTGAAGGGTGTTGTAGCAGGATCTGGGACCGGAATTAAGGATCTGCCTTATAATATTGGCGAACCTTACTCATCAGCCTGGGGCTCTTGGACCCATCATCGTGGCACCTCCAAGGTCACTCCCTTCAATCCCCTGTTGTCCCTCACTTGTTTTTATAAGTTTCGAAATCTTGCATATTTCTTGAATCTTGTTATTTTCATGACGATCAAGGGTAAGTACTAAGTGCTCGATACAATATCTTTATGTAATTAGAGTTTTTTTATTTTTGTTTATTTATTTATTTATAATTTGCCGCCTCTCAGTCATTCATCGCTGAACGGTATCCAAGAACAAGCTTCTTGCTACTTGACCTCCGGATCAAAATTTGCTTGAATAAAAGAGATTTAGTTTCTAAACTCAGTGACATCGATGAAAGTTTGATTTCTTTAGGACATCACATAACGTGAAAAACTGTTTGCTTTGATCATTTATGGAGTGAGGTAGAGTGTGAAGAAGTTCTGATAGTTTTAGATTTCTAACTATTTTACATCCGTCATTGGCGATTGACGTCCTAGCACTTCAAAGAGCATAGTGTTTTAGGCATGAGGCATAATCATGCCATTAGCTTGAGGTGGATCGGTGTGTACAGGGTCTGGGTACATATTCTCCGTGACGTGCAGATCTGCTATCACTAGCGAGGCTGTATAGTTAGATTTGAAATAACTTTTCCCGAACGATGGATGAGTCCATCTTTCTTTGGCTGTTTATTAACTATCTGGTTTTGTATTATGTCCAAGATTATCTTATTTTTTCTGTTTTTCATTGTGGGATTGGGCATGTTATTTTGGGAAACCATGCCTTTGTGTTCTCCAGTGTCTGAATTTTGGAGGAAGTATTGGTACAATATGACTGCTTACGGTCAAGGTTTCATCATTAAAAGTATCTTCTTTTGTTTCGAAGTATAGTTCGAAAAGCCACAACTATCATTAGTACACGGTCAACCACCCTTTATACTTCATTACAAAAGTTGTGAAAATACCAAAGTATCCTAGAGAATCTCAAAATCATCGTTTGTAGTTCCACTTTTAATTCTTAGCTTGGAGGGTATTTTGGCCCTGCCAAGGACTTCTGTGGTAGAAAAAGAACCCTTTGATAATGATCAGAGAGCAGTGGAAGGATTCTTAAACTTTCAAAAGTATAGTGTTTTCTGCATGTTACTTTCTTTTATGTTCTTAACTTGGAGCAGTGGCTTTAAATTTGAAGGAGGTGGAGTTTAAAGTCCACCCATGGTGTGGATAACTTGGGCTCATTACTAGTTAAGTTTGTTTTAGGGGCTGATTTGAGAAGGCAAGTCTTTTTGCAAATGATTGCTTGGAGACTCCAGAGTAGGATGGCTTAGAATTAAGAACAGAAGCGTGAGGAACCTTGGTCGTGGGCTAAGCCCACTGCCTGGCCCGTCAGGTTCAAGCCTAGTTTCAGTCTTAGTCTATTAGATTTGAGTCCATTAATAAGTAGCAGGAATTATTTTTAATTAATTTTTAGCAAGGCTTATGTATTAGGTTTAATAAGGTCTTAATTTATAAAAATAAACAAGCTGGGAGAATTAGTTAATTGCTAATTACCTAGCTCTCTTCTCTAGTTCTCTCAAAGCCCTAACAGCTTCTTCTTCTTTTCTGTTCTTCTCTTATTCTATTAGGGAAGAGCAAGAAACCTAACTCTAAGCACACATATATTCATCTAACCCCTCAATTTCCCCAGTATCACTTATAGTATGTTTGACAAAACTAGTTGAAAAGGTAGCTGAAAGCTTATAAGCTAAGTAATTTTTCAAAAACTAGCCTATAAGCTAGAAAAAAGTTACTTACCAATTTTTTTATTTTTTTTAATAAGCTAGTTTCAGTGAGCTAAAAACTAGTCTATAAATTACTATAGATCATGCTAAACACACATAGATCCTAAATTCGGACTGTAACTGGAAGAAAAATTGGTGGGGTTTTGAAGTCCACCTGACTTGGCTTGTCACCTAACCGAGGCTGTGTTTTTGGGCTGCTCTGGGCAGCCTTTGTGCTAGCTGCTTGCTAAGAGCATCACAAATGGAGGTCTAGAATCTTGATGAAGGGAGCACACATTGGTGAGCTGGTCTGCATTACCTGTGATTTGTTGCATGGCTGAGGCTGCTTCTTGGGGATGATTTCAGAAGGAAAGCTTTATCTAAGTTGATTGTTGGTAAACTCAAGAAGAAGGTACTACTTGTTAAAGGGGGTGAATGGGATCAATATGATACCACGAGACGTCACTCCCCAAAACTGGGTCATAAAGTGATTGCGCTATCATAAACTTTGTGTAAAATAGCGCAATGCCAACCATATATAGCTTTGTGAGAATTCAAGACTCAGAAAGTCAACACATAATTCATAACACTTTTCAAAAATCATATATCATTGGGAAACACTTCATATGTCCAGATACTTGGTCTAATATTTCACGAAATAGAGTATAATTAACTTCAAATTTCACAACTTTTTTTATAATTAGAGTTTTAGAAACCATTGATGACAATCAAATTCTTGTGATTTCATACCTAATGTAAAAACCAGTAGAAATTCTATGGATGCACTGACCTCATCATCCATCAATCACTCTCGTTCTACGGTCATCAAAGGAATGAGGATTGTTTCAATAAGATTTTGGAATATAACACTAAAACATACATATTCAACTGATTTTGATAAATATGAAAATCTGACTGGGTTTAAAATGCTTCAATTTAGTCTATAGTACTCCAAACCCAATTACTTTTACAATAGTAGAAATTCTATGGATGCACAGATCTCATCATCCATCGATCACTCCCGTTCTACGGTCATCAAAGGAATGAGGATTGTTTCAATAAGATTTTTGAATATAACACTAAAACATACATATTCAACTGATTTCGATAAATAAGAAAATCTGACTGGGTTTAAAA
Source organism: Tamarix chinensis (assembly GCA_030549775.1). Taxonomy (NCBI): domain Eukaryota; kingdom Viridiplantae; phylum Streptophyta; class Magnoliopsida; order Caryophyllales; family Tamaricaceae; genus Tamarix; species Tamarix chinensis. The sequence goes on from CM060181.1 coordinate 84,645,527, forward strand.
TGCTACAACTTAGTCTACAGCACTCCAAACCCAATTACTTTTACAATCAAGAGAACTAGCATTACTTATCTTTCCATGCTTGTGTAGTATTTGCCTAAAGATTTAGGGCTAGAAGAAACTAATTTTTGAATCTAAGCTGCTCAACAAAACGTAGTCATCGGTATTTCAGCCACAAATTTCTTCTACTTGTCTAATTATCATAACCTTTGAATCCATCTAATAGACATTGTGTGTTCGAAAGATGTCTTATTTGTTCAGTAATTCCAACTGTATGTCTGTATGGGTTGCAACAATCTTAGGGTGCGTTTACTTTCTAAAAATAAGGTTGTTTTCTATAAAATATTTTCCAGTTTTTCAGAAAGTCAGAAAACATTTCATAATTTCAGTTTTCTGGTTTTTAGATTGGAAAATTAGAAAACACAATTGGAAAATTAGAAAATACAGTTTTCAAATTTTGTAAAATAAACCGGAAAACAACTTATACTATGTTTTTTGAGTTTTCCATATAAATGTATGTCCTTGTTTTCTACATGATTTCTAATTGAAAATTCAATAATAATATTAATATTATTTTCATTATTATTAATAAGAATATTACTTTTAATCATAATAATAATATTTTTTTATTAATATTTATCAATACTAATATTAATAAAATAATACTAATGATATTATTATTATTGATAACAAATTTAATAACATTGTTTGTATTGTTATTATTATTAACATTAATATTCATAATGATATTATAATATTTTTCATAATAATAATAATTATTAATATTAATAATAACATTAATATCATTATTATTAATATTGATATTATTATAATTATTTTAATTTTTGTTATTATTATAATAAATATTCTCAAGAGTAACATGTTAATAATATTATTTTTATCATTGTTAGTTGTGATAGTAATAAATTAATAATAATATCATTATCATGAATTTTAATATTAATAATATTTTTACCATGATTATTATAAGTATTATTACTGTAATTATTATTATTATTGTTGTTAATATTAATAATAAAAATACTATTATTATTGATATTATTAATAATATTATTATGCATAATATTGGTAATAATAACTGAAGTCATCATCATCAACATCATCATAATGGCTGTCATCATCCAATCTAGAAGAACATGAATATGTTTTTAAAATTTTGAAATTAAAAGATAGTTTTATAATTTGACAAATGAACACAAACAGTTTTCTTGTTTACCGTAGAAATCTGAAGGTGGAAAACAGAACACAGTTTTCCCAAGCTAAATGCACCCTTAACATGTTAGTTTAAGGCTCCAACTGGCAAATCAGAATTATTGATCTGGATTGGTAAGTTAGAATATTTAGTAATGGGCCTTAAGTATTCAATAATTTGGTCGATCATGTTCATCACCTTTTCAGCAGAAAATTTAATAGAACCTATGTGTCATTTTTGCTCTTATTGATGTTAGAAAACAGAACTCCGCTTTGATTTCCAACTGTCTTGATTTTCATTTACTAGTTTTTGACTTCTTAATGATTTTTTCCTATCATTCATATACTTATTCTTGTTTAATGTATATGCTGTTATTATAGACATATGATAGTTCTTTTTTGCAAATATTCTGTAATTGCTAACAACAACAACAACAATAAAAATAACACAAAAAGTGCTTGATAATAAGTACAACAATTAATTCTTATTACAGTTAGCTCAAAGTCTACTTCAAACAGTTATCGAGAGTTAGTGAATTGTTGAAATGACATTGTACTTGCATCAATAAAGAGCACATAATCTCCGTTCTCATTCTTGGCCTGCTCCATACAATCAACATCAAACTCAATTCAATCTAGGTTGCCATTTGGCTCAATTTATGTCCTAAAATAATTAGGTAATCACCAACTTTTGGGCAAATAACCATTCATCCCATTGGAACAACAATGCAAATAATAATTGCTTTTGGCATGCGGTTCATTATTCCTGGGCACAAAAGCCTTGAAAAAAACACCAGAAAACATACCTAAGCAGATAGATCATAAAGCATCTAGAAGCTATTAGTCTTTAATATCAATTACAAAGCATGAGATAGATGAGATATTGGAGTGGAACTATAGAAGTTGTGCCACACGAAATGAGCAACACCAATCTTAGCACAAGTCTAACAGTCCCAGTCCCAGTCCCATTGGCAATTTCATCAGCATGGGGAGATGTATTATAATCGTTTTACCCCCTATTAGTTAATATTGTAAGAGTAATGAAGAAAAGCCATGGAGACAGGAACAACGTAGCAGAATACATGCTATCATAAAAAGTCTAATAGCTGTGCGTGTAAAATCAAACCCCAAAAACATTCACATATTTTGCCATAGAAAACTTATCCATATGAGAGAAAGAGAACCTCTGAAATGGATAACCCAGTTACCAGGAATCACAATCAGTCCATCACTAATTGAAATCTGAGAGGAAGTGGATGCGAGTAATAGTAACCGGCAACAAGGGAAAACCTTTGAGGAGGTTTTACTGGAATGAAAGAACAAAAATGGATTCATGAAGGTTTGATTACTGAATCACTTCCTAATGGTACATCAAATGTTGACAATAGCGAAGCCGTCATGGCATCAGATTGATTCACCACAATAACAACAGCGGATGTAGACAATCAAAAAATTGAACGGAACAACAACAATAGTTGGTCCTCTAGAAACAACCAAGATGGTTAATTCAAGTAGTATGAGTAGGAAGGTAGAAGGCACTAACATAGCAGAGAACAGAAAGGAGCAAAAATAAAAGCCAAAGATCTGGAGTAAGTCAGGTTAAGCATCTAACCAAATAAGGGCACAATAATTATCTTATTGGGTTCTGAGTAAAATCTTGATATTCTCTTCTCTTGAAAAAGCATTCTGAAAAATGTAATGTCCTTCCAAGATCCTTGCTTTTCCATGCACTGAAAGACAGTCTAAACCATAGATGATCTGATTAGACAGAGCCGAGTTTCTTTGCCTGGGGCTTACTGGTGAATATGGAAAGTGTCACTCCTGCCCCATTGTGATTTGTGAGGGCATTATAGCCTGCTTCATGCTTTCAGGTGTTTGTGGGTGTAGGAGTGGGGATGGAGTTGGTTACTCACAGAGGATAATATCATAGATCAATGGAAGTAGAGTAGAAGTGAGTATGGTGCCTGATATTTTCTGGATGTTGTTCAAGGTTTAACATTTGTGGTGGCTGCATGATTAGTAGATCTGACACGGGTAATATAGGTGTAAAACAACCCCTGTTCTATTATGCTTATTGATGATGTTCTTGAAGAGAACATGGTTATCTGACAGGGCCTATGTAAATCTACTGACGGGATGTGTTGTATGTCTGAGCCATCAAATTAATCTTTCTTTCTTTTTTGAAAATTTTGATCATTTGTCAGGAGTTGGAAGGTCTAATTTTGAGTTTTAGTCTATGAATATCTATTTATTTTATGAACATGCCCAACTTTCTGCAAAATATATGGCCACAGAAAAGAAGAAAAAGATAACATCATACTCGGTCGCAACATGCACTTGTAAAAATTCTGTTTGGTGTTGTGCTGACATGTTCTGTGGATATTAATTTGCATTGTGTTCAGGATGATGGGTCTACGGTGTCAATATTTTCTCTTACAGGAAGTAATGCTCAGGATGGACATCTAGCTGCTGGACGCAATGGAGTGAAGCGCCTTCGCACGGTATGTTCTGTGCTTATGGTCTCAGCAGATAATTCTTGGTGGATGTTTATTTTCTTTGCTTGTGATGATGTTCTGGTAATAACATGTTACCTGGAAATAAATCCAATAATAATCTATGAGCAGTAAGAGCCCATCCTATTGAACTGATTATCTCTCTCTCTCTCTCACACACACACACACTCACTCACTGCCTAGGAGGATTACCGGCTAAATGAAATGGCATTATTGTTGAGTTGGCCATTGATTAACGTCAAGCCTATGAAGCAAAACAATTATCCTGAACTTTATTATGATATCATTTCTTTTGAATGCCCAAGGGATTAGTGGAGATTTTACTCCAATATCATCGTATTCTAGGGGTTAATGCCCTTTACCCCGTCTCAGTTTCCTTGGGGTTGATTCTCACGTGCTCCCCCCTCCAGTGTACTGTGTCAAAAAAAAAAGAAAGAGAGGCTACCAATGCTGTTTTCTTTGTGAAGCCGAATTATCAAAATAAGCTGTGTGGAGGTTTGAGGGAATAAAGCTATGCAAATTAGCTGTAGATGTGATAACTTAGGATTCCTAGGTGTGCTGCTGGGCTCTTTAATCTTTTTCTGATTATTTTTCCTGTCACATTACACACATATCCCCCTTTCTAGCCTTCTTGAAATGCTATTTAAAGGCAAAAAATAAAAATAAAAATTGGGCAGATGCATTAACTTGTGGAAGGGAGCTCCCCTTACAAAGATTGAAGTGCCATCTTGTTTTTCAACAACAGGAGAGATTGGAAAAAGTAGATAAAGAGTAATCCCCCCCTTTTTTCCTACTGATGCACTGCCTAAGTGGATCAATAAAAAAGATTACATTGCTTGTCATAGTTACTATCTAGAGAAGTGAGCATTGTATAGAAATCGGACAATTAAATTCAGAAACTTGCCTATAAATCCTTTTACTAGTTGTTAATTCATGCATTACATTTGTACATATTTGATGCTGATATATGAATGATATTCTAACATCAAAAGACAGTGTCATAAGTGATTATGTGTATGAAAAAATTCAGTGTAAAATGTTAAAAGAGAGTTACATACCTTTTAAAATAGAACATCTTGTGTTTATCATGCTGAGATATGACGTTTGTTATTCGTACAAACAAGCTTTTACAAACTCTAGATCGATATAAGATTAGATTAGAAGAGATACATAAGATGTTAGATAGACAAAGAGAACCAAAATCAGTACTAATGAGGATGAATGAGGGTGGATATAGTTAATAGTCCATTTAACATATTTTAGTGAAACTCATGAAAAAAAAGTGAGTCCAAACCATGGCGCTTTCATTTTGAAATGATATTGATTTTTTTTAATGGGTCAATCAAACTCTATCCACCTGTGGTACACATTCACTTTTGTGTGCATACTATGTGTAAAACCTATGTATTTACACGGTTTAATATACAGATATATTTATGTTTGGTTTCTGTATTAGTTTTTAATATTTAATTGTGTTTCATTATTTGAAGCTATTTATTAGCTCATATTTTTTATTTATTTTTATCCCTTTAAATAGCTCTATTGCTTAGATGAGCTATTTATTATTTCCACATATTTAATTATTCATCGTTTTGTAGTAGTTGGAAAAGTGCTTATACTATAAGCTGGTAATCAAGTAAAGAAAACACATGAGAAATTGCTGAAGAAAATCTTAAAAGGATAGAATATGGTAAATCTTTTTAGTAAGCAATATATCTTTATTAATCACCAAATGAGCATTATGTACATCCCAAGATTCAAAAATGCAACAATTAAAAGAAAAAAGCATAGGGAAATTTATCCATCCTACCTCATAAAGCTTTATATTTTTCTTCGTTGTTAGAATGTAGTAGCCTAATGAAAATCTGGCTAATAATCTCTTTCACTACATTTCAAACCACTGGTACTCCAGCTTGAAAGACAGCCTGGTTTCGTGCATTCCAGATCATATAAACTGTGGCTGCTATTGCCATCCTCAAGATCTCTTGCTTTTCAATCCTTCTCTGCCTTCTAGTCATTATCCAAGCCTGTATCTGATCCCATGTTGTGAACTGCTGACACAATCACAGCTGGTTAACCAATATTTTCTCACGAAACAGCATTTGATGAAGAGATGGTCCCAATCCTCCAGCTCTGATTCACATATGCCACATCTGTTGTTCCAAGCTACACCTCATTGATTGAGTCTCACTCGTATAAGCAAAGGTTTTTAAAATAACAGCCAGAGAATTAGTTGATGTCTAATGCAGCCCCGAATGATGCCATACATTTCTGTACCATGGCTCTAAGTATTTATCTGAAGTATTTATCTGAAGTACTGTTCTGAGTTTGGGAAATCACGATCATCAAGGATGCTCTAAGCTGCAGAGTTCTTTTGAAAATCCATGATTGTTTAGGTTTAACTTGTACCTGAGCAATCTCCTCATCTTTAATATAGTATTCGTGCACTCACATTGTCCATAAAGTCTCCTTTTTGTCTGCCAGTTGCCAGAGTCTCTTACCAGTATCTGCTATAATCCAATAGTGCATATTTTTCAGTCCCAGCCTGCCCTGCTTAGTAGGTGTACAAACTGGCTGCCAAGACACAAGTGCTTTGCTGATGCAAGGGTGAGAGGGAAGAAGGAGAAAGTGAGAGGGAAAACAGAAAATCACTTAGGATTAATTAATATTCATTCAAAAATTGTCCTCAAATAACAACCCTAAGACCCCTTTATATAGAGTAAGGGCCATAAAAATAACGATAGTAAAAATCACTAATTACTAGCTAAGATAAGATCATCATAAATTACTAAAGTAAATAAAATAATTACTAAGGTAAGAAAATAAGATAGGAATCTATTTTTTATTCCTACGTTTATACTTATTCCTATAAAAATCCTGTTTAATTACATCATTCTCTCCCACCGGAAAAGAACTCGACTCCGGCGAGTGAGATCGAAGAAAGTCATTAAGCAATTCTGGAGCCAAATCTCGAAGATCATCCTCAGTAACCCAAGTAGCATCACAATCTGGACGGTTCTTCCACGTGATCCAAAATCGGCGAAACCCTCCTTGAGAAGAGGAAACATACTCCACATCATCAATAGAAGCAATCTCATCCTTGGGTCGCTGAACAGGTGGTACTGTCGGCTCCTGCAGACCTGCAGGCACACTAGAAGGCAAGGCAGGAGGCTCAAAGTTGCCTCTGTAAGGTGACAAATCACTCACGTTGAAAACGGGACTAATACCTAAATCATCGGGTAGATCTAGCACATAAGCATTTGGTCCTTGTTTTTTCAAAATCTCATACGGGCCCATGGCGCGCGCATGTAACTTTTTAAAACATCCTTTTGGAAAACGTTCAGGACACACACGTACCATGACAAAGTCACCTTCATTAAAACCCTTATCTCTACGATGCACATCAACAACAAGTTTATAGTCCACATTACTCAACATAATCTTACGCCTAATCTCATCATGCAAAGAATGTATATGATCAGCAAAGGACTCAGCAGACGCAGACACACGTGCATGTGGGGATAGGGGGCCAAAGTTAACAGGAGCACGAGGAGCATAACCATAAACAATTTCAAAAGGACTCTTTCCCGTGGACCGATTAGACGCATGGTTATAAGCGAACTCAGCTGTGGGTAACACTAAATCCCAAGTACGAGGTCGATCTCCGACAAGACAACGAAGAAGGTCACCTAAACTTCGATTTACTACCTCTGTCTGACCATCGGTCTAGGGATGATGGGCGGTAGAAAACTTTAACTGGGTTTTGCTCATAGTCCAGAGTGTCTTCCAGAACCAACAGATGAACCTAGAATCTCTATCAGATACTATGGAAGAAGGAAGACCATGAAGTCTGACTACCTCACGAAAAATCAATCTAGCAACGTGAACAGCATCGGAAGTCTTGCTACAGGGTATGAAATGGGCCATCTTGGAGAATCTATCTACTACTACAAGGATCGAGTCATGGCCTCTGGATGTTTTGGGGATACCTAGAATAAAGTCCATGCTAAGATCCTTCCATGGCTCATGAGGAACAGGTAAAGGAGTATATAAGCCTGTGTTTTGTTTTTTTTGTTTTAGCTAACTGACAAGTACGACACTGGGATATGACTCTCTTAACGTCTTGTTGCCAAGAAGGCCAATAAAAACGATCACGTACCAAGGTGATGGTACGATCCATACCGAAGTGACCTGCAAGGCCACCTGCGTGCAATTCCCAAACAAGAAAGTCTCTATATGAGGATTGGGGAATGCATAATCTAGAGGCTCTAAAAAGATATCCATTATGGATGACATAATCAACGAAGTCCTGACGGTTACCATGAGAAACTTCTCGGTAGATGTGATCGAAATCGGGACAAGAAGAGTAATCATCCTTCATTTTATCAAAGTTAGTAGCCCTAATATTCCATTGTTGAAGGATAGCACCTATCCTGCTAAGAGCATCAGCTACTCGATTCTCGGTTCCTGAACGATGTTTTAGGACGAAAGTATATTCGCCTAAGAATTCCAGCCATTTGGCATACTTCTTTGGCAATTCTCGCTTTGAATGCAAATACTCTAGTGCTAGGTGGTCAGAATAGACTACAAAGTCTTGGGGTAAAAGGTAATACCGCCAATAATGGAGGGACCTGACCACAGCATATAACTCCTTAAGATGGATGGTGTACTTTTGTTTAGACGCGTTGAGTTTCTCACTGAAAAATGCTATGGGATGTCCTTCCTGACCTAACACTCCGCCTATGCCTGTTTCGCAAGCATCACAATGAACCTCGAAGACTTTACTAAAATCGGGATGCCTAAGGACAGGGGCCTTAGTCATACACTCCTTAAATTCCTGAAAGGCTCTAGAAGCTTTAGAAGTCCACTGAAATGATCCCTTCTTTAGATAATCAGTGATGGGGACCCTAATAGAGCTAAAATTGCGGATGAACCGACGATAGAAGGAAACTAGGCCATGGAAGCTACGTACTTCCGTAACAGATTTTGGTTCAGGCCATTCCTTAATAACTCGGACTTTCTCAGGGTCAGTAGAAATGCCCTGAGAAGAAACAATAAAGCCTAGAAAGAGAACCTGAGACTGAAGGAAGGAACATTTCTTGAGATTAGCATAAAGCTTGGCTTCCCGTAAAGTAGTAAAAACTTGTCTAAGGTGGGATAGGTGATCCCTTTGAGACTTGCTATAAATCAGGATGTCATCGAAATAGACCACGAGGAATTTACCCATAAATGGTTGGAGGATATGGGTCATAAACCTCATGAATGTGCTAGGGGCATTTGATAACCCAAAAGGCATAACTAACCACTCAAAAAGTCCATCCTGCGTCTTAAAGGCTGTTTTCCATTCATCCCCTGGCCGAATACGAATTTGGTGGTACCCGCTACGTAAGTCGATTTTAGAGTAGTAACTAGAGCCAGCTAGAGTGTCTAACATGTCCTCTAGTCTAGGGATAGGAAATCTATACTTAATCGTGATTTTATTAATGGCTCTACTATCCACACACATTCTCCAAGATCCGTCCTTCTTGGGAGTGAGTAAGGCGGGTACTGCACAAGGACTCATGCTATGCTTCACAAATCCCTTACGAAGGAGCTCCTCAACTTGTTTATTTAATTCAGCCCGCTCATTAGGGTTCATCCTATAATGGGGAAGATTAGGTAACTGAGACCCAGGAATAAGATCGATGGCATGTTGAATGTCTCTCATGGGTGGCAACTCTTTAGGTAACTCTTCGGGAATTACATCCGAAAAGTCACCCAATAACTTCTGAACCTCAGTGGGAATGGGTGAAGTGGAGTTTGGGGAGATCTCTTGAGCGACTATGGCTAACATGAAATTGGTTTTCCTACTCTCCTGATGAAAGGCGTGAGGGGTGATGATTTGAACCCTATTTATAGAAGCTTCCTTAGGCGTAGAAAGGGGTTGAGGGGGTGAGGGATCAGATGGTTTTGCAGGATTAAGAATGATACGCTTTCCTTTGAAGAAGAAGTAGTGAGTATTTGGTCGGCAATCAATCTTAACTGAATGATCATAAAGCCAAGGTCTACCTAAGAGAATGTGGGCGACATCCATGGGAAGGACATCAAAATAAAGATCTTCTTTATAATGTGGGCCTAGGTGGAGGGGAACGAGGCATCTTTGGTCAATGGGGAGAGTGGTCTTATTTACCCAAGCTATCGTAAAAGGATTAGGATGAGGTTCAGACTTAAGGTTTAGTCTTTTTATGGCGGATCGAGATACGACATTAAGGGTACTACCACCATCTATGACCAACTTGGCAGATTTTCCATTACACCTAAAGAAAGTGCAAAAAATGGAAGTTCGTTTCCACTCATCGAGATGGGTGCCTTGCGAGAGAACACATCTAGCCACATTAGAATGTTTTTCTTGTTGAGGCCTGATAGTCCGAACAAGGCTACAATGTGGAGTGTCCTCCTCTTCGAGTTCTTCATCATCACCTGAATATTCACAGGGGTCAACTATAAGATCCTCAATAGGTGGCTCATCACCCTCCTGTTCTAGTATCATGGTACGGTGGGGACAACGAGACGCAATATGCCCTCGCTCATGACAGTTATGACATTGGATAGAGTTAGCAGTCGATTGAACGACGTTAGATCGGTTACTAGGAGCAGAGTTATAGGTGTTGGATTGGGAAGCACCCTTGGGGTTAGACTTGGAGGATGTAGGCGTGAAGGACTTGGCCTGACGTGAATCGCTGGAATAAGGAGATGAATATCGAGTGGACGAGCGTTTGAAGCGTCTTTCAAATTCAAGAGCCAATTTGAAAGCATCTTCGACACATGTAGGCCCATGGAGCTTAACGTCTTCCCTGATGGACTCCCTAAGGCCATTAATGTATCTAAAGAGGGTAATATCGGTAGGTTCAGGGTAGTCACACCTTACTGAATAATCCTCAAACTTTTGAGTATACTCAGAGACACTGGAGGAAGATTGTTTAAGGTTGTACATTTGCTCTAGGAGCTGATTTCTATGAAAAGTAGGAAGATATTTTTCTTTTAGCTTTTCTTTCATAACGGCCCATTGATGAATAGGTGGTTCTCCTAAACGGTCCATCTGAGTTTGGACCATTTTCCAGTACCGTTTTGCAGCCCCAGAGAGTTTCATCTTAGTAAAACGGACTCGCTCGATATCACTCATGTTATAAAATTCGAAGTAATCCTCCATTTCTTCTAACCAATCAGTAAAAAGGTTTGGGTCAAGAGTTCCATCATAGGAGTTCACATCGATTTTGACTTTCCGAGTAATGTCGTCCTCATATCTATGATAAGGTGGTCTATCATGATGGTTTGAATGTCTACGATTCCTATGGCGAAGGTGTGCTACGTCTTCTTCCGATGTGTCATCCTCTGAATAATTGAGATTAGGCGGATCTACGGGGCCTTGAGACCTAAGGTGTCTATGGTGTGGGGGAACGTAACCAGGGGTTTGTTTGTAGGACCCGAGAATACTACGGTTTGAGCCAACTAAATTGGAGGGAGGTAGGATGGGTTGTCTAACGGATTGAGGGTCAGGCTCATCAATGGGGCGCTTTTCCATCATCCTTTCTATACTGTTAGCTAGCTTAAAAACCAATTGTTCTAGTTGGTCCATACGGGAAGGGTCGGATCGATCATCAGACCCCTGACTCTTAGAAGATGAAGGCATTTTTTTTTTTTTTGAACGATATGACAAGAGAATTAATAATAAAATAGATACTAGCAAATAATATAAAAGATAGGATAAACGCTAAATTAGGCTAAGTAATAATGATGATAAACCTGCCCTATGAACGTCACAAGGATAAGAATGTTAATAAAAGGGACTAAGCTAGGTAAAAGTGTCCTGATTTTTTTTTTTGTTGAAAATAAAAATTAAGGACCTAAGCAAATATACTAAATAAACCAAATAATTTAAATAAGAGCCGAGGTTCAAGTGAGAAATTTAACCTTTCAGGAACGGACAAGTTGCGGTCAAACCCCGAGTTGAACTGTACAGCGGAAGGAGACGTTGTTGACTGTTGGAAGATTCGAAACACGCTAAATTTTTTTTTTTTTTTAAGGGGACACGCTGCTGAACAAGCTGCTAATTTTTTTTTTCTTCAATGAAGCACGCTGCTTTCTTTCTGTTTTTTTTTTATTTTTTTATTTTTTAATTGACCCAGTTCGGTTCCCTAAGGATGCCCGGTTCGGTTCTTATGCGACCGAATGAGACACACCCCCGGTGCTGGTCGAACGGGACGTTCGGCTTACCAGCCATGAAACCAGGCGGCGACTTCGGCGGCGCGACTAGGCGGCGAATGTCGGCGGGGGACGGCGACTTCGGCGGCCGCGGCGACGCGCGGGGGCTGCGACCCGGAAGTTGGCGGATGCTGGTACCGGCGAAAGACAGGCGTTGTGGCGCGCGGATTTCCGGCGGAAAAAAAAGAAAAATTTCCTAATCTATTGTGTTTAACTCCCTCACAATCACTCAAATCACTCTCTCACACTTGTTGGCAACTGTAAGTGATGTTATTGCACCCTCAATTTCCTCCGATTCTGTCGATTTTTGTATTTAATGAATCTAGGGTTAGGGTTCCACGAATTCGGTCGATTGGGGAGGGAATCGATCGATTTGGGTTATGATTGGGGTCGTTTTTGCATGAATAAGGCTCGAATGGAAGGATTTTTGCTTCGATTCGGGCTAATTTTGGGGTTTTGCAGACACGAATTGTGGTCTGAGGTTCGATTCGAATTGAATAATTTTGGGGGCTGGGTGAGGGTCGACGATGGCTAACAGTGGGGTTGGCTGTGGTCGGCGAGGCGGCGGTGGGGTGGTGGCAGTCGACGGTGGCAGTGGCTGAGAGTCGATTAGGGTTGCTCTTCTTTTTTTTTTTTTTTTTTTTTTTTTTTGAACAGTGCGTCACAGTACTATAAGGATCTGAATTTGGGCTCTGATACCAAACTGATGCAAGGGTGAGAGGGAAGAAGGAGAAAGTGAGAGGGAAAACAGAAAATCACTTAGGATTAATTAATATTCATTCAAAAATTGTCCTCAAATAACAACCCTAAGACCCCTTTATATAGAGTAAGGGCCATAAAAATAACGATAGTAAAAATCACTAATTACTAGCTAAGATCAGATCATCATAAATTACTAAGGTAAATAAAATAATTACTAAGGTAAGAAAATAAGATAGGAATCTATTTTTTATTCCTACGTTTATACTTATTCCTATAAAAATCCTGTTTAATTACATCATTTGCTTGATCTCTCTCTTGGTCCTGTCCAGAGGAAAGTTTGACACAAAGTTTTCACCCACTTTATCACAGCTCTAGGCAGTACGAATAGTTGAGCCCAAAAATTCTATATCCCAAATAAAACTGAAGCTATAAGCTGTACTCTACCTGCTTAGCTAACGTGCCTGTTGACCCAATTCTTCACTCTGACAGTCATATTATCTATCAAAGCTTGAAAATGAACTATCCCCAATCTAGTTGTTGCTAAAGGGACTCCCAGGCAGCAGAATGGGAATGAGAATGCAATAGTTAATATTATTTTTAAAGAAACGTAAATTTATATGTGCCAAATACAATATGTAGATATGAATAAACAAATTGGTTGTAAATAAGGTAAATGTAGAAAATAATAGATGAATAAGATGTACTTATAATATACTGTGTAAATAGAAAAAAAATAGTATTGCGTTGTTATGACTTAGCAGAAATTACAACTTTATGCTTCAACGAATGAACATCATGTATGTGTTACCCTATAGCGTAGAAAGATTGGTATTTGTGTTTATATAGTAGGATCCTTCTTGTCCTTTGTTGAATTTAACAATATAGTTGCCTTTTTCTTTTCTTGGTTTCTGCAGGTCAGGCATCCTAATATATTGTCATTTCTTCACAGTACTGAGGTTGAGACATTTGACGGCTCTACCACGAAGATTACAATATATATTGTTACTGAGCCTGTTATGCCACTGTCTGAAAAAATCAAGGAATTGGGGTTAGATGGCAGGCAAAGGTATGACCTTTTTAGTTTTGTTTTCATATCTATCTCTTGTTTAACTTATTGGCAGGCATCTTGTTGAAGTAATTGTACATTCTTTGCATTATAGTAACTGCTATTTTGAGTTTAAATACGTGACAGTTATGAACCCGAAAGTTCTGGAGATGGGTATTGGACATTTTTCTAATGTTTCTATTGTCGGCAGTGGGTGTAAGATGTCTTGCATTTGATTCTAGGGGATTGAGAATTGTTGAGTCCGCTGTATTGAGCACTTTTTCATCTGTGACATTGTGGAAGATAGCAACTAGTAGTGTGTAATCTCTCTGGTAACAATCATTTCTAATGTTTTTTGTGACTTTGATTATCCTTGGCCTTAGATCTCTAATTATTGATTCATATCAGTTTGATGGATTTTATTTTTCTGTATGATTGAAAATTTGAGCAAACTATCTATTACTTTCCAGACAGTATTTATTGTTTAAGTGAGTTAAATAACTAGATCTGAAGTTACTAAATTGTGGGTGCAACAAAATCAATTGAAACGATGAAGTAGGATTTCTTGTGTTTTGTTTGACTTCCTAGTTTTTTGGTCTATAAGCAATTAGGCGTTCCCCCCCCCCCCCAAAAAAAAACATGGGGGAGATTTATTTTGGGGAGTCACCACTATACTTGGTAGATGATATGCACCTTGAATTCGCCAAAATGGGTGTTAAAAGTCAAGTCGAGAAGCTTTCAGATAGTCAATGGGGGCGTCACCATTCTGGAAAGGACACTATCAAGGCATTCAAAAGTTAATGTATCGGAACATGCTCTATGTTTTATTATATATCCTATTTGGGTACCATGACAGCTTGGCTAATATATAAGTAGTCCCGTGTATTTCAAATATTTCCAGATAATAGAGATATACAACATTTATAGTTTATATTACTTTATGCCACTTGTCTAATGTTTTAGCTAATTTATTAAAGTATAGATACATTAAATGATGTACCAGTTAAATAAAATGAAAACATCCAATATCCAAACAGCACAAAAAATTCAAATATTTTCCAAATATTTAAACATAAATCCGTGTATGTATGCCATCCTTGAAGCCTCAATTTCAAAAAAAAAAAAAAAAAACCCTCCCCCAAAAGATTCAAAATACATTCAACCATTTAAGATACTCCTAATCCATCACTTTAAAAGACTAAGACTGAAATATTAACCACAGTACAAAAGTTTGTGGTATCTCTATGACACTATTTTCATCACATGGAACCCCATAGAAATTAGGTCGAATGTTGGTATTGACAAGAGATTTATCTTGAACCTAGTCAAAACATATTCAAGTGCAGAGAGCAAAGAGGCATCTTTTGGCACCGCAAGATGTCTCTTGTTCAAATATGCTATGGTTGAAACATTTCTATTTTTCAAATAAGTGCAAGACCCAGCGTGTTTGAGATCATACCAAACTAGTTTCTTTGGAAATTATAACAAATTCTATTAATCTAAAAATGACATGGAAATGTAAGTTCTGTAAGAGATAAGACATCTTGATTAAAAGCATTTAGGACTAAAGACTTATTATTGATGAAATTTAAAATAAAATCTTAGCTGCTCAAATCAGCTTCTCACTCTCGTACTTGCACTGAAAGCAGACCAGCTACCCTATATGCAGCTGCTGAATGCTGACTTGATATCCATGCCTTATGTCTTCAGCTGGTGGGTTTAGGCTTTTAAATTTAAGATTGTCATGCATACTAGGTGAAAACATTGGTTACTCAATGCCATTTTGTTATCATCAAAATATAATTAACAACCTTGTGGGTAAGCAGTTCTGTAATTTGGTGGGTCAAGAGTTTTATAATTTGAATTTAAACCTCTGTATTCTTTAAAATTTTAATTCTGCTCAGTATACCCTTCGTCTTGTGTTTGACCCCTTGCTAATGTCAAATCCTCCTTTTGCTCCCAGCAGCAATTTTTTTTTGGGTTGTACTTGGTGTCTCTCCTTTTATGTGTGCAGTTACTTATGTCTATTGGCATTGCAAATATGTCTTCTGCATCACAGAAGTTTCACCTTCTACTGATATTGCAACTTCTTTGACCGGGATGGCAATATGAATTGCTTTTTGGTTGCTTTGTATTTCATTCTAATTCATAATCTTTCTTTTTCTTTAATCTGTTTCTAGTTATTGCCTATTGTTCCTGAGCTACTATTGTCAGAAGCATGGTAGATTCTTTGTTCCTGAGCTACTATCATGGTTAGACCGTTATTTCCTAATTCTGTTGTGGCTGTATTCGTTCTCAGGTGGTATATTAAATTTGGAGTTTCAACTGCTGCTGCTTGTCTCTTAATGTTTATATAGGCTATCGTGGATACCTCAATGCAAGAGGAAGATGCTGCTTTGTTCTAGGTTATTGTGGATATAAGACTATGGTTATTGTAGAAATAAGACTGGATTTAGGGGTTGGATGATGAGAAAGTTGATAGTGATGTTGGCGCTTAAACTCATGTTTGTTTTATGTGTAATTCATGCAAATTTTTGTGGGGTTCTTCTAATGAATTTATTGTTTCCATCTGGATATATATTTTGAAGTGCACTGATGGTTGTGTCAGTGCATATGACATCACTATCTCTGTTTCTGCATATGACAGAAATCTGACCTAGACAAAGAAGTGACAGTTAACTTGTGTCACCAAAGAATTTCATATTAGTGACTCTATGAAGTGGAGAGAATGTGGTGTCATGTAATTAGTGCTAGGAACATATATTATTACTTTAATGATGCTGCTGGATTTTAGAATTTATTTCACTCCTCGAGGCTGTCTTCATTTATTTGTATTTTGAACTCTTAGAGGGGTTATTCATCAAGTCACTATCATTTTATGTTAAATTTGATGTCAGTTTTAAGATTAAAATTACCTGTGAGAAACATTTTCTTTTGCATTATATTAAAGCCTGACATATTTTCACAATGATTTAGTTTTCTAATGATCCTTAGCCAAAAGGAAAAAAATGTACGGGGACTGCGATTTCCTATAGAACAGCAGGAAAGGATTGCTTCATGATAACCTTAACTTTTTGGTGGCAGGGATGAGTATTATGCGTGGGGACTCCATCAAATAGCAAAAGCTGTGAGCTTTCTGAATAATGATTGTAAGCTTGTAAGAATCCTCCTCTGAGACTGCAAAATTTGTTATGTAGTGATTCAGTCGTGATATGAGCTTACAACAGTTCCAATGGCCTTCTTACCCATGACTCAAATTTTTGGTGTAAAGGTGTATGAAAACTTTGAACCTGCAAATGCTTATTGGTTTAATTTTTCTGGGAATCTTTATGACGTTATCTAACAAAAGCTCTTAGGATTGATGTATATTTGCTTTCAATGAAGTTTGCTGGTGAAAACAACTGTGAGGACTCAGATAAATTGGGAAAGTAGAGAAGAATTAATATAGAAGAATTGAGTCCCATGAAAAGAAAATGTCCAGGAATCACTGTGTTCAGAGAAATAGAAGAAATAAAGGTATTATGCATCATCTTAGTTAACCCTGAAAGCAGATAAAGATAATCCTTGTCCCTTTGTTTCCTATGCAGAGAACTAAAAGTAGGATCAGACCTTCAGAATGAATTTATCTGGACTTGCTGAGTAACATTGATACTAGGCAAGCATCAAGCATCCTTCCTATTCCAGCTAGTGGATACCCATTTCTGATCACCTTGAGTCAATGTCATTTGGCTTTAAAAGAAAAATATAGATATTACCCTCTGAGGAAATATATTTGGACATCATTTTACCTACACCGTAACCTTCCTGTCCATTATTAGACTGCATAGCTGCACATCCGAAAGATGCTTTAGAGATTCCTCACCTACTTTAGAGCAAAAAACCTAGCATGGGATATTTGAGTTGTTCTAGCCTACTTCAGTTCATACAGCAATTTCATGAAATTTATTTCTCAATAATAAGTTATTATTATCTCTACCGAGTATCATTTTAGATATTATTTTATATTGGATTATTATGTTTATAGAATGTTAGGGTATATTCATCTTCATTGTTGCAACTTGCAAGGCAGTAATTGCCTCCAATATTTGAATTTATTATAATTGTTGTGCTGGATTTTTTTATTCATCAATTAGAGTTCTTTGTTTCATGCCATGTATGGTGTCTGTTCCCATTGCATGCAGGTTGTAAGCAGCAGTTAGGTTTAGAAGCTCAGTTTTAGACCACTAGATGTGTTGCACCACCACCAATATTTATCTACTTTGATCCAGTGCTGCACACATAACCTTTAATTCAAAACACGTTTAATAGGTTAGAAAAAAACTGTTTGGGCTTCCTTTCTGTGGAAGTATTATTCCCGTGGGATAGGGTCTGCATAAAGCAATAGTTATCTTTATCTGAATGTTATCAATATCTTAGTCGCTAAGTAGTTATTGATTATTTTGTAGCCTCCATTATCTTTAAGTTTAAAGATAATTTGGTAGATTATTATTAGTTACTATTTTATCTTTTATTCATCCACTATTTGTATTATTAATGAATTAGATTTTTTTTTTCTGTAATTCTAGGATCATATTAAAATGATCTTTTAGCCAAAGCTAATTTTCTCTAGCTAAGAGATTAATTTTAATGTGATCTTGATGTTGTGGCTCCAATAAATAGAGGTATCTAGTTAAGAACTTAAGAAATAAAGTAAGCTTGAGAATTAGATAATTCATTCTTGATCTCTCATTCACAAGCTCTCTCTCATATGCTAACTGCTATCTTTATTATAATATCCAAAATACTTATTCCACTGCTGCCTATCACATTCCATCAAAATCCTTATTCCAGTTTAAGCTTGAGAGTCTATGTAACACCCCCAAAATTTACTACTGAAAAATTTCGTTAATAAAAAGGAAATTAGCGGAAGCAATTAAATAAATCGTAAACTTTGGGAGTATTACCGCCACACTTAGTACCAGACCGGTTCACTCATACCGTTTCAGTACTAAGTGCTAAGGCTAAAGGAAAATGAAATACAATGTGCAAGAAATTCAACATACTGAAATCAGAATAGCGCATCAAATCGTTTACCAGAATAAAATCTACCAATGGTGGTTACAGTAATAACATATACGTTTAAAACCAAGAATTTAAATGAGAATGAGAAAAGGCCTAATGGTACCGGATAATTCCTTACTCTCTTTCCCGTAGCCTACTTGAGTAGCACCTGAAAAGACCTGCAAGGGCACTGCCCATTGAATAGGCAGGGGCCCCAAAAGGGAATCCCTTCAGTACTACGGTACTGAGTAACCCTTTAATACCACACTTAAAGACAGGCCCGCGATGTAACACATAATGCAAACGATGTACATATGGAAACAGGGTGCGTACATAACAATAACATGCATAATAATTTATAAGTCATGATCGATACTTTGGGCCTTGAGCCATGTCATAGTGTAAGGTCAATACATTCGGGCCTTAAGCCATTATTCCGTCACCATTCAAAAAGTATCATATTTTATATCCATGTGAGTGCGAGAACCACACTATTATAGCCGGTGGACCGGAAGTAAACACACAGGGCAGAACGCCTCTGACCACTATTATTGCCGGTGGACCGGTCTGGCCCCGACTCACATGGTGTTCCACTATAAGTGATTAATATTTTTCCATTCACATACATAACCGATTTTACTGAGCTCGGGACCCCCACTATTATTGGCGGTGGACCGGAATACATATAACTCATCATCCAGGGCACAACGCTCCTGACCACTATTATAACCGGTGGACCGGGATATATAAAGAATCATCATCCAGGGCACAATGCTCCTGGCCACTATTATAACCGGTGGACCGGGATATATAAAGAATCATCACCCAGGGCACAACGCTCCTGGCCACTATTATAACCGGTGGACCGGTACTCAATATCATAATCATCTGGGCCCGGCTCATTAATATTCCACTTTTAATAATAGTATCTTTCCTTTCTTTAATCAGCACATCGATCATATTTATTTGCCTCGAACGGGAGATCAATAACCCGGGACACAAAGGTACACCGGTCGTACCGATGCATATCAGCTACTCAGTACCCTTCAACCACGAACCCAAGGACGCAAAGGTACCCTGGTCGTACTGGTGCATAAAGCGAACTCAGTACCCTACCGACAAGGACACCTAATCCATAAGTATGCATACCCCCTAACTAGGTTCGTAGAGCTAGAAAGAGTAAGATATAGGGCCTGGCTGGGGCACAAATTCACACCAGCAAATACCAGAATAATCGTGGACTAAACCACGTCCTTAGGGTAGCGACCTCTAAGGAGTCACCATTCCCGATCTCGAGGTCTTTCACTTTAAGTAATAGTGTCTTAATTAAGGTGATCACGAAAAACAAGATAATCCGATACTTATTCACTTTCAATCGTTCTGATATCATTACTCGTTTCTTATTCAGATGATTATCCAGGATATCACAGAGAAATCATTAAGGCCAGACTAATTATCAAATACTCTTACTTGGCTAATCAGCATTATTTGAATCATATTATAATATTCCACAATCTCAAAGACATGTTAGGTACAAATTACTCATTTGCCCTTTACTTATATAATTGTTAAGTATCCATTTCTTCCTCGCCAAATTACCATATTACCCTTTGGGTTACATAATTACCAAATTACCCCTTATACGGTTTAGGTCACCAAATTATCCCCTACACTTTTTAGATCATCCTTCACCCCTCATAATTACTACACTTATCACATTTCCCGTTTGGTTGGTTATATTACCAAATCGCCCTTCTCCCTTGTTATAATTACAAAACTGTCATCGAGTTGGATAAATTACTAAATTATCCTCCTTCATTATCATGATTACTGTTTTGCCCCTTTAGTTGGTTAAATAATTATCACTTTATCCCATAATTGGCTAAATCACCAAATTGCCCCTTTAGTTGGATAAATTACCAAATTGCCCTTCTCTTTTATCATAATTACCATTTTACCCCTCTCAATTATTTTAATTGCCATTTTACCCTTTTTAATTATCATAAATCCCAAATTACCCTTCTTCATAATTACAAATATTAATTTACCCTTCTTCATAATCATAATTACTATATTACCCTTCTCCATTATTAAAATTACCATAATGCCCTTTAATTGGTTAATTTACCAAATTACCCTTCTATAGTATGATACTTATCCAATTGCCCTTCTACAATCATAATTTAATTGCTAAATTATCTTTTGTCGTTATCATAATTACCAAGTTACCCCTTACTCCCAAGTTTACCATAATATCCCTTTTATTTACCAAATTACCATTTTACCCCTTACATCCAATTTTACCATATTACCCTTTTGCTTGTAAATTACCATAATACTCCTTTTACTTCACAAATTACTATTTCACCCTTTTATATCCAAAAATTACCATTTTTATCTTTCCTTACAAAACTACCATCTTGCCCTTCTTTTCGAAAATTACCATATTACTCTTTTATCTCGAAAATTACCATCATACCCTTCTTTCTCACAACTTACAATTTTATCCTTTTTACTTATAAAATTATCATCTCACCCCTTCCCTTTGAAATTACCAAAATACCCTTTTGTTTACAAAATTACCAAAATGCCCTTTTTCACTTATGAAATTTCTACTCAACCCCTTTATTCACCATTTTTATGAATTTACTAACACTACATAAAATAATGATATTAGTACTTCATTCCTATCATCTAAGTCCACCAACATGTCATTATTCAACATAATACTCATTAGCAATCACATATATTAGATCACATACTTCAAAATTATAATTACTAAAATACCCTTAGACAATATTATCACTCATGCATTAGCAACATAATACATCATAGACAAGCATTTCACGTTCCCATCATTAATCAAACTCTTCCTTAATTATCATACCTACAGATGGTACAAAGGCTATCATGCATTTCCTTTTTATCAAACAATATGAGAAGCAACCATTTATATATATCATGCTAGGCTCACAAAACATACATAAAATCATGCCAAAATCCCTAATGTGCTAGCATACGTTTTTTCATGTATTTAAGGGAGGATTAACGGTTACCTTAATCCCGCAAAATATCAAATCTTACCAAGCATAATTAGCAACTCAACACCTAAAAATAATATCCATCATATTTATGTTAGAAATAAGAATCCAAGCATAAAAATTTATAAAAATTCAATTAATAGAACACTTAATATAAAATACCATTATACCTTAAAAATTAGCCAAGTAATTTTCAAAATAAATGGGAGCTCACGCTGCATGAGCAACGTGAGTTTCATACAAAACCATGGGGAGAAAAGGGCTCAAAGAGGGTGAAGGGAGAAAAATAAGCCATTTTCGGGTTGGGGTCTTTGGGCTAGAAAAGAAGGTAGTTAGGGGGGTTCTAAGGCAAGGGAATGGTGCAGAAGTGAAGAGGGGGTGTAGGTGGAGGCTAAGGGTGGTTTCACGGCGGCATAGGGCGGCGGAGATGGTGGCGGCAAGGCGGCGAAGTTGGCTGCCGAGAAGGGTCGAGGTGGAGGAGTTGTGAAGGAAGGAAAAGGAGAGGGAAAAATGGAGGGGTTCAAGGGCTGTTTTCGGCCAAATAATGCATGGCGGTTGTAGAGGGGGTTGCAGGGTGTCGAATGGTGGGTTGGGTGGCAGAAGAGGTGGCCGGACGGCGGCGGAAGGGGCGGTTGCAGGTGGCTCAGTGGTAAGGGGAAAAACTGGGAAGAAAAGAAAAGGGGTGGAGAAGGGAGGAAGTGTAGGGCTCGAGGGGTGGCGTGATGGTGCAGGGTAGTAGGGGGTGGTGGCAGGAGGCGGCGCAGGGGTGGGTTTCAGTGGTTGGGACGGTGGTTGGCGGCGGCGTGGAGAGAACAGAAAAAAAAATGGGGAAGAAGGAAGGAGAGAGGAGGGAGCTCGGGGGAAGGAGAAGGCTCGAAAATGAGGGGAATGAAGGGCTGGGGAGATGGAGAAAAAAAAGAAGAGGGAGAAGAGAGGGGGAGCAAGCGGCCGATCGGTGCTGCAGTGGTGGCAGGGCTGTCGGTTGGCAGGGGGAAAGAGAGGGAGAAGAAGGAAAGAATTCAGGCGGGAATGGACGGTGCAGGGGGGTTAGTTTGGCTCGAAATAGGAAAGAAAAGGACGGGGTAGAGAGAGGGAGTAGCAGGGGGCAGGTGTGGTGGCAGGCGGCGGCGGCAGTGGTCGGGCGTGCATGGAGGACGGGAGCAGGTCGGGGCGTGGGAGAAGAAGAAGGGAAGAAGGAGACTGGGCGGGCGGCTGGACCGGCGCAGGAAAAGAAAATAAGGCAAGCCGGCCGGTACAGGGGCGAAAGAAAGGAGGGCGTGTTGGGCGGCGCGCGAGGGAGAGAAGGGAGACGGGCCTGGCCCAAACGCGCGGGGAGGAAGCCAGGCCGGCGGCCCAAGGGAGGGGGAAAAAGAAAAAAAAAGAAAAGAAAAGGAAAAAGGGTAAAAGAAGGAAATGGAAAAATAGGAAAAATAAATTAAATTAATTTATAAATCATAAAATGTAATATTGTTGATAAATTATTTAATTTAATAATTTAATTCATTATAATCTAATATATTAGTTTAAAAAGGATAAAGTTGGTAAAATATTAATTTGGAAAATTATATAAATAAAATAATATGATAAATAGAAAAATATTTATTTTTAATTTGTTAAATACTCTTATCCAAATTTACATGCTCTAAAATCCATCAAATAATTAAAATAAATAATTTTACAAGCTAATTTTATTTCAAATAAAGTTATTTATTAAAATATAGGTTTTCGAAATTTTTGGGGGATTACAGTCTATTGATTTATAGTTTAAATTATCTTTAGTCTAATGAAAAGTCTGTGGATTAGTATTAATGATTCTTTCATCTTATGTTTACCCCCTAATTGGATGAGTAACGGATCAGATTTTTATTGTAATCCTTGGATCATATTAGGACTATCTTTTAGCTGAAGATAATTATCTCCAGCTAAGGGATCAATTTGGATGCAGTATTGGGTTGCTGTAGCTTCGATGGTTACAGTACTTTGTCAAGAAATAAAACAAGCTTGAGAATTGGATGCTTGTTTCTCGAGCTTCCTTGCATAATCTCTCTCTCTCTCTCTCTCATTCTCACTACTATCTTTACTTCAATTTCCAAAATCCTTATTCCACTACTTCCTACCTCATTCCATCATGTGTATCAATCTCAATGCAAAGAAACCAATAAAAAGGGCAAATACATCAGCTTTGAACATTCAAGCTTTCGTGGAAAGATCCTCAATGTGGGATCGTACAAATTGGTATTAGGATAGCTGTCATGGAGGGCCTATCACCAATATTCGTGTAGTTGAATGAATTACTTCCGACTGTTTAGGGCCGAGTTGGCTCAGGACTTGCCAAATGACTCACCTAGAAGAACCTCTCGGTGGAGACAAATTGGCAGTTCATTGACTTGGGACTTATGTTCAAAAATTGGTGTTGATGTTCAAGAATTGTAATAGAGATGTACTGTGGCTGGTCCATGGCTGTTGGTTTCCTCACACCCCCCCCCCAAAAAAAACTTTGCTGCAGGCTCAGTGTGGCTGCAGTTCCTTTAAGAGAATAGGTGCGTTTTCAGTGCTGAACACTTATTTGATTTTGGGGTGCATATGTTCGATTTGGTTGTGTTCATTTGTCTTGGGCTACAATTCCTCTCTCTCTAAGAGAAGAAATCAGTCAGATACAAAAACCTGGAATGCTCTCTCTCATACACTCGCTACCATCGCTATTCCAGTTTCCAAAATCTTTATTACACTACATCCTACTGCATTCCATCAACACGGGTTTCAAGTTGAAGGGAAAGAGAGCAATCAAAAGAACAAACATTTCTCCTGAACAATCAGCACCCCACCCTCAGCCCCCGGGGCAGGATCCTCAAAGCAGGACCATAAAAAAACCTGATCGACATTGAGATGGTCAAGAATTTAATTATTTCAACCCCTCCTTTAGAAATTTGACACTTTCACTAAAGATACTGAAGCTTGATGCCCCATTGACGGTGAATTGAAGACAGTTTCAGTAAGCTTGATGGACACTTTGATGAGCTTATTGCAATTATTTGAGTTCAGAATAGACATGTGGATGTAATGAAAAATAAAACATCTCCAGGTTACAATATTTTCTTGCTAATAGTCACATATTTAAATTGTGCCACAGATTGATGAAGTTGAATGTCCTTAGGCAGCTGAAGAGCCTAAGATATTCGTAGAGTTGATTTTCTCCACTTTGATTTGAGACACTCTTTTCCAAATTCGTGTAATTCAAGTGTTATCTTGATGAGGAGCCAAAGACCAATTGCCAAGGCTTCTTAATGTATACTAATCCTTCTTTGGTATAAGACTTGAGTAGTGTTTGAAAAGGCTTAAGGCGCACCGAGGCGCTAGGCGCAAGGCGAAGGTGCACGCTTGGGCGATGTGAGGCGCCTACTTTTTGTTTTGTTTTTGGCATATATACTTTTGTTTTTCCAGTTTTCCTTGATGCTCTCTCTATTTTTTTTTTCCAGATGTACTGGTACATTGTTTTTCCCTTCGTTGTTTTTTTTTTTTTACGTTAGGAAGAAAAAGTTTCTGCAAAAAATATATAGGACAAGGGGGACCTTTCTTTTTCCCTATATATTTTGTTTTCCCCTATATCTGCAAAAAATATATGCAGATATACCTTTGGTTTTCCCTAATGCCCTATCTGTTTTCCCCTATATCTGCAAAAAATATATACAGATATACCAAAATAACTATTTCTTGCTTTAAATTGGTGATAGCAGACTTTACAGTCTCTACAGCTTGTTACTTTTCCAAAATAACTCTTGCTCTCCCCAATTTCCATAATAATTGCAGAATATTTTTACTGCAATCAAGATTATAAATAGACTTACCTTTTTCCAACAAATGACTATTTAACTCCCCCAAGTCCCTGCAGTCTGCATGTAATTTTTTTTTTCTACTGAAAAGGTTTTTTATCCCTCTTTTCTAAATCCATCCTCCCTATGTGTCTATTGAGCTCCCAAGCAGTGCGCCTTATAGCCTCTGCACCCAGCGCCTGAGGCGCGCCTTATATGCGCCTCACTTGCCTAGCCTCGCCTAGCACCAGAAACCCCCCCCCCCAATCGCCTTGCGCCTCAGGTGCGCTTTTTCAAACACTGGACCTGAGGTCAAGTTTTCATTTGACCTGGGGAGTGGAAGAGTTATGCAAAAGATGGATGTGGCCCCACACTGAATGTTTGAAGACTTTGGGTCTTCGTTAGTTTATTTAGTAATTTCATGTAATTTATCTGTTCTGTTATATATTAGATATCATCTTTATAGGATTCTTGCCTCGTAATAAATTTAAGGATTATAGTTCTCTTTTGTTGGGTATTAGTTGCTTATAAACTAGGGCTTGTGGCATTAGTTGCTTATATACTAGGACTTGCTGCAATAGTTCTATTGGTGTCTTTTAGATTAATGAATTAGAGCTTTGTGTGTTATTGCATGCTTATGATGAAAGAAACAAAAGATATACCAGCTTTGTTTAATCAATCATGAAAGAGAAGGCACTTAAATTTCCTACAATGATGCTGCTGTGAGCCCCACGCTGTTAAATTGCAGCACTTTTTATTGGCTGTGGCTGTATCTTGTTATGAAATAGATATGGGTGCTTATGCTTCAGACTGCTGCTTTTAAGGTTTGAGTTTTGTGTTTTTCTTCTTCTGCCGCTGTATTAAATATATGCTGGGTTTTCTTCTTTCTGAAACCTTGCTATAATATTTTCAAATTCATTGTGACCACTTTCCTCTGGTGTTGCCCTTCCCTCCATATTTTGTGCTGGAGTTGATGGGACTCGCATTGGTTGTCCCAGGTTCATGGTAATGTTTGCCTGTCCAGTGTGGTGGTCACTCAAACGTTGGACTGGAAGTTGCATGCTTTTGATGTTCTTTCTGAGTTTGATGGGCACAATGAAGCAGCAAGTGGTGCAATGCTGGTGAGCATCTGAAAACATTTTGCTGATTTTGAAATTTTTTTATGTCTGATATTATGATCTGTTAATTTAGTAAAATTTGGACTCGAATGATACTGCCAAGGGTAAATGGAGGGGATACATATTCTTGTCACTATGCGATTCATCAACTTATATTCAGAGTGATTATTCCTTTCTGTATCATGGTACTAGCTACGGGGAATTTGTTATACCCTGAGAGGTGCTGGTTTTGCTCAGCCTATCATTATTTGAATTGAAGTATTTCAGGAATTAACTATTGCAATCAACCATATATTTTTTGACCTTTTCTTCTGGGGGCAGGTGATCGTTGGTCTATGGAGCTGTTTTCTTGGTAGTGGAACTGAAATTAGTGTGGATTCTCATGTACTTGTTACATTGTTTTTGTATGCAGCAATATGGATGGCTTGTTGGTACCCAATACAAACCAATGGAGTTGGTAAAATCTGATTGGACAGCAGTCAGGAATTCCCCACCATGGGCTATTGATTCCTGGGGCATGGGTGAGTTTTTTTCCCCCCCCTTTTTTGTCTTGTTTTCAGCTGCTTATTTTAAAATGGTATTGCCGAAAAATAGGTCATTAATTGAGTGTGTTGTAAATATAAATATTGTACATACCTATTGCATATCTGGTAAATCTTGAATGCTGAATTGAAGGCGACCTGGAATCTATATCATTTCTTAATATTTAACCTTTGGAGAATGTCAATATAAATAAATGATTATTGATTGTCTTTCATAATCAGAAAGAATGGGTAAATATAATTGAGCAATGAAAGGACAATAACCCCATTATTGCTCTTCTGTGCTAGCACTGTGTGTGACACGATAAGATAATCTTTCTGAGTAGGATTGGGTTCTCAACTTTCTGACATTTTGCTTAAATTCTATTTTCTATCCAATTTCTTCTAATTCTGTCCTTACTTTGACATTTAAAGTTCAGTGATTCTTGCACAGTTTAATATATTGGTAACAGGAATTTGAACACCTTCATCCCACACACGAAGAAAAGAAAGAAAAAATGAGGCACGTAATAGGACTTTTCCATACAACAATGGAATGCCTGCTGGGTTGTTTTCCTTTTTTCCTCTTCACATTCTATCACAGCGGATTTACTTTTTTCTTTTTTGTTCTGCTTTTATTTTTTTGATAATTAATGTAATTTTATTACCAAAATTGAAAATTATGCACATATTTACATCATGGTGCAGTGAGACTGAGCCTGAGGATGATCCCGTTAGTGCTCATACCTGCCATCTATCAATGGACTCCATATATCTTGCTATCTTTGTACTTCTACTGCAGCTAAAAGTCTAATTAGGTATGCTTCTGTTGAAAGAAATGGTAGGCAGACTATGTGAGGCCGTACCACCCTATAATGCCTGGATGCTTTAATGTGTTGTGGTCCTCTGACATTTCTCGTGTTAGATTTGATGTTGCAACACATCAAATGTTGGAATTTGTGGTTTTTGAAGATATCTGTCACTTCAAGCTTGGCCTTTGAAACTTAAAATTCTCAGTGTGCAAAGTCTTACTGTGTTTGTACACTCGTTGAATCTATGGGTTTTGGTAGAGGCAATGACTTGAATAGAGTTTTTCTCATGTTGCGTGAAGTAATTGTTCTTTTGTCTGCGAATACCTATCTGCATGATTCATGTTGGGATATGTATTTTTTAGTTTGAGAATTTTATATTTTCACTGCTAGGTTGTTTGATATATGAGCTTTTTTCTGGTACGAGATTGAGCAAAACAGAGGAATTGCGTAATACTGCTTCTATTCCAAAGGTTAGATATCTGTCAAACTTCCAAGGTGTGATGCAACATATCAGTAAGGGCATTCATTCGCTTGCAAAAGGGTTGCATACATTTACATTTTCGGCTTCATTAAGCTGTTTCATTCCATTTTGTGCCTTGTATATTCTCCTCAGTCTCTGCTTCCAGATTACCAGAGGCTTTTAAGTTCCATGCCTTCCAAAAGGTTGAACACATCAAAGTTAATGGGAAACAGTGGTAAGTTCCTTGAGTTAATGGTTCGTTTGAAATATTTATTAGGTTATAGCTTTATGCATCTTACAACGTGTGTAAAATTTTGAGTGATTAGGATTCTCTTCAAATGTATGCAGGCATGAATAATTATACTATTTTATATGTTTGTGTCAAGGAGTGTCAACATTGTTTGAATTTTGATATTGGATGTGTCTTTTCCTCCTCTCAGAATCTCCTGAATAGTTAGGCATGCCATGCTGTTGCATTCTTATCTTTTCCTGACATATTGATATTGCACAGAGTATTTTCAAAACAAGTTAGTGGATACCATACATTTTATGGAGGTTCTCAGTTTGAAAGACAGCGTTGAAAAAGATACCTTTTTCCGTAAGCTTCCAAAGTTGGCTGAGCAGCTGCCTCGTCAAATTGTGCTCAAGAAGGTTCTGCTCTATGACTGTGATGTGGCTTTTAACTATTTTATCCATTTGGATGTCCGTGAGACATGTGTTTATCTACCCAGATTCTTCCACTGTTAGCATCGGCCCTGGAATTTGGTTCAGCAAATGCTCCTGCCTTGACTGCAGTGTTGAAGATTGGTTCTTGGCTGCCAGCTGAAGAATTTTCTGTCAAGGTATGGTCTAATTTTTCAGTTGTATTTGTTTTTGGTAATTAATTAAGATGTCATTACCAATAAGAGCTATATGTACATCGGAGATTCAAGCTATCTCACACAACAGGGGCTGAATGCCATAAGATCGAAACTGAACCAATGCAGGAGAACAGAAAAACACCCCCAAAAAACATGTATAGTGCGTTGTCTATGCTGTGTTAAGTTTCTTGTAATCTTGGTAACTCTCTTATTATTCAATCTAATAAACACTTTGGTAGCAACACTCCTGATCAAAATTGTCAGGAAATCTTGCACTTTCTGGTATATGTGAATGACAGCTGCAAATGCCGCTCTCTATACCAATTTCTTACCTGTGACTGTTGTTCAGTTGTATTTTTCTTCCCTTTATTTAAGCATTGACTTTCCATGCTATTGGGATTTTTCTGTAGCCTAATGAATCATGTGTTCCTATGCTAAGATAGAGGGCATGAGTTTGAATCCTACCACCGACGTACTGGTGGTTCTGCCACCCCTTCTTCCCTCTTCCCCACCTGTGTGCCGACCCCTTGTACTCCCAAAAAAATAAAAAAAAAAAAAAAAAAATCTCCATGCAATTATTTTGACCGTCCAGATACTTGGCTCATATTTAAAAATCCTCTTAGGTTCTGCCAACCATGGTGAAGCTATTTGCTTCAAATGACCGTGCTATTCGAGTTGCGCTGTTGCAGCATATTGAGCAATTTGGAGAGTTCCTATCCACACAAATCGTTGACGATCAAGTATGTAACTCATTAGTACATATATAACATTGAAGTGAGAATTCCATCTGTAGTTAGTTTAATTGTTCTTATGTTTGTGTTTGGTGTTTATGATATCATTTGCTTTTTGTTTTGGGATAAATGTGATCTAATGTTATTATTATTATTATTATTGCCTATGGTTAGGTCTATCCTCATGTTGCTAATGGATTTTCAGACACATCTGCCTTCCTTCGGGAGTTGACACTGAAGTCAATGCTTGTCCTGGCCCCAAAGGTATATTTTTCTCGGTTACTTAAATTGTATACTACTCGGAGTGTTTCCTTCACAATATTTACTAATTTATACAGAATAATGCTGTTTGTTGAGATTCTGTGCATGAAAAACTTGCACTGTTGGAACTATGTCAGCTCTAATGTTTCAAGTTATTATGTTGTGTTTAAAGGATAAATACGTGTATCTGTAATGAACATCTTGTGTGTGAGGCATATTCTTTCTCTAACAATCATGTAAATGAATTAATGTACCCCTGGGCCCTGGCTCCCAAACTGTGCTACATTCACTGGTCAATTGTTTAAATATGGGTTTATCTAAATCTTAGGGAGCTCAGCAGCTGGTGGTGTCCTTATTCTAAGGTCACAGAGTAGAATGTAGAAACTTGCCTGCTGAGTTTGTTTGAGAGTATGAACTGGTTGTGGAGGGCATTTTAAGAATGTCGAGAACATATATTTTACACTGAAGATACTATTGCCACTGCGGTTAGTTGTTTTGCTTCTGAATGTGTCATCATCTGAACTTGTTATATTATTGATAAATAAACATTTGAATATGCATTTATATGTCGTCGGTATCCTTGAGTAAAAAACTCTTGCTATTGATTTATGAGATTGTGAGGTAGATACTTTTTGGTGGAGTTCTGAGATTATGCTTATTTGTCTTGCAGTTGTCACATCGTACAATATCTGGATCTCTGCTCAAGTATCTCTCGAAGCTACAGGTATTTCTGCATTTTGGTTTAATGAGTAAAGTATATGTTTGTTGCCGATAATCTCTTTCTTCTGTACTCAAGCATGAGTTGATTTGATGAAGTTAGACTCTTATGGGAGTTTCCTCTGGTTTGATCATGTCATGGGTATATTCTTAGACTCACTCCTACTTTGCTTATTGGCTACTGAAAATTATGTTTATACATTTTGCAGGTTGATGAAGAGCCAGCAATTAGAACAAATACCACCATCTTACTGGGAAATATAGCCAACTATCTTAATGAGGGGGTTTGTATTTTCCAATCTCTGTTCATGACTATGTGATTGATCTCTTAGATTAAAACACTCCTCTTGCTATAGATTTTCCTGTATGAATGGGTGGCTCGGTTACTAGATAATTGATAATATACAATTTTAGGAAGGGGGATTCAACTTCATGACCTTGTTACTGTCTTTTGTTTAGCTTGTGATGAAAATGATAATTCCTGACCAGCTTAAATTGTCTAGCATGAATTTTCTACCTTGTAAATTATTGTTGTATAACTAGGATTAGTCTGTGGAAATATCCCAAATAAAGCTGTTGAATATCTATGCAGACAAGGAAACGAGTTCTGATTAATGCATTTACAGTTCGGGCATTACGTGATACATTTGCTCCAGCTAGGGGAGCAGGTATGAAAACCCAAGTAAATCTAAATTTCTTATTGTCGTTTGCAACGCTAGGGGACTGGAACTGGTTTTGGTACCTCATGCTTGCTTACCCATCCTTTCATTGCGATCACATCTCTGTCTCTTTGTCTTGTTCTGTCAGGTGTTATGGCTCTGTGTGCTACAGCTTCTTATTATGACATCACAGAGATCGCAACAAGAGTTCTCCCCAGTGTTGTTGTACTTACCATTGATCCTGACAGGTTTATATATCATTGTATTTTAACAGGCCAGCTGATGCATTTTTTTTTACTACGATCTCTGTAATTTTCATGCTTATGTGCACCTACCAATCCCAATCCTTACTTTGGACTTATCTAGATATGGGATCTGGATCTGGTCCAAAATTAAGAAAAGGAGAGAGAAAACTGAAGGATAGTATCTGAATTTTAGTGGGATGTGTCAGAAATCCATCCATGGAAAGTTCACTCCGAAAACAAGAGTACATTTTTCTGAAAGACTGTTCCCATTTATATATCAATGCAGTCAGCAAGCAAATATTGTTCTATTGTTCTTACGGAATTGATCTACATATTAGTTCTTTCCACTCTGCTGTGATGGATCAATTTATTTGGTGTTGGAAAAAGCTATGAATATAGAATGTCCTCGCTTAGGCAACAAGTTTATGTTAATGCCGTTGCATTATGGTGTTTGTTTTTAGATTCTTGCTGCATCGAGACATTTATTTGATTATTATTGTTGTATTCTGACATATATATATATATTTTAACTCTTGCCATCAAACATTATATTCTGCTATACTTATCAGTACGTTCAAATTGTATTCCATGTTATTATTGTCCTCTTATTGCTAATATTCACTACAGTGATGTTCGATCTAAGGTATTTCAAGCAGTTGATCAGTTCTTGCAGATCGTGAGGCAATACCATGAGAAGGTATCCTTCCAACAGCAGTCCTTTTTACACTTTTAATTTCAATTTCTGTTGAGTTTGTTATTATACCATAATCTTTTCTCCTACATTCCTGAACTTGTATACAATTTATTCATCATTTTTGCATGCATAGCTAATTAAATGGTTATGGCTTACTTTAATTTCCCTTTTCATTTCGGCACCTGCTGATTTACCTTATCTCCTAAAGGTGGAGCTGAGATGGGAACTCGGCAAAGTAAAGGACCATGTGAATATGGACCAATAAAACTAATAAATGGAAACATGATATAATTGGAAAGACTAAGGAATGCTGATATTATATTGGCCTAAACTTGAAAGAAGATTGTTATGGAGTACCTTCTGTCTCATAAGTGCTTTTATTGCCAGACCTACATTTTTGGGTTTAACTAATAAGAGCTGTCTATCTGTATTGATTTCTTCTTTTTCTTCTTCTTCTTCTCTGGTGTTGACATCTTGTCTTTCTTCACTTTGAGATAGCTTTCTGTGGATATTTCTCCCTCACGTTGTAAACTTGTTTTTGTTACTACAGGGGGAAATAACAGAGCCAAGTATTGCCAATTCCATGGGAATTTCAGGAGATTCAGGTTTGCTTGGGTGAGTTGTCCAACTTATGATGACAAATATATTATAACTACTCTTATTTCTGTACATAATGTGGTGCATGCTCTGGTTTTTCTCTTCATTTCTGCTTCAGAAACTATAATTATATGATACATGGTCTATAATGTCCACCAGTTGACCAAGCTCAGCCCTTTTCCTCATTTTTGCTATAATCAAGCATGATCACCTTTGTTGCCCCCTTATGGATGTTGGCATGGTTGTATTACTATTATGTTGAATTTCTTATTTTTCTCTTTTGATCAATGGTGATGGTTAGCAATGCTATCCAGCCATTAATAGTTATCTAACTGTTTCTCTTTTCGCCTTGTACTGTAAATCATCTTTTATTATCTCAATGATTTTCTGATTGTATGCATTGTTTGAAGTTTTCAGATCTTTCATTCATCTGTAATTGATGGGATGAATATTGCAGCTCCTTTTTCTGATGCCCCCCTTTCCCCCTTGAAGGTCGTCATGGCTTTTCTGTTTCATTATTCAACAAATTTTCCCTTGGTGGATTTTTGTTAACATATGCTGTTGTCGGTCTCCATTAACATTTAGGGACCACAGTATGATTATGGTAGCTTGCCATTGTAGCTACTGTTCAATTACACTCCATTAGACACAAACTGAGGGCGCTATTTGGATGCTTTCAGTTTGATTTGTGGTCATTCTTCATCAATGATTGTTGGTGAATTTATTTGTCTGATTAACCTTCATACATGAACAAGTTGCTTTTCAAGGGCTATTTGCCTATTGTTGTTGCCATCATCTATAAGATTACTGGCATCCAAATGGAGACATCATTTATATTCTTGTCAGGCACTGTGCTTCTCTTATTATTTTTCTTAGGATTTGACATAGCTAATTCACTTCTTATACTTGTTGTTCAATCTGTGCACCAATTTTGATATTGTATTTACTAAAAGAAATGTCCTTACCGTAGAGTTTTTAATGCATATATCCCACAAGCAAACAATTCTCTTGTTACCATGGATTTTTCAATGCCATTATCTTAAAAGTGAAAAGAAAATGATTAGTGTCAAATTTTACAATGCAGATGGGCTATGAGTAACTTAACACTTAAGGGTAAAGCTTCTGAACATGCGCAACTCTCTTCTGCCGAGCCTGGGGCACCTCGTCCCTCTGTGAGCTCTAATGCTGGTCCTGGTATGTTTTGATATTATACGAGTATCTCAAACTGCATGTTCTGTTGTTTGCATTTATCATCTGATCATGGTTTCTTAGATTGTCTCGTGAGTGAAAAATTTGTTATTGTGCTGTCATAGTGTTGTCAGAGATAGCATTTGGTTGTGTAATACTAGCAACCTTCCTTTGTTAGGTACTAGCTGAATATATGTTTGTAGGATGTGCAGCAATAATGCTGTCGTTTCTTCACTATCTAGGCGTCTTGGTCTTGATATTCTCTATCTCGGGTCAGGTGATCCAGTTTGATATTCTGAGATGGATGAACAAGACTTTAGGGTTTCTTTCTTTCTTTCTTTTTGGGCGAGGATGGGCAGAAATGTCAATCATAGAAGCCGAGTTAACAAGTTGGTAATGGTGGAGATGAGGATTGGTACTCCCTCCGGTTTGATGAACTATCATGAGATTTTCCACTTGAAGATTGGTGAGAGTGAATATCAGACTATTTCATTTCTCTTACAGGAAGCAGAGAAAATATCGTGGTGAGAGGAAACACTTATTCTCTGGATTTTTTTCCTTAATTCTTCATTGAATGATATTGTGCTGGCTTTGTTGTATGAGGCAGAATGTTGGCCAATTAAACAAATAATTCTTCATTGAATAATCTGAGACTGGCTATGTTTTATGGGGCAGAATGTTGGCTGATTAAGCACACCCAAGTTAACGAGTTGTTGATGGAAGTGATGAGTATGCTTTTTTGAAATGAAATATTGCAAGAAAAGATAGAATCAAGAATGAGGTAATAAGGACAAACTGAAGTTGCGCTTATCGAAGGTAAGGTGTAAAGTTGAGACACAGGCAGTTCAGCGATGTAGATACTCATCAAGATATTTAGTTGTGGGAATATTCTTTTGAAGGACTGTGGAGAGTGGAGATGCAAAAGCATATTGGGGAAGAGGTTGGATGAGCAATTAGGCACAATTTAGTTTGTCTTGGCTTTCCGAGGACATGTTCCTGGTAAGAATATGTAGCAACGAGCAGGATAGTTGACCTTAAGTAGTACCCTTCTACCCTCTTAGCCTGAGTTTGCAGCCAGGTTGCATACCCCCCTCCCCTTTTTCTTATCAGTATTCGTATGGTACTGTGGTGAAATGCATTTTGCTTTTAGCATTATTGTGAGTTTTTTTTTATATTATTTATAGCTGCACTATTCTTTTTGGGTAAGTAATGTAAATTTGTATTACTCCCAAATGGACATGAAGTACATCCAAAAGTTCACAAGGCTACATAGAAAACAAAACAAACTACAGCTAAACATGAAATAAATCAGTCATCAAAACAAATTTTTGGAAGCTAGAGCTAGCGTGCATGTTAGCAATTCTATTAGATATTTCACAAACCAGCTGCCTCGGGATTTTCTCAAGGGATGATTTTTTGTTTGAACACTCTAGAGTTCCTCTCCTTCCGAGCATGGTAAACAAATGCATCAAGGAGGATCTTCCATGCAATAGTCTTCTCTTTGGGTCTTTCTTGTTTGTGACACTGATTTCAACTCCATATGCCAAGAACTTGGTACGTGGCCTTGCCTCATCTTGCTCAAGATCATCCCCATACAGTACGAGAGAAAAGACAGTGAATAAGCAGGTGCTCCAGAGCTTCATCTGGAGAATCACATAAAACACAAGTGGGATTAACCATACTGCCTGTTTTCCTTAGTTTGGTCTTTTGCAGCCAAGCTTCCATGTGCTGTCAGCCTTAGAATGATTTGATGTTTAGGAAATCTTAAGTGCAGGACACACAGCATCTTGGTACTCGAGGTTGTCTTTGTCTCAAGTGATGGTAACACTTAGCAATGCTGAATTTACCATGAATGGTACAGGTGGAAGTGAAGTTTTGACTATCAAAGTTCTGCCTCATCTGCAAAATTTTCCTCAGTCCAGGAAAATAAAGTTTAGACTAGACCTCCTAAACTGGAACACCTTTGAAATAAAATTCATGAGCCCATTTAACCCAAAGGGTATTCTTTTTCATATATTGTTGCCACAACCATTTACACATAGCAGTCTTATTCCATGTGTGGAGATTGAAAAGACCTAGGCCACCTTCATCAGTTGGAGAGCAAATTGTGGACCAAGCAACAGGTGCTTTCCTTTTTACCGAGGCCGACCGTGACCAAAGAAAGGATCTGCAAAGGGGTTCAATAGTGGTAATAACTCTTTTGGTAGAATAAACAACTGGGACCAGTAAGCTTGTATGCTGAAAAGCACTGCTTTAAAAAGTTGGAGTCTACTGGAATATGTAAGCAGTTTAACCAGCCAGAATCTCAGTTTGGTTGTCATTTTTTCAATGAGGGCATTAAAATGATGTCTAGTTAATCTTGTGCTTGACAGGGAACACCCTAGTGAGCATTCTTTGATATGAATTGAGTTCACTAGAGCAGTTCTGTCAGCTTGAGTCATATTACCACCACAGAATTGTTGGCTTTTGTGCTTAATTAGCTGCAAGCCAGATAAGGCAGAAAAGGTTTGAAAGGTCTGGAGCAAAATTTCAACTGATTCCTTACTAACATGTGAGAATAACAAAAGATCATCAGCAAAGGAGAGGCCATTAATCTTTGCTTTTCTACATTTGGGATGTGATTTATAATTCTGCGCATCCCACAAACCCTGGAGAAGTCTATTAAGGTACTTCATAGCTTGGACAAAGTGGTAAGGAGAAATGGGGTCTCCTTGTCTCTGTCTTTTCGTGGCTTCAAAAGGTTGAGTGGGTTCTCCATTAAAAAGTAAAGAATTACTAACTGTTGTGATACATCTCATAACCATCTTCACAAAATTGAAGGGGAACCCATGCCATGTAGAACTTGCTCCATAAAGCACCACTCAATAGAGTCATAGGCTTTACTCAAATCCAACTCGAGCATGCATCTAGGAGATGTGTGTTTTTGGTTGTAACTTCTGATGAGTTCATGAGCAAGCAAGATGTTATCACCTATGCACCTACCTTTAATAAAGGCAGCTTGGGAAGTAGCAATCAAGGAAGAATGGACTATATGCAATTAGTGACCACCTTGGAAATGACCTTGGACAGAACATTACATCAAGAAATAGGTTTGTATTGGTCCACTTTCACAACTGCTTCAACTTTGGGAATTAAGAATAATATAACCACATTCAGACTTTTGGGAAGAAAACATGAGCAGCAGAACTCTTAAACAACTCTCCAGAGGTGATCTCCCACAACATGCCAACATTTCTTATAAAATAAAGCATTTAAACCATCAATCCCAGGTGTCTTATCATCTCCCATCTCAAAGAGAGCCTGCTTGACCTCCTCTGTAGAAACTGGAACAAGAAGGGACCTCTGTTGCTCAACAAATAATAAGTGACCTGTAGCTGCACTATTAATATTTTTGTTCTTTTTGTTTGTCCATTTATCTATTTAGTTGCATTTATATATTCAGTGAGTTGCACTTTTAGTCATTTATTTGCTCACTTCATAGTTTGTATCTTCCAATGATCCTTTTCACTTATCCTTCAAAAAGATTTTTTCCTCCTTGCAATAGAAAGTCTTTTCCTCTAGCTTCAAGCTATCAGAGGTGAGGTTATTTACACCAAAACCCCAGAAGCAGGTGTGAATTTTGAACAATAGGCTGCTGTTGATTGAGTAATATGATTATTTAGCAGTGCAATGAACTGCTGTACACCCTTCCATCTGTATGTGTAAATACTCATTGAAGTTTGTCATTGTTCATGCACCTGCTTTCTGGTCTTCCTATGTAGACTTTCAATTCATCAACACCAATTTGCGCATATTCATCCCTTCCTAGATGTGGTGATATTATATTAATGATTACATCAACAGATCCCATTGTGACAGACACCACGCCTGCACCTGTTCGCACAAGCTCTAGTGTAGATCTAATTGATCAACCAGGCCCACCATCGCCAACATCAACTGATGGGTGGGGAGAACTTGAAAATGGATTAGATGTAGATGGTGGTGATAAAGAAGGGTGGGATGATCTGGAGCCACTGGAAGAACCAATGCCATCTCCTGCCCTTGCAAAAATCCAGGCAGCACAGAAACGACCAGTATCTCAACCAAAACCACCAGGATCTAATGTAAAATCTCCAGGTAACGGAGCTATTTTATAAATAATGTATATTTCAGTGTAATATTGTTGTCTCCTAGCATCTAATCTATGCTCCAGTTGTGACCAAATGAAGCTGAGCTGCATGCTATGCCCATTGATGGTTGAAACTAAAACCCTCGTTAAATAAGCCGGAGCTCTTTCATTCTATGCTCTTTAGAAGCTGCATTTCGTTGTCTTCCACTAGAGAATGAACGAATTTGGATAATTTGATTGAAGATGCTGTATGTTTTCCCAGTTACCAGTGTACAGACAAAAAACACTTTGAAGATACAGAAAGATGACGACGATGACTTGTGGGGTTCAATAGCCGCCCCTGCTCCAAAGACAGCATCAAAGCCTCTGAGTACAAGGACTAGTAGATCTGAAGATGATGACCCTTGGGCTGCTATTGCTGCCGTTCCTCCGAAGACAGCGTCAAAGCCTTTAAATCTGGGATCTTCCAAACGGCAAGATGATGATGACCCATGGGCTGCTATTGCTGCTCCACCACCGACAACAAAGGCTAGACCTTTATCTGGTTCCAGAATTAGAGGAGGCAAAGCTGCTGCTCCAAAATTAGGTGCACAAAAGATTAATCGAACATCATCGTCTGGGGTTTAGATGTGGCACGCAAAGGTCAGCAACGCCATGTAGATAGGTGAAGCAATTTGTTATAGCAAGCTTATGTACACTCCATTAATTTGATTATTTCCACCCCCCCCCCCACTGAATCAAAATCCTCACCGTGAAAAATGTTCAAAGTCTACGAGAATATTTTGCCATTTCCAGGCATGTTTGTAGCCCAAACCCGCAGATCATGTGCAACTTTGTCTGCCATTCAGATATTTTACTGTTGCCAGTAACGCTTGTTTTCTGCTATCATGGATTGCTACAGCTGGTTGTGATTTTTTCGAATTTCAGAAGATGGTCCAATTATGCAATCTGGTACTCACGAAATTGTTTGACGACATTCTTTCTGATATTCTGCCATGATTTTGTTCATTCGGTTGCCGGTGCCCCATGGATACGAGGAATCTCATTAATATGTTTTGTGCACTCTGCTCGAAGATATCGTTTAGTAGCACTATCTAGGGCTGTAAATGAGTCGAGTCGAGCCGAATACCCCTAGGTTTGTGTTCAGCCTGTTTAACTAAATGAGCTTGAAATGATGTTTGGGTTCGGCTTGTTTAATTAAACGAACGAGCTGAATCGAGTCGAGCTGAGCTTACGAGTCAAAGCCAAAAAATAAACTGAGCCGAACCCGAGTCTTATTTTTAGGCTCATTTAATTAAATAAACGAGCTGAACTGAGCTTTTAATGAGTCGAGACAAGATGAATATTGAATTGGTTTAGTTCATTTATAGTTCTAGCACTATCAATAACGCATGGAGCTCTTGAGAAAGAAAAAAAATAAAATTGACAGAAAACACCAATATTATTTGTGAGTATCAATTAGCTTTGTTCCAAATTGCTCATCACACTTCATATTGTAATTAGATGCAAACTTAGTGGGAGAACATGTACAATATGGTGCACACATTGCAGTTGGCTTGTTCAATCCTTATGCTATTCCAGCTGCTAATAGTATAATACTATAATAGTACGTATAAAGAAGTTATTTAGCATAATGAAATTACTATTAGCCCATATCTTTTTGTGTCAAAATTTTTGAGTTGCGCATAATCTATACAATGAGCTGCGTATGGTTGGTGCGAGGCTTACTATAATAATAATGTTGGATTCGACTCCAATGGAACGGGAAAGGCAAAATTAATAAGTTAATGACCCAAATAGTAAATTCTTATTGGGTGAAATAACTCCAAGAATTAATGTGGTATACTGCACCGCCCACATCTTCATGCTCACGTCCTTGCTTGGCTGCAAAGTTGGGTATTTAGCTTGGCTTGCGATACTGTTGTGCTGCTTTGAAGAGCTATATGATGAAGCTGCGTTGGCGGTTCCCAGCAACGCATTATCAAAATGTGAATTTGGGACCTTATATATATATTCTAAAAATCATAAAGATACTTTGAGCAAAATAAATGATTACACTTCAAAAAGAATAATGATAAATAAATAAACTTGAGAACACTGTCAATATCAAACATAATTGGCTTATAATGAACAATCCATAACTCAACAAAACAATTAAGCAATCGAGCGATTACTTGATAAAAAAAATAGAAAGATTACTAGGATCCGATAATCAATTGAAACATCATTCAAATAAAGCTTAAGAGTGATTGTAACTGTTGTGCATGATTAATATATTGTCATACCAAAAGTCCCTTACGGCTAGGTCTAAAAACAACAGACTAATTAATATATCTCCTAATCATTAATAAGGTACGAAAAGATATCCTAAATAGCGCACTATGAATAAAAGTAGTTTCTATTAGTTACTACACAGAATGGGTTGATAAAGGTTTACCCCATCCTTAGGGAGTACAATCAGAAAATATTTTAAGAAGATATCCTACTAAAAAATGATAAAATAATTTATCAAATAATAAATGGCTATATTAAAGCAATCAAATACCACTAAAAGTTTGATATCATTTTCGTTCAAAATATAGTGTGCAAAATTCATATATTATATGACTTAAAATAGGCAAATTTCACAAAAAATAGTTAATATAAATAATTACAATTAACATATATTCAAGTACCTAAGGGCCAAAGGACAAGTTGCCTACTCAAAGGCTATGGCAACTAATGCCATAAAGTAAGATGTCTGTGTGGCTTAGGGTATGGTGCATACTCATATACAACTCTTCTATATATTAATACAAGTGAACAAACGAGATCAAAATTATACCTTCTTATGTCATGTATCATGGGCCGAGGCTATAAATTGTAGTTAAATCACTTAGTTTGATGAACTGAGCCCAAGAGAGTACTTAACACCTTTCATTCACCTATTCCTTGGAGTCCGATCATGGTACTAAAGACGAGGACCTTAACAACAATCTAATGTCCGCAAAATATTGATGCATGTAGATGACATTCACGAATTCATCCTATGATTAGCAGAAATAACAGTCGAGACTAGATGGCAAGTGGCTGTCAATAATAATATGATAGGAATTTATGTGTTTGATTAATTAAATGATAGGCGTTAAACTTCAAGCTTCAAAAGTAGAGAGAATAACTTGACCGGTTTTTAGCATCTTTAGTTACTATTTATTTTGCTGGGTAAATACCAAATTTAGCTATCCAAACACTATCAGCTTTAATAACTAATAAATAAATTATTTACTATAGGTAGTACACATTCCAAATTTATATCCTTATCACTTAGGGACAGCCCTATTATACTTGGATGCTTAAAATAATCATCAAAATTATTATATTGTATTTTCTTTTCATTTACTTTTATATCTCTCTTTTTTACCCCAAAATATGGGTTATCACACGTCAACAACCTTCGAGTACTAGACTAACACCTTTGGTATACATAAAACAACAATACTCCACGTGCAGTTCATTTTCCTGCGGCGAGGGTACGTCAGGATCAGCAGGAAGCATTTCTTCAGCCCCAACGATCGGCTATATGCTGTTGTCTGTTACGTTGTTCTGTACTGGCTTCGGGATTAAAGGAAAAAAACAGTGTGGATAAAAAGGAAAGACAGCCTGACCTCATGGCATTCCCGCAACCCTCCCATTTGAATCTAACCCCTTCTTTCGGCCTTTATCGTAGCTTTATTTTCCATCAAATTCGTAAAGATGTACGCTTGCTAATAACCCATTCCCATTAACATTTTCGCTAGGGTAATCTCAGTGGAAAGTACTCCCAGACCTGGACGTACTTCTTGCCCAGGAATCGAAACCTTTCACCTTGATTTACAATGATATGAGAGGTCCTTCTATAGTGACTAATATTTTTGTAAAACATTGGTTCATTACTTTTATCAATAATCGTACTAGCTTTGCATAGGTTTTCCTTTTAAGAGAGAAATTTGATCCTAAAGCTATGTTAAAAAATTTCTATAGCATGGTTCAAATGCAATATCAAACTTAGATGATAGGTGATTTTTTACGCGATAAAGGCATTGTACACCTCAACAAACTGGGGTGGTTGAGAGCATAAATAAACATCTCCTTGGAGATGCTAGGGCTATAAGTTTTCAAACTAGGTTCCCATGTATTTTTGGAGAGAAGTTGCTTTAAATCCCACTTATATGATTAGTAGAATGTCTACTTGGGTTTTAAGTTTCAAAACACCCATTCATTTTTTTCACATTGTTTTCCAAATTCTAGGCTACACAAATTCCCTTGATAAATTTTGGAAATGTGGTCTTAGTTTATAGCCATGGTGCTAAGCATTCAAAACTTGATCCAAAAGCACATAAATGTATTTTTATAGGCTATCCTACTAATTAAAAATGTTACAAATGTTTTGATCCAGTTTTGAAAAAGATGTTTGTGTCTATGGATGTCACCTTCTTAAAAGGAACCTCCTACTAAAACAACCACTCCCATTTTTGAGGGAACACTAGTGAAAATAGTGTTCTAGATGATTTTGATGTAATGTTTCAACTTGATCATAATACCTTTTCTCCATAAGCAAACAAATTAAATACTAAAAATGTTAATAATGTTGAACCTACTTATGAACCACCTCTAGTAATGCCATTTTGAAAATGAAAAATCTGAAACATAGATAATTGTGAAACAATATAAAGGTCTTACATATTATAAGGACTTTATTGTATAGAAAAGGGAGACACTATTCCACAACACCACCAAGAATCTGTTCGGAGGTTGGATCATGAAATTCATGATAACACTTCAAAGGTCCCCGAAAATCTTTCTCAAGGTAATGGTGAGTCAAATTCTTCTGGTCTACCCGATCTTCCCATTGCTCTAAGGAAAGATGCTTGATCATGCAAAAAACATCATTTATTAAAATTTGTTACTTACAAAAACATTCTACCCAAATATTGTACCTTTGTTTCACAAAAGTCTACTGTTTCCATTCCTAACACTATTCTTGAGAGAAAGGAAGATGTTTATGAGGAAATGAGAGGTTTAGGAAAGAATGGTAATTGGAAGAAAATGGATATATCAATTAAGAAGAAAATTGTTAGCTACATATGGGCATTTACTCCAAAATACAACTCGTATGGATCCTTAGAGAGATATAAGGCTTGCTTTGTTACTAAAGGTTTTACTTAGGCTTATGGAGTTTAAGAGTGACCTACTCTAAAAGT
Organism: Tamarix chinensis; assembly: GCA_030549775.1. Taxonomy (NCBI): domain Eukaryota; kingdom Viridiplantae; phylum Streptophyta; class Magnoliopsida; order Caryophyllales; family Tamaricaceae; genus Tamarix; species Tamarix chinensis. The sequence goes on from CM060181.1 coordinate 84,689,317, forward strand.
TTTTCTCCAGTGGCGAATTTAAGTACAATTAGAGCACTCTTGTTTCTTGTAGCTAACCTAAATAGACCATTGAGTCAACTCGCATTTGAAAAGGAATGCCCAAGGCAAAAGGGTCAAAGTTTTTATTTTTTTTTATTTTTTATTTATCTTAGGTGAAGCAACATTTTCAAGGCGCGCAAGATACTAAGGCACACACCTCACTAGAATTAGCTAATTTTAGTCTTTAATTTCATTAAAAAAATCTACAATCAATTAAGAAAGAAAATGAGGGAAAAAAGGTAATTAGAAGACTAATAGACATAATTTTAAATGAAAGAAATTCATTTAATGTATAAAATGAAACTTTGATTAGTTATTTTTGGACTTTAATTTTTATACTTAAAATAATTAAATGTCTCATTGATAAGGAAAGGGAGGAAAATGGTCGTTGGAAGACTAGTAGACATGGTTTTAATGAGAAAAAAATGTATTTTTAAGAAGATCAAAGATATTAATAAATTAGTACATTGATGCCTCACGTTCTAGGCACACACCTTCAACTTGCGACTTCACCTTACACCTAGCACCAAGGTGTGCCTTTAGGCCTTTTCAAACACTAGAATCAACTAGATGTAAAGAATGTATTTTTAATGGCAATTTGGAGGAAAAGGTATATATAGAGCCTTCACCTAGTTTCACGAATAAATTTGGCACCAAGGTATGTAAGCTAAACAAAGCTATATATGGGCTTAAAAAGTCTCCCAAAGTATGGTTTGAAGGGTTCACAAGAATTCTTAAAATTCAAGGATATAGACAAGGGTCATTTTATCATATTCTCTTCACAAGGATCTAAACAAAAACAAAATCTTAGTTTTAATTGTCTAAGTGGATGACATAATCTTGAACAGAGATGATATAGCAAAGATGAAACAATTAAAGCAAAAACTTAGCTAGAAAATTTGAAATTAAAGACTTAGGTCAATTAAGGTATTTTCTAGGGACAAAAATGGCTAGGTCTAAGAAGGTCATTGTGGTTTGACATAGAGGTCTCCGCAATGAAACCCATTTTCCCTTTTTCTTATTTGTTATTGGTACAGAGGCCTCAAAGTGGGTGTCGGGGCTGAATTTGTGGGATGGGAATCAAGTTAGCAATAGAGGTCTCTTGATCTCGCATCTACATCTTCTACGAAGCTAATGAAGAGTAGTTGTTGAACTTCAAGGAAACTCTCCTAGGATTTTTCTTGGCATTGAGCCTCAAAGTGAATTTTCACAAAAGTTTTATCATCGGATTGAACATGTCAAGTGAATGTGGAACACCCTGCTTCTCAAAAGCCTAATTTTCATAAATATCAATGTTGATTGATAGGTTTTCACTTTTATTCTATTTTAATTAGATTATTTTATTTAAATCATGTTTCTCGTGAATTTTTTTCAAGTTTTAATTCATTTTATGGTTTTATTATGGTTTTGAATTTATTTAATCGTTTGTTGTTATGAACTATTCTAGATAGGTTTGTTCACGACTATAATTTTATTAAATTCACACAATTTGATTTCCGTTTAAAATATATTTTCATTTGTGTGATGTGTTTTGATTTTTAATATTTTGAATTCATTTTTGAATATAGCTTCGTCGTGTGATTATGACATTATTTTAGGGTTATCTTTCGTTAACGAAAATAAATAATTTTAAATTATAAAATTTATTTAAAGAGTAAAATTATTTTAATCATATAAAATATTTCCTTTGTTGAATTTATTATTTCATGAGGTAGATAAGATCATTGAAAATTTTTAAATTAAAAATATTTCCATAATCTATTTATGATTTTATTTCCAAAATTAATTTTCTTCTATTTTTCCCATTTTAGTTTATGGAGGATCCTTTTAGAAAATGTTCTAAATTAATTAAAGTTACTCAAAGTTTATAAAAAATTTCTCTAATTTATTTTAAATATTATTTTGAAGTTGTATGTCCATTTTTAATAAGTGTTGCAAATGATTTTATATAAAAGCTTTTATTGGTAAAGTCTTGTTTTTTTCGAAAATCCTTTGGATTGATTTTCATTAAATTTTACCCTAATTGGAATATCTTTTACTCTTATTTTTAGATGTTTATTTTATCTAGATTATTCTAGATAGTTTGTATAAAAAAAAAAAATTAGATCAGCACTAGCCCCTCCCCCACCTATTTTCTTTCCTCTCTTCTCTCTTTCTTTCCCTTTGCTTTTTGTGCTCCCAAACCCCGAACTCCCCTACTCCCTTCCCTTTCTCCTTCGTCACTAAACACTACCACACCACCTCACCATAGCCAGCCACCACCACGATGCCCTCCACCATCATCGACACCGGTGAGTAGTAGGGAAGTACCAACAATGTTGGGCTTTTATGAGCCCAGCTGACCACCAATGAGTGGTCCCTGCCCATCAATAAAGCTCCACCGCCCTTTACACACTTTATTTTAGCTTAATTCGTTTGGTATATTTTTTTTTTACAAACCCTAACTTCTAAATTTTGGTTTGATTGTGTGAATTAGCTATAATTCAACTAAATTAATTATTGAATTGAGTATGTATTGTATGATTGATTTGGATAGGTTAGTTGTGTGGTATATGTTGATTTCTTAAATTTGAGATTTTTGACTCAGTTATATGTGGATTTTTTGAATTCATCCGATTGAGCTATTTTGGATAAATTGAATATGCAATATACTTAAAATGTATTTAGTTTCATGTTGGAAAGTGTCAATTTGAGAATTTAGTGAAAAATTAATCAAAACTGGATTTTTAAGGAAAAACTCTTGCTAATTTAAATTAGATCGATATCTAAGTAACTTTATTAAAATATGTTAGATTTCATTTTCAAACCATCAATTTAAGTATTTGAATAAGATTTGACTAGATTTGAAATCTGGGCTAAAAAACTCTAATTATATTAAATTAGATATTTTTTTTATTTTTGATCAATTGAGCATACAATATATTATAAAACAGGTAAATTTGCATTTCTAATCATTCATTTTAAATAAACTAATAAAATTTGATTGAATTGTATTTTTGGGCCTAAAACCCTAACTTTCAAATAAAATTAAAGAATTTAGATTTCTTCTTAAATTAATTAGATAAAATTATTTGAAATAACCTTAATTGCATTCTAATATATTCAACTTGAATTAATTGATTTGAATTGTCTAAAATTATATTTTAGCCTTTAAAACCCTAATTTTTGGGAATAGTTTTATCAAATTTAGTATTAATAAATTAATTTTGATTTACAAACAATTAAATTGAGTTTTAATTTATTATTTGAAAATGACTAATTTGACATTTTGGGTGGTAAAACCTAATTGTATAAGTAGTTTTTGATAAAATTTATTTGTGTTTTTATTATTCTATGTTTGGATTAGTTTTTTCTATGATATTCAAAGGTGACCTAGGAAGGTATATTAGTGAATCCCAAATATATGGTTTCCTTCTTCTTATGCTAAAATAGCTTGGAAGCTAGGTAAACCTCCTAAAATTCTAGGTAATAGAATCTTATGTGTTAATGTGTATTATTACATATTTTGGTTATTCTAAGAGCATGGTAGTATTTGTTAATGAGGCGTGTAGTTTGTATGTATCCACCATATGGCTATCTTAGCATTCTTATGTTGTGTTGATCTTGTGGTGTGGTATCATGTAGTTCTTCATAGATATGAATCATAATGATTTCTAGTTGAATTTTATGAGTTGTTATGCTATATAAGTTGTATAAATGTACCATAATCTATTCTTTTGATATTATGTTTCTTATTTCGAATGCACGTGGTTGAGTTATTTATTGGTAATCATATTTAATGATCAATAAGAATATTTGTGATGTGTTATATATGATAGAATATGCGGTCATGGACATAAAGTATAAATAAACCAAGTAATAAGTGAAAGGAATGAATCGTGAGAATTGTGCTATAGGCCACATCAGTGGTTATAGTTGGTGGTTGTATATAGTCCACCTTGAGTAGCCTCAGAATGGTTATCGTGTAGTAGATGCCTTCCCTGTTATTTCATATGGTGTTATCTGTCTTAGTGTAGAAGCATATTCTGTATTTGCTATTGATCTTTGTGCCTTTAGCAAGGTTCCTCTTTCTACTTTATAGATAACTTATGAGCTATATAGGAGGTGTGCATACTTAAGGAATTAGCATAATGATTAATTTTCATGATGAGAGTTCTATGCTCTTGATGATTATTTCATATGGTGTTATCTGCCTTTATGCAGTAGCATATTTGTGGTATCCTATAGCCTCTATACTTGAGAATTTTGTGAATAAAACAATGTAGTATTATATGTATATATGGTTCAATGGAATTGATTACATACATGAACTGCCATATCATATGCAATATAATGAATACATGGAATAGTGAATTGTGATATCATATACACGGAAATGAGTAATAATGTGATTCAAAATGTATGAGGTACTATCTTTTGGTGGAATTGGTCAACAAGTAGTTATATGAATTGAAATAGAATGATTTTATAGTAATCTGTGAATGATATAATGGTGTGCAAGTGAATATGATATGATACTTTGTGTGAGCATGTAACACCAATCCATCTGTAATTCATAAATTTCATTATCTTCCATGTTCTTTTGCAATAAGTCTACTACAACATCATGTTCTTCTGTTGATTCCATAATTCTATAATAACCACATGTCCTTTTGTGAATTCTATGTTTTCTATGAGATATGCATTCATCTTCGGTAATGTTCTCCTACTACTCTTGTTAGTTTGTATATGGTGTTCTTCTGTTTCCCATACTCTTATATGTGAGCATGTTTAAGAATATATATGTATGTGAATCTATGTGTATATACTATTGCTATGAGTTGGGTTGTTTACTTAGTATGTCATTGTACTGATACTCAATATGTCATCATAGAAACTACGTGTGTAGGTACTTTGGCTCGAGTTTAGATGTGATATTGATTTAGGCTGAGTTAGAGCTATCCGGATTTTTGTTCCTTGAGGACTTTGTAATTGTTTGTAAATATTTTGGAAGTTAAGTTGTTGTATTGAAAAGGTAATTTGGTGTTGTAAATGACTATTTGTAAAAGATTTTAATTTTTTGATTAATATTTTGGAATCTAGATTTATCTACTTTCCTATCAACGATGATTTTATAAAAATTTCCATTGATTTTAGTTGCAAGAATTTTTTATTTAGTTTCTATTTTAGGATTTATTAAATATATTTTTATTTTTAAATCTATCAAGGGATCGATGGTAGACATTTGTCTTATGGTAGGTATAGTGGTAACACTCCTTATTTCTTGTATTTGCTTCCGTATTATATTAGTTTTCAACGAAATTTTTGAGAAGTGAAAATGGGAATGTTACAAAATGGCTGACTAGTGTTGGTGATAAGATGAGATTTAAGATTGGTAAAATATCCTTCTCCTATTTGGGTCTTCTGGTTGGTGCTTTATTGTGCTCTTGTGCCATCTGGATCTCAATTATGGAAAGAATGGAGAGTAAGCTAGCCTTGTGGATAGCTTAAACTCTATTTTTTTATGTTTTATTTTTGTATGCTAGTAAAGTCTGTCTTTACTTCCCTTTTCCCAAGATAAATGAAAATCAAATGAGTAGGATCATTTAATCCTTTTTAGGAGGAGTAAGCCGAATAGCAAAGCAAAAACCCATCTTGCTATATGGGATTTGGTGTCATGTCCAAAATCCACGAGTTGTATTGGTATTATTGAACAAAGGTTGAAAAACACCTTTGCTTATGAAATGTTTTAGGAGATTCTGGGGATCAAATTTACCTTTGTGGAAGCAGGTTGTTGTTAACAAATTTAAGCATACTCACAATTCAGTAATAAAAGATTAGCAAACTCCTAGAGGTAAAGGCCCGTGGGTAACTTTTTATGGTAATTTGTTGAGAAACCATATTGTTTTGGAGTATTTCTAAGAAGGTATTTGATATAGATTAGAGGAAGGCAAAAGCATAAAATTTTGGTCTAACTATTGGCCGGGAGATGAGCCCCTTGTTTTCCTTGTCTATAAAACAAGAGCATAGTATTTTTAGCATGGGAAGCTAGTAGGAAAATGAATGGTGATGGGACTTTCATTGACATCACTTGAATTTCAAAGGGAAGAACATCTATGGGAGACTCTTGGATGCAATGAATTAGATCATTACTCACAAAAGTAACTCAGACATGAATGTGTGGAGATTCAAAGCATTGGGGATTTTCTCTTCTAAATTAGGTTATAAGATGCTTGCTTATAAATAAAAGATGCAAGTTGTTCTCCTAGATTCTTGCTTTTGTCTAGGATGTCTACCCTACTTGATTAAACTATTTGGATGGCTAGCTATTGTGGCAGCATCTACACTTAGCAAAAATTAGCCTCATTCAAGGTTCTCAACTAGAACAATACTAATTGCCTATTCTGTAATGACAACTTGGAAGACACTTCTCATTTAATTGAACATTATCATTTTACAACTGAGATTTGCTATTAGTTATCCTCTATGTGTAATATCATGTTGTGCCTTTTTGGGGGGGGGATATAAGGAATCTTTATCTATTAGGGTAGAATGTCACTTTTTCCTCAATGGTAGCTAAATTTTGGATGACTACTTGCTTTGTCATTTTATGGTATTTGTGGAAAGCCAAGGACTCTTGCATGTTTTGGGAGAGAAATGAAATGGTGATATAGATTAATACCACGATTATCTTGTGTATAGGATGGTGGGTTCACAAGTGGTCACACTTCTTTCATGTTTATAAGAGTGCTAAATGGGTATCATGACAGACAACATAGATAGGTTGAGATGGTGTAGTAGTGATCACCATCGGTAGAAGGCTATATGAAATAGGACATTATTGCAGCCTTAATCACAACCTCTATAATAGGAGTGTTAAGGGATAACAGTGACAACTTTTGGTGTGTTTTCTCTGACCCTTGTCATTTGACGGAGATTAATGTTGCAAGGAATTTGTGATTTTCCCCCTCACCCTATCATGCAATAAGGATGGTTCTTGGCCATGGAGTGTATTATTGAATATGATTTGCGGATTGTAGTTGCTTGGTGTCATCAAGTAGAGGGAGGTCCTTAGGAAGTAATGTTGTATCATAATTTTATTAAGAATTTGTTGTCATTGTATCCTAATGTGCCTATAGTATACAAGGTAGGGAGTCAAAATTGGTCATTAATAGTCTTGTGAAGCCAGGACTTTCACTGGTTGCATGGCAGAATGTTTTTTTTTGGCTTTAATAAGCTTGGGTGGAAATTTTTCATTCTCTCCCCCTTTCTCTTAATAAAAATTAATTTTTCTAAAAAAAAGTATAGAATGAGTGGTTGTAATGTTGATACTTCAATAGAATCTATTGTTAAACTTAGGTTAGTTAGAGATGGAGGTATAGTAGATATAGGTGGGCATAGGAATGACAATTCTCTCCACGGGTTCGGGACCCGTCAAGGATTCCTTGTTCAAGTTTGGAGGAGATTTTGGGGATTGGTTTTAGGTTCGGGAATTTTTTCAAAGACGAGTTTGGGGTCCCCATCCCTAAATAATTATATACATATAAAATATAAATTAAAAATATGTAGTGAAAAAAATGAAACCGAGTATCGGAGATGGGATAAGGTTTCTGGAATGGGGTTGGGTTTCGAATTGAGTTTCAAGTTTAGAGAATGAATCGATAGTGAGGAATGGATATAGAATCAGATTAGATATGAGGATTTGATTGCCACAAGGATCGAGTTAGGGATTCCCCGATACAAAAAAGGGGATTGGGGATTATTTTTTTTATCGGGTTTGGGTTTAGGTATGAGGATAGGGTCCTCACCCAAACCCACCCCATTACCTTCCTTAGGTAGGCATAAATGACTAATTTACTTGTCGCACACTTTTCCTAACATAGCCTTTGTTGTAAGTATGGTGGTTATTTCGTGCAGTCCACATACAAGCTATAGCTTGAAGCAGTGTATTGAATCCTTCAGTATCTAAAAGTCACATGGGGAAAAGGACTTTTCTTCAAGAAACATGAAAAAGAGGAATTGATGTGTATACTAATGCAGATTGGGCAGGATTGATTACTGATAGAAGGTTAACTTTTTGGGGGCAAACTAATTACTTAGAGGAGTAAGAAGCAAAGTGTAGTTGTTAGAAGCAATGTCAAGGTTGAATTTATATCAATGGTTCAAGGAGAGTGCACAATTCTTTGGCTACAAAAGTTTCTAGCAAAACTTAATAGACCAATAAGTCTTCCTATTTAGCAATACTGATAATAAGGTAGCTATCAACATTGCTCAACATCCAATTCTGCATGACAAGACAAAACATGTTAAGATTGACAAAAAATTCGTAAAGGAGAAACCTAAAAAGGGAATAATTTACACTCCATTTGTCCTGATCACGCAAGAAGTTACACATGGTTTAATTAAGGGTTGGTTGAAACAACCATATAAGTTTCACATTAGCATGTTGGGAACAATAGATATCCTTGTATCAAATTGAGAGACAGTGTCAGTCAATTTAGAAATAAATTAGGGAAGTTAAGATTTGGTTAAATAGATTTGAATTAATTTAATCGATATATTATTTCGCCAAAGGAGATAAATTATATCAATAAATTTAGGAAAGAATCAAGGAAGAGAAATTTTTAGTCAATCTCTAATTATTTGGGATAGTTTTTTGGTCCTTGATTTTTAGGGATTCTAGACGTATTCACTTCCATATCCTTCTTTCTTTATTCAGTCAACTATTTAAAATGGGTTGTAATATCTAGTTTTCAATGGAATAGTACGACCAACTTCTTCCTTTCCCCACAATGTACTTTTTATTGTTAATTTACAATTCACACTATCAAAACAGATAATAACCTGTCCTATAGTGAACCAAATTCAAGAACAAAGACCAACAACTCACATCCTCTGTCTGAAGACATTAGAAGGCTACAAGCTCATTATGTTTGACAACAATTTCGAATACATTAGTGAAAGAGGTAAGTAGGCTGAGAGTAAGATATTCCTTTCGAAAAACTTTGATCTGTGAACAATTTGCATTTCACTCACAAACAATGTGTGTGATGAGTGACTTTTCCCCTTTCCCACCATAATGATGTTTGATGGTACATATATATATATATATATATATATATATATATATATATATATATATATATATATATATATCCCTAGCTCAAGATAATAGTAAGGGATAGTACATGCCCACATTCTTCTAAGAGTAGTTATAAATAAATAAATAAATGTGTTTGTATACTTATATATATATATATATAACCGTGTAGATCATTTTAGTAGACTTCAAATGGAATTATGCTAAAGCTAGCATATAGAGAAGCCCTAATAGCATGGGTAGAGCAGATTATTCCCATGATACTTAAAAAAAATTGAGGAATGCCTCACAGACTTGGGATGTCATCAATCTTTGTGATAAACAACACATTTCAGGTGCAAAGTTATATTATTCTTAGTGACATGATCACAAACTGTATATCACACATGAGGTAATAAATGCCTAATAAACCAAGGTTGTGGGTGATGGATAATATGGGGTGGAGTGAAATAATAGAACATCCACATTTGAGATGAGTTAGGATAAAAGGATCATAAAGTTTTGATTAGGTTAAAGTTGCCATTGTAAAACTTGAATTATAATAGGGCAGGCAAATACAACTTGATTGGTGACCTATAAATCAATGGAAAAGATAAGAACAAAAGTTGTACTTGATCAGTTATTTTTCTAATGAAAGGAAAGGAGAAGAAATTGGAGGAACATACCCCTTTCCATCTATCCAAAATCAAGAACATGTGAAGGATTTGGCTATGGTGAACTAGGGATCTGAAACACTAGGGCTCATAATGCTCTATAATTTAGGGGGGGAAATGTTGTCAAAGGAGGCTAAAAGGGATGGTTTGTTGGAAACTAATAGAAAACAAGATCAAGTCAATGCATAACAATAATGCAAGTGGTACACTAGAAGAGTGGCTCAAGGAATTTACAAAATTGATGCATATGTAGCTTCTGAATATGCAGTGCTTGAGGCTGGTTACTGAGGGAACATCATGGTCATATTTTATAATATGTAACCAAGTGCATAACATAGGTACATTAAGCTATTTTACAAGATACTCTAGACATTCATGAGACCATGGATCAGATAGAAAATAGATTTTGTAAGGAAATTTCAGTGCCTGATAGTCTTATAGGTATGAATGATTTCAAAAATCAGAACTAATTGTTCTCCACCTTCTGACTTGGTTCAAGAGATTATAGTGACTTGGTCTTTCTTTGATGATCATACCTACAAGTTCACTTACAGTGAGGGAAATAGGCCTGCTCATGCTCACTAAGAAGATGACACTTAACTACAATAGTTCTCCTCCTTTGGAACTCTTGGCATATTGACATATCACCTATAAATAGCACAGTGATCATCCTTATGAAGTTTTCTTTAACCATAGTTTGGAGTTCCACCGAAAATAGATGAAAAAGTTCATCCCATCATTTCACCAAGTGTCACTCCCTATTGGCAAGAGAAAAATAAAAGTGCAAAGCCAAAAGACCTTGGAATAAATGCACAATAAAAGTAAACCCAGCATAAAATTATTAAGAAAGAGTCAAACAACATAAAAACCACAGATAATGAACAATGAAAAATTGATCGTGAGGAGAATAGGATACAAGCTACAATACAACCAACTATCACTAGGCCCGTCCACAAATGTCAATTAACGTAGGATATCAATAAGGAGCTAACACATCTATTGACTAAGTTGTGAAATATGAAATAGAATCCGAAACTCCAATTGACTAAGTTCCAAGCAGCTATCCTATCCTTTCTAGATCCACATCAACTACTTAAGATAATCATAGTATTGAAATGCCCCGAAATTTTTTAATTTTAAATAGTATATTTAAATGAGGTTTTATTATAAAATTTAATTAAGTATATTATTTTATTTAAAATAAAAGGAAATTAATTAGGGTAAATCAAGAATAAATTTATAAGTATTTTAATTAAGAGGAATTTGGGTATTTTAACTAATTAAAGATTTTAATTTGGGAATTAATTAAATAAATTATATTATTTAAAATAAGAAGGAGAATATAGTTTGAAATTAATAATAATTTTATAAATAATTTAATTGAAAAAAATTGGGGTGTTTTACTAATTAAAATAGAATTTATGGAAAATATTTTAAAAACCCTAAATTAGCCTAAAAAGGAAATTTAATATTTTTATTAAATAAATATTTTATGTTAAATACCCAAAATATTATAATTAATTTATTTAAAACCAAAACCTTAATTTTATCCTTTTTCCTTTTTTCTTTTTCCTTTTATTTTCTTCTTTTTCTCTCTTTCTTTCTTTCTTTTTCTTCTTCCGTGGTTGGGCCTGGACGCGGCCCAACCTACCTTTTCTTTCTCTCCCTGCGGCCGAGCATCGCTAGCTACTCCTGCGTGTGCCCAAACGCGGCGTTTTGTCCATTTTAATGACGAGACGACGCGTCTCGTTTAATGAACTAGTAATCGGCGCCAACCTGCCCGATTCTCTTTTTTTCTTTCTTTTCCCAGCCGATCGGTCCATCTCCTTTCCTTCTTCCTTCTTCCTCCTTTCTCCTCCGTCGACACCGTTGCAGCTCAAGACACCAACAATGGCGTCTCCGGCCACAGGGACTTTGACCAGCTGTTTCTTGGCTCATTGTATTCCTATTTACTCAAGGAATAAATTGGCGTAAATCTTGTCCGTTATCTCTTGCCCGTTTCTTCTCCCCAGCCTCGTGAAATTTCAAAGCAACCCAAACGATGGCCGATCAATTATAGCCACCGACCACCCAAATTCTTGCACTTAATACCTCCCTGTCAAGCTTCAACACCCTATATCTCATCTACCATCTATAAATAGCCTAATGGTAGGAATTTTGGATTTTTTTTCTCACCCAAAACCCTAAGCAAGAGCTGGCCGCCACCGTGACTTCAGACGCAGCTTCCGCCGCCGATAGCCAACCTCATCGCCACTGCAGCATTCCAATTTCTTCCCTGAAATTTCCTCTAATTAACTAAATCACTTTCAACCTTCGATTCTTCTTGCACGGGTCTCCATAACCGTGCAAAGTTTGTAGCTCATCTCGCTAGAATTTTCACCCCGAATCCTTAAAGCCGCCATCTGCCGCCGTTTCCGCCACTTCTACTACCCTTTGAACATCCCAAAAACTCCCTCTAATCCTCCTCCACCAAACCATAACCTTATTTTATTTTCCCCTACTCCTTCTCTCTTTTTCTTCATCTTTTTCCCTCTAAGATTATTTTTCCGGCCACCGCCGTGAACCACCGTCGGTGCCACCCATTCCTGCCGACTCAAGGTGAAACCCTAGACCTCCTTAGTCATTATTTACTATTTATTGTAAATTATTCCATTTTTATTTTATTTATTAGTAACTATTCGAATATAATAATTGTTTTCTTGCTATTATTATTATTATTTGATATAAAATTTATGCGGAATTGTACTTGTAGGGTGGAGAGTGGTAATAAAATAATTTTATTGTTAGTTTCAAATTTTAAGTTATTAATTGAATTATTATATGATTATTATCATTCTTATTCTTATTATTATTAATATTATAATTATTAGAATAATTATTATTAACATTTTATTTATTTATTCTGGAAAATCCTAGGCCCTAATTTTATATTAACATTCGCACTTATGTATTTTCATATTATTATTTCTATTGTTCTTATAACCATTAATAGTAATATTATCATTATCTTTATTATTTCAATATTATTATATATTAATAAATAGTAGGTCATTAGTTATAAGTAGGGTCGAAACCCCACTTTAAATTTTAAAGCTTATATATTATTGTTATTATTATTATTATTCTTGATATTATCTTTATTTATAATATTTAGTTGTTGTTGTTGTTGTTCTTATTATTATTATTATTATTATTATTATTATTATTATTATTATTATTATTATTATTATTATTATTATTATTATTTTATCTTTACTCATATTATTTTGGTGAAGGGTAGAAACCCTTATATCACCTTTTTATTTTGAACTACATTAGTTTTATTATTAATATTCTACTAGTATTTTGTAGAGTCAATTCTAATATAATAATTTTTAATTAAAAATAAGGTCTTGGGATACGTTAGAAATAATAGCATTCTTAAGAGGAAACCTAATCCTAGTATTTTTTCCCATAGTAGGTGAGCCCAACCAAAACCCTCAAGTGGTATAGGAGCATGCTCCAAGACCTGTGACATTTTTAGGTAAGGGTTTACTAAGGCCATTGGATGTCTATATGCATTATGTGCTGCATATGCCATGTATTCTATGTTATCATCATTAATTATGTGGTATATGATATGATATGGAGTTCATGTATGATCTTGGGTTGTTATATGGGATGTGTTTTATTTGTAAGTGATGATATGCGATGTGGCTATAAGACATGCATGATAGGGTTGTAAAGAATGATGGGGGATGTTAATTGCATGATGCTAGGGTATTACTGGATGGTATAGACGATGCATGAGAATTAGGGTTTGCATGGATGTGTGGTATGTTGCATGGCATTAGGGTCGTATGGAAGTGTGGTACGTTGCATGGTATTAGGGTTATATGGGAGTGTGATACATTGTATGATGTTAGGGCTACATGGAAGTGTGGTATGATGCATGGGAATTAGGGCTTGCATGGGAATCAGAGTTTGCATGGAGACATGGAGTTAGGGTTTGCATGGGAGCTAGGGTTGCATGGAGAAGTGGTTTACCTAGAGTTAGGATTTGCATGGAGTTAGTCATGCATGTTTGGGTAAAGGTATGTGCATGGAAAATATTTATGAATAAGATATTTAAGATATTAATCTTTTAAAGTGGAAGATTATTGAGCCGAGTCTAGATCGATCCACCGGTCAGGAATAGTGGTTAGGGTTTTACCCTATGTGCGATCGATCCACCAGTTATAATAGTTGTTAGGAAATGAGGTCCTATATATGACCGACCCACCGGTAAAAATAGTGGGGTGACTCGAGCTCAATGTACACAAACCAGAATCGTTAAAGCTCTTAAACGATACTAATTACTTACAGTGAACACTATGCGATTAGGAACCAGACCGATCCACTGGTCAGGAATAGTGGTTAGGGTTATACCCTATGTGTGACCAATCCACCGGTAATAATAGTGGTTAGGGCATGATGCTCTATGTGTGACCGGCCCACCGGTTATAATAGTGGGGTGTTCCTGTACTCACATGGATTGATAAAATGGCTTGACGTGTATCGACTTACGATGAAAGAAAGATTAAACCATTAATCCAGATCTTTGTGGAACTGATATGTGAACTTGTTGATATTATGCTATGGATTTCATTATATGCTTTGATGTATTAGATGTGTAGTTTGAAATTTTATGCTGATTATTATCTTGCATGATTCGATGTGTAAATGTGTCGGCCTTAGTATTTGGTTACCTTACTTAGTACGTAACGTACTGATCACCCTTTTCATGGGTGCTGCTCATTCCCACGAGTAGTATGCCTTCTGAATTTGTGCAGGTGGGCGAGACATCAGTTGGGGCTGAGTATTGAGCATGTTTTAGCTTAAAGTTCGAGAGTGTTGTGGCCGTATTCATTCTTTACGCGATTTCATTCCTTTTTTTATTTCTTTGGTATAGTAATTACCATTTTCTGATTCATTACTCGATTGAGTATTTTAATGAACCTTTTATCGGTTGTAAATTTAATTCTCTTTTAGAAATGAGTTACATTTCTTGATGCGTACTCTGATTTCGTTTTACAACCGTTTAATGATTATTTGAAGTTTAGTTTGTATTAATTTTGTAATTGATTTTTAATCTTTTCTTTAGCCTTAGCACTTGGTACTGGAACGGTCGGAGAGAGCCGGTCTGGTACTAAGTGTGGCAGTAACATCCCCAGAATTCACGGGTTTTAAGTATTTCTATTTTAATTACTTCCGCTTTAAAAAAAAGAGTAGTGAATTTTGGGGTGTTACAAGTATAGTGTAGAAGTAATTAGCTAATATCCACAAGTTTGAGTTACCTATCTGGTCCAACAATGATGCACCATAGTGTCCAAAACCATCCATGCTTTTACCAATGATGTAGCTCAATGTGATATGATTAAATCAGTACAGATCATTATCACCAACGAAAAAATTTAGATTTCCATGGACTCACATAAAGTATGCATAGAAACGTGATGATAAGAACCTAGAACATTTGTTTCTGATGCTTAAAAAGAAGGGGAAAAAAGGATAGTAGAAAATTTCATCCAAATCATAGAATAAAGGATATCAATAGTGAGATGCTATAGGTAAGCTATCACCATTTACCTTTTTTCCTTCCTTACCAACAGAACAAAAAAGTTAGCACTCAAAAGCATCAATTTCAAACCGTAGTTGATCATTTTTAGTATGCATGTACCGGCAAAAGGTTGTTCGACGCAGAGACATAGGACAAGTTCAATAAAATAATACAAAGGCAATGGATTCACAACTGGGTTCCACCAACATCACAATAAATTAATCCACATCCTTGATGGGAAAATTATTTTAAAGTCTTCCTAAGTCAAACCATTTAAAGTCGAACAATTTATTTAGTATTTAGGTCACTTGTAGTATTATCCACTTTACATGTACATATAGCTAACATCAAGTGTACGTTTGTGCATAATTAGATGTACATATTAGTATAGTTATATGTACATAATAGTTTGTATTTGAAACTAAATACTTTAGGACCATATTAATTTTTATCCTATTAATTCCTCTTAAGTGGACCTCAAACTAATTTTCCCCATCCTTGATCCTCCACTTCATAGAATAACTTACAAGCTCCAACATTAAGAAGGAAAATACCTACTTCTAGTAGCCACCACCATGGGCACTATGGCCCTCCTTGATAGTAGCAGTTAGAAATGGAATCGAAAAATCAGAGAGCTCGAAATGCTTCTCCTTCATAATTTTCTCCAAGTTAGCTTTCTTCATATTAGTGCAGCTGAAATACCCCAAAACCCTAATTTTAACAAATTATAACTAATTAAGGATTTATTATGGAAATTAATTAAATAATTTTTTTTATTAAAATGAGAGGAATTAATTAGGGCCAAATCAAGAGGAAATTAATAAATATTTCAATTGAAAAAAATTAGAGTATTTTGCTAATTAAAATGGAATTTAGAAAAATATTTCAAAAATCTCAAATTAGCCCAAAAAAAGAGAATTAAGTATTATTTTATTAAAATATTTTTTTAAATATGTAAAAATACTAAAATATTCCAAATACCCCCAACCAACCTATTTTTCCTTTCCCTTTTTCTTTTCTCTTATTTTTCTCCTTATTTTCCCTTTTTCTTTCTTTCTCTTCTTCCCCAAAATTAGGCCAACTCCACGCGACCCAATCTCCCCCTTCTCCTTCTCCTTCCGCTCCTGCACGGCTCGAGCCCGCGTTCCGTTGCCTAGCCACCCAGTTGGCTCCTTCTTTTCTTTCTTTTCTTTCCTCCCCGGACCACCAATCCACTCCCCTCCCTTTTTCTTCTTCTTCTTTCCCCTCCCCTTTTGCGACCTACAACTCCCCCGACCTGCGCCTTGATTCTCACCACCTACTACGCCTACTGACTGGCCAACCTTCCCCTCTCTTCCCCACTGATCGACCTACCTTTTTGACCTGTCCAACCTCCCCCTCTTCTCCTGTGCCATTCCTTCTCTCCAACCCAATCACAGCCTGCAGGGGTAAACCTACGGCAACCTATCATCGCGGGTCGGCGTGCCCTATCCCACTTGCCCCCTATTTTCTCGCTTTCCTCTATCATTTCCTCCATCATTTCCTCCTCTAATTAGCCTATATATATATTGTGATACCCCAAAATTTACAACTAAAAAATTTCGTTTAATGAAAAGGTTTATTCGAAGTGAAATCACAAAAACGTAAATTATGGGGATATTACCACCACACTTAGTACTAGACCGGTTCACTTTTACCATTCTAATACCAAGTGCTAAGGCTGATTGGGATATACATCGAACACGAGTTGAGAATTAAAACGAGCATTCATAAAAGAAATGAGTCATTAACCGTACAGGAAATTAGAGTGCGGTAATTAAAAGGTACAACCCAAAAGTACAATTTTCAAGTACCAAACGACATAAACATTGTACAATATAATTAAACAAAATATAACGATACAAGAAAGACAAAAAGGATGATAGAATCTAGCCATGTCACTCTTGACCCCCCAAGCTAGGTCTAGGCTCAACTCTCAGCCTTGCCCGATGCCTTGTAAGTGTTGTAGGCATTGAAGATAGAATCACCGACCTACACCAAGTTAGAAGGGCCTTCTGCTCGTGGGAATGATTAGCACCCATGAAACGGGTGGTCAGTATACTACGTACTGAGAAAGGTAACCATGCACTAAGGTCAACACATAATAGCACATAACATAATCACAACAACATGATAGCATACAATCTCTTAGGTAAATAAAGGCCAACAACGGTCTAGATAAACCGATTATTTATTCTCTAAATAGTACTCATTTCACACCATAATTTTTGTTAATTCATGCAAGTACAAGAACCCTACTATTATAGCTGGTAGATCTGGTCACTTACAGGTCAAAACGTACCTGACCACTATTATATGTCGGTGGATCGATCTCCAGGGCAAACGCTCCTGGCCACTATTATGCCAGTAGATTGGTCTGGCTCTGATTCTCATGGTGTTCTACTATAAGTACTTAGTATCTTTTACGTGTCTTAACAAATTTAGGGCTTGGCTTATTGAGCGCGGGATCCCCCATTATTATAACCGGTGGATTGGTCACTTATAGGGCAGAACGCTCCTAACCACTATTATATGCTGGTGTATCGGTCTGGGCCAAGTTCAATAATCTTCCACTTTGCATGATTAGTGTTTTACCATATCTTATTCGACAGATTCCTCCCTAGACATGCATGGCTAACTCCAACTATACTTATCCTCCTAAGAGGGCCCGTCCCATATCTTGAGACCTTTGCACCTCCTAACTCGCCCCGACATCCTTCCCATAATCCACTTACTTACACCAGGACCCCAACTCCTATGTGTGGGGATCGAGGCCCACACCTTATACCCTCAAAGTCCACTCACCACCTTACCCTTGGATTTTCTCCAGAAACCCTAATTTGGGCCTATGTGGCCCCTCTTTCTCCACCTCACACAACCCAAACTATTTTAACACCCCACAGGTCACGGCCCCTTAGATTCAACCCTCACTTCATGCCCCACTCATTCTCATTCATTTTTATTATTTTCCTTTTCTTCTTCCACCTCCTCAAATTAGGGGTTTTTCCCAAACCCTAGCCTGGTCTCCTATGCACCCTTATACTGTCTCACGTACTATTTTTCACCCAAAGCCCCCAGTCACCCAAATGACACTTCTATTACCTTCCTCATGCCCCAAGGCAACTTTCCATATGTAAAGTTTGGCCCCATGTAAATTCTAACCATCCCATGCAAAACCCTCAATATTTATCTTGCCAAACCCTAAAATTCCCATACAAACCCTAGTTCCTCCCATGCAAACCCTAGTTTCTCCCACTCTTTCATTTTATTTAAATCCCCCCTTTTTATTCACCACTCATGGATCATGGGTTATTTAGGTCATTCTTACCTACTTTAGCCAACTTACTTCCCCTTAGTTATCTTATTTTCCCATTTTTCTCTTTGATTCCCCATCCCACATTACCACATCAAATACTCTAGCATGCATGTCCTAAGGGCCACATCACATCACGTCACAACTTGCAACATATCCATATTAGCACATACCAGAAGAGAGCACATGAACATACCTCTGTTCCAAGCTGCGCTACACATGAAACAGTTAAGATAATAGCATATAGAACACGACATATAATTATATAGGACATCCAAGGCATGTAAGACACATAGCACACATACGACCTTAGCTATACCCTTACCTAAAATGTCGCTGGGCATGGAGCACACTCCTACGCCTCCTTAGGGTTTTGACTTGATTCACCTATAAGGGGGAAATACTATGGGTTAATCTCCGTCTTACCAAAATTACCATAATTTCCTATCTCACCCTTATTATGGAATACTATTAAGGCTACTAATGATAATAGTAGTTTTATAATTAAAAGTAGGGTTATTACTCTCAAAATAATTAATCATGCCACAACTAACCAAAGTAAGTCTTAGTAATATTCATAGTATTAAATTAATGGTTTCAATATAACCAATAATAATATTATTATTGTTAGTTTTTATAACGATACTAATATCGACCCCAAATTCTAGTAATAATAATAATAATAGTGGTGAAAATAATATAAAAGTAATGGCCATAATGATACTTATATTAATAATGCTAGTAGTAGTAGTAATATTAATAATGATACTAATAATAATAATAATAATAGTAATAGTGATAATAGTTTCAATCTTGATAATAATGCTAATAAGGTTCTAGAAATCATAATAGTTGCAACGTTGTGATAATATTGTAAAGTGTAATATCTTAATAATAATAATAATAATAATAATAATAATAATAATAATAATGATGATAATGATGATGATGATGATGATGATGATGATAATAATAATAATAATAATATATATATTATTATTATTATTATTATCATTATTATTATTATTATTATTATTATTATTAAGCATGAAAAGGGGTAATAGTACTATAATGACCATAGTGTTAATGATAATGTTAATAATAATAATAATAATAATAATAATAAGCATGAAAAGGGGTAATAGTACTATAATGGCCATAGTTAGAGTTAATATTATCAGTAATAAAACAATGATAATAGTAGTAGTAATAGTAACAACAAAAATAATAATAAGGATAATAATAATACTAATAATAATAATAAATTTGTATTCTTTTAAATAATAATACCATTAATTAGAAATATTTCTGGAATAAGAGTTATAACATAGTAATAGTAGTAGTAGTAGTAGTAAGTAATACTATTAATATTAAAAATAATTATTAATTTTATAAAAAAAAGGTTTAAGGGTTAAGAAATTGGAATACCACCTAGGCTTGGTGGTGGAGTTGGCGGTGGTGGCGGCGGCGGTAGAGGAGTAAGAGAGGTGGAGAGATGGGTGTAGAGGCTAGGGGAGAGGGAAGTAGGGGGAGATGGAGGTGTGGGGAGGTAGAGTAAGGTCCCCTGGTTGTTTTAGGGGGTAGATGTGGAGTTATAGGTGGCAGAATCGGTGGCAGACGGTGGCACGAGGGGTGGCACAGAGTTGAAGTGGGTTATTCGGGAGGGGGACTTTGCATGGCTAGGGTGGCTTGTGTAGGGCAAGGCAAGGAAGGAGGGTGGCTCACTTGTGTAGAGGGTGGTGCAGGGAAGGTTTTGGTGGCCGGAGTGGGCGTTGGTGAGGCCGACGACGGAGAAGCAGCGGTCTGTTTGGGCGGTGGAGAGCGGTATGATTTCTGGACTGCCAAAATCAAAACCTGATTATGGCTGCCTTCGGGGTTATATATTGATCAATTGAAAGGGAAAACGACAAAGGGGAGCAGGAAAGTAGGGGAGCAAGGGTTATGGGGCACCGACCGGCGAGGGTAGATCGGCGCAGGTCTACCTTCGTAGGCCATTTTTGACGGGAAAAAAAGGGATGGCACATGCAAGGGAGGGGATGACCGGCCATGATGAAATGACAGGGAAGATGACGGGGAAGAGAGGAGGAGAACGGTGGGTCAACCAGCATGATTGGTGGCAGAAATCTCGGCGCCGATCGAGGGAGTTGCAAGCGGCGCGAGGAAGAAGACGACGCAGGAGAAAGGGGGAGGGGTTGGACCGGCGGTTCAGGAGAAAAGAAGAATGAAGGAAAAAGCCGGACTGGTTAGGATAAGAAGAAAAAGAAACGGTGACACGAGCTTGGGCCGTGCAGGGGGAAGGGGAGGAATTGGGCCGAAGGCGGGCCGACCTAGGTCGGGGAAAGGAGAAAAAGAGGGAAGAAGAAAGAGAAGAAAATGAAAGAAAAGGAAGAAGAGAGGGGGGAAAAGAAAAAAAGGAAAAAGGAAAAAGAAAGAAAAAAGGTGGGTTGGGCTTAATTAACATATTTTGGGTATTTTGGGATATTTAGAAATATTAATATTAAAATAATAATTAAATTCTCTTTTAAGGTTAATTTTGGAATTTTGAAAGATTTTTCCTAAATTTCATTTTAATTAGCAAAATACTCAAATTTTCCTATTTAAATTATATATTATTTTCTCCTAGATTTACCCTAATTAATTTCCTCTTATTTTAATAAAAATATTTTATTTAATTAATTTCCCTAATAAATTCTTATTTTTTCATAATTTCCTAAATTAGGGTTTTGGGTATTGCATATATATATACCCCTTAAGCAGCCAAAATAAAATTTTTTTTGATAGCCCAGAATTTCCTGACCTTGGCGCCACCTTCCGATTAGACGTCGTTGCCGTCGCCCAGCTCCGCCGCTCGATCCACCAATAGAACTACTCCTTGCATCACCCTCTACCAAACTATGTCACCCTACGCCCTCAATTTTCCTTGTACGAGCCACCCCAGTTGTGTAAAGTACCCTTCCCGAGCAGCCATACTTCTACCCTTACAGCCCTTCGCACCACCGTTCGCCACCACTCCTGCCGCAACCACGACCCCATACACCTCCTAAAATTCCCTACAGACCTTCTGCTACCTCCCCTACCCTCCTTTTCCCTTCCTCCCTCTCCACCACCCTCAGCCACCACAACACCGCCACTGCGCTTCCGCCTTTGGCTGTGCCACCACCTCCATTCCAACCCTCTTCACCTAGGCATCCACCACCACCTCAACTTCCACCCTCATTCCCCTTATCCTATCTCCAACACTCAACTATCTCTCTTTTCTCCCCTTTTTCCCACCACTGCCACCGCCGTCGGTGCCGCCAGTCACCACCACCCCTAGGTGGTACCCTAACTCCTCTTAACCCTTAAACCCTAATTATGCAATCCTTATCCATTTTGACTTGTATTTATATTGTTATTATGTATTATTATTATTATTATTATTATTATTATTATTATTATTATTATTATTTATCATACTTATTATTATTTATAGCCTCATAATATTGTATTGTTATTATTAATAAATGGTCAAACCCTATTTACTATTAATCCAACTCTTATTATTATTATTATTGTTGTTGTTGTTGTTTGTTGTTGTTGTTGTTATTGATATTATTATGTATTATGTATTATGTATTATGTATTATTATTATTATTATTATTATTATTATTATTATTATTATTATTATTATTATTATTATTATTATTATTATTCATATGTATTATTATTCACCATGGTATAATAATAATAATAATAATAATAATAATAATAATAATAATAATTATTATTATTATTATTATTATTATTATTATTATTATTATTACCAATATTATTATGGTATAACTATTCGAACCATTATATTATCACTACTTCAAATATTATTATTAATATCATTACCCTAAGCAATATTAGTATTTTTTTAGTATTAATTTCATTATATTATTATTTTATCCCTAACTCTATTATTGACCTTAGCCTTAAAAATACTAGGTTTCTATTACTATGAGTATTAGTATTACTATTATTATTAATATCATTGTTTTTGTTATAATTAGTGTTAGTACTATTATTAGAGGAAATAAAGCTAATAGATTTAATAATATAAATATGGCTATAAATATTATTAAAAACCCTATTTTTCACTTGTAAAGTTTCCTTTAATAATAGTAACCCTAATCTTAGAATAAAATAGGAAATAATAGTATTTTTGGTAGGAGAGAAACTAATCCTTAGTTTTCCCTCTTATAGGTGAAACCAATCAAAACCCTAAGGAGGCATAGGAGCGTAATCCAAGAGTTGTGACGTACTAGGTAAGGGTGTAGCTAAGGCGTTATGTGTGTTATGTGTCTTATATACCTTAGATTCCATGTGTAATGACATGTTGTGTATCCTTTGCTATTGTTATAACTATTTTATGTGTAGCACAACTTGGAGTTGAGGTATGCTCATGTGCTTTCTTATGGTATGTGTTTAATATGTATATGTTGTGAATTGTGATGTGATATGATATGGCCCTTTAAGACATATATGTTAGGATATTTAATGTAGTGATATGGGGTGGAAGGATGAAAAAAGAAGAAGGGGGAAGTAAGTTGACCAAGGAATGTGGGATTGAGCTAAATATCCCATGATCCATGAGAGGAAAAATAGAAAGGACTATGAACAAAATACAAGAGAGGGTGAATTGTGTGTGGGAGAATCTAAGGTTGCATGGGAGAATCAAGGATTTTACATAGGAAAATTTAGGGTTTTTCAAGAGAACTTTGAGGGTTTACATGAGATGGATAGAGTCTACATGTGGGTGAACTTTACGTATGAAAAGTTTCCTTAGGGGTGTGAGGAAGGCAATGTAAGATTTTTTTGGGTGGAAAATAGTATGTAGGACAATATAATGATGCATAGGAGACCGAGCTAGGATTTGGGAGGAAACCTCAATTTGACAATGTGGAAAAAGGAAAAAAATAAATGAGGGTAAGTGGAGTATGAAATGAGGATGGGGGATTGTCATGTGTGGGGAGAGCATGGATTTCATGGGAAAGTAAGAGGGGAAGGTGAGAAATGGAGGGGTGACATATGGAAAGGAGGATGCTAGGGTTTGGCGTGGATAGCTAGGGTTTGGTTTGGCCACCTAGGGTTTCGTGGGCACACATGGATTTGGGGAGTAAAGTGAGATAATGAGGATTGAATCTAAGAGGTGTGATGTGTGGGGTGTTAAAACAATATGGGTTATGTGAGGCAAAGGAGGATGGGCCACATAGGCCCAAATTAGGGTTTTTGGAGAAATCCTAGGATAAGATTGTGAGTGGACTTGGGGGTATAAGGTAGTGCGCCTTAACCCACACACTTAGGAGTTGGGCCTCTAGTGTGAGCAAGTGGAATGAGGAAAGGTTGTCGAGGCGAGTTAGGAGGTGTAGAAGTCTCAAGATATAGGGCAGGCCCTCTTGGGAGGATAAGCATAGATGGAGTTAATCATGAATGTCAAGGGTGAAATCTGTTGAATAAGGCATTGTAAGACGCTAATCATTTAAAGAGGAAGATTGTTGAGTCAGGTTCAGACCGGTCCACTGACGAATAATAGTGGCTAGGAGCCGGGGTATCCTAGAGACTGATCCATCGGCGAATAATAGTGGTCAGGGGCATTATGCCCTGTATATTTTTGGTCCACCGGCTATAATAGTAGGGGATTCCATGCTCAACAAACTGAACATAGTTATGATAAGACATAGGGAAGACACTAAGTACTTATAGTGAAACACCATGATAGTCGGGGCCAGACCGGTCCATGGGCAAATAATAATGGCCAGAAGTATCTTACTCTAGAGACCTATCCACCGGCAAATAATAGTGGTCAGGTGTGTTACACCCTGTCTGTTTCCAGTCTACCTGCTATAATAGTAGGGCTCCCGCAATTGCATGTAATGATAATAAGTATAGTGTGAAATGAGCATTGATCAGAGATTAAATAATTACTTTAACTGGACTACAATTTGGCCTTTATTTATCTATAAAGATTGTATGCTGCCATGTTATCGTGCTTGTATTATGTACCATTATGTGTTAGCCTTAGTGTGTGGTTACCTTACTCAGTACGTAGCGTATTGACCACTCATTTCATGGGTTCTGCTCATTCCTACGAGTAGAAGGCCCTTCCAAGTTTGTGCAGGTTGGTGATACTATTTTTTATGTTTTTAATGCATACGAGGCATCAGACAGGGCTGAGTGTTGAGCATGGACTTGGCTTGGGGATTCGAGAGCATTGTGGCCGGATTTACCTTTTCTATGCCCGTTTATTTTGCACTACTTTACTCAATTTTTATTATACTATAACCTTTATTCCTGTTGAGGAATTTCAATCATGTACTCTGGGTTGTAAACTTTTTTCCACATACTTTAATTTCTATTTTATGTATGTTCCAACGCTTTTATGAAACCTTGTCTTAAAATTGAGTTATGATGGTTGTTAAAGTTCCTTTAGCCTTGTGGTTAGTATATGAACGATCGGGGGCTGGGCTTGTATTGATCACGGTGGTAACATCTCCGAAATTCACAAGTTTTTTATTTAATTGCTTCTGCCTAAATATTAAATAAAATGAAAATTTTTAATAGTAAAGTTTGGGGTGTTATAGCAGTGGATGGGAGGAGGATTACAGTGCTGGTCGCATGAAAAATAATTCATGTCGAAAACTATATCAAGATTCGAAAGAGCAAACATATACTCCAGTGAGACCACAAATCCAGTGATCCCCCAAGACCCCTTAATGTAGCTCTTAATCGTATGGAATTAGGATTTGACCACTATGGTGGTTTTGGTGGTAGAAGACATCTTTGATTGGAAATAAACCGGTCATAGAACTAGAAAATCAAACGAGGTCAAAGTGAAGGCCGATGAACAGTGGAAATCAGCTGATGGAGTTAACCAACAAATGAGAGGAACAAAAACCCTGGATCAAGAGGTCACTTGGTATCAAGAAGGTAGAGGGAAATACAGAATAACTTATTGTTTGGTTTAAGGGATTTGAAAAGTTAAAAGGGAAAACTATTTTCTCTAAAATTCTGAACCACCCATACATTGAGCAAGCTACTTCTTAGGGCGAGGTTCGGTAAATAACACTTCCTGAGTTATAAATTACCTAATTATCCTCAACTACCCATAATTTTTGCAAAAAATTAAGCTAATTTTTTCCACTTCATCAGCATATGTCCATCATACCTCCATACCGCGTACCTGTTCATTGCTTCAAAAAATAAATTTAATCCATCTCCATAGATGTTATTTGGGGGAAAGATAGGAGAGAGAAAATTTAGAAAAGCTATAGAAAGAAAGTGCAAGAAGGAATATAATAACTTCAAAGCTCTAACAAACTCACTAGGTAATCTAGAGTGTAATTCTTCTCTATATTAATTTTAACATTAGCTATTCCTTTATCGTTTGTTGCTTCAAGTAGGATTCAGATGGGGGTGTTTAATTAGCAAAAGATTGGCACGAATATTCATTAGTACCAGAGTTTCTAGGAGTGTCTGTTTGATTACGTGTTTCATTTTACAATATAAATAGATAGATAGATAGATAGATATGTGTGTGTGTGTGTGTGTGTGTGTGTATGTATGTATGCATGTATATTTTTCAAATGAAATGAAATTAAACAAAATATTTTTTATTCTCTTGTAGATATAAATAAATAGTCATAATTAATGTTGTTTTTGGGAACTAATATATAAGGTATGCTTGAGCATGGTGGTGATGAGATGGAAGGATTAAATAGGAGTACAATAAATTATTTGGTTCTCTACATTTGCCTCTATTAATGTGTTGTTGTTAGGGATGGTAATTTTACCAGTTGGTTCGGGGGGGAGGTTGTTCAAGTTTGGGGATTTTTTTGGGGATCACACATGCTACTTGCATTAATTATTCCATCATAATTGTAGGTGGTGCATGATAGCTAAACATGGAAATCCATTATTTATTATTTTAACACATGTTCCAATGTTATCAATACAATCCACAAATTGATTATAATACTTTTGTGTGTAGTAATGGCACATATATCATTGAGCAAAAAAGGATGGTAGCAACTTGTCTTATTATTTATTATCAAATGTTGATTATTGTGATGGAGACTAAGATCATGATGATGATTTCTCTTATTATAATGTTAATGAGAACTCCTAGGCCTATCAACTATACGTTAGATGGCTCAACACGTAAACGACATAAAGTTAGAATATCAAATATCAACTCTCTTATTTGAGTTAGTGACCAATTGTGTGTGGATCATTTAAGAATGGATAGAAGATGATTTCCTTAGTTGTGTGATATATTATGTGATGTCGGTGGGCTAAAAGGAAACAAAAATAGTAATGTAAATGAGATGGTTACAAAATTCTTGTATATGCTATTTCATGATACAAAAAATAAAAGAACTCAAGGATATTTTAGGCAAAGTGGTGAAACAATATCTAGGCACTTCAATACCGTACTTCATTCTATTCTTAAATGTCACAATCTTCTTTGGAAGAAGCCGAAGCCTATTGACGTAAGCAGTTAAGATGAAAGATGGAAATGGTTTAAGGTGTGTCACATTAATTTTATACTTTTATCTAGATTTAAAATATGAAACAAGTAATCTCTATCAATTTTGATTTTGTGTAGAATTTTTAAGGTGCTTTAGATGGAACCCATGTCAAAGTTCGTGTTGGAGAAAATTAGAAAGCTAGGTATAGAAACCAAAAGGGAGAATTATCCACTAATGTATTAGGTACATGTTCAAAAGACTTACTATTTATATATGTTTTACCCGGTTGGGAGGGTTTAGCTCATGATAATAGAGTACTTCGAGATGCACTTTCTAGGAGGAATGGGTTAAAATTACCTCAAGGTAACAATTATAATACCTTTAAGTATTACACTTTTTTTCAATGAACTTTGAATTTATTATGAAACAATGGCAATATTTTAATGTATACTAGGATGTTACTATTTATGTGATATCGGATACATGAACTGTGAAGGCTTCTTAACTCTATATAGAGGTCAAAGGTATCATCTTAATGAATGGAGACATGGAAACCAACCCATAACAACTAAGGAGTTTTACAACATGAAGCATTATCAAGCTAGAAATGTGATAGAAAGGTGTTTTGATTTGCTAAAGATGACATGGGGGATTTTAAGATGCACTACTTGGTATTCGGTGAAGACAGTGGGCATGCTTATTTATACATGTGCTCTATTACATAGCTTTATTAAGATAAATATGAATACCGATCCAATGGATAATTTTTTTTAAAGAATATGATAATGGAATGCAAGATTTTGGTGATGATTCTTTCATTGAGCATCTCGAGACCAACACCATTTAGAGTAACTTTAGAAATGATTTAGCTTGTGAGATGTTTCAACAATGGTAGGAGCCTAGAAAAAATTAGTAAAAGTTGAGTTCTTATTTATCATTTATATGAGGATGCTTAAATGATGAATTTTCATTATATATTATATTGGATACATTGGATTGTTGTTATATATTCATTATTTATGATTATATTTAGTATTAAAAATGAAGCACGATCATGGCATCAAATGCTAGAGGAAGATCTTATGTTAGATGGAGTCCAAAAAAGGATGCTACCCATGTTGAAAGTTTGATGTATCTTATACTTGAAGGATGTTAGAAGGCTAAAAATGGTCAATTTAAGTCGAGGTATCACTTTGAGCTAGAGAAGCTTATGTAAGAAAAAATTCATGGTTGTCAGATGAAGGCTAAGCCCCACATTGATTCAAGAGTTAAATTTTTAAGGGATAGATATCATGCAATTTTGGAAATGCGTGGACCCAATGATGTTGGATTTGGATGGGATGAGAGAATAAAATATATTTTGGTGGAAGATGCCACATTTGCATAGTGGGTAAAGCATATATATATATATATATGTGTGTGTGTGTGTGTGTGTGTGTGTGTGTTTCTATTTGAGATATGCATATATTTAATAATATTTCTAGAAAAAAGTTATTATGAGCAATTTGTTAATATTTGTTTCACATTGGATTATATTCATCCAAATGTTGTTGGGTTAAATAACATGTCATTTCCGCATTATGAAGATCTTTCTATTGTTTATGGAAATGATCGAGCTACTGGAGAAGGTGCTCAATGTGTCACTGATGTGGTTGATGAGATCTATAACCATCAAAAACAAAATGAGAAAAATAAAACACCATCCCCACCCACAAAATATGGTTCTCATGTTGACACAACCTCAAGTAGCAATAAGAGTAAAAAGTTAGGACAAAGACCTTGGAAGTTGTCAAGCATATGGAATTACATATGAAACGAATGAGTGATGTAATGGAAGCTGTTGGAGAGCATATTGGTCTCATTGCTAGTTGCTTTAAACATGAATCTAAGGTGGATAATAGAAGAATGAATGTACTTTTTTAAGTAAATAAGGTAGAAGGTCAAAGTCCAAATGAGATTATGAAATTTGTAAAAAAAAAATAAATATTTCTGATTCTATAGAGGTTGACTACTTTTTTAGTATGGATGGGGATTATCAAATGGCGTATATTATCAGCTTGTTGATTCTGGATATTTAAAATATTTTTGTCACATTTATTATTATTATTATTATTATTATTCAATACATATTTTTTTAGTATTTTATTAGAATTATTTCATCATTCTTGTTTATTTCATTACATTTATTAATTTTTTAAAATAAGTTTTGTTATAGGAGCTACTTCAATTACATGATAATATTTTTATAATATTCTATTGTTGTCCGTTATGATTATTTATATTTTTTTAGTGGTAACTAAAGTGTTTATTCATGTAAACAAAATAGGTAGAAAAAATAAATGTTGATATTTATTAACAAAGGATATTAATGTAATTTTATGTCTACTTCCTAAGTAATAATAAAATAAACCAAACAAAACAACTAAGGAAGTCGTCATACTTCTTAGGAGGTACATATACATAACAAACACAAATAAATGTTTCTTCTAGGGAACTACTTTTGAATATCTAACTTTCCTGAAAGTTGTATTTTTTGTGGAAGTAATTGTAAATATACCAAACGACCCCCTAGTAAGGAGAATAACAGGGGCTGGAGAAATAACAGGATAAAGAGAAGACTTGCTTGTGGCCATTCTGGGTTGCACTTAATGGTAAATTTATATAATTTTTTTCCAAATTTAATTTAAGAGTTTATTATAAATAAATAACCTTAATGACACTAAAGCTAGCATAATCTAACAAAGAGAGTCATCTAATCACATACATGTCCAGTATATAAATATATTGAGCTGGAGTTGTGATGATCATTTCAGTAATATGATAGTCTCTTAGTGAGTATCATTAGTATAATATCATCTATTTTTTTCATTAATAAGATGTCTATATCTTCTTTTCGTAAATAAATTTGAAATTATCTTGGACGGAATTAATGTCCTTTCAAGTGTTTTTTTTAATGATAAATTTAGATGTGTATTGAATTTTAAAAAGTGTGCCATGTTAATGAAGTTAAAGTCATCTAACTAGTATTATGCTTTTTTTTTTAACATAGTCCATCTAAGGATGACGTGAATGTCATTTTCATATACAGTTTTATTGGGAATTTTATTAGGAAGTTCAACTTGGCTTATTCTTAGTCCTAATGTTATGGTCTTTTGTTGGGTATTGTTATGTGGACAATATTGGTTAAATTGATAGGATAAGTGGTAATAGTTGATGAAAAACTTGTCTATATATATCATATATCTTTTATTTTTATTCATTACTTTGTTTATAAATTTGGGGTAAATTATATTAATTATATTTGGTTATGTTGAAGTTTGTAGACATATTTTTTGGATTTGTAATCGCCATCGATTGACAATTGTTTTAGATTTGTTGGGTGTAACACCCTATGTTTATAACCATATTATTTTACAAGTTAGTTTACTTAAGCTAAATAAAAAAAATCCCTTCATAAAAATTATGAACTAAACTTATTCTTTAAAACAAGTTTGCAGAAGTTAAAACGATAAAACACAAAGGTGTCACGCCACATCTAATAGACAATAGACACTCCTTATACCTAATATATATCAGATGTAAGGTAAAATTAATATTGTTCCTAGAGATTAGATATTAGAATCAACTAATCCCACCTCAATACGTGATATAAGACAGAGAGAAGGGATCATGTATAATGAAAGTAGAGGATATAAATTTCCAAAGAGAGAGAGATATTCTAGATAAAAAAAAATACTTTAAACAAAAAAAGATTAACACTCACCACATTCGATACAACGAAAAAATAGATCAATGAGTATCATCAAAATATTCTTACAAGTTTAAAACTGCCCATTGAATAAATAGGGGACCATAAAATGAAATCTATCAATACAAAAACAATGAGTAATCCACTACAAAATACTAAGGATGCAAATATCACATGGAGTTTATGAAATGTATCAGAAGAGGAAAATTTAGCATAACCACATCAAATAACACATGCGATAATGTGAATGATAATCTTACTATACCATAACCATCACCAAGATCACATTCTCATCACACCATTGTTCTTAACAGTATATAAATTCAATAATTAATCACAACCGTTCTAATTATTTAGTTATGTTGAGGATGGGGAACCTAATAGTCTCATATAATGAAATAGAAATGTATAAATCCCTTAGCAATATGTTCTTGTCCATTATTCTCATCTGAATAAAACACTCTTGACCACTATTCTCATATAGTGGAATGGATAGATACAACTCGGTCTCAACTCACACCATCTTTCCCCTAAAAAGTTAATGTTTTATTGAACATTATAGCCAACATAATTTATGTCAATGCAACCAAGGGTAGTGCACAAAGGAAACTACCAAACCACCATTAAAAACCCATCAATATTTACTTCCATTTTATTTACTTGAGGATAGACAAGAGAAAACATAAAGATGTAGAAAGTACATCGGTCATACTATCACACAAATGCAACATAGTACTCTCAAAACTATACAACATTGAGACTTATAAAATGCATTATTCATATTGGCACACTAATGGAAACACACCACCCTTCAACCTAGGTCACATAATACTTAAGTGTTGATATCCTGTATAAGGTTTGTAGGTCACCTATAGAGTAGACTGTGACCTTGTTGAAGCACTAAGACACACCAACAAAAATAATTGAAAATGAAGATTTCTACCATGTCTCTAGGGTAGCTAACCTTTAAGAGTAAATCATTTCCAAATTTTGAGGTCTTTTACTTTAAGTATTAGTATTTTATTTGGTAATTATGAATATCACATAGTACATAAATAATTCTTATTTTCATACCTAGTCATTTTTTCTTATTTATAATTATTCAATTTAACCTTAAGGTAAATGATCAACCCAAAGTTAGAGTCAATGCTAAGGCTAACCTTATCAATCTACTAAAGCTATCCTATATCCAATTATTCTTATTTAGGTGCATTAGGTCATAAATGACCAAATTACCCTTTAAACCAAATTATGAAGATATTGTCCATTTTAAATGAAAATTTCACTAATTAAAAATTTATTATGAAAATGATAAAATACAATAATTTAAAACACCTTAGCATATAACTAAATTACAAGATATGACAAATGACTATTTTCCCCTACATATGTATAATTATTTCAAACCTTAACATTCGTATTCAACTCATTATAAATAGCATGCTTTTATACTTATCATTATATAATACATGTTCGACATACTTTTTAGGATAATATAAATATGGTGCACTTAAAAGATAATTTCCCTCTAGAGAATTCAAATAATAAGAAATTTATCAACAGTCACATAGGGATACTTAAGAATAATTAAGAGTTTATATGTTATTAACCCTATTCTTTAGGGTGAAGACCTAGAGAACTACTGCTACATGGAAGTCAGCATCACCTAGGGCAGTTTCCACTACTCCATCTCCGATGAGTAGTCCACGATTGAAGTCTATGCCTACTAATGAAGGTAATAACCTAATAGAGAAGAAACCCCTTTTGTCAGTAGAGAAGGAATTTTCTTCGTCAATTGAAAATCTAGCACCTGATGTAATGAATTTAGTGTTGCATATGCCAACTACCACTACTTTGACTTTGATCGAAGGTTATAACTCTGTAGCAAAGAAATTGATTTTATCACAGGGGAAGGAATCACCTTCACCTGTTGATAGAAGGAAATTTGTCAATCCCCTATAGTAATGGAGAAGGATGTTAGTCCATCAGTTGAAACCAATTTCAATGTAAATTTAGATGAAGTTGATATCGTGTACCATAAAACTACCCTAAATCAATTGGCTAATCCCTGAATCTCGTGGAAAGATAAAGTCATGTTCAGTAATCTCCTTTCCACTTATGGAAGCCAATGTATGTCCCCTACCATTGCTAAAATACTTGGAGGATTAAACTCTAGAAGAATCTATTAGAGATAAAGTGTGATAAATGGGAGGGTGCTCTAGTTAGTATGTGATCGACCTTAGATCTATGATGTCCTAAAATATTGGGTTTATGAAATTGCAATAATGTGAGATTGAAATGCTGAGCACTTTCTAATAAGATGATAATTTTATCATCTTTAGGTTTTCCAATATCTAAGATTGAGATAAGATTAAGGCATGGAAATGCTAGAATTTCATGAATCATCCCTTGATTTTAAGGTTGTAATTGTAAGTTTAAATATATCAGGGAATGATTTCAATTTTTTTCATTATGGATCAATCTCCCAAACTTACCACTAGAATATTAGGGTTTTGATTCACTTAGCCAAATTTTTGGTGCACTTGGTAAACTTTTACACACTGATGCCTCGACCCTTACCTAAGAACACATTTCATAGACACGAATCCTTGTTAAAGTAGCTGCTACAAAGAGGTTTATTAAATTAGTTGAACTTGAGTGTCCAGGTGGGGATGTTATAATCAAACAATTTCACTATGAATGGAGACATGTATACTATTTGTAATGCAATATAGTTGGTCATGCAGTTAATTATTATCCAAACTAAAGGTATATAATGCAAACACGAGGGCGCATCAAGCATCCATGCAAGGGGTGCATAGAACTTCCTCCAAATAATCTATCGATCCTATCTCTCATCATGATGATGATTCGTTAGATGGGAGTATCCCTAATTTAAGTGAACCTCCTCCCCTCTATTAAAATGATATTTGCCGTCAATGTCAAGGGTTTAAATAAACCTCATAAGCAAAAGGATGTTAGAAATTGGATGGAGCTAAATAAAGTTTCCTTTATGAGAATGCTTAAAACTAGAATTAAAGAGAATAAAGTAGCTGTCATAAAAAATAAAATATACCCTTACTAGGATTTTCAAAAATAACTATTTATCCCATCAAAACGGTTGTGTTTAGTGTGTTTGGGATCTAAATGTGTGGTGTATTGCCCTTGTTTTGCTCTTATGATCAAGAGATTCTTCTTCTGGTGACAGAGTTGTCATCTTATTTATTTATACCGAGAACATAGGAGGAGAGCATAAGACTCTTTGGCAATAGCTTGGCACAAATAGTATCTATCACTCTCCCTAGTTTTTCATGGGAGATTTAAATGTGAATCTTGATCAATCTGATAAATCCCAACGTTTCTCTGCTCACATAGGTGATGTTCATGATGCATGATGTTGCATACTATCTCTCTTAATGGTTGAACTCTCTTATACCCATCATATTTTTACATGGTGTAATAACCAAATAGGTGATGCTCAAATCGTATGTAAACTAGATCACGTTATGGGTAACCCCTCTTCACTTCAACACTACACGTCTTCCATTGTTTCTTTCTAACTAGTCACTTTGTTAGATCATTATTTTGTGGTCCTTAAATTCCATCAACTTAATGTCCTTTGAGACACAATTTTTTTAATAAATTTGGTGCAAACACCAAAATTTATTTAGTGGATTGAACAAACATGGAATATAGTTTAGGGAATGCATGAAATCTCTCACTTGAACCATTGCCTTAAACTTGTACACCCATAACTTAAGCCACTTAATCAAAATCACTTCAATTCCATCTCTAACTAAGTATCTCAACAAAGGGATTCATTGTGTCTACTACTGCTAGCACTTCAAAATGATCCCAATAATGTTTTCTTGCAACAACAGGAAAGAGATGCATAGAAATCCTATGATCACCTTTCATAGTGTGAAGATATATTCTTAAAGAAAAAAAATCATATGTGCATTGGCTCAATGTAGGAGACTCAAACAACCATTATTTCCTTACTTCCATGAAGGCTCGGCATAATAGAATCGGCGTGCATTATATAAAGAAAGATGATGGCTCATGTATTTATAGCCAACATGGTAATTATGAACAATTTCAACAATTTTACTTTTCTTTCATTGGATGTGAAGAAAATTTCATGCTTAATGTTTCTCTAAATGTTATTAGTCTTAGTCCTCGTTTATCCTCCAATTATCAGCATGACCATCATCATCTGACCATAAAGTAAGATGTGTATCATGCTATAAAGTCAACTGGGGATACTAAATCTCCCAGAGTAGATGGTTTTATGTAGCTTTCTTCAAATCTCCGTGGCATATTTTGGGGGATGATATTTAGCACATGGTCAATACTACATTTTCTTTGGGTTATATCCCGAATTTCTTAAATTATGCCTCCATTTCCCTTATACCAAAGGTATCTAATAAAGAGAAAGTCTATGAGTTCCAACCTATTGCATTTTGAAAATTTTTTTATGAATCCATTATTAAGACTCTTACAAAGTGGTTACAATATTTACTACACACAATTATTGATCCCTCATAGGTTGTCTTTGTCAAGGGGCAGTCTCTTAGCAAAACTGTGCTCTTGGATCATTACTTAATAAGGAACTATAACTATAAGCATTATCACATTGAGGCATATGCGTCTGGGTTATCTTAAGAAGGCCTATGATTATTTGAACTGGAAGTTCTTGGAACAAGTTATGATGGGGTTATAGTTATACCCCCACTTTATAAGGGCATCCATGGGTTGTGTCACCGGTGCAAGTTATGCTATTTTATTGAATGTTGCTTCCCTTCCTCATCTCCCTAGCAATAGGGGTTTATGTCAAGGTGATCTAAGATCCCCTTATATATTTTTTATTGCCAAAAAATATTTCAGTTGTATGTTAATGAATTTATGGAGTAACCTTAATTTCTAAGGCCATTCACAATGAAAGAAAGTGAACATCATAAATTTATCTTATGTCGATGACATCCTTCTTTTATGTTGGGGCAGTGGTATCTCTGTTTGATTCTTAATGGAATAAGTTCTTTCTTTCAGCGTAGCTTCTAGCCTTCACATAAGTTACTAAAATAGATTTTTTATTTTGTGAAGGTTTACATGATCATGTAAAGGATAAGGCTTTTCAAATCTCAGCCTCCCAAACTAGCTCTTTCCCTTTCAAGTATTTAGGTCTGCATGCTTTGGCTCCTAGACTAACTTCTTGTCAGTTACAAGGTCTTATGGATAAAATCACACATAAAACTCAACATTGGGCGTTGAAGCTTCTCTCCTATGTAGGGGGCCTTCAATTGATCATGACTATTTTATTTCTCATTCAAAAGTTTTGGTGCCAGACTTTGCTGATACCAAAATATATTATCAAATGTATTACTTCTATATGTTTTATGTTCTTTTTGATGGGTAGATGTGATACTAGTCATAAATTTCTTGTTGCATGGTCCACTTGTTGCTTATCGAAGAAGGAAGGCGGTTTGGGAATTATTAATATAGACGTATGGAATTTAGCGGCATTGGATAAAGATTTATGGAACCTAAAAAATGATAAAGAAACTTTATAGGTTTAGTGGATTCATGGAAGGTATTTAAAAGGTCATGAACTTAGAATTTTTCAACTTTATTTTCATGCTTCTCGACCAACCCACTTCATTTTCCAAATACGGTCTCTTTGACTTCCTATTTGAATGCTTGCACTAGAGAGAAATTTGATAGTGTTTATAAAGTTTATAATTGTATTAGTCAAAGGGACACTATTGGATATCGGTGGAGGATAATGTGGATGAATCCTACAACTCCAAGATGTCAATTTATTACGTGGTTAGCTTCTCATGAGCAATTAGCCGCCAAAGATTACCTTTATAAACTACAACATGTCTCTAATAGTAGGTGTGTGTTTTATCAACAAAAAAAAAATCCATACATCAACTTTTTATTGAATGTAACCAAACATAAAAGTTGGTGGATTTCATTGCATGTATTAAAGGTTAGAGGGTTAATGAATACAAATTTTTATATAATTTACACCCTTTTTAATCTTATCTTTTAGTCTTTTATTTGACCAATATATGAGCATAATTATAAATTGGTGCTTTAGTGAGTAATACCATATATTTAATTATTTGAATTAAATGATATAAAATTAATGGGTTTACGTTATGAGATTATTTATTAATTCCTTTAATTTTATTATGTAGGTAAAATTAAAAAAAAAAGAAAAAAGAAAGAAAGAAAGAGATGCCATAATGTGCGATCAAATAAAAAAAGGTTGGAATGCCAAATTAGAGAAGAGAGATGGCACTGACAGGTGAGGTAAGAAAGGAAAGAAAAGAAGAAAAGAAAAATGAGGTAACTAAGAGTAGGGAAAAGGAAGAAGGAGAAGACAACGTAAGTGAGGAGGAAACAAAAATGAGGGTAGATAGAGAGATAGGGGTGATTGGTGTAGGCTAGGAAAAAAAAGAAAGGATGACATAGAGTTAGAGGAAGAGTAAGATAAGTGTGAAGAGGAGTCATAAGAAAGGAGCGAGAAAAAAGGCAACAAAGCAGATAAAAAAATAGATGAAAATAAGAAAATTTTCATCTGATTAAATTGCTACAGTTTTCATCCATATTAATTTTTTAGTTATTTCTATTTTAATATATATATATTTTATAATTAATTTATTTATAATTAGTAGCTAAATAATTTCTATAGGAGAATATATTGAAACCCTATACCAGGATCTGAGATGGAATAATAATTTTCTTTGTTTCATGAGATTTTCCTTTGACTTTATTTTAATTGTTATCATTTATATGTGTGATTCTGTCAAGTATGCTTTATATAGTGCATGTCTCATTATAACTTCCTTATAGTAACAACATGTAGGATTATATGCTTGCTAAGTGGCTATATAAACATGCTAGAATACATATGTATAAATTGTAGCTATTTTAGATAACAATTCACCTAATAATTTTTTGATTATAA
Organism: Tamarix chinensis; assembly: GCA_030549775.1. NCBI lineage: Eukaryota > Viridiplantae > Streptophyta > Magnoliopsida > Caryophyllales > Tamaricaceae > Tamarix > Tamarix chinensis. Next base: position 84,727,214 of record CM060181.1, read on the forward strand.
CCAGAGTGGTGGAACATTTATATATGTGTGAGTCAAAGGAAGGAAATATAACTAGAAACACTTGAGATACTAGTTTGATTACTTAGACTAACATTCTTTTACTTGTGCTCAATGATTTAAATATAGTTAAATATAAGAGTCACTTGTTGCATCTATGATGCTAGAATTTAATTGGATTTAATATTGGTGCTTTATTGTATTAGTCATTTTAGGAAAGAAATATAAGGTGTATAGACATAAATTTGGCTTGCAAATTGGTTAGCCACTTTCTTGTAATTCAAAGATGACTTAAAAATTATTTTTAAATTTCAACCTAATCTGATGGTATATTTTGACTTCTTTAGCACATTTATTATCTTGGTATTTACCTATATTTATTTTCTTATTTGATTTTATTTAATTTTTATTATTTTATATTTTAACCTCCCATAATTGCATTTTTCTTCTTATTTATTTTTGTGTGATTTAGATTCTTTATTTTATTATTTTTGAGCTAGATAAATTTAGGTGAGTCATCTCAATCCTTAGCTTAGAACAATACCCTTATTTATTAATATTAAAATTGACAACTAAAGGATATAATTGCCTGCTTGCTACGCCACACCAAACGTTGGAACATGTGACCATAAAAGGGTTATCAAGGTTGTAGCCACTAGCCATGGAAAAGAAAAAGATAACGTGGAACTTTTGATAGGTTTTCTCAACCCATGTCAGTTTATGAAATCTATAAAGCAAGGAATTTTGGAGTATTTCAGGTCAAAATTATTCCTAGAGGTGTTTTAGTTAAATCTGTTTATATATCCATTATTAGAAGATGTATTCATGAGATACGGTGTGAGAAATTTAAGAGTCATGTTCATTTAGTTGATTTTTTTTATGCTCTCATGTGTATATAATTTTTTTTCTCTATCAATGGAAAAATTGTTTATCAAAAAAATATGAATAATAATAAGCATTTAATAATAAGACTAAATATGCTCAACCTTATATGTTATATATATACATCATGCATAATTGATTCATGACATTAAATCTATTATAACATGATTTCGAACATATAATATCATAAACAATTTAACATGCTCAATGATACATAATTTCATACTAGCATGCTTAAAGAGACATGCTTAGGATAATAATTATAACTTAACACATCTAAAATCTAATATGATATCATACAACATTTACATTTTGTTCAAGCATATAGATTACCTTAATACCAAGAAAAAAAGAAAAAATCCACCAATTTAAATCAAAATCTAGCCTCCTCTAGTGCTCTTTCTTATCTTGAAAAAAAAAGCTAAATAAACCACGCATTAGAATTTAGCATAAGCAAAAGAACACGATAATTGAAAAACCAAGCTAGAAAAAACTACTCGACTAAGGCTGCATAGGCAAGGAATATAATGGGGTGACTTATGTGAAAGCTTAATGCAACAAAGGCTGGCTACTTGAGGAGGTCATGAAATCACAAGTGAGTTGTATTGAGACTTCATATTTTAGGGTTTTAGTTGTGTGTGGGTTTGTTGAAAGGTTGGTGGAATGATTTGAGGGGTGCTACATTGCAAGGGGTTTTATGTGAATAAATCACACAACATGGTCAACTCAAAGTGAAAGAATCACATTGATAAGGCTAGTAGCATGGGTGGATAAAGTAAAGGGATTTGTTTGATGGATGACAATGGTGGTTCACATGATGCTAGGTTAGTGTAACACCCCCATTTTATCAAACAAACGTTTTTAATTTTATGAAAGCATTAATTACTACATTACCAGGTGTTACCGCCACACTTAAGATAAGTTTGGCTCCTCACCATTCTTACGCTAAGTGCTAAGGATAAAATAAAACTCAACTAGAGTGAATTAATGGAAATAGAAATAATACATAATAGAGTTACGAATAAATGTCATAGTACAACAATATAACCAAAGTATAGTACTTAACCTAAGAGTCCAAAGGAAAACTGATTGTAACAAAAACCATCACTCAAAGGCACAACTCTGGTTTACCCTAACTTTTAGACCCAAAGGCCCATTTTGAAAAAGAAACCTCTTCCTAAGGACCCTAGTTGTCCTTCCCATGCTTATAAGATTCATGTCATTCCTTAACCCTCACATAGTCATCTATAAAAGTAGTATCAGTACTACTTCCATATACCGAGTAAATCACAATACTTTTCAGGAGGTAACATACCCACATTTCACATAATCACACAAAAAATAGAAATCATACATAAGCACAAGGCATGAACCTTACAAACAATATTCATAGAGAAACATATATCAATGTCCAAGTCTCAACTCAAAAATAAAACATACCAAACCACTTCTGATCATTTCAAAGTGCAAAGTTATATTCAATTAGTTAAATACATTCTAATCATAGTGGTATGGTATTAAGGTAACTACCAAAATAATAATCCAAAAAATGCTAGGGTAGGGCACTAAGGCATCTACTAAACCAACATATCCAACATAAACTAAGGTAGGGCACTAAGGCAACTACAAAACCAATAATTCATCACAATATCAAGGTAGGGCATTAAGGCAACTACCGAACTAACAATCCATCACAATACCAATCTAGGGAACTAAGGAAAATACCTAAACAACAATCCATTCCTTTCATTTTATTACACAATAAAAAATTTTCATTTTTACTTCCTTACTCAAGAGGGATACAAATCAAATTAGGAACATAGTCGTATACATGGTCATATTAGCACCTGAAAGCAACACAATACCCTTACCTTAAACCTAGGGACACAGTGGTATGCCTGGTCATACCAGAACTAAAAACCAACACAGTATCCTCCCAACCTTAGCCACCTATTCCTTAAATACCAATACCTCCTATAGAGCTTATAAGTCACCAACAAAGTAGAGTAGGGCCTTAAATTTTGGGGCACAATGATACACCAGTGAATAAAAAACAAGGGATAACTTTTCACCTATAACTTGGCGACCCCTAGAGAGAAATCATTCTCTTATTGAGGTCTTTCACTTTAAGTAATAATATCTTTTGAGGTGATCACATAATTCATGTATGACACTAAAATTTTCATTTTCCAAACCTGACAATTTTCTCTTTTATTTCTAATTATTTAGATAAACCCTAAGGTAACAGGTCTATGTCAAGCTAATTCAAAGCTATGGTTAACCTATAAAAAGGTTAAGGCCATCCTAGAAATCATTTGTTTTTAAATGATACATCAAGTAAAAATTACCAAAATACCCTTCAAAATCCTATTTTCCACATTTTATTCACTTTTCATTTCAAACGTTATCATTATGAGAGATTTGTTAGAAGTAGGAAACACACATAGGTAATCTTTATAGTTTGACGATTAACTATATTTTTTTCTTTTCATGTATTTAGTAGGTTGTTCCCACCAAAACCCTAATCATACGACTATCAGGTATCATATCTTTGATGTAGCATATACATACACATTTAAAGCATAAAAAATCATTTAAAGAGGCACATGATCATCATAGTACATATAAGAGAATATCTCTAACCCTAAGCCATGAGAGGATTTATCATAAGCTAGACCTAATTATGTGTGAGCATTCATGAGGCATATACCATGGAGTTTGAATCATAACTTGATAATAATGGAACCCCTAACAAAATATTAGAAATGAGAACGTAAAACATTTGACATATTATCATACATTCAACTCAATTATCAGTAATCATGCATATCATCCTTTAAGCATATTATCATTTAATCATGCATGCTAAAATACTTGAAAAGCATAAACCCTATCATAATTATAAGTCTAAAAGTTCCTAGCATGATCCCACATAATTTCTTCTATCCTATGAGCGATTGAATTTATCTAACCTAAGATTACACAAAAGAGGTATTCTCCAAAACTCAAAAGGAATACCTAGGAATTTAACGTCCAGACATATACATATATTGGCATATAATATTGTATAATAATAATAATACACAGCTACTAAAATAATTTAGGCTACAAACTAGTCTGATAAGCAAGAGGAGAGATAAGGAGAAAACTTAACACCAATGGTAGTGTTGAAAATGGCCGGTGCTCAAGGGACCAAGGAATAATGAAAATAACCAAGTTAGGGAGGGATAATCAACAAAAACGGTTTAGAAAAAAAGGGAGAAGAAGAGTGCAAAAAAAAAGGCCCAAGGAGGGTGAAATGTTTTAATAGAAGTGGGTGCAGGTAGAAGAGGGAAGCTTCGGCTAAAATGATCAAAGGTGGGTATATGGTGATATGAGAGTTATGGTCGAATGGAAAAGGGATGGAATGGGAGGTTTGGCTGGTAAAAATGGGGTAGAAATGATAGATAAGGACAATGGTGGGGAGGATGAAATAGAGAGGGGTGCTAAAGGTAAAAAAGGGAGAAAATTATGTTTGAGGAAGGGGAGGTTGTAAGGCATTTAGGCATGGGTGAAGGGATAGCTTTAGTGATGGTGGTTGGTGTAGGGTATGGGAATTTGGTGGTTGTGTCCGGTGGTTGGCTAAGGAGGCTGGAAAGGGTTAGTGTTGCATAATAAAAATTAGTGGAGGAAAGGAGCAATGATGGGGAAATCTTATGTGTAAAAGGGAGCTTGGGTGAGGTAGATTTGGGATGGTTGAGGGCTTGACACAACACAAGAGGGTATAAGTAGGGGGTTGCATGTAGGAAAACGAGGGAGGAAACTAGGAGAGAAAAACAAGGGGGAAAGGGGAGGCATGGTGCAGAGTGATGGGGCGAGGTTCGTATGTAAGGTGTAGAGGTAAGGAGGCTAGGGTGATGGTTAAGGAAAAAATCTAGTATATGTTAGGGATTGGTTAGGGTGAAAATCTAGGCAAAGATTTAGGGTAAAAATATCCAATATAATTTAAGGTTACCGAACTAGAACTATTTGACAAAATGGATACCGGTTACAATCCAACTTAGGTTTTAAATTTAAATACACACCCTCTTACATATTTTAATCAAATTAAATTTTATAACAAATAATTCATAATAATATTACACATATTAACAATATATTTATTATAAAATATTCTAAAATTATTATTATAACTAATATACATAATTACTTGCTATAATTAGTGTTTTCTAAAAATGGGGTATTATATTTGGCTCTATTGGCTCATCAAGCTACATAGGCTAAAGGATAGTGCTAGCTCAAGCAAGTTGAGCTTGGAACTTATGATGGTAGTAATGGTGTTGCATCATCGGTGGAGTTTCACTAAGTTGGAAACTTGTGGTGGATGTTGTTCAAATAGAGAGGTGGTTGGGGTTGGTCGATTCTACATGCCCAAGGGGTTACAAAGAAGGAAAAACATAACTAAAGGGCCTAACGTGAGAGGATGGTACAACTATGGTGAAGTTGCATGAAAATCTAATGCAACATTGGGGACCTTACATGATATCCTTAAGCAAGTCAGGGGTCATCAACATGAGCAATGATCACAGGTTGAGGTGTTATCACATGAAGATTCAATGATGGTGGCTAGGGCTTTGTGCGATCGCAACAAGCTAGAAAAGTTCTACAATGTGAGATAGGGGCATAGGGTGGGGTATAATAGTGTACACTATTTTTAAAGTTGATGGTGGCGGTGATGGTTATTACTAAAATAATGCAAGTACAATGAGGGAAAAATAAGGGGAAGGTAAAGAAGATGAGTAGGGTTAGTTAGACGTGATTAAAATCAAGAAAAATTAGGGAAGGAAGCTTAATTAGGGGTTGGTTGAGTGAATCATGGAAAAATGTGACAAGTTGGGTGAAGTATGAAGGGCAGGTTTGCACTATAGAAGGTAGAACAAGGGCGCGGGGTTGACGGGAAAAAAGAAATCAAACACGTAAGTGGTGGAGTGCAAGGTTCAACCTGGTTAGGCTAGTTAGGCTTTGTAGTTTGGTTAACCAAAGCAGTTGTGAAAAATATAGTCAGTTGGTATAGGTGGGTTTCCGCAATAAAAAAAATGATGATGAGTTAAAATAAAGGTTATAGTTTACAGATAAGGTCAAGGCTAAACATCTAAGAATTCTACCAATTATAATCTAATCAATTCATAATTTATTTTTCCATACTAATACACACTAACAATGATACATTCCAACACATATACCTTATAATAATTATTATGATTAATTATACATGCATACATACATACATACATACATACATACATATATATATATATATATATATATATATATATGTAATTATGGTTTCTAAATTATGGTTTCAACAAAAAGGATAATTCACAGTGTATTATACATAGGATAGGTACAATTATATGGCTAAAAAGTAACCTCATATTCTAGGATTTAGGTGTGGCTATCACCTAACCTGAGTCTTATACAAGTCCTAGAAAATGATATGAAAATAAATGCAAGAATAATAAGATCTACCATAGCAACATGAAAAATAATATGGGATTTAAAGGATCCAAATTAAAATGCTTATCGAGCCGACCAAGGACTCAATATTGTCAACCCCGCATAAGCTAAGCACCAAAAACTTGCACATAAGCTAAAATAATGTAGTATCAGCTTGGTGAGCGTACTGAGTAAACAAAACCTACTATAGATGATAATATACCCACATAGTACATACAATACATGTTGAGATAAAGAAATGATAGTGGATTATGTAGAAATGGAGGAATACTATAACACCCCCTTCTTTAACTACAAAAAAATTATTTTTGAAATGAAAGACTATATTGATACTCTAGAGGGGATGAATAGAATATTTTGTAACAATAAAGTGAAATTAAAATTTGTGAGAAATAAGTATAAGGATGAAAACAATAAACACACGATTTATAGTGGTTCAAGAAACTCTAAAAAGTTTTTCTACATCCACTACCAAAAGATTTTGCCTTTTGGATTTGAATCTCTCTTTATTTATAGTGTTTATTTGATGATGATCACCCCTCTCTTGGTTTATAAGCCTAAAATATCAACGACCCTCTAGGATATGATTTACAATTTGCCTAGTTATCCTCTCTAAGTTTATGAGACTAAAATCTTAATGACCTCTCTTAGGAATACTAGACAACACACCACTCTTCACTTTTATTTGAGATGATGAGTTTGATTGAATACAATAAAAATATTCACTACATAGTATATGAAAGTAAGTAATCATCAGGATAGAGAAATAATAATTACAAGTGTATGAGCACTCTAGCTAAAAGAGAAGAACAAATTGATCACTAGAGAAGTTTGATTTGGATTTGAACGTGTAAAATGAAAATTTATTTAATTCTTTGTAAGACGTGAAAATAATAATTTTACAAGAGTTGTGCTAGCTTAATTGATATTTATTAAATTTTAACAACTCTTATTTACAGTACTAAAAGATGGAAAAACTTGGCACTAGCCATTGGGTGCAAAAAGTAATCCAATGGTTGAATTACAACATGTAAAAAATCTTAGAAATACCCAAACTAGTTGATCGGTTTTGACAAACTTGTCAATTACTGAATTTTTTTTAAATTGCGCACCTTTATAAAAAATATCATAACTTGAGCTAAAAATCTCAAAATTGTATGCTGTCTTTTTGCTGTAAAGTAGACATCATAAGCTTTGCAAAGAAATAATTTTCACCCAAAAATAATATCTATGTAATTTATGGTGAATTTTAAAATTTATATCACATGCAAAATTGCTTAAAATAAAATCAATTTAAGACAACACTTTGCACAAATACTTGAAAATATTTTTGATGCATGAAATCACTTTAATATCTTTCAAAGTTATTTTTAAATAGGATTATAAATATCAAATAATTGAAAAATTCTAAACGCTCAATATGTAAATCATATGTACATAAAACCTAAGATTGTAATATACTCTTTGATGCTTGAGTCTTGGTATCTTGGGCACACTTGCTTATCCCTTCACCGTTTGTGTATTACATATATGAAGTTGAAGTACTTGAAGCTAGAGTCTTAGTTTTTCCTCCTTGTTTATCTTTAGATTGTGCTCGGGTTATGATTTATAAACTTGATCTCCTTAGTACTCCTTAACTTAATAGCGTTGAATAATTCACTTTTTGCTATAATACACATGCACACTTGAAAACATAAGTCAAATTCATAATTAGGCTTGTTATCATAAAAATAAAGGTTAATTGAAATAATTAGGTCAACATGAAACATTTGTAGAAGTAGCATATATGAAAATATTGATGAGAAAAATAGGGTGCTACCTTACCTAATATAGGATAGGCATCATGACGTCCTTTCCATAATAAATATAAGGCTAAGTATCCAACCAAAAAAACATAAGAAATAGAGTATGCAACATAGATAATATAGAATATAATAAGGGTTAAGGTTTACAAAACTAGGACCATGATAGACCCCAAAAAAACTAAAATACATATTAAAGAGCATTCACCAAATAAGGTAATAGAAATGACAGTCTAGGTATCTCAAAGAACAACAAGAAGATAACCCTCATAACATATACACTCATTAACGCCATACCCAACACATAGATTGATCATCTACTGGCTACTTTCAAATACCTACACAATTCCTCTGCTCGTGGGATTGAGCAAGTGACTAGTTAAATAGGCATATTAGGATGTTATGTACCGAGTAAGCCAAGTTACTTGAGTTTTTGATGCACATATATTCATAGTAGGTATACAAGTTATGATATCCCACATTCCTAAGCTTATTATTATGTAGTAACATACCAACTTATGTGCTTACTATTATAATATCCTCAATAGGTCATCCTAGGCATGCATATGGAAGTAGGTGTCATCATGGTCAAAGATAGGTATGGAATTCATGGAAATATAATGCTTCACACCAAGTTTAGGCAATTTAAAGTTCATCCTGCTATCACAAAATTAAGGTAACTCTAAGGTACATTTCATTAAACATTTTTTAAACTTTGATCACAATGTTATATGGTTGCTTATTCATATTTATATATTTATTTTTCTTTTAAGCAATTCATTGGATTACCTCCTATGGTCTTTTAATACCCATGAGAATCCAACCAATAACCAAAGTACATAAGTCCAAATCAACTAGGATCATGCCCCAATAAGGATGGTAATGGGTCAAGTTTGGGTTGGGTCCATCTAAACCTAGACCTATTTGTATTACTTAGGTCCAAACTAGGCTTAGACCCATTGGATCCCAAAATTTTAGACCAATCGGGTCTATAAAGTAAGTGGATCCTAAAGGGGTTTGACTCTTTTATTTTTTTAAATAATCTATGAAAATACATATACAATTATGTTTTATATAGCTCAATATGTATTTTTTTTTTGTTATAAAAATTCTCTGAGTGAAAAGATAAATATTTTAAATAGTTACTTTTGCAGGTTTAATGCTTGTGGAATAGAATATTATAAATATTGCTTATAAAGTAAATACATAGAAATAAATTTAAAATTTTGAATAAGGAACTCAAAAAAGACTATAACAATACTAATTTGTATTTATGTATGTGTATATATACACATACATTTATACTTGGTTCTGGAACTATGACACCCAAACCCATTTAGGTACATATAGACCCAGATCTAATCCAACCCCTGTTTTGTCAAAAAATTATGGACCTAAACCAACTAAAAATGAGGCCAGTTTGGGTTATATCTAGGACCTATTACATCCTTACGCCCAAAGACAAATATTATAAATACTTGAAGATGGACTGATCCCTTATAGATAAATAAGGATCATATTATCTAGTCATATATAGTGTTCCTTAATCTTCCATTTTAAGTGATTAGTGTTTTATTTACCAAACCATATGTTCAACAAGGCCACATAACATACCAGGTTGACTATGACCATACAATTATTCCAAAATATCCGTCATGCCCCATCAAGTGTACTTAGTGGTGATATCTTAAATACTTGACCAATTCGATCCATCCATCAAGTTAATTAATCCATGACCAGTAGGGTATTACCATCATCCAAGAATCATATTATGACATATAACAAGTTTAAAGCCCTTACAAGGTTGAAAAGTAGCAAACAAAGCATTCTGGCCAAAATTGATTGATCGGTTCTACAAACCATTAGATCGGTTTGGCACTGCCAAATCCTATCATCCCTGTTAAAACCAATTGATCGGTTAAGCTAAACTAGTTGATGGATTCAAACCGAGACCTATCAAAATTATAGCATAGACAAACCAGTTATCGATTAGACTTAGCCAGTCAATTAATTTGTGTAAAATAGTATGTAAAACCATGATCACATACAAATTTTTTCCATCAAGAACAAACACACCACATCCATATCATCGGACACTTGCAAAACAAATATTAACCATGTTTCTCAAAATAATAAAACTTAAGGCATGAACCACAATAGGAACTATTACTATCATACATGCATATTATATTTCAAATACCAAACCTACATCAACCCACATGCTCATTCACTCTACACCACAAGATAATAATGACTTACCTACTAAAGCTAAGAAAAAATTTTGACAAATTAGGGAGAGCTATTAGTTGAAAATGTCCAAACCTTGAACATCTTAAAAGAAATTAAAACTCAATAAAATGCCTTAAAAATCTTAAAACAAAAACCCACCAAGAGGTTCAAAATAAATATTAGAAAATATAGCCTTGCTAAGGAGAACACCAAGGGAAGAATTCAAACCCTTAGTTTGTTCCTAAATCTAACCCTATATTGCTTAAGAGTAAAATAAGAAAGCGTTATAGGAAAGATTAAGAGAGGTAAAGAAGATTAGAAGTAGAGAATTTAAAGAAGAAGATTGATGAAGGCATAAGAGAAGGGAAAAGAGGAGGTAACTTGGCGGTTGAGAAAAAAAGTGAGGAAAATAGAGGTTAGGGTTGCTAACTTACCCATGCTCTAAAGGAAATGAAAGAGGAGGGTATATAACACCAAAACCCTAAGTATACCTTTTGAATTTTGGCATTTTAAGAAATTTTTTTCAAGGAGTCAAAGACGACTTCCTAATAACTCAAATGGAGGGTATCTAAAATTCTCCAAGGTAATATGCCTTTGAAAATCCAAAAAGACTAGAAGGAAAAATGGGCAAAAAGGAGAGGGAAATAAGTTAAAAAAAATATTCTGAGGCTGTAGAGGACGAATAGTTTGGTCTTATGGTGCATAGAAGAGAAAAACAATTAAGGATGAATAAGATAATGGTGATGAGCTCATAAACCACCATTTGTCAATTCAAGTTTCTTGAATTCATTCGAGGTAGTGGAAAAGCTTAGATTAATGGTCACATGTTATCAAAGATGACTTAGAAACAATTAATAACTATAGTACCAATATTCAAGATTTTTGGAAGAATTTTTCTTATGTGAAATCAAATTCCAAAAATCCGAAGGTTAGGAAAATTAGTTGATAAGTTTGCCATACCTATAATACAACGTATCCTAAAACCCTAATTATAAGTCGATAATTATATATATTAGTTTTAATAATTATTTTATGATGTTTTGTATTAAATATATTGTTAATATGTGAATTATTATTATGACATATTAGATATTAAATTTAATTAGGTTAAAATTCTTTAGAGGGTGCATTATTAAATTTTAATTCTTAATTTTGACATTAACCGATATCTATCTTATCAAGTAACCTTACTCTCGATAACTAGATGTTTTTACCTTGGTTAATCTTTAAAATTTATTACTTGACCCTATACAAGATTTGGGCATACCCTACTCCTCTTCTTCATGCACAATTTTTCTTTAGTACACTGTACATTTCTCTCCCCCATCTTTTCCTCTCCTTATTTTGATCTAAATCTCCCTGCATGCCATCCTCTTTTTAATCCCTTCTCCTCTCCCTTTTTGTGTCATTCCTTAACCTTGAATAAATCTGCATCATTCCATCCTCTTCTCAATCTCCCTCGCACAAGTAAACCCTCCCCATTTCTCCTGCATTATTCTAGGCGTTTGTTCCCTTTCCACCATCTATTTTCTCCACAACACACTCCACCACCGACCTCCTTTTCTTGGAACCAACCACTACCACCAATCCCTCATCCCCTACACTGGCACCTCCTACTAAATCTACCCTAACACAAACTCACAATTTCATTGAAACTAACCCATCTCTCTCATCCAACCACATTAAAACTTCTCTTTCCCTTTGGCTTTAGTCGTTTCCATCAAAGCCACCACCACACCACCAGCCATCCTTATCTTTCCACCCTCCTCTACTTTATCCATAACCACCACAATTCACCCTCCACCACCAGCCAAAGCCACCAAATTTCCCCTTCCTCCTTTAGCTAAATTTTTCGAAGCTCTCCCCACCTTACTTCACCATTATCCATTGAAGTCCCTCCCTCCACCTTCGGTATTCTATGCCACCTTTTTCTCCTCCCTTTTCTATAGCTTTCCCTATCATTATCCCCTCCCTTTCATTATCCATTCCTACTAGATACACCCCCATGATTTTCCCAAAGCTATCTTTACCCCTCCTCTCCTTATTTGCAACATCTACCAACCCTTATCCCTTTAGTTGCTTGATTTTTGTTTGGATTCTTTTGCTTTGTTTAAATTGGTTAATAATCCTTAAATTTTTTTAGTAACTTTTTATGTTATTTTTTTGTAATATTAAATGCTAATACATATGTGTTTGGGTGTGAAATTCTTAGATAATTCTTGAGGATCTCAAAGAAGGCTTTTGTGTGAGCTTAGATTAGGTAAATCTAATCACTCATAAGGCGGTAGAATTTATGTACGAGTATGATATTATTGTTTATAACTATAATTATACTAGGTTATTATACTTTTCAAGTATTATAACATGCATGATAAAATGATAACTTGTTGAATGGGTGATACACACAATTATTGAAAGTTAAGCTATATGCATGGTAATATGTCATATGATTTAATCTAAATGTCTAGGATGTTGTTAGGATTTTCATTCTTATCAAGTTATGATTTAAATTCTTTGGTAAATGCCTCATGATTGCTAATACATGGTAGTTAGGGTTATGATTATTCACATGGAAACATATACACATGATTAGGGTTAGCTTTGATTATTTTTATTTGCATGACATATGGTTAGAGATATTTCCCTACATATACCATAGTGATAATTTCCCTATTTAAATGATGTATTGTGCTTTAAATATTCACATACATGCTGCATAAAAGATGTGATACGTGAGAGTTTCATGATTAGGGTTTTATGGGTGCAACCCACTAAATGCATAGAAAGTGAAAAATATAGTTAATTGCCAAAATGAAAAGATTACCTACATGATAAAATAATGTGAAATATTTCCTTTTGGCCTTTTCATGAAAAATCTCTCATAATAATAATGTTTGGCATATAAATTAATAAAATTGTGCAACCAGGGTTTTGAAGAGTATTTTGGTAATTTTGACTTAATATAATCTTTTACAAATACTTTGATGTTAGGATGGCCTTATACTTTTGATAAGTTAGCCTTAAATGTTGACTTGGCTTGACATAAACTGATGACCTTAGAGTTTACCTTAATAACTCTAATTAAGTATGGAAATGAAAATTGTTGTGCATTATATGACATCTATGACCATCTCATACAATATTAATAATTAAAGTGAAAGACCTTGAGTTGGGAATGATATTTCTCTAAGATTAGTTACCCTAGAGATGAGGTATTAGCCCTCATTTGTTTGTGCTTGCTGGTGTGTCCGTGTGTGGCAGTAAGGCCCTATTCTACTCTATAGGTGACATATGAGCCCTATTCTAATCCATAGGGGGTATAGATACTTAAGAACTAGGTGATCGTGGTTGGAGGATACTATGTAGCTAGTATGAATAGGTGTACCAGTGTATCCCTAGGTTTGGGTGCCAATATAACCGGATGTACCTTAGTATCCTTGGTCTGATTGTATCCACCTTGAGTAAGTAAAAATTAAAGTATATATTGCATAATAAATTGAAAAGAATGGATTTACTGGTTTGGTAGTTCCCTCAATGCCCTTCCTTGGTAACTGGTATTGTTTTAGATTTATTTCTTCAGTTGTCACCTTCGTTGTAATCCCCTAAAGTTTGTAAAAGCTTATAATTTAATAAATAACTTTTATTTGAGATAAATTAGATTTTAAATTTATTTAATTTAATTATTTTATATATTTTTGAGTATATAAAATTAGATATAAATATTTAATAAATTAAAATAAATATTTTATTATTTTATCATACTCTTTTTATTTAAATAATTTTCCAAACCATTATTTTACTAAAATTATCCTTTTAAACCCACATATTTATTTATATTAAATTAAATTATTAAATAAATTTATTACCCCAAAAAATATTACATTTTATTATTTTATAAATTAAATTAGTTTATTCTTTCCCATTTCCCTTTCCTTTTTCCCTTTTTTTCCTTTTCTTTCTCCTTTTTCTCCTTTTTTTTCTTCCTTCGGGTCGCCAGGCCTTGGCCTGCCTTCCTCCCCCTATGCATTGGGCCTTTGACCCATCTTTCCCTTCTCCCCCTCATTCCCTTTTCTTTCCCGGCTTGCCCTGCCTTCTTTGCCCCTAGGCCGCTGGCCCATTTCTTTCCTTCCTTTCCTTCTTCTCTTGCCTGCATCGTCGGCATAGACCACCCCCTTTCTTTCCTTCCTTCTCCCCCGACTGGGCCAGCCCACTCCCCTCATCCCCTTTGCCGGCCTACACACACGCACTAACCCCCATTTCTTATTTCTTTCTTCTTCTTCCTTTTCCCCGGTGCCAAAACCCGACCACCTCGGCCATCTCCGACCGCCCCACCTACAACCCTCCCCCTACTGATATCCTTCTCTCTCTCTCTTTCTCTCGCCATTTTTCCTACCTATCTCAGCCCCATCACCTCTCCCTCTCCTTGCCCATGCCCCTCTTTTCTCCTCCCTCTCCCTGCCATTCCCATGCCCCTACCACCCTACCACTGCCCTATTGAGCCCCCTATTCCCTCCTTTCTCTTCCTCTTTGTTTTCTTCTTCCCTACCTGCCTCATTCTTCCATTTTCGAGCCTCTCATGCCCTTCCCCAACCTTCTTTTCCTTCCTTTCTTTTCCTCCCATATCCCTCCCTATTTTGTTCCACCGCCCTTGTTCTGCCATTGCCACTGCCGCACTAGCCACCTGCACCACCCCGTACCTCACCCCTGCACCATCACACCACCTCTCGAGCCACCCTACAGCCCCCTTCTTCCTCTCCTCTTTTTTCTCTCCTTTTTCTCCCTTCTCGGCATCCACCCTGCACTGCCTCCTTCCTCTATCGTTCCGCAGCCTTTAAGCCACCAAACCAACCCTTGTAACCTCCTCTACCACCCCCACACCTCCTTTGGCCGAAATAATCACCTACACGCCTTCATTTTCTCCCTCCCTTTTCCTTCCTTCCCAACCCCTCCATCTCGACTCATCTTGGCAGCCACCTTCGCAGCCCCCTTAGCAACTATTACCCAATCTTTGACCACCACCTACACCCCCTCTCCACCTATGCACCCTTCCCTTGCTTTAAATCCTCCCCCATCTACCTTCTTTCCTAGCCCCAAATCCCTAAATCGAAAACACTATTCCCTCCTCCCATTCTTGCCATTTTGATCCTCTCCCCCTCATTTCTTTGCATGCAGCTCATGCTGTATGAGCAAGATGAGTTGATGCATTTCTTAGTTTATTTGGTTAATGATTTTAAGGTATCATAATATTTTAAGTTAAGTATTTGATTAATTAAGTATTATAAAGTCTTATGCCTTTGGTTTTCTTATTTATAATGTGATAAATATTTATATTATTTTTAGGTATTGGTTTTGCTAATCAAAACTTGAACCTTTTACCGGAATACCGGTAAGGTTCATTTTTACGGGAATTAAGGTAATCGTTAAATCCCACTTAAATGCATCGATAAATGTATGTTAGCACATTAAGCTTTTTAATATGTTATTATGCTTGATATATGTTGTTTAATATAATATATGTAGTTTCTTGTGTTGATTGATAAAAAGGGAGCATGTTAGATTATACACTATTTATGGAAATATTTCGTAAGGTAAGATTTTTGGTTATTAATAAAAATGTTAAGTATTTATCCATGTTGTATTATGCTATTGTGATCTTTAATGCATGGTTAATATTATTGCGAGCTCTAAGGGCATTTTAGTAATATGTCTTGTGTAAGAATGTGGTCTATTATGTGTGGGTGCTAATGAGTATTATGTTAAATATAATAGTTGTGGAATTGTATAATGAGAATGGGGTATTAATATTAATATTTCATGTAGTGATATTAATTTAATATAAGTGGTGTAATAAGGGGAAAATGGTAAATTGAGAGTAAAAAGGGTAAATTGGTAATTTTGGAGGTAAGGGGTAAAATGGTAATTTTGGAAGTAAGGGTAAATGGTAATTTGTAAGTAAAAAGGGTAAACTGATAATTTTGGAATTAAAGGGTAAAATGGTAATTTTGAAGGGAAAGAGGTAAAATGGTAATTTTGTAATTAAAGGGCAAAATGGGCAAACGGGTAATTTCATAATTAAAGGGCAAAATGGTAATTTTGTTAGTAAAAGGATAAATAGTATTTTTTTCGAGTAAAGGGTAGAATGGTAATTTTATAGGCAAAGGGTAATTTGTAATTTTGTAAGTAAATGGATAAAATGGTAATTTGTAAGTAAAAGGGGTATTATGGTAAATTTGGAAGAGAAGGGCAATTTGTTAATTTAACCATTTAAAGGGTAATTTGGTAATATTGATAGTGGAGAAGGTAATTTGGTAATTTAACCAACAAAAGGGAAATTTGGTAATTATGACACTACAGAAGGGTAATTTATCCAACTAAATGGACAATTTAGTAAATATAACAATGGAGGAGAGCAATTCAGTAATCTAACCAATTAAATGGGAAATATGATGAGGGTAACAATTATGAAGGGTGATTAGTGACCTAATAAGTGTGAAAGATAGCCTGGTAACCTAAACTAAGTAAGGGTGTGGCGAAGAACAACTATATGTGGATTACATGCCTTGTGTGTCATGTGTTATGCCATATTGTGTACTTTATGCTTAATGATTAATCATTTATAGTGAAACTCGGAGTGAATATATGCTTATGTGACTTCCTTATGGCATGTGGATGATGATTATATATGTTGTGCGTAGGTTGTTATGTGATGTGGGCCTTAGGGACATGAAATCTAGGACATTTAATGTGGTAATGTGGGATGGAAGGATAGAAAAGGAAAAATGGGAAAGTAAGATAACCAAGGGGAAGTAAGTTGGCTAACGTAGGTAGGAATGACCTAAATAAACCATAATCCATGAGTGGATGAATAAAAGGGGACTTAAATAAAATGAAACAGTGGGAGAATCGAGGGTTTGCATGGGATGGTTAGAGTCCGCATAGGGGTGAACTTTACGTATGGAAAGTTGCCTTGGGGTGTGAGGAAGGTAATGGAAGAGTTGTTTGGGTGACTGGAGGCTTTGGGTGAAAAATAGTACGTGGGATAGTATAACGGTGTATAGGAGAGCGAGCTAGGGTTTGGGAGGAAACCCTAATTTGAGAAGGTGGAAAAAATATGAGGATGAGTGAAGTATGAAGTGAGAGTTGAATCTAAGGGTCGAGGCGTGTAGGATATTAAAATAGTTTGGGTTGTGTGTGGCAAGGAAGGATGGGCCACATGATCCAAATTAGGGTTTTTGGAGAAAACCTTAGGTTAAGGCGGTGAGTGGACTTTGGGATATAAGGTAGTGGGCCTTGACCCACACACTTAGGAGTTGAGCTCCCGGTGTGAGTAAGTGGAATAAGGGAAGGATGTCAGGGCGAGTTAGGAGGTGCAGAAGTCTCAAGATATAGGACGGGCCCTCTTGGGAGGATAAGTGTAGATGTATTTAGCCATGCATTTCTAGGGTGAAATCTATTGAATAAGGTACGGTAAAACACTACTCATATAAAGTGGAAGATTATTGAGCTGGGCCCAGACCGATCCACCAGCATAGTAGTGGTCAGGTGTCGTGGTGCCCTGGAGACCGATCCACCGGCATATAATAGTAGTTAGGTGTGTTATGCCCTATAAGTGACCAATCCACTGGCTATAATAATGGGGGATCCCGAGCTCAATAAACCAAACCCTAAGTTTGATAAGACACATAAAAGACACTAAGTACTTATAGTGGAATACCATGAGAGTCGGGGCTAGATTGATCCACCGATATAATAGTGGCCAAGAGCGTTTTGCCCTAGAGACCGATCCACCAGCATATAATAGTGGTTAGGTGCGTTCTGCCCTATAAGTGACCGATCCACCGGCTATAATAGTGGGGTTCCTGCATTCACATGGATATATATAAAATCTAAGAGATGATTGAATAATGATTGACTAATGGCTTTAAGGCCCTAAAAGTATCGATTGTTCATTATGACCTATTAATATCTGATTGACTTGTTAAGTATGTGAATGTACAAAAGTGAATATTATGTATGCTCCATTAATATCTAATTGACTTGTTAAATACATGAATGTAAGGATTTGAATACAATGTTTACACCTGTCGTTATGTCTAGGTATAGTGATATATCATGTGGTACATTATGGGCCTACTTTTAAGTGTGTTTTAAAGGGTTACTCAATACCGTAGTACTGAAGGGTTCCCTTCATGGGGCCCCTGCCTATTCAATGGGTAGTGTCCCTTGTAGGTCGTTTTCGTGTGCTATTCAAGTGGGCCCTCAGGAAAGAGCGTAAGGAACTATCCAAAAAATCCTGGGTTGTCCTCTTTCTCTTTTAAATTCTTGTTTCAATGTATTTGTTGTTTTGTAACCACCACTAATGGATTTTATTCTCGTAAATTATTTATTATGCTACTCTAATTTAAATATGTTTGATTTTCTCATAAGTTATATTCTTCTCTTTTAGCCTTAGCATTTGGTACTGGAACAGTGGGAGTGAACCGGTCTGGTACTAAGTATGGCGGTAATATCCCCAGAATTCGCTGTTTTGTTATTTTTCTTCCGCTAATCATTTTAATAAAACAAAATTTTTTAGTAGTGAATTTTGGGGGTATTAAATTCGTGCCCTACCTTGGTAATTGGAATTATTTTGGATTTGCTGGTTTGGTAGTTACCTTAGTTGCCTATCTTGGTATTTGGAATCTATTTAACTAATCAGATATGTTTATTGTACCTTGAAATGATGAGAAAAAAACTAGCATGTTTTACTTTTGGGCTTAAGATGGGATGTTTATATATGATTGTATGTGGTTATGGTACATGCTTTGTGCTCAAGCATATTTTTTTTTTACTCTATGTGACTAAGTGAAATGTGGGTATGTTATCTCTTATGAGGTGTTGTGATTTCCTCACCATAAGGAAGTCGTACTGATACTACTTTTGCAAATGGCTATATGAAGGCCATGGAATGGCATGAAGTATATAAGATTGGCAAGGATAAGTGGAGCCATTAGGAAGATCTCATATTTTTAGAGCAGGCCTTTGGGTCAAAGAGATATAATAAACTAGTTTTGTGTTATAATTAGTTTCCCTTGGACTACTATGTCTCTTACTGCATTTTAGTTCTCTTGTTGTACCATTAATATTTTTCTACAACCTTTATCTATCTATGGTATTCTATTTCAACTAATTTACTTTGGTTATGGTTTGTTTTAGCCTTATTGCTTGACATAAGAAAGGTAAGGGAGCCGATGTAATATCCCAAACCTTTTTTTTATAAATAAAGAGTAAAATAATGAATTATTGAATATCTATGTACCCTTTTTAGTAAAATAATAATAATAATAATAATAATAATTAAGACAATAAATATGACACAATCACATAGCTATTGGAAACTATTTTAATTCACTAACCTAAAATAAATTATAAATAAGTTAAAATAATTTCTAAATTATAAAAAATTATTATTATTATTATTATTATTATTATTATTAATTATTACCCTAAAATTTCTAAAAACCCAAACCACCCTACCATCCCATTTTTTTCCTCCCTCTTTTTCTTTCCTTTTTTTTTTCTTTCTTCCCTCAGCTGACTAGGTTGCGCCCAGCAGGCCCAGTGGCGACCTATTCCACCTCCTTCCCCTTCTTTCTCCTCTTCCTTTCTTTTCTCCCTCGATCAACACAATCCTCTTTCATTTTCTTCTAGGCGGTGGCCTAATTCACTCCCCTCCCCCATTTATCCTTTTCTCTCCCTCTCTTTTTCTTCCCTTTCCATTTCTACCCTTACCCCTACTTTTTGTCGGTGCACGCTACCAATTTTGTAGCTCCCCCTCCTTTCTCCCCTCTTCCTTTCCTCTTTTGACCATGCAAGGTATGCAGCTGGTACATCCACTACACGGTCCCTCGTCCCTTACATGTCCCCCTCTCTCACTTGCCCCTACCCTATACCACCTACCACAGCCACCCAGCAACCACCTTGTAATACCCCAAATTAAGCGGAGTACTATAATAATTGATTCAACTACTTATATCAACATAGTATACCATTCTCTTAGTGATTCCATCCTAATAAATCCACAGTTAAGTGTGTTGGCCATGGAGCAATTTTAGGATGGGTGACCCTCCTGGGAAGTTTCAGAAATTTTCTAAAAATTTATTGGAAAGTGTGTGTGTGAGGACAAAGCGCGTTGAATGGATGCATGTTGATCTATGGGGCTATTCGATCAATCCAAAAGTGCTCCAAGATAGCACCCATGTGTTTGTATCGACTCGGAGTGTTACAAATAGTATCAAAGTAAAACCTCGATAGTGAGATGAACTTGGATGATCCAGTCAACCCCCTAGTGGGACGATTCTTAAGATAAACTGTTTTGAGACAATTAATGGTTGAAGAGAAACAAAGATGTTGTGTTCTTTGAGTGGGGGTGAATGTAATACCCCAAATTGATCATAGTGCTATAAGGATTCATTTGGATACTTATATCAACATGATATACCATCCTTTTAGTGATTTTATCCTAATAACTTCATAGTTAAGCGTACTGGCCATGGAGCAATTTTAGGATGGGTGACCCTCCTAGGAAGTTTCATATTTTTTTGAAAATTTCTCGAGAAGTGCTTGAGTGAGGACAAAGCGCATTAAAAGGACTCGTGTTGATCAATGAGGCTAGTCAATCAATCCAAAAGCTCTCTAAGGTATCCCCCGCATGGTCATATCAACTCAAGGTGCTACACACCTACTCCCTATCTTTTTTCCTCCCTTTTCCTCTTCTCCCTCCCTTGTGCCTATAAAAGTCCCCCACACTCTTCTTCCCTCTCCTTTCTACCTCACTTATCTACTATTTCCCTTTCTCCCATTGCCTCTTCAAACATTGCCACTGTTGCCACTAGGCCACACCACCGTCCTAGCTCCCTCCTATTCTCTTCCTTTCATCTCCCTATTCACATTGAGCCTTTCCCATTCCCTTCCTTCCCCTTCCTTTCCTCTCCCTAGCATTAAAAAGCAGGAAGCTTGAGCTACCCTTTTGCACCCTTGCACACCACCATCGTCACCTCGTTTTGCCACCACCACTGGCCACACTACCCTCCTTGCCTCCCATCCTACATAAGAAGACTACCCCTACCACACTAACACCTCTACCACTCCTTCTTCTCCTTCATTCCTTCCCTCTTTCCCCATTTCTCTCAAGCGGGTGTGAACTTTACATGGAGGGTGTGAGCTCTACATGGAGTTAAGATCTATGTGGGGAAGTCTTGTTTAGAGGTTAACTGTGGGAAGGAAAGTGTTTTTTGGGTGATTAGTGTACTTAAGGAAGCTTTGGTATGTGGGAATATGGAAAGGTGCATGGGGGGAAAAACTAGGGTTTCAGAGATCAACCCTAAGGATAGAGTGTGTTGTGGGAAAAATTAAGGAAGTTAGTTGTACATTGGAGTTGGGGTGTGGGGTGTACCATATGGAGGACATGGGTAAAGCCAAATGAAGGGTAGAGTTATGTAAGAAAGTAAAAGGGATAATATTAGGGTTTTTGGGGGTGGCCAGCTTGGATGTTATTATCACATGTGTGAGTTGAGGAGTTAGGCTGGAAGGTTTGGAGTTGGGGTGGGTATGGTGATGGTACTTGAATTGAGGTAGATGTAGGGTAAGTAAGGTGAGGAGAGGCAAGGGATAGATAGGCCATATTAGGGTTTCAAGGGGAAACCTTAGTGGGAAATGGAGATCATAGGTGGAGAAAAAGAAGAGTGGGCATTGACCCATGCAAATGAAGCTTCTAAGGTCACTTTTAGGTTGGTAGAAAATTTTTGGGGGTCCTAGAAGTCCTCAGAAGGTGTGGATATTCCAAGTTAAGGGAGTAGGGTTTTCATGGAGTTTGAGTTAGTTTAGTGATAGTAAGTCAATAGTGTCACTTTGGTTGTGCATGGATGGGTGTGTGTTACCTGGCAAATAGTGGTGAGGTGCGTTTTCCCTAGGTAGTATATATTTACCGGTCCACTAGTTATAATAATGTTCAAGTGTGTTATGTTCTAGAGTATATATTTCCTATCTATTGGTTATATTAGTGGGGGTCCCAAGCTCCATAAGTAAAACCCTTGGTTAATAATAATTTATGGAAAATACATTGATTAACACCTTGACATTTTAATGAACTTTTCATTAAGGTAGTATGTTTGTGTTTCTCTTTTAGCCTTGTGGTGAGTATGAGGCTAGCTAGGGTCCAGATTTATACTGATAACAGCAGTAACACCCCATTATAGTGTGTGATTTTAGAAACAAACTTACTTTTTTCAACTTTATTTTATGGGGGTGTTATAGACGGACTTATGCTAAGTGTGGTGGTAACGTGCAGTAATTTGGTAACTAACGCTTCACCAAATTGAAAATTTTAAGTGGTAAAAAATAGGGATGTTACTAAGACTATTCATGTAATTTAATATCTGCTTATCTTATCCGATATTCAAAGTGATCCGATTCAAAAAGTAAAAACTAATCCAATTTCTTTTAAAAAAAATCAAATATCTAATTTGGTAAATGAAAAGTAAAAAAAAAAACTAGATATTTGATCGGACAAATACAAATAATATTTGGTCTAAAAAAATTATTTATACATTTTTTTATAATTTTTTAGTTTATATATAATTATATATAAATAAATTATATGTGTGTGTGTGTAATTTTTCCTCACTTGATTTATTATTTTGGCTAAAATTTAATTTAGTTGAAATTATATATATACAAAAAATATATCCTACGTGTCGATAGACCCCTCCCACCTAGTCACCCACCCCTTCTTTAGTTTTTTTCCTCTTCTCTTTCTTCCTTTCTTATTTTTTCTAACTAGTGCAATCTAATTTCAAAACTCCTAAGTCCCAACTCCAACCTTCTACTTTGGTACTTCCTTCTCCTTACGTGCTCCCTTATCTTCTCTTTATTTTTGATTTACCCACACCACCGCCATACCACTTTGTCTCGCCACTTGACCATACGACAACAAACTGCCGTCGTCTCTAAGTTCTAGCACACTAGTCGACAACAACGGATGCCATACCACCTCGCCTCATCACTATCAACTACCTCAACGGCGTCTACCACCTGCTAACGTTCCTCGACCTCTAATGAATCTTGCCACCATTTATCTACTCTATTTTTAATACTTTCAATGGGTATACTTTTCCCAAACCCTAACTCTTATTTGGATTAAGTTTCTATGATTAGCTTATTATAAGTTAAATTAATTGCTGAATTGGTGAATTAATTTAGTTTAAAGGATTCGATTTGATAGAATCCAATTAAATCTTATGATCTAGTAGCTTTAATTTTAGTTTTAACAATGGATATTTGTTGAAAAGGTTGGATATTTGCTAAGAGGATTGAATATTCGCTCAGCAAATCAGATAATGTCTAATATATTTTTGATTTGGTAGTTTTTTTATATTTAAATTTTTAATAGGACAATATCAGTTATATTTGATATTCAATCCAAAAATTTAAATATCTGATCTTTTGGATATTCGAAGTTTTAAATTAAATAGAAAATATCATTTTGAGATATACAAAATTTTAGATATCTAAAATATCAGATATTTGAACCGTGAACAACCCTAGTGTTACAATACCCATTGATTAGTCCCACTACTCGATTGATTTTTTAAAATTAGCTAATTGGTTACCTGGATTCGAATACAAAACTGAAGATGATGGACCAACTGATCGATTCATGAAATTTATCGATTGGTATGCCAGAAAAAAAATATTCTTCCTCTTTTACCAAATTTTTTTAAAATTGTTTGGAAATGAAACATTGAATACATTTCTAGAATAAAATCAAACACAATCAAATCATCATCAAGCACATGAATTTTCACACATTATAGGCTTAATTTATAAGGTGTTACATCACTACCTCTTAAAAGAGGTTATGTCTACAAATCCAACTAATAAATTAGCCAAACCTTATTTATTGACATACTAAGCCATATATCACAAATAAAAGAATCTGACAAAGGGTTACTACCCCCTTTAAAGAAAGGAATACACTAAGAAATGACATACCTATGATAAAAAAAAATTGAGATACTTTATGCAAATCTCCTCTTCAACCTCCTAAGTGGTCTCTTTGACGCTATACCATGACCAAAGGACCTTGATTAGTAGAATAGACTTCCTATGTGTCTCCTAAGTCTTTGTGTCTAAAAATGGTCATTAGTCATTCCTCATAGTTCAAAGATTTATCGAGCTCTATTGCCTTTGGTTAGACGATGTGTGAGGGATCTATAACACACTTCCTAAATTGGGAAATTTGGAAGACATTGTGCACATGAGATAATTTCCTAGGTAAGGCCAATCAACAAATGACCTCACCAACCCACTTTAAGATCTTGTAAGGCCTAATACATCATGTACTAAGATTTCCCTTCCTTCCAAATATCAATGCTCCTTTAGTGGGAGATACCCTCAAGAGGACACTATTTCCCACATTATACCATCTATTCCCCTTCTCAAGTCTGCATAGCCCTTATGCCAATCCTAAGCAACTCTTATGATGTTAAGAACCAACCCGATCTACTTCATAGTTACTTTGATCTTGTTTAGTCCCAACATAATCAACTTGTTGATATCACTCTAGCATAAGGGATTACAACATTTCATTTTGTATAAGGCCTTAAAATGAGTTACCACAATACTCACATGGTAAATATTGTTATAGGAAACCTTAATCAAGTTCATATGATTCTCCCAACCATCACTAAAGTTCATTCATACTCGAAGCATGTCTTCTAAGGATTAAATAGTCCTCTCTATTTAACCATATATTGCTAGATGTAAATTGGTACTCTTCCTCAACTATGTCCCAAAAGCATCATGTAACTTTTCCCAAAAGTGTGATAGGAACCTTAAGTTATGGTCTAATATAATGTCTTTAGGAACTCTGTGTAGTCTCACCATGTGCTTCTTATAATCATTGGTCATTTTCTCTATGCTTCAAGTTAACTCCATTAGTGTAAACACTACTAACTTAGCTAAATGATCGATAATAACCCATAAGGAATTGAACTCACTACGTGTCCTTGGTAGACAAACCATAAAATCCATAGATATACTATCTTATCTCCACTCTAGAACTTCTAGTGACTACACTAGCCCTACTGGTCTCTTGTGCTTAATCTTAACCTTTGACAAGTCAAATATCTATTAACAAAATTTGCAACTTCCTACTTTATATGGGGCTATCAATATACCTCATTCAGATTCTTATACAACTTATCCCTTCCAGGTTAGATGGAATAAGGGGTATAATAACCCTTATCAAGGATTTTTACCTTTAGTTATTCACATCTCTATGGTATACACCACTTCCTCAATATTTGATACTCATGTCATCATGGATCTAGAATCATTTAGCTCTATCCTAAACAATACCATGTTAGATCATCTTGAGCTTCACATCACCAAGTTGACTAGCTCAAATCTCATCAAATATGGAAGGTGTGATAGTTAGGAAACTCATCCTTGCCTCCAAACTATCAATTATGATGAACTCAATCCTCATCTCCCTGAGCTCCTAAAGCAACGTACTCAAGTAGTGTGACATCTTCAGGCCAAGAGCATTTACCACCATATTAGCCTTACCATCACGGTAGGTCAACTCCAAGTTATAATCCTTGACCATCCCCAAACATCTATGTCGCCTTAAATTCAATTATTGCCGAGTGAAAATGTATTTGAGGATTCTGCGATTAGTGTAAAACATGCACTAAACACCATAAAGATAATTCCTCTAGATCTTCAAAGAAAGCACCACCAAGATAAACTCTAAATCATGTGTCAGGTAGTTCTTCTTATGCAACTTTAGTTCACGGGAAGCATAAGCCACTACTATATCATACTGCATCAACATAGATCCCAAACCATCCTTAGAAGCATTATTATACTCCAAAATATCATACTAACCACTCGACAAAGTGAACACCATAGCTAAAGTCAACGGCCTCTTAAACTCT
The DNA here is from genome assembly GCA_030549775.1 of Tamarix chinensis. Lineage (NCBI taxonomy): Eukaryota > Viridiplantae > Streptophyta > Magnoliopsida > Caryophyllales > Tamaricaceae > Tamarix > Tamarix chinensis. The sequence goes on from CM060181.1 coordinate 84,753,600, forward strand.
TTAAAGGCCTCAATACACTTCTCATCCCATAAGAAATATGTACTTTTCCTTAGAAATATAGTTAATGAGCTAGTTATCTTGGAGTATCCAAGATGCATATATGCTAGTAACCAGCAAATCCTAGAAAACTATACACCTCTTTTATTAATGTTAGTATTGCCTACTGGGAAACTACCTGAATCTTCAAAGGATCTACTAACACACCATGTTTCGAGATCGTGTACCCAAGAAAAACTATATGATTTAGGAAAAAATTAAACTTTAAGAGCTTGACATATAAAAATTGTTCTCTCAAATACTCTGAGGTTTGTCTTAGATGTTATTTGTGCTCCTCATGGCTATTAGACCAAATGAGAATGGAATCGATGAAAATCACAACAAATTGATCCAAAAACTATATGAAGATTGGATTTATGAGATATATGAATGCTTTCAATGTATTAGTAAGTCCAAAAGGAATCCATATACTGTATTTAGTTTGAAAGGTTGTTTTTGGAATATTATGCCCAAAAATCCTCAACTAACGGTAGCCTAACCAAATATCAATATTAAAAAATAATATGGCTCCTTTGAGCTAGTTAAATAGGTCATCAATACGAGGTAGAGGGTGGAGATTATTTATTGTTTACTAATTCAATCCACAATAATTAATGTAAGATCTCAATCTCTCATCCTTTTTTCTAATGAAAAGGACTAGTGCTCCCTAAGATGATACACTCAATTAAATTTAACCATTCAATCATCTCTATAGGCATTGTACGATATGGTGTTTTAGATATGAGTTCCACCCCATGCAACAATTAGATGGTGAATTCAACATCCCAAATTGAAGTTATTCCCAAAGTCTCCTTAAGGAACACATCAAAATACTCTCAAACTACCTGAATCTAATCTAATGAAATTTCATTAACCTCAACATATCAAACATTACACAAGAAGAATAAATACCATTTCCATTCTAGTGTACTCAGAGTAATAGCCACCATAACCATCATAGAGGGAATAGGCTTGCATCTCTTATAAGAGATGATAGCACTCTTTTATCCTCAAAGAACTATAGGTTCTTATGTGGAATATATCAATGTTCAAAACTTTTCCAAAATATACATTCCCACAATCATATTGAAGTTATAAAACTCAAGCTCCATGGGGTGTGAGAGGAACTTACTCCAATAACTAATAAGGTCACTACTCTATAGATCTTAAAACACATAATCTTATACTCTGAAAGAAACATAATAGAATTACAAATACTAGTAGAGGGAGATAAAGTAGCTCTAACAAAAGAAAAATGGCACAAGGAAATGGGATGCACCACAATTGAAAAGCAAACATGGTGAAAAGGAAGAATTAGTAAGCATACCTGTAACATTCCAAAATTCAGTATGAAAAATTTTCATTTTTAGTAGAAATGTAATATCAAATTAGTTGGTGTTACCGCCATACTAGACATAAGTTTAGTTTACCATACCCTCCTTACATAAAATATAAGGTAAAATATTTAAGACTTAAAACATAATAAATTGGGAATAAGATAACTTCCATAAACATTATACAATAATTTGGAGATTGAATTTGGGTATTATATTAAAAATACATAAAAGGAATACATTAGGGACTAAGAGTCTCAAAAGGTATCTAGACCAAAAAAATAACCGAATAACATGTTCTATACCAATATTGATACATTAGAATCACTCCTCCACACATAAGGCATCATATATAACAAAATCATCTAAAGATTTATCATCAACCTACACCAAAATATTCAGATCGGTTGTCCATGGGAATGAGTAGAACTCAAGAAAAGGATAATTAGTACACTAATTAATGGATAAGGTGACCATGCAACTAAAGTAAGGGTACAAAAATATAAAGCAAACATATGAGTTAATAATAAGCAATGCAAGGTAAACACAAATTTTTTAATTCATTATACAACTAAGATACATTATGTTATTTCTATCGAGTTGAAGGACTTCACTGTTTTTAATCCAATATAACAGACTAAAGCATCTCTTAGGACAGAACACACCTAAGCCACTATTATCGTGGAATGGACCTAACATATACTAAGGCAACATGTGCCTGACCACTATTCTTAAATCAATAGAATGGTTTGAAGCGCCTCTTAAGGAAGAACACACTAGAGCCACTATTATCATCTGGTGGAATAGACACAACACCTCGAGCTTGACTCATGTGATATTTCACCTTAAATGATTAATATTTTATCTATTAGTTACTTATCATAGAATCATATTCTCATTCACATTGAGTTTAGGGCCCTAATATTTTAATATAGTGAAATAGATTGATGCACCTCTTAGTGAATAATGCTTTTGAGCCACTATTATCATCTAGTGGAACAAACCTAACATATACATTAGCTCGACTCATGTGATCTTTTACTTTAAATGATTAGTATCTTATTCGAAGTTGTTGAATCAAGATCATCATGCATGACTTGTGTAGATATGCACAATACACATTTGAAACACGTAAAGCACAATCACATGTTTATCGAGGCATTCTCCAAGGAAAAGGTTCATAACTCCTCTAAGAAACCCTAATTTCACCAGGCAAGCATATATTCATATTTTATTATACTTATGCAACTCAAATTATCCCAAATATTTTGAGTATCACTAATATTCTATTTCTAACCCTTATTAATTGAAATGTCATTATCTTATTGAAAACCTCAAAATCTTATATTAGGTAACTTATATCTTACTCAACCATATTTTAATCACATTACTCATGAAATAATTAATAAAACTCTCAAAATCTTATCATGTAATGATTATTACCCATGTAATCATAATACCCTTCACATAAATAAAATATTGATATTTTTCCAAAGACCATACAGATCCCAATATTAATGAATTTTAACCTACAATATTTATGTGAACTATAAAACCCCAATTATATACATAGATACCTCGTATCTAGATTCACGACAACCGATTAAATACACAAATGATACTTTCATATTTTTCTCACTTTCAATATATCAACATCATCTATATAACATTAGCAACATGATATTACATATATAAATACACATAACACATAAAATCCCTAACTATAATGTGTATCCTTACCAATAAGGACACGTCTCTAAGCACATAAGTCTAACCTATCTTCTATGATATCATTAGAAAATCACCAATTAACACTAAAATAAAACATCGTTAGAAATTAATAATACAATGAAGAAAAATTTAAAGTAAAATATAGTGGAAATTTATAGTATTTCATATTGAAAATTTGGATAATTGAAATAAGTAGAGAAGCTCGGGTTGTATTGGAGTATGGTAGAATGTAAGGTAGTGCTAGAGTGGAGCATGGGGTGTGCTAGGAATAAAGCATGACTATTACAAAGGAAGGGCATAGGCATAGCATACAGCTCATGCATGGGTGGAGAGCATGAAATGTTCATGGACAGGGTTTGTGAGGTGCGCACGGTTGTGAGTGAAGTACATGGGCTATGCGTAAATCGTGTGTGGGTTGTGTAAGAGGAGCATGAATGGGGCATGAGAGGGTGCATGTTCATGTGCCTCAATGAAAATGAAGCTGATCATGGTAGTTTGAAGGAAAAAAGAAAAGTATTAGAGTGGTGATGGTTGGGCAACGATAAGGGTGGATGATGAAGTGGTATTGATGGTTGGTTTCCAGGGGAACAATGGTGTTTGATGGATGGTGGTGGAGAGTGGATTGGATGGTGGATAATAGCAATAAATAGACTAAAAAGGAAGGAGGAGAAGGAAGGTTGGTTCAGCTAGTTTTACTCAATAGAAATGGAGGGAGGAAGGGGTTAATTAGGCATTAAATGAGGTAGAGTTTGGAAGGGGTATACACACACGCATGCACACACACTTGCATGTATATTAAGGAACAATAGAGGAAGAAGGTAGGACATATAGGATGGGGAGCACAATTTAGGGGAAAGGTTTGGGCAAAAACATTAGAGGACACATCCCTTGAGATGTGGGAGTTGATGGTGTGATGATGAATGTAGGATAGGTAGGTTTAGTGGGTAGGCATGGAAGAAAGGATTTTGTAAGAGAGGGATTCACGTAGGGAGAAGGGGAAATGAGAAGAAGAAAAAGGAAGATGGAAGAAAAAAAAAGAAAAAGGAAAAAAATTTGGGGTTAGGATTTGAAATTAGGTTAAAATAATTTAGATTATAGAATTAGGGTAAAATTAATTATCAACCATTTGAGGTTAAATTTAGGTTAGAAATATTAATGTCTCAAAATAAAGATTAGGATAAGGTTAAGATTTAGAATTAAGAAATTAGGTTAAGATAGAAATATTAATTTTTTGAGATTAAAATTAGATTAAGACATTAATTACTCAAGGTTAAGATTAGATAAAAATTGGGATATTACAATCCTGGTCATGGCATTGGCTTAACACGCAGGCTCAAACTAGCTAATCATATTAAGGAACCTAACTAAAGGAATTCTAAAAACTCAATCCTTGGCTCAACTAATAGGCAAAATTTTTTGAGCCCTTGACTAGTTGGTACAACTAATAATGCTAATTGGTGATGGAGGAACTCTTGGAGCCTATTGTTGCTACTGAATTCATCTAGTATTATGTGCTCTAGACTAACCCCTATAAACACTTTCACCTCCAACATGGCACTCAAAAGATTTGTGCCGTAGTATACCACAATAATGATAGGTCACCTTGTTACTTGAGTAATCCACCCTTAGGTGGTCTACTCCGCAAGGCTTGTAGTGCTAGCATTTCTCCTCAAAATGTGCCATCTTCCCACCATTAAGATGCAGAGGACCCTCAAACTTTCTCTTGCTCCTTAACTAAGCACTCCTAGTATGGATAACCTGAGAAGCCTCTAAGGATTCCTCGTACATACTGACCATATCTAGCAAAGAGATTCCAACCAACAACTTTAGATATCTAATCCCTAGGCCAGGTTGAAATGATGAACCTGCATCACCTTACTATTCTCCATATCTAGACTGATCCATGTAAACACTTTCACCTCTAACATGACACTCAAAAGATTTTTTCCTTGGTATACCACAACTATGACACATCACCTTTTTACTTGAGCAATCCACCCTAAGGTGGTATGCTCCGCAATGCTTTTAATGGTAGTGTCTCTCCTCAAAATTTCCTCTAGAAGAACCAAATTATTGGTGTAATCATCGAATAGTCCTACCATTCCTAAGTGATACACTACCTTTAGGTTGTGCCATCTTCCCACTATTAAGATGTAGATGACCCTCAAAATTTCTCTTACTCCTCAACTAGGCATTCCTAGTCTGGATAACCTAAGAAGCCACTAAGGATTCCTTGTACATACTAACCATATCTAGCAAAGAAAATCCAACCAACAACTTCTGATATCTAATCCCTAGGCTTAGCTTGAAATGGTGAACCTGCATTGCCTTACTAGCCTCCACCTTCGGAGCAAATTGAACCAAGTCCATAAACTTCATATCATACTCATCTAATGTTACACTCCCCTACTAAAGTGCCATAAAATCAAAGTACTTCCTCATATGAAGATTATCATGGTAGAATCATTCTATAAGCATCTCAAGAAAAGGTTCCCAAGTAGTAGGCTCTCTGCCCCTTTGTTGGAAACTCCTCCACCATGTGTTTACTTGACCCCTTAGGAAGTATACTGCCAAATTTACCCTTTAATCCACTAGGCAACTATAAATTGTGAAATTTAACTCTATATACCTTATCCACCTTTCCATAACATCATGATCATCCTGACCCTCAAATATTGGTGGATGGTAATGCATGACCCTCCTAAGCCAATCCTCTAGAATTAGTACATGTATTGGTGATTACATTGGTAAAACCTAACTTTCCCTCTATATACGTGCCAAAAGTCTCCATGAATATATCAATGTGCTTGAAATGGTGATAATAATCAATCTTATATGTAAAGAGATAATTAGAAGCAACATGATAATACATGTTGACATTTTGTGATTATTTTGTTATTAGCCTCTAAGAGACCTAGATTCCCTTTTGTATTACCCTATTTAGTGAACAATTTTTTTTTATGTATTTCAATTTATTCTGGGTTTGACATGATCTTGGTTTTGTAAGCCCTAACTCTTATTATCTTTTATACTATCTATCTTTCATATTTTTTTTATTTTGTTTGTTGGGTTGGATACTTAGCCTTATATCTCACATAGGATATATGGTAAAATGTCCATCTGATGTTGGGTATAGTGGTAACACTCAATTTATCTTTGGAGTTTTTTTGTATTTCTACTTCCATAAATATCATAGAAAATAAATGTAATGAAAAATGGAGGTGTTACAATACTCATAAATTATGCTAATAAGAAAACATACATAATACATATTGACAATTAACCACATAGAGTAGCTTCAAGCTAGCAACTTATGATAGAAAATAATGAACAATATACTATGACATGAGGGTATACCAGGTAAAAATAGGGGATCACAAAAAATTTGACAAGCATGGAGAGGAATCAGACAAAGATTATAAGCATCTCTAAAATGCATATCAATCATATAAGGTCATATATTCCACTATAATGGGCACGTAAGCTAAGGGAATAAACATAATATAAAGTCACATGAGCGCATAAAGTCCAAAATTCACAATCAAGGCAACTCACATAAGCCATAGAAGTATGAAAACAAACTCTGAGGCATAAACATGGAAATCTAATATTATCACTAATGGATTGAACCCTAACTTAATAGATGTATGTGTATATGTAAGGTTTGTAATCATAATCAAGTATAATAGCATTACTATTTAATACCTATAAAATATTATTTATGTATTTTCATTTGTATAAAATTTTAAATCATAAATCAATGACATATTATTTAGACACTTAACCAAACAACCCTAAATTTAGACAAGATATACAAAGTAACCTTGAAATTTTAGAAATTTACTAGACAACCCCCTAAGTTTTGAAAGTTACACACCATATGACCCCTGTTTAAACACTTAGGGTTATATGGTGATTCCCTAAAATGTGTAGTTGGTCATCTAATATGCAAAATCTGAAACTCGTGATTGTTTAATGAAGTCCCAAAAACCAAGGGTTATTTTGTATATTTCACCTAAATTTAGGGTTGTTTGATACATTCTCCTTATACATTTTGATAATGTTTTTTCCCTAATTGTATAAATTATTGATGCATTTTATCAATACTATTTTAGAATAAAACACCAAGACTAAAAATAAATACATCAACTAAACCATTCTATCTTTAATTGGGAAAAAATATTATCAACGGAAAGTAATGTTTCATTATGAAGGCATAATATTCAGAAGAAAAAAAAGAGAAATCAATGGACAATGAATTAGAGGGTGTAATAGAAAAATTTTATTCAAAAATGATATAAAATAAACTAAAACAATTCAAAAAGTTAATGAAAATATAGATATAAAAATTATATATAATGTGTAATTTTTAAAATTATATATTGGGTTATTCTTTTCTCAATTTTTATTTAAAGTTATAATTTTTTTTAAAATTATTTGGGTTATTTTCCCTAGAAATATTTATTCTTAATTCACTTTTCATTAATAAAAATGAATTCCATTCATAAGTTCATAAATTTTGGGGAAGGAAAATATTTCAACAATTAATGATGTCCTCTTGTTGAATTAGAAAAGACGAATATGTTGTTAGAATATTTTAACAACAAATATAATATCAATTAATAAAATTTTACTATTAATATTAGTTATTAGTACAATCAACAAGTACATAACTATAGAAGTAAGAATTGAACTTGGTATCCCTATGCTCTTGCTAAAGTGGACAAACAACTTAAGCCTTATGCATAGCCTAGAATGCTTCATTTAATTCCATAATAAGCTAATAGATAGTAAATATTAACTCTAATCATTTCACATTGCGGTCCTCTCACCCTTGTAATATTGCACACCAACATCAATAAATAAAAATAGTAACAATTTTATAATGGTGACTTAGTGAGTATCTTATAGCCATCATGTAAAAATGTTTTGAATATTTGGACTTATCATGTCAGCCCATCTATGGTTGTTGATAAATAGAGTTAACTTGGCTTAGCATGTTAAGGGCTCTACTCAACTCATTTGTTAATATAAAAAACAAGACTGAGTCTCATTTATTAAATGAGCCAAGCTCAAGCCATGGTAGGTTTAAATCATTCATTCATAATCCAACTCAAACTCAATGTGAGCCCGGCTTACTCATTAGCTCATTTATAAGTTTGTTTATAGGTATAATTATATGTTTCTTTACAAGCTTGTATATAGAATTTTAGAGGCTTTTATAAATGAATATGAAGCCATGTATGGAATTTACCTAGTAAATGAGTTAAATATTTCAATAAGTCATTAATAAAATTGAGGAATTAATGAGTTTATTTGGTTTATTTAACTTTCAAATGATCTAAATAATTAAACAAGATGATGGATCCACTAATCAAATTATTATAAACAAGTTAATTTGGCTCATTTTCATTAAATGAGATAAGCTAAATAGCTCACAAAAATTCTTTGAGCTAAGATCAAGTCACACTTGTTTTCCTTATTTCAAACTCAAGCATTAAAAAAGGGGAAAAAATAAACGCAAAAATCTTGAGCTAGGAGGGGGTCAAACTATGAATAATTGATCATGGGGGTTTAGCTATGGATGTAGTTAACACATTATTAGTGAACCATGAAAATATCCTTCTTCCATATATTATTATTATTTTTTTTCTTATATTTGTTACAATAAAAAATACCAATAAAGGTATAAATATCTAATAGGTTCAATTTCTATGACCCTTTTGTGCTCAATTATCTATGTTTCCTTAGTGGTTTATAACAAAATATTCTATGATTTTTTGCATATGGTTACTTTATTTTTCTATTTTGCAGGTATTACCTTTTATTCAAAGAAAATAGGAGCAAAAATGTGGGCTAATGATGATGATCCTCATCAATCATGAAGGTTAGGAAAGGAAAGGAGGCTAACCAAAGAAGAAAGCGAGAAAAAACATAGCAAAATTTGTAGATTTTAGGTTAACACAGGCCTTGCCCTAGTGGCATGAGGTGGGCTATGTTGACACATGGTGAGAAATTCTTCGACGCTATCTGACATGGTGTGCTTGTGTTGAAGTTTGGGTTCAGCTATATAACATGTTTTTCATTGTTTAGTTTGAGATCATCAACCTAAATGACCTAAAATATGATAATTTGGGAGCATGAAAAAGGGACCTAGGGTTCTTTTCTTTTCTTTACATCACCCAATCAAGTCCTACCACAATTCATCTATAATTTCCCCTCTCTTGATCTTAATTTTGTATTCCCAATCAGACATGTTGAATAGTAATTTTATAACTTGAAAGGGGGATTATATTTATTTTATTTTATTTTTTCCAATTGATGAAATTGTCTTTTTTTATAAAAAAATTGTGTTAATGTTTATTTAGAATAATAGGAAAATTAATCATATTTATATTATAAATTAGAGAAAGTCCAAGAAGATTTGAGAGATGAGATGGAGTGAGCTCCATTAACATGACTAGAGATCAAATCACAAGGTCTAAAGATGTTATTTTGGCCTCTACAATCTAAAAAATAAATAAGGATACTTAATAATGCATTACCTATTCTTATAATTATATTAGAGATAGATGCGTCTCAATAGAAAATAAGGTGCAGTGTCTTGAGAGAGCATATCACTACATACTTTGGTTGGCATTTATGACTAAGTGTTTTGATTTAGAATTTGGGGTTAATATTCAATCGCATTGGGGTTAAGGGGATTGACTAAGTGTTTTTTTATTTATATTTAGACATCATATATCCCCTATCATTAGTCTAGACATGTGAGATCTTTTCACCATCCTTTTTCTTACTCCCTAGTCCTTGTGAGATTGACCTTATATATTACTCCAACACCTTATGATTTCGGTGAGATTAAAATGTTAATGAACTTATCTCTATGCTTTTACAAAGCCCTAGCTTACCAATTGTCCTATATAAATAAGGATGCTTAGTATACCCGGGGGATCATCCATTAGGCTTGAATTTCACTAAACACTCTCTAGCTCTTTCTATATTCTCTCTAAGCTCACTCAAATTATATTATAACTCTTATTATGACATAATAACCACACTTGAGGGTTATGAAAACATATACTATACACACCCTTGCATATCCATAATAATACTCTAGTCCTACAATCAACCTTAATGATGCTCTGATAGTTATTTGATCCAAGTTATTTTAACCATCTCTGCACTTTTTTTTCATACATTTTATATATTATCCATATCCTACATTACTAATTTGAATGTTAAAGTGTCTTAGGTTGGCACTAAACCAATGTTCCTTTAACTATCTCAATCCAGATCTCCTAATTTTTCCAGTTGATTTCCATAACCCAGCTACTGGATGAGTCATATATCCTAGTAATAGTGATGTTATTTTAACTTAATAGAGATAAAAATATATAGATCATAATTTTATGTTACATAACAATAATACAGTGTAATTAAAAATATAATTATAATGACTAACATATAATTAATATTACATGTTCATATTGCTACAACTCATTACATTATATGACAAACTTTTGAGTTAAATATTGTTTTGGTCCATGAGTAAAAATATTTATTTTAATCCCTATAAATTTATCTAAATTAGTCCCTCATCATCTAATTAAAATGATATTATATGTTAAGCATACAATCTTTCTCCTTATCATCATTTTAAGTGTCGGTAACCTATTTAATTTAATATAAAATTATGATCATAATTATATAGTCTTTTTTAAAGGGTAATGTCTTTAGAGGGGATCGAACCTCGATCATTACTATGCTAAATAAGGTGTGGTCCTTTGTTTGAACTTGAGCACTAATAATACTAATTCTATAATCATATTTTCAATTTCAAATCAAACTAAACAACCCTACCAAATGGAATAACCTAAGCTCAGGCCTATGCTACTTCTTTGTCCTCCTGTGTGACGCCTTCTATCTTTCCCCCTCTTTGACCTCATTCTCAATCATACTTCTTTTTACTCATATGTCCATCTATAACATCAGTTTTCATCATCTTGCTTCATACTCCTTCGCATTACTTCTTCTTTACCTCATAAATCTGTTATAGTCATGAAATTATTTAGTTTTCTTTAATAAGAATGGATTTTTGTTGCAAATATTATCATTCTTAAAGCATTGAAAAATATTTTATTTGTGATTATCACAAAGTTTTTGTGGTTCAAAAATCAATGACTTTAAAAAAAAATTTGACCCATAAAGATTGAATTGATACTTATTAAAATGTGGTCACAATTGTGTTTAGGGAGTCAATGAATCTTGAACTCCCTAGATTTCAATTGAGACCCTACAACACATGTCTTATCTTAAAATCTTTAATTTTCAAGATAATAAGAAAGCATTATTAATGACCATGCACAAACTTGGTGTACTTATGAATGTAATAGGAATTTAACCTTAGGCATTCATAGGAAGCGATCCCCCCTTCACACATACCTAGGTGAATCAATCAAATGCCTTTTATTTGCGCCATCATATAAGAATATGGATTCATTAAGAGCATATGTATGCTCAACTGTATATACATGAAGTAGCGAGTTCATTTAGTATGTCTCTGTAACACTTCATATTTTTGGAATCTAATTTCTCAATTTTATTGATGGAATTTGTTGAAAGTGTTCATTCTTTTTTTCTTTCTAGTTTCATTGATAGTTTCGACATCATATTGATATTTGGAGTAATATTTTTTTTTGTTATAGATCATTCTAGTTAATTTTGCTCATGACTACAAATTTTATTAAATTCATTTAATCCTAATTCTAGTTTAAAACTATATTTTTATTCTCATATTTAATTAGAATTTTTGTTTGAATTTCTGATCTCTTGTAAAATTCTTACAGCAACTCTTTGATTTTTGATTGAACTAGTAAAACTTCAAGAAATATATAATTTATGTTTCTATACATTTATATTGTGACATTTATGCTTTTATAAATCTCTCTTTTTAGTTATACGCAACTCACATCGATTTTCTTTTGGAAGCGATTCATGATTTATTTCTAAGTGTTTCATTAAGATTTAAAAATTATAGTTTAATAATGTTGTGGATTCTTAATACGAATTTGACCTCAATAACATTAGGATATAACATAAAAAAATTTAAAAATTTATTTATCTTATATTTTGCATTTAAGCATTTATGATAATTATATTAATATTTTTCATGGATGCTTAGATTTGTTTCAAATATTATTTTGGACATTCTTAGATATTATTTTAAGGTTAAATTATTTACGTTTTCAAATATACAAATCTTGTTGCCGTTAATATATTTATCCGAAAGATTTTTAAAAGTTTATTAAATAGGCTTTAAATTGGTTTTATTCCCTCATATATTAACATATCAATTCTTGTTAAATGAGTTTTTGATATTAATAAAAAAACATATTTTATAACCCTTTTATATCATCCTTATTTTCTAGATATTATAATTTAAGTTAATCCCTCCTTCTGTGGTGAAAATAGCCTATAACTTAATTGGTTAATGTCCCTAACCCTATATTCTCTCTCCTCATTTATCTTCTCTTATTTGACAACCCTAACTCCCTCCTATTCTTTTCTTCCTTCAACCTCCAACATCATCACATCACCCAACCACCATCAGTTACTCTAGCTCTTTTTGTGCTTATTAAATGCAAGCTATAATAGCCTAACGGTGCGAGCAATAGTGGCATGGGTAGATAGCGAAGAGTATCACATTGGCACTTCAACTTAGTAGCAGCGATGCACCGCAACTGGCAACACCAGAAACTTTTCCACTCCAACAACCCACCTCTAAACCCCTCCCTTACTTAGTTAAGCTCTATGGGGCTTGAAATGACTTGGTTTGTTTGGTATAGTTACTTAGCCCTGACTCTTATTTTTTGTTGATTTTGAATGAATTAGCTTTAAATAAGCTAAAATGATAATTAGATTATGTATACATAAGTTGTGTGGTTGATTTAGATGAGTTAATTTTTGTATATGCACTTGATTTCTAAAAATTGTTATTTTTTACTTGGTTATGTCTAGATAACCTAAATATGTCCCATTAAGATATTTTATATAAATTTACTATACCTTGTCTTAAAATATATCTAATTGTAGGTTGGTAGCTTCTATTTGAGATATTAACAAACTTGATTGAATTGGGATTCTTGTAGCTCAAACCTTAATTAGGGAGCATGACTCTTTGAAATAGGCTTGGATCCTTGGAATATTTCTATCAATTGGTTGTATAGAATAATTTATAACATGTTTGATTTTATTTTTGAACCATCAATTTAATTAATTTGACAAGATTCAATTGGATTTACGTTTTAGGCTAAAACCCTAATTTTGAAAAATGGTTTCTCTAAATTAGCTATTCAAATGGTTGTATATATTGAATTTAATTGTTTGACCTTGTACTTAATTGGTTTAATTGTATTTTTAAATTATCAATAAGTAATTAATTTTAATTAATTGATTTGTAGTTTTGGTCTAGAAACTCAAATTTCTATCTTTTTAATTGATAAAATTAATAAAGCTTTTGATAGATTTTTTTTTGTAGTTGATTCATTGGATTACTTTTATATATGTTTAATTGTATTCCTATTGTGTAATGTGGACTAATTATTTGGAATTGGCTAGTTTAGGCTTTAATTGTTAAACCTAATATCTTAATTTTAGTGTTTTTTTTATGCAACTTACCTATCTTCTACCACTTTAGCTTAATTTGTGTTAGTAAATCAATTTAAGATGTTTCAGATGATTCTTCAATACTTGAGTTAGTCAATGAGTTAATTTTTTGAAATGTATTAAAGATGTGTCCTCAAGTATTGAATTATAGATTTGTTTTTAAGAAAATTGGTATGAATTTCTTATTATTTGATTAAAATTATGTAAATCTATGATCATTATGATAGTTTCATAACTTAGTGTTCCAATTTCCAAATGTGATCTAGAAAAGTGTTTAAGTGGGTCTTAAAAATAGGGTTTTGTTTCTTTATTCTTTTGATTTACCTATCCATAGAGAAAGGTAAGTCATTACCACCTCCATATATGGTTGTTTTATGAATACAAACCAATATGTATGGGCCATGTACTCAAGAATAATATGATTCACTTGAATTGGTATGTCAGGTATATAGTATGCTTTTGATTATACATTGTGTTGCTCATGAAGTTATGATACATTCTTGCATTATTTGTATGTTGGGCATAGTGTTAGCATGCTAGGTTAAATGTGCATGACAAAGCAATTGTGAGAATTTGGAGGAAATTAATGTGGATAATGTATGCATGTTTAAGTAAATTTATGTTTTCCCTTCAAGTATGATTAGGTAAATAATAATGTTGATCTTGTCTCATCTTAAATCATGGATAGATGAATGACATAATAAGATCATAATCTAAATCTTGATCAAATGATTGGAAGCATGTTAATGTGATGCATGAAGTGTTTTCCAAGTGATGGAGCACCCCTTAGGGTTTTCTAGCTACATGGTGCATTATGAAATTTTATGCATGAATGTTGATGATTTAATGCCTCTCTCATTGTAATAAAGTGTTGAATGTGTTTGAATCATGGTCTCTAGGTGTTGGACATGGTTTGCGATTAAGTGGTTGCACTTTGGTTGGTTGGATTTTTCCATGGTTCTAGGCTTTAACCTAGGCCTACTTATTGATTTAATGGATGGATGATTGGTTTCGTATGATATATGGGTCTATTATAGCATATGAGTTGGTATAACAAAATAATAATCACTTAAAGAAAAATATTATGGAGCACTACATGGGTTTAGACTATATGATCCTCAATAAACTACTAGGTATTAATCTGCCTTCGGGTGGCATCCTAGTTTATTCTAGTGTTTTTCTTACTCTAGACACTAATGACATACTAGGGGGTATCAATATTAAAGGGTCTGGTTACCTAGGTAGTTTATTTGGCTTTGGCCCAACTTTATGTCCATTAACGGTCTCTTAGCTGGAGCCAGATTTATATCCTCTAGTTATTGGTTTGACTTCCATAGCTATTGAAAGACCATGGCAGATAACCTATCCCATCACTAAAAAATAATTAGTTATGTAATATTGTGATCATAACATTGTAAATAATTAAATGGAATGAAACTTAAAGATGACTTAGGTGGATTTACATCCTTCATGTACTTTTATTATGTGCATCTAGTTAAGTTGACTCATGCTTCCTAAGTCTTGCATTATTCATGTTTTATCCATGATCCCATATACATGACATGTTTAATTTTATACATAACATTGTATGAATATTATGGTAAGTTCCATGTAGTTATACATAAGAATGTCCATTATAATAATAACATGTATGATTAAATATTCTGTCATGTAAAATGTTACATGCAAGACTTGGAAAGAGCATGGTAAATGTGATTACGTATATTAATACATGAGTTGGCACATTTGTTGCATGGTATTATGCACGTACCATAAATTGCATGATAATTTTCACATTTACCATCATTTATAACCATATGTTTTGGATGTCATATGCCAATGTAGTCTTATTAGTTTGTTATAGTATTGATATCATAAAAATCCCTTGAGTGTGAAACATAAAAAAAATCCCATGTATGCTTCAAGAGTTCTTTTTATAAACTTGATACAACTTGAATATATATACATCTGATCCTTGTGCTTCATGTGCCCCTAGGTTAGGTTTGTGTGATAATTACTTGACCCATACTGATACTACCTTGGTTCTTTGGGTCTTGTGATGAATCACTAATGGTGTAGAATATAATATTGTTGCAGGTTCAATACCGAATGTCTTATTATCAAGATGAAGGTTTACCTTGGGTTTTTTAGAGTAAGTTATCTAATGATTTGATCTAGTGAATAAAATTGGTCCCACTATTGGGATTCCCTTTTTTCTCAAATTTTATTGTATCTCAAATGTATTTATTTTGTTATGTAAAACATTATGCTGTTTTGTATTTATTTGGGTTTATAGTCTTATTGGATATGTATTTAGACTTTATTTTCCTTCCTTTTTTTAGTTATGCAAATCTGAGTTTATATCACAAGTTTTTTGTTGACTTTATCATCAATGATTTGATTCTATGAAACCATCTCTTTCCATTTAAATTTGGATAATTTATTGTGGGAGTTCAAACCCTTGGTCTAGATGAGGTTTAAGTTTTGATTGGATAGATTTAACTTTGTAGTTATCATAGGTTAGGTAAACACACACACTCTTCTTATGTTAGATGTGGTGGTTTCATCACTTTTAGCCTTCCCATTTTCCCTTTTTAAAATGAAAAATTTTAAGAGTAAAAAATGAGAAAAAAAATGAAGTTGTTATAGTTTCACTAAGACCACCCAAGAATAAGGCTATAGACTCAATAAGAGTATAACACTCAACCTATCCACAATGAACTATCATACACCATAGGGATAGAGATGTAGTACAAAAGAGTAATCATATGACTTTGTTTGGCCACGAGTGGTATTCACTATACTTTCCTCGACTCAAAGGCTTAAGCCCTATTCCCCTATGATGATTTGAGAGTGAATCTCCTCATTATACCATTCATAAGAGGATCAATTATATCTCCTTGATCTGACAAACTCTAAGGAGATCACATTATTCCTCAACAATTTTCTTATATAATTATATCTCACATGGATGTGCATCATCTTACCATTATATATCCTATTCATGGCAGCACTGATAGTTGTTTGTGAATCATTATGTTAGGAAATTAGCACACAAGGTTTCCTCCACAAAGGCACATATACTAATAAATTACTTAACCACTTTTCCTCTTAACTAGCTAACTAAAGGGTAATAAACTCTAACTCTATAGTGGCACAAGCTATATATGTTTGCTTAGCAAATTTTCAAGGCATGACTTCACCTTACAAGGTAAACACATAAAAAAAGGTATCACTAACTTCATCATTATCAAAAATCTAGTTTCCATCTACAATCCCTCTAAAATAGTAGGAAATTTACAATAACAAAAAAAATCATTTTAAATAGTAAAAAATTTAGAAAAATGTAAACATAAATCCTTAATATCCTTAAGGTATCTAAGAAAATGATGAAATGTGGTCTAATGATATCTACCTATGTTGGGAGTGTCCCTATTTAGTTTACTCACAGCATAGGCTATGTGAGGTATAGTATATTTTATAATAAACTACATGCTTCCTATGATTTTAGCATATTCATCTTATGAAATAATAGAACCTAGGTTATTTTTTAATTGTATTCTAGGTTTATAGAGAGTTTTCAATAGCATTTAATCAAAATTATCAAGCTTTTCAATAGAATATGACCAACTCAAGAAAAGTCATTTGTAGTTTTTCTCATCTTAACACCAATAATCACATTAACATCTAAATATTTCATATCAAAATAAGAAGATAAAAATGATTTAGCCTCATTCACCATAGTCCCATTAATTTCATGAATCAACATATCATCCACATATAGATCTATGATCACACATTCATATCCAAATATTTTTAAGTAAATAAAATAATCATATGCATTTACAACATTGCATACTAAAGTTTGGAAAAAAATTTCATACCATTTCTTAGGAGCTTGTTTAAATTCATATAGAGAATTAATTTTTTTTTCCTCTATACACTTTGTTCTCTTGACCCGACACCACAAAACCCTCAGGTTGTTCCATATAAATTTCCTATTTTAAGTCACCATTTAAAAAAATCCGTTTCTACATCTATTGGATGGACTATAAGATGAATAGCAGGTAAGGCAACTAAATATAAAATTGTGGCAAACTTGGTCATACATAAATAAGTGTAAAAATAATGTAAGATGTTTCTTCTACCTGTATCCTATAGCTACTAATCTGTCCTTAAACTTATTTATAGTACTTGAAGAAAAATAAGGCAAAGATAAGTATAAAGAAGAAGCATAAGAAGAACTATCAATGTCACAAGCAATATTCCTTATAGAGAACACATTCTTGTAAATTCTTGAATTTCTAGATTTACAAATAGAGTCATCCTTCAAACATAAGAATTTATATTCAACATTGTTGTGGACATAACTAATAAATGCATAGTCTAATGTTTTAGTTCTCACAATAATTATCTTAAAATCAAGTAACCCGACTTTAGACAAACTATAACACTCCCAAAATTTACTATTAAAAGTTTTCATTTAGTATAAGCATAATATTAAGATAATTTGGTGTTACCATTGTACTAGACACGAATTTGGCCTACCATATCATCCTCATAAAAAATATAAGATAAAACATATACAACTTAAAATAAGATAAATAGAGAACGAGATAAATTCACATAAACTTTAGATAAGAGTTTGAAGATTAAATTTTAAGAACAATATAAGCAAAATAAAACAAAAGGAATTAATAGGACTAAGACTTTGAACGGTATCCAAATAAAAACTAGCCACCAGATAACATTAACTCTGCGTCCAAATCCTAATAGATAAACTCACTCCTTCATAGGAATTATATCAAAAGTATCAAAATCATCAAGGGATTTCTCGTGAACCTACACAACAAAATCTGGGACATTTCCTTGTGTGAATGAGCAACACTCATGAAAAAGATGATCAATACTTTTTGTATTTAGTAAGGTAACACCATAGTCATAAGTAAGAACATATATAACACATATGGCCATATTAAAGGACTAGACATGAAAATTAATCATAATATGAAATGAGTCGAGAAGGCAACTGAAATAGAGTTTCCAATTCAACCGATTATACATATTCATTTATTTAGTATATTAGACTTAGGTATCTCACTATTTATAATTGATAGAATGGTATTAACTACCCTTCCAAGGTAAGATGTACTTGGGAACTACTATTACATCTAGTGGACTAGGAGCAAAACCATTCTATTGGATAACGCTCATGGGAGCCACTATTATATTTGATGGACCGATAACATCATCCTTTCAGAGCAAGATGCTTCTGAGAACCACTATTATAACCGGTGGACCGGTATAACCATAAATTCGATATAGGGCAATAATACTCAGGGTTAATATTATATCTAATAGAATGGTAACAAGTACAACCAGTACTGACCCATGTGAATTTCCACTTTAAATATTAATATCTCATTATAAGTTGGTTTTTTGGTTAATGTCATTCAAACTTGCCATCAAAACCCTACAAGTTCTAATACTATCAACTCTAAACCTTTCAACATATTTCAAACAAGATAATAATTTACCATAATTAAAATCCACTCTTCATAACCAAAATAGGAAAATATATCATGTTGAAAAGATCGGGTTACAAGACAACACTTACTCAAATAATAGAACATAAGCTAATACATTCGCATAATATTCCTATTTATAAAATATGATACAATAAGATCATGGTATAACATCAAAAATATAATTCACAAAATTTGACTATGCTTAGAAAGATATCGCATACATAATATCAAAATCCCTAAATCATGACATGTATCCTTACCCTAGTAGCACTGGTCTCTAAATGCCTTAAGCCTCTAAGATTTTATGGAATTTGACTTATTTAGATGTTGAATAAAACTGAAAGGTTGACATCAATGTAGGAAATTAACATACAAGCAGGAACTCAAATGAACATGAAAGTAAATGTTTGATTCTTAGGGACTATCAAATCGATGGTACTTAATGGATTTAATCTAACTTCTTAGTCACAAAAGTAGTCATTGAATTATGTTAAATACATTCTTAGACCTTGATAGAGGCTAGCAAATCATATTAGACCAATTGTTTACAATCATTTAGAATATGCTACAGCATAATGCTAATTCATTATTAAATACCGAGGACTAAACCAAAGTTCAATCCTAGGCTTTATAATTATTGTTTGAGAATCTAAATTTAGTTAGTCGTTGCACTTGTTATCATTATCTACTTTCATATTTTCATTCCATAGTGATCTACATAGCTAAAGTGATGAAGATTGGTAGTTAATTATGAAGTCCCTATGGGATATCACATTAACATGCTATAACAAAGTTGTATGCTTGCATATTAGAACTCATCAAACTTTTGGCGCCATTGTCAAGTACTTCAGCCATTAAATATTGATTATATTGTTATTAAGATAGAATAGATGTTTCATTTATTATTTTCATTTGCTTTTGTGTTTTTTCTTTCCTCCTCAATAGATTATTGTTTTTTATCTTCAAGTGTCTTATATGCAATGATCTCTCCATTTAGGACCTCCTATTGAGTTGAATCCTAAAATTGAGAGAACTTTAAGCGAATTGAAAACATGGGTACATGAGATGAAAGCAAACATGAGCTCTAAAATTACGGCTGAAATAGATGGAGATAAAGAGAAAAACTACTCTCTAGGGAATGTACATCTTCTAATGCATATGGAATGCAATCCAACATTAGAACGCCAAACTTTGCTACCAATAATTTTGAGTTGAAGCATGCACTCCTTAATATGGTGCAACAAAATTAATTTGGTGGCAACCCAATGGAATATCCAAATTTATACATCTCCATTTTCCTCGAATATTATAATAATTTGAAAATCAATTGTGTAACACCCCCAAAATTCACTACTAAAAAAATTTCATTTTATTAAAACATTAGCGGAAGAAAAATAACAAACTGTGAATTTCATAGATATTAACGCCACACTTAGTACAAGACCGATTCACTCATATCGTTCCAGTACCAAGTGCTAAGGATAAAAGTGTAAAACACAATTTACAAACCATATTTAAATCAGAGTAGCGTGACAACCGTTTACAAGAATAAAGTCCACAAGTGGTGGTTACAAAAACAACAATAATATTAAAATCAGAAATTTAAAAGAGAAAGGGAAAACCCCTAATGGTTCCAGATGATTCCTTACTCTCTTTCCCGTTGCCCACTTAAGTAGCACCTGAAAAGGACCTGCAAGGGACACTGCCCATTGAATAGGCAGGGGGCCTACGAATAGAACCCTTTAGTACTATGGTGCCGAGTAACCCTTTAAAACACACTTAAAAGTAGGCCTGTAATGCAACATATAACACAAGTCTATATACATATATAACAAGAAATACATGCACCATAATCACATACTTAATAAGACCATCAATTATTAATAAGTCATAATGCAAAATCGATACTTTTAGACCTTAAGTCATGTCATAGTGCAAAATCAATACGTTCGGGCCTTAAGCCATTAGTCTATCATTAGGCATTTCTTATTCATATAGTTATTCAAGATAACATAGAGGAATCATTAACGTCATCATAATCTCATCCAATTATCATTCAGGGTTTGCTCTCGTGATACTTACTAATCGTCAAATACTCTTACTTTACTATTCAATGTTACTTGAGTCTTATCATGAATCTCTAGTATCCCATCAACATGTTAGATATGAATTACTAATTTACCCCTTACTTGTATAGTTATTAAGTCATCCCTTCCTTACTTACCAATTTACCATATCACCCTTCAAGTTGCATAATTACCAAATTACCCCTTTCTTGGTTTAGGTTACTAAGTTATCTTCTACACTTTTTAGGTCACCATTCACCCTTCATAATTATAACACTTATCATATTTCCAATTAGGTTGGTTAAATTCCTGAATTCCCTTCTCCTTTGTTATAATTACTAATTTGCCCTTAAGTTGGATAAATTATCAAATTACCCTTTTTAATTATCATGGTTATCAATTTGCCCCTTTAGTTGGTTAAATAATTACCAATTTACCCGTTAGTAGGTTAAATTACCAAATTTCCCTTCTCCATTATCATAATTACCGAATTGCCCCTTTAGTTGGATAAATTACCAAATTGTCCTTCTTCATTCTCATAATTGCCATATTGCCCTTATCCATTATTATAACTACCAAATTACCATTATCCATTATCAAAATTACCATATTACCCTTCTGTTGGTTAAATTAACAAATTACCCTTCTCTATTATCATAATTACCATTTTACCCTTCTCCATTATTATAAATCCCAAATTATCCTTCTCCATAATTACAATTCCCAATTTACCCTTCTCCATTATTGTAAATACCAACTTACCCTTCTCCATTATTCAATTACCAATTTACCCTTCTCCATAATTATAATTACCAATTTACCCATCTCCATATTCATAATTATTAATTTACCCTTATCCATAATTATAATCACCAATTTACACTTCTCCATAATTATAATTACCAATTTACCCTTTTACTTACAAATTACTGTTTTACCCCTTTACTACCAAAATTACCATTTTACCACCTTACATCCAAATTTACCATATTACCCTTTCGCTTGCAAATTACCATAATACCTTTTTACATCCAAATTTACTATTTTACCCCTTTCTTACAAAATTACCATTTTGCCCCATACTTCCAAAATTACCATTCTTACCCCCCCCCCCTTTACTCCCAAAATTACCACTTTATCCTTTACTCCTAAAATTACCATAATACCCCTTTACTTATAAAATTACCATTTTGTCATTTACTTATAAAATTACCATATTGCCCTTTTGCCTCCAAAATTACCACTTTACCCCCTTTATTACACCAATTTTCTTAAATAACATTACCACATGGAATAATAATATTAATACACCATTAAAAACATCCAAATCCACCAACTATTATATTTTAATATAATACTTATTAGGACCCACACATATTAGGCCACATTCTTGCACAAGAAATATTACTAAAATACCCCTAGGACTCACAATAATATTATTTATGCATAAATGGTCACAATAACATAATATGACATGGATAAGTACTTAACACTTTCATTAATAATCAAACTCTTCCCTTAAGCAACATTACCATACATGTCATATAAACTAGCATACTTTCCTTTTTATCAATCAATACAAGCAAATATATATATTATATTAAACCAAAAATATCAAGCATAATAACACATTAAAAATCATAATGTGCTAACATACGTTTATCCATTTGTTTAAGTGGGGTTTAATGATTAACTTAATTCTCGTAAAATTAAACCTTACCGGTATTCTGGTTAAATGTTCAAGGTTTAAATAGCAAAATCAACACCTACAAATAATGTCAATAATTATTATATTAGAAGTAGGAAATTAAAAGGATAAAACTTTATAAAAACTCAATTAATAACACACTTTATTAACTATTAATATACCTCAATAATTAAACAAATCAATTCCCAAAACAATGTGGAACTCACGCTGCATGAATAGCATGAGCCACATGCAGGCTATATGGGGGAAAAAGGGTCGAAGGTAGGGTGGTAGAAGGAAGGGTGGTCATTTTCGGGTTGAGGCTTTGGAGCTAGAAAATAGGGCAGGTAGGGGAGAATTGGAGGCAAGGGAAGGGTGCAGGAGTAAAGAGGGGGTGTAGGTGGTGGTCAGGGGTAGGTTGTTGGTGGCCAAGGATGGCGAATATGGTGGCAGCAAGGCCACGAAGTGGGTTGCAGGAGTGGATCGGGCTGAGAAGGAAGGAGAAGAGGGGAGAAAATGGAGGGGTGAAGGGGCTTGTTTCAGCTAAACAAGGTGTGGGGTGCTAGAGGAGGTTGTAGGGAGTTGACTGGTGGTTTGGGTGGCGGTAGAGGCGGTCGTACTACGGCAAACAGAGGGGTTGCAGGGAGGTTGCTGATAAGGGGAGAAAGAAGGGGAAAAAAGAAGAGGGGAGGAAGAAGGGATTGCAGGGGCTCGAGAATGTCTTGAGTGGTCTTGTGGTGGTGCAGGGCTGAGGTATAGGGTGGCAGTGGGTGGTGTAGGGGCTTGGTGCGGCGGTTGGAGTGGCGGAAGGTGGCGGCGTAACCAAAACAGGGAGGAAAAGGGAAGGAGAAGAAAGGGAGAAGAGGGAGGTCGAGGAAGGTATGGGGCTCAAAAAATGGGATAGGAAAGGGTTGAAGAGGAGAAGAAAAAGAAGAGGGAGGATAGGGGATAGGTGATCAGTCGGTGGCCGTGTTTAGGGTGGCAGGGAGAAGGAGGGGAAGAAGGGAAAGGGAGGTCATGCTTGAGGAGGGGTGCGTGGCCTGTTAGGTCCAAAATGGTGGAAAAAAAGGACGGGGAGGGAGAGAGAGAGGGAGGGAGGGAGGGTTGTAGGGTGGCAGGTGGCGGCAGTAGGCGGTGGTCGGCGTGCTCGAGGTGGTAGACATGGCGATGACGACGGGTCAGGGGCGTGCTGGGTCGAGGTAGAAGAAGGAGGAAGAAAGGAAAGGGAGAAGGCAGGCATAGGGGAAAGAAAAAAAAAGAGTTGGCCAGCCCGGTCTAGGGGAGAAAGGAAGGAAATAAGGAAGGGTGGGGAAATGCCCCGAAAATTTCTAATTTTAAATATTATATTTAAATGAGGTTTTATTATAAAATTTAATTAAGTATATTAATTTATTTAAAATAAAAGGAAATTAATTAGGGCAAATCAAGAATAAATTTATAAGTATTTTAATTAGGAGGAATTTGGGTATTTTAACTAATTAAAGATTTTAATTTGGGAATTAACTAAATAAATTATTTTATTTAAAATAAGAAGGAGAAAATAGTTTCAAATTAATATTAATTTTATAAATAATTTAATTGAAGAAAATTAGGGTGTTTTACTAATTAAAATAGAATTTATGGAAAATCTTTCAAAAATCCTAATTTAGCCTAAAAAGTGATTTAAATATTATTTTTATTGAAATATTATTATTTTTAAATATCCCAAATATTTTAATTAATTTAAATACCCAATATAATTATTTTTCATTTTCCCCCTTTTTCTTTTTCCTTTTCTTTCTTCCTTTTTTCTTCCTTTTTCCTTCTTTTTCTTTCTTCTTCTTTTCTTTTTCTTTTTCTTCTTCACCTGAATTGGGCCAGCTCACGACCCAGTTTCTCTTCTTCCTCTCCTGCGGCCCAGCCCGCGCGGCGTCGCCCTTCTTCTGCCCCTCGACGAGCTGTGTTTCGTCCCTTTTCTTCTCGCAACGCGTCGTTTCATTTAAACGCACCCCTTAGCGCCCGACCGGCCCAGTTCGCCGCCTTTCTTTTTCTTTTCTTTATTTCCCAGCCGCCCGGTCCAGCACCCCCCCATCCTCCTTCCTTCTTCCTCCCCTCTTCTCCATCGACACTGCTGCAACTCCCGCCCCCGAAAATGGTGGAGTCGGCTACGAGGACTCTGACCGGCCGATTCACCCCTATTTTTATTCCTCTCGACTCACACATTAGCTTGGCATGATTGGTTACCCTCAACTCTCGCTTATTCTCTCTCTTTGGCTTCGCGAACCTTCGACCCAACCCAAGCAATTGTCGGCCGATTTCTGACGCCGGCCACCCAAACCCTAGCATCCAACACCATCCTTTCGACCTCTAAAACCCTAATAACCCATCTAAACTCTATGAATAGCTTAGTTGTGGACGTTTTTGGAGCTTCGTCTTTCTCGAAACCCTAAGTGACAACCGCCCACCACCGCCCCTTTAGACACCTCGTTCTCCACTGTTAGCTAACCTCACCGCCTCTTCTCCATCTTAACCTCTTCCCTGCAACACCCTCTAATTAACAAAACCATTTTCGACCTTCAATTCACCTTGTACGAGCCTCCATTATCGTGCAAAGTTGGCTAGTCCTCTCGCCAGAAAATTCCACCCCGAAACATTAAACCACCATCCACCACCGCATCTGCCGCTTTTACCACCTTCTAAACCACCTAATATCTCCTTCTAAGTCTCCTCCACCAAAACATAAGCTTATTTTATTTTTCTCCTTTCCTCTTCCCTCTTTTTCTCCAACTTTACCTCTCTTAGATCCATTTTCCGGCCACCTCCAGGAACCACCGCCGGTTCCACCCATACCCTCCAACTCAAGGTGAAACCCTAGACCTTTTAAACACTTACTTTCGATTATTGATAATTATTATGCTTTTATCCTAATTTTTAATGTTAATTCAATTCTAATTATTATTATTATAATTATCATTATTATTGTTATCAATTGTAATCTAATGGTTAAATCTTCTTTACAGGTTTGGGAGTATTCTTGAGTTAGAAAAACTAATATTCTTGAATTTTAGTTATTTAATAGAATTAGTACATGTTTACTATTATTATTAAAAATATAATTAATATTATTATTATTAGTGTAATTAATTATTTAATAGTGTAATTATTTCAGGAGGCGTAGAAGCCTAAAATTTTAATTAAGCCTCGCAACTTTTTCCTTTTATTACTATTATTAGCATTTTTAACATTATTACTAACATATTATCATTTTTAGCACTATTTCCTTTTATATTATAATTATATATATATTATTATTATTACTACTACTACTACTACTAAATTTGTTTTTACTATTATTATTATTACTACTAAATTTGATTATTTATTTTAATAATATTATTATTAGTATTAGGTTGGAAAAGGGGCCGAATCATTTATTTCACCTTATTTTTGAATAATGTCCTTTTTATTGTTATTATAATTGTTACTATTATTATTCTTATTTATATTCTCATTGATATTATTTTAGTATCATTATTATTATTAGGGTAAAGTATTTAACCCTATATTATCAACTTTTATAATATTTCTGTTATTTCTATATCTTTAGCAAAGTTAGAATTTTATGAATGTTATTTTTATTAGTATGTTGTTATTTGGTCAAAGCCTTAAGGAGGCGTAGGAGCGTGCTCCAAGACCGGTGTCGTTTCAGGTAAGGGTGTTAAGGCCTTTTATGTGCTTATGTGCATTATGTGATTCGCATGCTATGTATACTATGTTTATTATTATTAAATATTTTGTATGTAGTATGACATAGAGTTGAAGTATATTTTTGTATGGCATGTGTATTATGTGTATGTGAAGATATGTGTTGTGACCCTGTAAGACATGCATGAGAGGATGTCGATATGGTTTGTGTGGGAGAAAGGATGAAAAAGGAGGATGGGGAAAGGAGTTGACTAAGGGAAGTGAGTTGACCTAATTTTATGGTTTTATAAGGAACAATCTAATGTATGGTTTTATGTGGAAGAGTATAATTTATGGTTTTATGCGAAGAATATAATATATGGTTTTGTTTAGGAGAAGGTAATTTATGATGCTATATGGGAAAATCAAATTTATGGTGTGTTTGGGAGAATCTAATTTATGATGTTAATAGGGAGAATTTAAATTATGATGTTATATGGGAGAATCAAATTTATGGTTTGTTTGGGAGAATGTAGTTTATGATGTTATTTGGGAGAATGTAATTTATGATATTATATGGGAGATTCTAATTTATGATTTTATGTGGGAGAATCTAATCAATTGTAAGGTAAGGATGAATCTTCGATTTTATATGATTTGAATCTAGGGTTTGGTAAGGATGAATATTTGGTTGGTATGGATTGAATTTAGGGTTTGGTATGGACAAATCTTTGGGTTTTTCTATGGTTTGAATCTAGGGTTTGGTATGGATGGATATTTGGTTTTGGGTGGAATGAAGTTAGGGTTTTATATGATGGAATCATGGTTTGTATGGTGGTATTTATGGTTGATGGTGGTATTAGGATCTGCATGGTGGTATTTATGGTTTGTATGGTAGTAATAGGGTTGTATGGTAGTATTTATAGTTGTATGGTTGTATTAGGGTTTACATGTTGGCATTGACAGTTGAATGGCGGTATTAGGGTTTGCATGGTTGAATTTAGGGTTTCACGTGGAAATTTAGGATTTGCATGGGGAGATTAATGTCTGCATGGGTATGAAATTTACGTGTGGAAAGTTAATTTGGGATGTAAGGAAGGAAATGTAAGTGTTGTTTTGGGTGTTTGAGCACTTGGGATGAAAAATAGTACGTGGAGTTATAAAAGGGTCTGTAGGAGACCGAATAAAAGTTGTGTGGACAATTAGGGTTGTTGTGGTTGCTTACAATTTTTGTATTATCATATTCATTTGGTGATCCAAATGTATGTTAAGAATGAAGTTAATGATTCGTGCATGTCTAGGGTGAAAGCCTCTAAATAAGATACTTAAAATATTAATCACGTAAAGTGAAAGATGTTGAGCCGAGCCCAGACTAATCCACCGGCATAATAGTGGCAGGGAATATTTCCCTCACGGCTGATCCACCGGCTATAATAGTGGCAGGGCATGTACCCTCGTGACCAATCCACCGGAAATAATAGTGGGGGATCCCGAGCTCAACAAAATTAAACCGTACAGTTATTAAGACATGGGAAAGACATTATCTACTTACAGTGGAACACCGTACGAGAAAGGGGCCAGACCGATCCACCAGCATATAATAGTGGCAAGGTGTGTTACCC
This sequence comes from Tamarix chinensis, assembly GCA_030549775.1. Taxonomy (NCBI): domain Eukaryota; kingdom Viridiplantae; phylum Streptophyta; class Magnoliopsida; order Caryophyllales; family Tamaricaceae; genus Tamarix; species Tamarix chinensis. The sequence continues at coordinate 84,781,932 of CM060181.1, forward strand.
TCGCGACCGATCCACCAGCTAAAATAGTGGCAGGGTATGTTACCCTCGCGACCGATCCATCGGCTAAAATAGTGGGGTTCCCGTACTCGTATGGACTTGATAAAAAGTATGGTGTGAAATGAGTTCTGATCAGAGATTAATTTTAAAATTAATCCAGTCTATAATTGGGCCTTTATACTTTTTCTTGTATGGTCATATGCATTTATGTTAACATGATTATGCTCTTTTATTCTTATGCATGGTTTATGTGTCTATGTATTGACCTTAGTGCTCGGTTACCTTACTCAGTACGTAGTGTATTGATCACCCTTTTCATGGGTGCTGCTTATTCCCACGAGTAGTATGCCCTTCTGACTTTGTGCAAGTGGGCAAGACATCAGTCGGGGCTAGGTGTCGAGCATGTTTGGCTCGAAGTTTGAGAGAGTTGTGGCCATATTTCAGTCTTTATGTGATTCTATTTCTTTTTGTTAATCTTTTATCGGTTGTATGTTTAATTCTCTTTTGGAAATGAATTACAACTCTTGATGCGTACTCTGATTTTGTTTTACAACCGTTTAATGATTATTTGAAGTTTAGTTTGTCTTAATTTTATAATTGATTGTTAATCTTTTCTTAGCCTTAGCACTTGGTACTGAAACGGTCGGAGAGAAGCGATTTGGTACTAAGTGTAGCGGTAACATTTCCAGAATTCATAAATTTCAAGTATTTCTATTTTAATTGCTTCCGTTTAAAAAAAAGTAGTGAATTTTGGGGTGTTACAGGTTGGGATGGGCTGTTACGTCCTGGGAAAGGATAGGAAGGAAGGGAGTGGGCCGAAGGCCCAATCGCGCAGGGGGAGGGGCTGGCCTAGCGTGAGTGGCTCGAAGGAGAAAAAGGAAAATAAAGGAGGAAAAAGGAGAAAAAAAAGAGAAGGAAAGGAAAAAGGGAAAAAGGAAAGGAAAATAGGAAAATTAAAATAATTATATTTATAAAATAGTAGAATCTAATATTTGTGGAAAGAAATTATTTAATAATTTAATTTAATATAATTAAATATATAAGTGTTTAAAAAGGTTAATTTTGGGAAAACATTGGTTTGAATTTTTTTTCTTTTTAAATAAAATGAGTATGCTATAATAATAAAATATATATTTTAATTTATTAAATATCCCTATCCAAATTTATATACTCAAAAAAATCCATAAAATAATTAAATTAAATAATTTTGAAAGCTAATTTATCCTAAATAAAAGCTGCTTATTAAATCCTAGGTTTTTTAAAATTTTGGGGGGAACACGGTAATTTTCATTTTTGTTAAGGGACAAGGCAAGAGTTCAGTTGCAATCACTTCCTCTCGATTCTATCACCAATTGGGAATAACTTTCATGGAATTTTTTAAACAAGTGATCATTTCCCCCATCCAAGATGGTTTAGTTAAGAAATGTAATCACAACCTTCAGTCATAAGGATGGTGAACCGTTGTATGATGCATTAGAACGTTACAAGGACATGCAAAAAATGTGTCTATATCATGGGTTGGAAGAATAATTATTAGTTTACACATTTTACAATGATCTCCTTTACAACACAAGATTGACCCTAGATGCAGCAGCGGGAGGCATTCTCATAAATAAATAAAAACCATAACTATCTGAATTTACATTTGATGACTTATTATGTCCAAAACTATCTGAATAAATCTAAAAATTATAAAAATAATCATATAACACGTTTCAGTGAATTTAATCTTAATACAGCGATCCTCAAAGTTTCATAAATTCTAGATAGCTAAAAGAGTTATCTCAGAGCTTAAAACACTAAAATAAGGCTAATTGGAACATAACTAGTAATTTTTTTTCTTAATAATTTTCTACTAGAACTTTGGAACAGCCTAAGAGACTCAAAAATAGTCAAGGATTCCAAAAATTAAAGAATTGGAATGATCTAAAAGAAGTTTGATAGCTAAAACTAGCTAAGAAGATTCATAGAAACAAACTTGTAAGAAAGGGTTACAAAATATTTTTAAAATAAAACTAGGGTTTTCAATTTGATAAAGTATGTAATACAAATTTTTATACAATATAATTTTATTTTTAAATATAGAAGATCTAGTGATTTCGAGAAATGTGGTATTACATTTTATTTAAAAAAATGTTTTAAAGAGAGAAGATTATGAATGTTGCTGTTTTTTTTTTTATTACTATAGATTAGAAGTTTATGTTTACTTTGTGTTGGTGAACTCTCTGGATAAGATTTGGTGTAGGATGGTAATAAGATAAATATTTTGTTTCAACTTTAGATGATAAGGGATTGATTTCAAGGAGGTAGATTTTTGTATTTCACTTATGTTTTGGATATTAGTAAAGTAATTGGATCTTGATGTTTGATTTTTATTCCCTAAATCACTAGACCAAAATTTGGTATGAATTCATTGTAGGGCTTATGATCTTATGAATATATTTTTGTTTGATAATAAGGAGAATCATAATGTTGATGTTTGCTAGGCTAGCCAAACATAGCTTTATTTGACCACTACCAATTATATGATATACTAGTGGGACTTGGTGGTTTGATTTAGAAGGCTTATATGATATATTTGATAATAAATGAGCCAAATACTCAAACAAGTCATTAGATAAGCCAGATAAATAAACAAGCTAATTTGGATTGTTTGACTTTTAAAGTCGAAGCGAATCGAATAGTGATAAATGAATTTATTTGTCTAATTTAGGTTAGACCAGCTGAGGTGAATGACTCATGAACATTCCTTGAGCCTAATAAACTACATAAACCAAGCTCAAACCAAGAAAATTTTGACTTGCCACTAACCCTAGTATTGTGTGATCACTTGCACGTTATAATTTACAATATGGCACATGGTATCCTATTCATGATTATTATTATTATTATTAGTCTTCATTTTTTATATATATACTTTATTAGTCTTCATTGGTGATTCACTTGTTATGCTTGCACCCAAATTATTTACTTTTATCTTTGGTAAGCGACCTAATGAAGCCTTCATTTGATTAGATAGCCCCAGGGTTACTAAATGATTGTTACTTTGATGTATATTTTTTAAGCTTATATTCATCACCATCTCCATCACCTTTTAACTTGGATTCAGTTCCATATTGCTTAAATTGTAAATTGTGGTGGCAATACCACTCTAACCCTTACATTATTCATCACGGAAGTATATCGTCCGCAAAGGACTTTCAACTTTGTTTGGCCGTTCCTAGGTAGCTGGGTTTTTTTTTCCTCGCGGTAGCTGAACATAGATCAAAAAAGGTGTCCTCTTCGAGTACTCATTCCCCTCTTACGGTCGAGAGTAATTAAGAGCCTGGCTGCCCGCCTGTATCGAAGCTTCATCCATGTCCATCCATCGTATCTCACTCAAGAATTTCTTCCTACGTACTTTCATTCGGGTTATGGTCAGACAAGCTAGTGCGTCTGAACCTCACAATACCGCCCGGATTTAGCTCATGCTCCTGTTACAGCTTGCCATGATTTTTCCGTTTAACAACCAATTATATGCATCCCTATAGCTAGTACGATCTACCTTCTTCCGATTTTGTATAATTAACAACCACTTCCCTCTAGATCAACAACACAGACACAAGACTTATTTTAGTTGATCGAACCACCACTGTCGCATTCATTCTTTACCTATTCCATGACCTGACGTTCTTGGACGGCGTATTTACTTCAATCTGGCCGCTTCTCCTGTGAACTCCTCAGTACTCCACTTCATGATGCATACGTTATGAGGGAGCCAGAGATGCATATGATTTTCATCATTAAAAGCCATGAACCGCTCATTCATAAACAGCTAACAATGCATGCAGATGGTTATTGATCATTGAAACCATGAAAATTTGACTAGTCTTTTCTTTATATCATTTTCCTTTTCCATTTCCTGGCCAAAACCAGGCAGGCTACAAATGAGGATAGTTCACAAAAGTGATTATGGAATCTCTCTGTTGTAACGTAACAGATACTGACTATTGCATTACCCTTCTAGTCTTCTTCTAACAGTATCTTAATGAACCCACCAAATAACACCCACCGAATTATCGGGTTTGTAGTTTTTGTTGGTTGTTGTGGGGGGGGGGGGGGGTAGCCACGAGAAGGGGGAGACTGGAAATCAAAATTTACAAGATGCCTTCTCTCTCTTTTTCTCTCTCGTCAGCGCCAGGTCAATTACAACTCTTGACACGGTGATAATGCAAAAGTGCATAATAACTCTTTTTTTCTTTTTTCTCAGGAAGAAAACACACACACATACACAAGGTCTTTCCATCTATCCAAACCATTGAACCAGAACTCCAACTGCGTTCCCGCTAGGCACCGAAACACCTTCCAAAAGTCACTTTGAGGGACAATGGAGGAAAATCCTCATCTTTTAAGAAGTATGCCTTCTCTCCAGCAACCCTGTCACCCACAAAAATAAAAACTACTATTCGCTTAACCATGATTTCGGCTCGTCAAGGATAAAAACAAAGATCACTCCTACACACACACATACATATATCTCAGAAATTGGGGCTGAAACCTACCTGTCGTCACTGCTACCTTGAACTGCAACAGAACTTATCGCTGCAGATGCCACAATGTTTGAACCAGAGGCTCCACCAAGTGAGCAGCTCCCATCTGGCTGCTGCTTATTCTCCACTCGCACGACCACCCCAGATGGAGGAAAAACACTAACTGACCTAAATTCAGCCTTCTTACGAGGATGAGGAGCACTGCTTTGAGTAGAGAACCCTCGCAGTGGAGGGAAGTCAGACTCCTTTGGGAAATATGGCGCAGAGTTGCCACGAATATTACTAGGCTCACTTAGCGGGGTGATAGCAGAAGTCTTCGAGGTGTCAACATGAATAGTATCGGGTTCACTTGGGGGAACAACAGTTGATTTCTTAGAATCAACACGGATACTATGAGGCTCACTTGGGGGGGCGACCAATGCCTTAGTTCCAACACAAACACTATCAGACTCACTTGAGGGCAAGAAGGATGTCTTGGTCTTGAGACAAGCAGGCTCACTTGGGGAGACAACAACAGATGTCTTGAGGTCGACATGGCTTTGCCTTTCATCAGGCTCACTTGGGGGGACAACGAATTTCTTGGAGTCGTCATGAATATTAGCAGGTTCACTTGGGGAGATCATGGATTTCTCAGAGTCAACACAAATATTATCAGGCTCAATCGGGTAGAAGACAAATTTCTTGGAACCAACATGGTTATTATCAGGCTCACTTGGGGAGATGAAATTCCTGGAGTCAACACAAATATTATCACGCTCACAGGTTGTGAGCTTCTCAGCATCGACACAAAAGTCAGAATCATGCTCCACAGATTTCTTACAGTCAACCTCCACCACTGGATCTTGTGTGCCGTAAGGATGACAAGCCTCATATCTGCCTTCCATGTAAAATCTTGGTTCCTTCTGCACTGCATCTGCAAAACCATGGTTTGCAGCATGTCTGTTCATCTCTAGGCTGAATTCTAATGTTTTATTCCCTCCTCTTCCTGGGGAGAACTTCCTGTTCTGCAAACCACAAGTCTGCAGAAAAATAATGGCGATTAAAACCAATTTTGTAACTACTAAAGATGGGGAACATACAAGAAAGAACTAGGAAACACATGCACTTACCAGCCTGGGGATGTAAGTCCCTGTCCCTCGGGAAGCAGTAAATGACTCTGCCCATACTCCTTTCACATTAGTCATGTGATAAAAATTCTTCCAGGTATCCCCAGACCGAGAAGAACTATCCCATGAGTTCTTATTCTTCAACTTTGGTCGAAATGGGGGACGAAAGTGCAGATCTGATCTGGCGATGGCATAGCTGCAACAGCATTGACCATATAGCAAACTCTGAACATGGCTATCATAATCCCCAGCGAGGTCTGCCACGGAATTCAAGTTCTCTCCCTTCATAGCAAAGCAAGAGATGTCCCCATTTTGATGCCTTAGAGACACCATTCTAATGGGATTGTCTCCTAATTCTGCCAAGCCATTGCAGGGATCATCCCTGTGGTTATTATGTTGGGATGAGAATGGATTATTCCCGTCAGGTTCTATAGATATGCCAACCCCCGTCTTCTTAGTGGTCAAAGAGTTTATTTGCCCATTCTGATCAAAGTTTTTCCTCTCAGTTTGGGCATCATCCAGTGATAAGGAAGAACAATATGAATTCCTTGCACTCTGTGGTGTGTTTCCCACCAAGAAAGCAGCATCAATGCTTTCAGATGACCAACCACAAGTGCCTACAATCTCACCCCTTAGAGATGAAGGCAAAACAGCAGAACCTACAAGGCTATAACTTAAGGACGGTACTTCAAGGCTCATCTCTTTATTTGCGCCATGGATCACCATAGTGTTTGTATAGAAATCTTTAAGCTCTTCTGCTATCTTTTCTCTGGGCAACAAGAGGATCCAGCCCAACTTGCGGGCACCAAATTTGAAAGCACTGCGTATTCGATAAAAGTTACCTGACAGGAAGCCATTCTAGTTACCACTATCTTATATCAAGATGATTGGAAAGGAAAAGAGGAGGGAAAAAAGTATTGAGTCTGCAATCTGTCATCCCCTTATTAATCACACAGATTAAGGCACTCCACTATGCCATCAGAACAAGATCATATTCTACGGAAGGTTGTAACTTCTAATGATAAAAAGTACTCATGGGCAGATGACAGTAAAGCAACAAAAATATTTCACAGTTTTTGGTATGGAATGTAGAGAACGTAAAGGGAATGATAATCTAGCATTATTTTCTGTTAATAATTGAAGAATGCAATTGGTGAAAAAAACAGCATGTCGACAAAGTTAGAGGTTTACTGTCTTTGCTACCCTGATGTACCACAACTGGAAAACTCAAACTCACACTTATAGTTGGAAAGTCTATAGACACATACACATCTTTGAAAAGCACACCAAACTTCTGATAACGTAGACAAATGCACGTAATCACAACAACCCCTGCTAACGTTCCATCATATGACTGAACCAAATAACTTCAATTTACAAAAAGGTAGCACACCAGGCAACTAACTATCAACAAAAGTAATCTCATACATAGTTTCAACGATAATGAGTATTTTCACTATAAAGCTTAAAAAGCTACACAAACTCATTATTAAGCAAAAATGGATCCATGCCACATATCCAATTTAGAGAGGTTGCAATATGTAATTTATAGAAGGGCACAAAGTTTGTTCAAAGTATCGTATGGTTTTGCAATTATGTAGCAAAAATATATAACTTTTACACAAATTGAGAAACTCCACTCAAATATAGATATACTTTGGTTTATCATACCATCAACTTGATTATAAAGAAAATATTGTCATAAAAATTAATGAAAAAAAATGAAAGCTAAGCCTAGCATAGTACAATAGCCTTTTTGCAATATCACATTTCAGTGAATTATGCAGCCTATGCAAAGATTTTGACAATTGTAAAGAACATAGCAGTCTAATAATAACAGCAAGAGATATGATAAAAATGAGAGTGAATTTGGAAATAATTGAGAAAATCATGACGACAAAGAATAAAATATTAAATTTGATGCATTTACAGTGTTTGGTATAAGGAAAGTAATAAGAAAAAAAAAGGAAAAAAGGAAGGAAAATATTATCTTAACATTTGGTTGTTAAGAAAATAACAAGGAAAAGAAAGTAATGTGGACACAACCAACAAAAGCTATACGTCAATGTTTACCCCACAAAAACTTGAGGAAAATGAGGAAAACTTGAGGCAAATGACTTTGCAATACAAACATGCAGTGAGTAAAACACTAGTTTGTAATCTTCTCTCCTTTAAAGTCGTAACACTATTACCTAATAATACTTTGAAGGAAACAAAAAGTCTAAAAGCTTGCTGTGGTTGGATGGTAATGATGTACCCCTTTTGTTGAGTGGTTCATGGTTCAAGACCTATTGTCGGTGGCTTATTTGTTTTTTCCATCATTTTCATTTTTCCCTTTACAAAAACCAAAGGAAAGATTTAACATTCTTTCCTTCATTTTCCTTTCCTTTCCTTACTATTTTCCAAGAACTAAAAAGAGACTTAGTAAGAGGCTATATGACCCATTCTCATGTGAAGCAATATTTTTCATTCCTTGAGTATCAACAGTAATCCTTCCGTTTCATAATATAAGATCTATAATTTGTGGGTACACGCATTAAGAAGTAATAAATTTTAGAAACTTTGGGGCCAAAATTTACTAGTATACCCTTATATTAAATGTGTTCCTCAAATTAATTACTCCAATTTTATTTATAATTACCAATGAGAAATGAGAATAGAGGAACAAAATTGGTAATAAAGCATTTGATGCACTATACTTTTGCAAAAGAACTTATATTATGAAAGAATTTTTTATTTTATTTTAATAAACTATAGGCAATAGAGGGAGTAATTATTATGACTCGTGACATAGATAAGTCTTCTTAAGTACCTTACGAAATTCAAAGCATTGGAAGTGAGTCTATACCAGTAATTGCGCCATGAGGCATGGATTTTCATATACCATATCATTATGTCTTTCTCTGTAAAGTGCAACATAGGATGGCAACTATGTAATGAGCTCAAAGGTACATTTATTAGGATTAGTCTAGATCATAATCAAAGATCATTGACTTATAAGGAATTATTTCATGTCTTCATTTTCTAGAACTACTATTCTACTTGAAGTGATTAATAATGGAACTTTGTAGACGATTATGTATCTATATATTTTCCCATAGATTATGTACTTAGATAATATTTCAATATACAGAATTTTAGTAAATTATTATGGAAAACCCATCACATTATACATAAATAAATGCTTAATTGGAAAAATTCTGTAGTTTGATAATGCTTGATCATGTTAAAAGTTTCATTAACAATTTAAACAAATTCTGTATTACAACTTATGTATTCAGAAAAACATCCATGATTAGAAGTTGTGATATATCAATTTGGTGCTACTTAAATCATTGCGTTAGACTTGGATAATCAAATATGTTCTCTCCAACATTAGATCTGCCACTCAAAAACATTTGTATTCCCAATATAACAAAACATGTCACTGTAAGTAACACAATCATTTCATATTTTTCTTCTCTCCATCGAAAAACATTACTTCTGTCTTAAAATTAATAGAATTCTATAAAGTCTAAACAGCACAGTTCAATAACACTAGCAACATTGTCATCCACTACAGCACACCGGCAAAATCGGTCACCTCTACCACACATAACTCAGACCCTAACCCTAGAATTGGACATAACAACCACTCACTCCCTCTACAGCACATTTGGCTTGAAATATTGGACGCAACGGAGCAAGATTTGACATAAACAATGGATGAAGCAGTTGACAAGACATAGGAGGCTTGCTCTAACCACTCCAACCCTCCACATGACTGTATCTGCCTATATCGGCCACCAAAAAAAACACAGTAGCCCTGAGAAGCCACAATGACTTTAATTCAGACAGGTATGGGAAGGATGAGGGACATAAACATAGGACTCTGAGAGAGAGAGAGAGAGAGATAGATGTAGGGAATGAGAGAAATAGTGAGAAGATGGAGGGGGAAAGAAAAAAGGAGGAAGCAAGGCAGCAACATCATGTAGGGTTGAATAGCGATGGAGACGATGGAAAGCAAGAGTTTAGAGATGAAGAAAAAAAAATCCAAAACAATAATGGAGGATTTTGGTATCCAGATGATGTCTAGTAGCAAAAGGTAGGAATAAATTAATAGTTATAAGATAGAATAATTTAGCAAAAGATAAAATTTTAAGAGAGAATTCTGTTTAAAGATCTTTTTATTAAGTTCCAAATAATCTCAAAGAGTACGAGACATCAAGTGCCAGCTGATTTTCCGAAAGCTCCTTTAATGTAAAAAAATCTGTCATCATCCCTTAGTTGATGATGCAAAAGCATCTCATAATAATATTTCACTAATTAATTTTTCTAAGTTAGGAGATGACAAAACAATCTTAACTTGGATGAAATTAATTAGCTAAATATGAGAAAATAAGTGGACGTACCAGCCCATGCATGCATGGTGGCATGTTCAGCCCAAGAACAATCAATTGTGGTAGTTTATCCAACCCAAGCCCAACCAACTATGGTGCACATCAAGCCCAAGGCCAACCAGCTATTTTATTGTTATTTCCAAGTATTATGCGACCTAAAAAGCCAAATCAGCCCAAGCCCAAGGCTGATTTCAAAAAATGAAATTAAAAAAAACAAGCGAGAGACAAAGAAAAAGGAAGACATGTGAATGGCGGAGTAGGTGAAGAAAGTCAGTCAAGTCAACAAATCAGATTATTTTAATTGGCTAAGCATGGGAGATGATTCAGTGATTTTTACTTTTATTTATTACTTACCTTTTCAGCATATAAGGAGCTCCATGCTGTGGTATGGCTGTCAAAATACCACACATGGGCTGACCTCATTTTAGTTCCCATCCAACTAGTTGTTCACTTGTATTAGATAACTAGATAGCAAAAAATGGTTGGAATGTAACTCAGTAGGTAAGAGGAAAGGGTATGATGGACTTTTTGTAACTATGGCTGCCACTATAAATATGGGTAGCCTCAACACAATGCAACATACTACCCCCTGGAATTACAAATCAGATTTTCAAGCTCCCTATGCCCCCCTCTACAAAGTGAATGAAAACTTTGTTTTGAGTGAAAAATCTCATAAATTTTATCTCAAGTGTTGAAAACTTGAGTGGTAGTGGTGAGTGTTCAGTCTTTGGCTATCTCGGATCGAATATTATCATACTTCTCATATCTTTTCTTCATTTTAACTTTCAGTGGTCAATTATCCCATGAGCCACTGTCTACCATTAAGCATGTGCCAACTTGTTTAGCATATGCATCAATTGAGAACCCAAAAAACACATATACCCATATGGTGGCCCAAACCTAACTCTCCTAAATCAAACATCCTTACAAGTTATGCAATGATATTGATGATGGTGGTGGCAGTGACGATAACAACGATAACTACTATTCTCACCCTTGTAAATCAAGTCAATCATATCCATGTAAACATCATAATATATAGATCTAGCAGATGCAAACATTCAGTGATGAATAATCAGATGCTCACCTTTATTCACACTACGACCTAGGTTGTTGTTATCTCTTAGTGGGTCAATTATGTTCATAAACTTTAGAGGAAATGGCCGTGCCTGTTTCGCAATCCCCTTTGATTGGAAAGAAAACAGATTCATACAGTTCCTAATGAATTCTTCACTAAGAAGCACATTGTCTCCTTCAACATCTGGGCTGCCAACTGAGGGGGGGGGGGGAATCAGTACTTGGGTAATAAGAAAAAGTAAAGCATCAAGCATAAAGGAATAAACAACATGCCCAACCAATCATATCAGGGAGGGAAGACTTGCAAACTGGGCCATGCAAACTGACACAGTAGTTGTCCCAATCAAATTTGCTGAAGTAATCCAAAAACCTGTAGAGAACCTAAATATTGGCCATCATCAACATTAGATCAATCTCATATCCATACTAAGTGAATTAAAGTTATTTATCCTGAACTTACAGATAATGGGCCATTTAAAGATGAATGAAACGTATGGAAGATGTACAAAACCAATACTTCCAATGCATAAGTAGAAATCAACCCATGAGTTGCACCAAGGATGCGACTCTCATAATAGCACCAGGCCTTGATCAAAATGATGCTGCATTTGAATAGATGGCTTTGGCTCACAAGGTGATCGACCTGTAAAAAACACAGCATCAACCTAGTCATAAATCTAAAATGTATTCATTTCCTATAAAGATAGTGGGTACCCAGGAAAGTGTAGTCAGCAGTGACCATAGCAACTTTGAACATTTTGTTCAAAGACAAACCACTTTGACCGCAATATTCACACTTCATCACTCAGTCTTTCACTAACAGAGTACTCAGATACAAAATCAAAATCTCCTAGAACTATATGATGTCAACAAAGTTCAAAGCAGAAGAAGATTTAGGCCTGGAAAAGCAACAGGCAGACCAGATCATTTCCTCTGATGTTATCAGCAGTTATAACAGCAAATAGCTTATTTGAAGCAGTAAAAAGTTTCAAGTGATGGAAAATTCTGCTGAAAGAGGAGCTCAGAGTTTTTCAACTCTCAATTTAAATAATTAGTGACTTGTGCTTGGACAAGTGATCCTCTGCTTAGCCAAACCCAATTCAGCTCAAGGTTTAATTGGTTGGGCTTGAAGTATCATCTGGTTAACATTCATGACAATTAAATATGTTGAGTCAAATAAAAGCAATTGATTACGGCCCGGATTGGTTAGTTTTCGTAGAGAGTAGTATCTAATTGCAATCATGAAAAGAATGTATATCAAATTAGATAGTTTCAAACAGATAATATCAGAGGAAAGTTTACAATAAATATCCAACCATACCAATTCAACAAAACCTAGAGCACAAAGCCCACCATACCTGTTCAAGGAAACAGAGAGTACAAAGCCCTCCTAACTGATTGCATGAAATATCCACGATTATACCCTGTACAATACACTTCACAAGCTTCACCTGGCAACAAAAAACCATAAAGTGTAAAGGACAAACCCTGAAAATTGAGCAAATACAAAGGAGCAAGAAGCTGTCCCAGTAAGCCAAGTTAAAACTGTAGAAATGAGGCATCTAATGCAATTGCCGTTTTCTTTATCTATTATTTGGAAAATTTGCTCAAACGCAAGGGGTATAACATGTCTCAAACAACACAAATCCCCAAATATTTGGGAGTGACCAATTATCCTAAATGGCTTTAGAAGTCATAGATTGACTAATTACATGCATTTTTCAGCAAAGCGAACCAATTTACTGCAATCGACTCCCGTTTTTAGTTCCACCTAGTATGCAAATCAGAAAATAACTGTCATAATTACCACTTAAAGTTGGTGATTTACCTGGACCTAAAATGTTGCTTTTGTGCAAACCAAATAAGTAAAATATCCAACATATAACACTGCATGGGTGTGGCAGTAGTTGATGAATCTAAAGGACACAATTCATGGACATATGAGATCAGGTTTCATATCCTTTGACTTAAATTCATACCAAGCATATGTAGTAGGAATCAATATAGAAATTGATTCAACGATAGAAAGCCCGGGAGAGAAAAATGGGGAAAATATCATTACCTAACTTCCATATCTACAGATTTAGCCACAAAAAGGCAGTAGTTAAAGATGAGTAGCGAATATCATTCAATTCAGGGGTAAAAAAACGATGATAATATCAATTCCACAAATGGCGGTGAAACTATTTCATTTCGTAAAGACTGAAGATCATCTTTCTCCTCAACATTTGAACAGAGTTCTCTTCCCTGAACACATGCATCACCTTCAGATAACCAAATACAAGCTAGCAACAAATACGTAATTACTTTGCTCACATTTCTATATGTCCTATACATCTCATTTATCAACCCAAATACTAAAGTTAAATTATGGAATATTACTCCATGCTGAAAGGCCGAGAGCCCAAGTGGCCTCTGACATAAAAGGAGTAAGGGAGATGGACTACATATACAAAGTAGAACAATGAGAAGCTGCTAAACATGCCAAGTTGCCAATGAAAAGCTGTAGGAAACAGGCCAGCCAGTTTAGAAACTTGATAACATTTAATTTCCAATCCAAAATGCAAAGTTGGAAAAAAAATATCAGGCAGATGAAAATAAACCTTGATTGAGTGAATATTTATTGCTTGCAGTGGGAGAACAATGTAATGTGCCACACGATCACATTATAAGGCCAAGCTACATAAACAGACATGAAAATATATCCAAATATAGTATTATGTGAACGATGATAGTTTTCTTTCCATATGTCAGGAAATGCTCCCTCAAGAAGATCAACATTTCTTCCCCAAGCAATCCCACCCTACACACCCCAAAAAATACACGCACATGTGTGCGCGCACACACAAAAAAGAGTAAACTGAAGACAAAGGTAAAAGAAATGTTCAAGAGTATAATGACATGATGCTTGATATAAAGTAACCCACCATTGATAAAAATGATGACCAGTAAGACCAAAATGTGTGATTTCAGATCCAGAATCACAATACAGCTTATGAAACAGAAAGTATATAAGCATAGTGAAAATCAAGTTGAAATCAAAAGGCATCAAATAAACCAGGAACCTCAGCAGAAATCAGCTGAACATCTTTCACTTCAAACTCAGCCTCTTCATTCAGCTCTTCCTTTCTTAGCACATCGAAAACTTGACAGATGAGAGTATCCTCAGCATTAGGACTGCTAAGAGCAGTTAAGTCAATGTCTCCATCAGGTAAATAGGTTTTGAGAGGTACTGATCCATATGCAACAACCTGACACACAAAACTAGATCAATACACAGGTTTGAGAAGTTAACTAACTTCCATTCACAGTGCAACTTTTATTTTCGAATGCTACCCTGTTGTTGTAAGAATAAAAACAAAGTCACAATTGGAACAAGACTTAACTTGTAAGGCATAACTATCCACATTCAATAAAAGCATTTACTATGTACAAAATTACAGTTCAACAATGTAGACATAAAATCCAAAAGAAAGGTAAGTGTGTCCTTGCTTCTTTGGGATTGACAGAAGAAAATGAACTCGCCAGATTAGGTGGTGATGCCCATGACAAAAGAAAGGAAACTCGCCAGATTGGGTGGCGATGCTGAATTCCTTCACAGCATGTAAAACAGGGTCGATCTAAATTTTTAGGCATTTCCAATTACAGGGGATATAGTAAAGAGAAAAGTTTGCTGCATTGATTGAACCATTCAAACCCCAAACCAGTCTGATGTTTAAAAAAAGCACCCCCATTTTGAATAAAATAGAAATACGCCATTCTAAGTGAAGAAACTAAGAAGTTTACAGATTCGGTATTTTAAAATGTGAAACGTGTGAATGAGTTTCTACAGCTTTTCAATAAAAATTCACATAGTAGGCAGACCGCTTCTATCAACTGTTCTTGATCATGAAATATTTCCATTTTGGATAGTCTGACAGCAGAAACAATCATAAGTTTGTCATATTTCTCTGTGTAATTGGAACATCGATGATACCTATGCTAAACTAAGTAAACATATCAGCAATTATACATTGCACAGACGAGAGAGAGAGAGAGAGAGAGAGAGAGATGCACATGGCTATTAGTTTGTTATGACGACAGATCACAGTTCCTAGACAACAAATCATCGACCATGATCACAGACAATGACTGCTATGTGGTGTTGCCAATAACAATGCCTACATCTTACCAATTAATCATCCAGCTTCAATTCTACTAAACTAATTCATGAATTCACGGCATGAACTCAACAATGCCGTTTCATGAACAATAAATTATTTGAAGGATTAAAAAGAAGACACACGGTAGATCAACTAAGAACCACCATCGAATCACTTGGTGGCCATCAAATTCAATTTGCACATAAGATCTGCTGAATGCACCACTGTATAGATATACAGCTTCCTGATGAAATACAATTCCCCTAGTTCTACCATGTAAAACTGAACTCTGAAAAATCCTTTAGAGCACATACATGTGTATGCTACTTCGATTGAGATACAACACCTAAAATTCTAGTCCAGCCGAGGGACAGGAAAAAAACAAAAAGGAAGACGAAAAAGAGTTGGCAGAGCCTCTGAGCCTCAAGAGTTCATGTACAGCACTAAAACACCGCGGTAATCCACAAGTAACACATTAGTTGGAGCATCTGCACGAAAACAGAAAGATGACATAGAACTCCAAACCCAAGCACAAAGTTAATTACAAACGCTGGAACGAGTTTCAATATGCCATGCGATACTATAAACATAAGAAAGATCGCATAAAAGAAACCGAACGAACCCAGACCTGACAGGAAAGAGAGCAACCAAAGAGTCTCTGAAGATAATCAATGACATCCCTCCTCTTCTGCTCGGAATGAGAAGTGGGCTGAATTGTCCGCAGAATTTGTTGGATTGTCTCTTCCGCAACCGCCCAAGACTCTTTATAAATTACAGATGGATCAGGATTCAACGGCGGCAATGGGAGAGGCGAAGGCGGAAACGCCATCTGGGTGATCAACGGGAAACGTTCTTCGGGATAAACGACGCCGTTTGCCCTGTCGGAAAATATTTGTAGATCCCCCATTATGTTTTGGGTTTGAGTTGAGTGACCGATTAATTAAGAGGAAAAACCCAATTGGATCAGCAGTTAAGGAAAAGGGCAGCGCCAGAAGGAGGCTACGATATGTCGAACGAAACAGAGAAATAAGGAATGCTCATCGAATTATAAACGTAGAGCAGAGACAATTGATCTATATAGATAAACGGAGAGAGATGTCTGAAATTGGGATTAGATAAGAATGGCGGAAAATGGGAATCACGGGACGGCGAAATGGGATGGTAAATTTGCGCATTGGAAGTTGGAAATTGAAAATTACGGGTTTCGATGAAGAAGAAGAAGAAGAAGCAGCCAAAGAGGGGGCTGTGCTCTCTGCTTTTTCCGTTCGTGTGTGTTTTTGTCTCGGTGTTCTTTAACCCCTTACTCTGTATTCCTCTCTGGCTCAACGAAAACCTGCTCTAAAGCCTTCGCATTGGCCTTTTCATGCACCAATCTCCCTCGAAATATTTTTC
The DNA here is from genome assembly GCA_030549775.1 of Tamarix chinensis. Lineage (NCBI taxonomy): Eukaryota > Viridiplantae > Streptophyta > Magnoliopsida > Caryophyllales > Tamaricaceae > Tamarix > Tamarix chinensis. The sequence goes on from CM060181.1 coordinate 84,798,554, forward strand.
CTATTTCCACTTCTGCACCGACGCGATGAGACGCGACGTACTCCGCTGTGAGATCAGAGAAGAAATGTCGAAAGTCCAAACGAAAGTCAGACAAAAACAGCCGGTTGAGATTTCATCTGGACAAAAAATTGTATTACAAACTCCGCATTTAAAATATTATCAACATATATTTTTTAAAAATAAAATGTAATTATCAATATATTTTAATATAAATATAATAATTATATTTTTATATTATAATATATTATAATTTAAAATTTTAATAATCCAACTTTAATTTTAAAATATCCTATGACAGTATTTTTAATAGAAAATAAGTATTTTTTTGGAATGAATATATAGTTTAATAGGGTAAAATAAAATAATAATAATAATAATCCAATGAAAAAATATGATATTAATAATAATAATAATAATAATAATAATAATAATAATAATAATAGACAAACAAATAGCATCAAAACCTAGTCTTTAAATTGAAAATCGCCTTCTAATCTTACAATTAAATAGTAGTGGTGTGATAACATAGTTGTAACTTCCCAATTTCTAAAACTAAAAACTCATTGAAAAGTATGCGCAAAAGTTAAATACAATAAAGGATCACCGCCACATCTAGTATAAATATGCACCATACTCCCACACATACTAGATGCTAAGGCTAAGTAAAATAAGAAGCACAAAAAAACATATTTATTAACTCAAACCAACCAAATGGAAAATGTTATTATAATTGAAAATATAAAAAGAGTTTATTAAAATTAATACGATAAATAAAACTCTGAAAATCACCGCCACTCTCGCTCTTTTCCGTCATGCATGTCATCAACGCCTTAAGTAGATTCATACAACTTGCACTGGATCATCTGCTCACCATATACATCATTGATCATTGCAACCCCATTCAAAGCATGTAACAAGTTAACTAGAAGAGCATCTGAGTAATATATAAATGCGGAGAAATAATATTGTATTTTCACATTTATATAAGCATATAAATCATAGACATACACTCGAATCACATAAGAAAACCACTTGATTATTAATCTTTACTTAGGTTATCGTGTTATTTAACTTTTAAGTAGATAAATCAACCAGGGGGTCACCTGACAATCAAAGTTTAAAGACCTGTCATCAACCACAAGAGGATATAAATAATATCTGGATCATTCTAGTAGATATAAGCCAAAGGAGATAACAACAATCCCAACACTTGTCCTTAAATGTGCATACCTCCTAATAGGGTCCAGAGAAGCGTATAGAAAAAAATAGAAGCCTTAACCAGATATAGTTAGCAAATAAATAAATATCCACAATAGAAAATGAAAGGCTATTACCGTTTCTCAATTTCAGGAGGGCAAACTTGAAGGGCCTAGATCTCACGTTACATTCTACTTTAAGTTATGGTATTTTAATTAAGTGTAGTCACACAAAGTCATACAATCCACCACAGTGTCTCCACTTTATTCACTCTTCATAATAGGTAATTTTCCCAAATCAAATAAAAATATACCCCACTTGAATTACCATTCTACTTTCACAACACTAAAATAAGAAAATTATCCAAACCAATACTTAAAAATAAAAGGATCAAACTAATTCAAACTTGATTAAAATATCTTAGGATTTAATTGTGTTTACACATAATTAATAAAGATATAATTTAACTATATAAAATATTGGCATTGTAACATATTTATGATAAGGAAACACCTTTATAAAATCAACTCCTTATAACCATATTATATATATATATATATATATATATATATATATATATATATATATATAACACAGCTTCAAAATTACAATATTTACATTAAATCAATCAGGAATCCAAATTTATATTAAATTTATAATAAAATTAAAATATCATCCATGGGCGCCTAAATATACAAAATTATAAATTTCTACGTAATGTTACAGAGCCAGATAAGACCATTTATATCAAATAATTACATAATTAAGATGCATGAATACACATATACATGCACATAATATATATATATATATATATATATATATATATATATATATATATATATATATATATTAGCAATCAACATGAAACCAGCTTATTAGCGGAGTGGGCCTAAAATAAAATTAATCTATTATTAATATTAATTAAATTAAAAATATTCTTAAGATTTAATTCTTATATTTTATGTATGAAAATTAATTTACTGTCTAAGGTTTCTCAAGCATTATTTGGTCGTTCCCAAAATATAGATTAATATCAAGAGTAGTTTATAAATTGATAAATTAGCTAAAGATCTCAATTTTGAATGGTCAAATTACTTAGATATGTAGTTTAATAATGGGGTGAAATTTATTTACATCTAAATCTTAATTACAAAATAAATAAATAAACAACTAGCCTATAATTATCTAAAGGAAATGTACCCCGAAAATTCCTTGACATAATATTACATTGTCATAATCCTAATCAAGCTATGCACCCCATTTATTTCCTTTCCGACCTCAAATACTTGATGCATGAATATAATATAAATAAATGTACACTTCCTATATTTCCAAGCCGAGTCCTCTAACTAATCAATATTAGTCTGTATATCTTATTTTTTATTAGGTTGTTAATTCCCAAAAAAAAATAGTAGTAACTGTCGGACGATGCATTACCATCTTTACAATAATGTAGCAGCGTTTGATAATCATATCTAAAATTAGATGCAAGTGCTTTCGCTGAGCTTAAACTAGCACTGGTGTATTTTTAATACTTAACAAATTCTATACATGTATTACTTATTAATTACTACTATTGATCCTATCACATCTCGTCAATATTTAATTTTGATCTCCCCCCCTGACTGTCAATTCTTTTTCTTTTACGTAGTTGACCCATAAACAAGTAGATAGAATTACTTATCCAAAAAAAAAGTAGATAGAATGACTAGAAGTTTCGTTATTCCCAAATCCCAAGCTCAAATTAATAAGGCATTATTCAGTAAACCTACGCATACAATAGTACAATTAGGGATGACAATTATTTTTGTGGGTTCGAGATCTCATCCGAAATTTTCTTTTCAGTTTTAGATTTGAAGATTGGGTTCGAATTCGAAAATTTTTAACGGGTATTTTTTTAGAGATGGGTTTGGGATCTCTATCTTCAAACCCATCCCGAATAATTTATATATATATATATATATATATATATATATATATATATATATATATATATATATATATATATATATATATATACTATAATTTTTATAGAATATAAATTAAAAGTATAATATAAAAAAAACTTGAGGATCGGAGATGAAATCGAGAATCGGAGATTCGATATAAAACTAAGTTTTAGGGATCGGATTAGGTTTTAAAGTCAAGGAATAAATTAAAAATTGGATCGAATATAAAATTTGGATTTCCGTAAGAATTGAATCGAGAAATTTTTGATAAAAAAAAATCAAAAATGGAGATAGAGTCCCCGTCCCCGACTAGCTCCGTTACTATATCTAAGTACAATATAATATTAGTTAGGTAGTGTTTGTATAGGCGTGGCCCTGTGTATCTAAGGCTTAGTAGTAATGGTAGTAGAATAGTAAATCAAACCCAAGCATAAGTACTATTACTAGGATTAAGAATATGATGTCAGAACATTCTACTCTCTCATAGTCGCATCTCTGTTGTCTATTATCATTATTGTTTTCTCTTTTCGATATAAGCCGATAAAAACGGAAATAGGGGCATGCATGTATTTGAATTAGGACTTGACGGATAGATACATATTATTAAGGGTGTACAAAATTGAATATCTTTATCTATTCAGATATTTTGGGGTATATAAAATCGGATATCTGTATTTATTCGAATATTTTTTTTGAATATTCGTTCCGTATTTTTTAGACTGAATATTCGAGACGTGGATATCTAAAAAATACATATCGGATATGGACCGAATTCGGATATATCCAATATTCGTATGAAAATACTATTTTATCAATTTTAATAACTTTTGCTAGAATATTTTTAAAAATAAAGATCGTATATCAATTAATATTCATATCTATATTTATATAAATATCTTATTTTATCTAAAAGAAGTATTAAAATATTATTATAAATCTTTAAAACATAAAAATAAATAAAATTTTAAAACTTAAAACTATAAAAATACAATAATATGATATATGATTGAAATAATAAAAAAAATATCAAATATTTTTTCGGATCAGATAATCCAAAATAAAAACCGGATATCCAAATATCGGATATCCTTTTAGAATAAAATTGGTTCGAATATTTAAAAATTGGATCAAATTTTTAAATATCAGATCGAATTTTCAAATCTCAAATTTTTTACACAGACATATCCCTACCCTATATGTTATCTATATATATAAAGATGGTTATTAAGGTCGTACCTTACACAATTGATTGAAAAAACAGTACCTTACTCTGCGATTGCTAGTCTCTTGAACAACCTTATATGTGTCATTTTCTCTAGCTTCATTAGATTTAAGTACGAGTGTACGACTACTGGTATACTAAGAGTTTGCCTCACTTTTTCATCTCTTCTGCTACTTCCGGCGGAAAAAAATAATATTTGTCCGTGTTGATAGACGGCTGCTAATACTTTAAGTTTAATTTATCAACACTTTAGGTTAATGTACTATTTATAATTGTAGAGACGCTTTAGAGTTACGAGATTAATTACATTTTTCTCTAAATTACCTTATAATTTTCAAATTAAAAGTAATTATTATATCACACAGATAGTTAGTTAATAAAATTTACCGACACTAACATACTAGTAAATAATTTAAATATAAACAGATAAATCTTTAACAACCTTATATTAACCATAACTCACCATAACTATTATTATTACTATTATTATTATTATTAAAATTATGGGTATTATAGTAGCGATTGTTATTTAACAATTTTGGATTAAATATGACTCAAAATTATCAATATGGTACAATTTTAAAATTTTGTATTTATTGGGTGATAAATCGGTATCGCAATTAAATCAACAATTTATTAAGATTTCATTAATCTATTAAAATAATAATATTTTTTTCTTATTCATTTACTATATATATATATTGAACCAAATTAGTATATAATTATAATAAAGTATTGTTATTAATTATTTTTACATGACATACTAAATATCATATATTATTTTCATTCTAAGACAAATTTAGGGTTATTAGGATACTTTAGCATATATTGACTCATTTAAATAATCTTAATATAATATAAAATACTAGTTTATTAAATATTTATATTTAAATAATTAATAAATAATAATTAGAGTATATGATAAAACAAAAATAAAAATATATGTCATGATAATCAAAACATATAATTTATTTTTAGTGACACTCCGATACCATAGTATTGTTGTAATACCCCGTTTTAATAAACCCTTAATTTAAATATCCAAGACTTAAAATTGAATTAGCAGGCATAATAAATCATAGGATTCTTTTTAAGATGAATGTCCTGTTGTAATGTTATGAGTAAGTCTATAGTCATTAAAATATGATAATAACTCATATTAGTGTATATGTAAAGTAGAGGAAGATAAAAATTAATGACGGTAATAACAACGATAAAAAGAAGAGTGTAGATAGTAATAAAAATAGAAAGGACGGTAATAACAATAGCCTTATGATAAGTAACACTTTTAAAAATAATGCCGATAATAATAACTATGAGAATAATAATGTTAGAAATAATTGTGATAATAAAGAATGGTAGTGATAATACTAATAATAATAATATTGATCATGATAATAATAGTAAGAATAATGGTGAAAATAAGACATTAAATAGATAGGATTTTCCCTTAGTATCTATACTCTTAAAAGCCTAATACTATGGGGTATTTTTGCTAACTAAATTCTAACCCAATCCCATCATTTTCCCACTCTAATCTCAACCTAATCTCCCCCTAACCTGTTGAGCACCCTTCTCCCCCTATGTAGCCAGCTGCCACCTTTCTTCCATGCATGTGCACCACCTCTCCACCCTACACTCCTACCTATCTTAGCCACTAACGATGCAGACTTTCTTCTTCTCCAAACACATCCCATCACCCTCCCTGCTACTCTCCTCCCTCACGCCATCACAACCCTTACAACCACAGCAACCACAACCCAGCCAACCTCCCTAACCAACCCAACAACATGCAGCAGCCCCCATCCCCTTCTCCTCCTAGCCTACGCACCTACTCAACCTTCCTAGCTAGTTACCCATCCATTTCCTTCCTTCCCCACGCAACAACCTACCTCCTATAGGACTCTTTCCCTTCTCCCATGCATTCGACACCCATCTTCCACCCAACCCACTTACAGCATCCAACCCAACCAACCCTTGCAGCAGCCCCATCTTCCCCTATTTTTCACTTCCCTTCTTCAGCCCCGACCTGCAGCAAAAAAGTCCCTCCTTCCCTCTCCCTTTCAGTCCTCTCTTTTTCTCCCTGCAAATCCTCTCCTTCTCCCCTACTTCCAGCACTAGATACTCTTGTTTGTAGCCCCCAACCTACTCCCTTTCACCACCGAACCCCTGCCCAAAAAATCACCCAACCTGTAGCCTTGCCAAGCTTCTCTCTCCCCTCATGAATTGCCTCTCCAAGAGCAACTAATTCTTACGTAAGTATTCTACCCTCTGGTGTGCGTAGTACATAGTAGTTCCATGCACCAACAGCCTTAATTAATTCCCTAATCTTATTTTGGGCATTAATTCTCATAGGTTGTCATTTTATTATTTTATTTAGCATAGATACTACTGCATGTATAGTTGTGGATGGTGTTATATATTTTTAGGTAATATTGGCCTCGCTTAAGGTATCCTTGGAAGAAGCTCTTCATGGTATTATTTTTCTTAGCACAAAGCTAAATCCAACTAATCCGTAGATGGTAGAATCTTGTGTGAAAATGATAGGTTAATTTTCTAGGGTAAAAATCATGCTAGGTTGAGGTTATCAAATAACTTATATTTTGTTGGGAAATGGAAGCATGTTGTAGTTTGTTTCTATGTGAATATTATGATGTGTAGACAAATATATATTACCATGCTAATATTTATATGCCTAGGTGGTATTCTAAAAAGTGAGAGTGTATGTATATGACAACATATATGGTTTATGCTAAAGAAAGTGTGCATGTTTAGGGTTAGAGTCCAACCGAAAATTTGTTATGTTTCATGGTAGACCTACAAATAAGTTAAATGTGTCCCTTAGATATTTTAGATAATTTTGGACATATAGCATGTTAACTTAGAGTATAAATGTATTTAAATGGTGATTATTATGTGTTACATGTTCTAGGGGTAAAAATGTAAATTTTATATACCATGTTATTCGTGGTAATTGCATGAATATTATGATATGCTAGAAATGCGTGCTGAGATTGTATATGTGTACTACATATGGTGAATGTTGAGGGGTAATATGGTCTTTTGTTGTACCAGAGAAATTATTGTATGTTAAATTATCATTCAGTAGTTTATGTTAGCTTTTTCATGACAAATATCCTATGGAGATAAACCTGGTAATAAAGTAAAGGAAAATGTGATAGTTATAGGACAAAAATGTGATTCAAAGTGAATGATTGGACTAGTTGAATTAAGTGTTGGTCTCAAATAATTTTGAAAATAATTGGACAAATGGATTGAAAAGCTGAATCGGATAATTATTCGGGCTATGGCATGATGCCTAACCCTAGGTCATGTTGGCTTGGAATTGTTGTGACCCTCATGGTCCCTTGGTTGATGGATTGATGGCTACATTGTAACATTATGAACCTTGTTATTCTTAAATTAATAACTTGGAATTTCATAAGACATTAACCACTTAAAGATGAAGACTTGAGTTTGGAAAGGAATCTCGTGCCTCAGATTTGGCCCCCGAGTGCATATTTTGGGCCTTTGGGTAAAGGGGCTCACTTATGCTCTATAGGTATTCCATACACCCTATAAGGGGTACGTGTACTTAAGGACTTGAGTTCTGAGGTTTAGTATGGACGACAGATATGTCATGTGGCTTCCTTAGCGAGCTTTGCCCTGGAATTGAGTGAATTATTTTGGTACCACCTCCTTGATGATCATTGTCTTGGACATGTGATTGTATTCCACTCGAGAATTGATATAAAAATGATATAATCGGATTAGACACCCACCATAATACATCTATAATAATTGGATTAAGCATGACTTAACCTTGGTTAGATTGTTTGGAATGTCACCACTTCTTCCTAGTATGCTATAAAATATGGTTGTTGGTAAGTAAAATGGTTGTGTAATTTATAAACATGTTTTCAATGCCCTTGCTAGGGATTCTGATCTAACTAGTATTGTTAATTGTGATGTGGAATTGTGGCATGAAATCGTGGCTTTGCATGTGATCGTATGTTTTATTTGAATTCCTTATTTGTATGATAATTGTATATGTGGGTATGCTACCTCTTTGGAGGCGTTGTGATTTACTCAGTACAAGCAAGTCGAACTGATACAATCACTTTTCAGAGGAGTATGTCTATGACATGCAGTGGTTGAAGGATTTTGAGGAGCATCATCCAAACGACTAGTTAGGCTAAGGGAGTGAGTGGACCCTGTCCCTATTCCCTTTCCTTATAATATTTGATAGACCTAATAAGTGTAAGGCAAACCACTGTTGCACCTTCATATGCCCCTTTTTATTTATTTTCTGAAAACTGTTAGTTACTTAATTATCTAAACGGTCCTATTGTATGGATAATCTTTCCTTTGCAAAACCCTTGATTATGTATTGTCCTTCTCTCATATTTTGTTTGGTCTGACTTGTTTTAAGCCTTAGCACTTGACATAAGGAAGGTGAGGAGACCAGAATTATGTTAAGTGTGGCGGTAGCACCCACTGTTTTATAATTACCACTTCCGTAAAACAAAAATTTAAACGAAATTTTCAAGTCATGATTTTGGGGTGTTACAATTGTGACCACGATTGCAAATGGAGTCACAAATAAGATTTTATTATATGCTTCCAATATCATATTAAGTGAGCCCAACTGAATTTTATTATTAAAAAAATTATTTAAAAAATTTAATATATAATTTTTGCTTTCAATCATTCTTTTTCTCTTTTATTATTCATACATTATACTATTTTTAAAAGAAAGATATAAGAATAAAATTAAGATGTATTTTAATGAGTTAAATATTATTTTGGTCCTCTTATAATGTGAACTTTTCCATTTTAATCAATGAATAAAAAATCATTCATTTTGATCCATCTAGAATTTTATTTTCATTCAAATTGGTCTCTACAGAATATAATTTTTTTTCTATCTTTAGTCCTAATTAAGAGACTATTATGAATGAAAAGTGAAATCCAAATAAACAAAATGGATATTTTTTTTATTCAAGGACTAACATAGTAGGGGAGAAAATCACATTCTAGATATGCTAAAATAATATCAACTCCATTTTAATAGTGCCTTAAAGAGTATATCAATTGTAAGAATATCTCTACATTAAAACATATAGAGTAATTAGTACAAAAAAACTACTCAAATTTTTTGTGGTAAGCTAACATTATTTGGTTCTAGCATTTATTAAGTACCATGATATAAATCCATTTATCTTGTGTTAAAGCTATATGATTCTTAAATCATGAAAAATCAAATATTAAGTTGGCCACCCAACATTATTACTTTTCCTTAGTTGGTGCTATATTTTTTCTCCTTCTTAAGTTAGGGTGTTTCTTTTCGGCATATTTTTAGGACATATAAGATCAAGTATAATTAGAAAAAATTAGAAAAATTTGATAATAATAATAATAATAATAATAATAAAATTTATCGAAAATTTTTAGGACATAATGATAGTAATGATAATAATACTAATCATACTGATAAGAAAATTTATTAATTATAAGCATAATAATAGTAAAACAAAACCCTTATCGAAAATTTTAATTAAGCTTAGATCAAATTAGATACAACAATGCCATATTAGATTAGTAAATATAAGATGAGAAACATGGACAGTGAATCACTAAAGTTTGAATTTATTTTATTTTGATCAGTAAAGTTTTTATGTTTGTCCTATTTTGGTTACCCTAATTATGATTTAAATAAAATAATAAAAAGTAGAGCAATCAAAATAGGAAAAACTCAAGTTTTGATTTCTAATTTGAGGGAGAAAAAAAAGGAATAGTGCCTAACATGGAAAAATTATTAAATTTTGGAAAATAACTTAATATTAGGCTAAATCATGGATGAAAACATCTTACACCTCTCATCCTTTCAAAACCAAAAATCTATATCCACTTATTTTCATCGGTCCTAGTTAGTATAATAATTTGTTAAATTACTTTCATGATAGATTTTGTTTATAAATACATATAAAAATGTGTGAGAAGTGCAAGATATTTTGCAGGTGAGAAATGAGAATGAATATACATTAAAAAAATACAGTTTTGCATAAGTTAGACCTATACTATTTGTGGATGTATTCAATTCCTAACAAATGTAAACATAGTTCAACTTACATAATACAAACTATTAAATTAATGGTATAAATTAAAACAGTTGTCTAGAAAAGAAAACTATTGAAAAATATTCAAATATATTCCTAAAAACTAGCAGAAAAAATTTGAGCTATTGGCCGCTGATTACATTATGATGTTGAAAACTTTAGTTTAATCCATGTTATTATTTAAGTATTCTTGATACTTTTGGGGCCATGTTATCATATTTAATTATCCTAATAATAACATGGTCATATATTTTGTTTTTGTTAGGGGATATAATACCAAATAGCCTTGTGTTTTGGAAAAAATGGTTTGTATAATATTATCTCATTTTGCGTTGCTCCATTTAAGTTATGTTTAGGAAAAATCATATCATATAACTTTATTGTTAGTTTTTTTTTCTTGGATAACTTTGTTGATATTAGGGTTTAATTTTGGCCAATATAACCAAAATGTCCTTCCTTATAACTCTCAATAATTTAAATCATTTTCTTCCATATTTGACCCCTAAAGAGTCCAACATACTCCAAAAAATTAGTTTTTTGCCTAATTTGTTTTCCTCCACTAGTTAATGCCCATTGTAAAATGATGAACGAAACTTTTTTTTTTATCATATAACCCTCTAAGATCTAAAAAAAATTCCAAACAACTATTTTCTTGCTCACACCAACTTTTATGAATCTAAAATGACTAAATTACCCTTTGCATTCCAATTTTACCCTTTTGCACCTTAAAACCCTATGAAACTTAAAATTATCAAATAACTATTATCTTATTTATAATGGGCAATGGATATTATGAAACTAAAATGAATAAAATACCATTTATATAAGATAATCTTAGTACTTAAACTAAATAATTTTATTGAGTAAATTGAAATCACAAAATTATCCTGGGCTTATACACCATAAAAACACACGAAAAAACCTCTCAATGATTACTTCTCTTATAATACCCAATTTTCCCTAATGTCCATGCACCTATAGATATAGATATTCTATTTTTCATTCTCATATTACTTGTCACGTAATGTTTTAATTTATTCTCACTCTAATTCCTTGATCCTAATTCTTCTACTTATCACTCATTATCTTACTATTTTACCCCACACAACCCTTAATATATCCCAAAAATATAAAGATTCCAACCATGTGATATTCATCACAGTTGCCAACACAATCAATTTTCAAACTCAAATTAAATCAATCATGATATTCATAAAAAAAACATTCATATTAATCAAAAGAGGTTAGCATCATTAACTAGTCATACTTACATATCAACTCAATTACCAAAAAGAGCCTTAAATATCAATATAATTATTCAACATGAGTCTAACATATTAAAATAATCATTTAAAAAGAGTCTTGTATATCAATTTAGCCATCAAATAAAAAGCAACATAAAAAAGGGTAAGCATCATTAGCTTGACAAACTTATAATATATAAATATTAGTTGCATACATCATAAAAGACAACTTTCATACATAGAAGTATTATAAAAATTCCTACATGATTAACTGTTGTCTCATTGTGATTTCTAATAGGTCAACAAAAACAACCACCATCTTCTTCTTCTTTTCTTTATTCTCTCATATGTTTCTCCACTATTATATCACACTTAAGATATTTTTATAGTATCAGTTCTCTTGAACATATTCACATAATAAAAGATACATACAACATTTAGTCACCCAATCTAGGCATCCTAATTTTTTTACTAGACCATCCACCTTCTCCTCGCTCATAATCCTTATCATCAATAGACTTGTTGTATGAAAACAACAATCCTATTTTTGGTACACAATAACACATAACGTTATCCTCTTGAACTTTGCTCTTTAATTAACTCAGCCTTAGCTTGCTTATTCGATGTGAGATTGAGTGTCTTTATACTATTTAAAAGCCTAGGATATTATCATTAATGTGATATCTACACCAATGATAATATCATGGGGTTGTGGATTCTACAATGATGCTCAATCTTACATAGAAGAAGAGATACGAAGTTTAGTTAATGAAAAATAATTAAACAAAATTCAAGTGGAATCATTATGTTGTGTTATGTAACATAAACAAATTTTTTTCTATATAAAATTCCTATTTGTGACCAGAGTGCAATGTTTATTGAAGAGAGATTAAATGACCCAATTGAAACTATTTTACTAGAATAAATATGCTAATAAAAATTTACTTGAAAATAATTAACAAACAAATGCTGCTTATGAACTCCAAATAGATAGTAACATTTGAAATGTAATAGGTGGATTATATCGATAATTATTATATTTAAAGAATGCAGAGTTATAATTTTTCTATAGTATAGTCAATTAATTTGATGACTATTATAAAAATGCAACCAATAACAACAATTGTTTAAATGTAGTATCAATCACTAATATTTTAACTAATCACTGTATTAATCAAACAAATAGTAGAACGAAAAGAGATTTCTCACATTAAATAGAGCTTCTATTCATGTACACTATCTTGTACTATCTTATAAAATTAGTAAGCTTGATTGTATAATTAATAGCACCTAGTACAGAGCATTAATAATAGTCTTATTTTCAATGATGCATTTGATTATTAATAGTGAAATAAAGCATAAAGATAACAATTGTGTTTAGGTAGAAAAATACTATTAGCTTGGTGTTATATATATATGTTGTAATATTGATAAACTCAAATAGAGATAATATAGAAATATAAAGAGAAAGAAGGAATGTGACTTCTAATTCTTATTGATATGCATGGGTTGTCTTTTACATTTATAATTCAAAATATCTCATATGTATAATAACTATACTTATTACATCTATGATGAGAAGGAGTTAGATAGTATGAAAGGATGTGGATAATACGTATAATTTGGGGGGTTGCAATCTTAATGGAAAAGTCATTACAACTGATAGTAATAATATGAGTATTAAACCTAAGGTTTAATACAACACCCATTCATAAAATGTACATCCACAATATGTAAACATAATATTTACAACAATATATATATATATATATATATATATATATGGAGAGAGAGAGAGAGATTGTTGGAAAAAATTATTAATTATATGTAATTTATAAATAATAATAATTTAAAATGATTTATAATATATATTAATTTATTAGCTATACTAAAATAAGGTGGACCCAACATTAATTATAATTAGTATATTTTTGGTAACTTTTTTTTTACATATAATGGTGCTACCTATAAATATTTTTTAATTAATAATTTATGGATAATAATGTTTTTGAGTTCATAAAATAAAATTGTAGTTGGTTATTGATGGGAAAAAATTATATTATTATGGCATTACAAATACATATGTTGCTTCTCTGATATATATTTATTTGGTGGATCATGATACCCATTCCCCCACAACTCCTATCCTGATTTTCTATACGCCGAAATACATCACTTTTACTTATGTTTCCAATATTCTAATTATTCTTCTAGTTATTATATAGAATTTTATTTCTAGTTATTCTATGAACATTTTATAGTAGAGTTTATTATCTCATGCTTAACAATATTCTTGATCCTAGTTTGTTGGCACTTAGTTTATCCTTATGGGAATGATACTCTACTTATCACTTTATTACTTAGTATGATTGTGTATATTGGAGCAAAGTGTTGTGATGACATATTGTACATACTATATCACGCAATATTGACCTAAACACACAACAATAGTATAACTTCCTAGATATTTTAGCTTAAGTAGTGTTTTTTTAGCACAACATAACATTCCTCATTTAATCTTGCCATGTCGTAGTCTTCCAATTTCCTTAAAAAATTTAGCATAACCAGGAATTTGATTCAGAGCATCAACAAATGGAATATTGATATCTTATATCTTAAATAGTTAAAAAAACTTAGAAAATCAAGTGTATGATTTTTTTTTTGCTTCAACTGCTAAGAAAAATGAATGTGAGGTTGATAGGATTTTACCTCATTTTTGGAACCCTCACTAGATGTGGGTTCCTCACTTACATTGTTGGGGGGGGGGGGCTTAGATATCTCACTAGATTGATCATTAGCTTTCTATTCTTTACAAAATCATTGCATACTCAAAGTTGTTACAATAGGAAGCCCCTTACCACTCCTCAAAGCTATTGTCTTAACATCCTCTCTCAGATTATTTTCACTGGTTCTATGCAACGTCCCTTGATCCCTTTTTTCTCACATATTAGCCAGGTGCCCTACTTGGACCTCCTAATTCTTTGTTAAAGCCTCTTGATTTTGAAATATTATTGTGCCTAAATTGATGAATTTGGACATTATGCCTTCTAGGTGAGGGGTGCTTATGTGGAGATGGACTTAGTAGCTTGAAAATGGTTGTCTCTCTACATTTTGATTCTAATTCACAATGGGATTATGATTCTTATATGAGAAATTCAAGCGGTTCCTCCAACTAAGATTGTGTTGGAGTAGGAATTGTTGGGTGAATTGTAAAAAATTGAGACATGACTAGCTTGCTCAAATGATTGATAGAATGGATTACCTATATGGCACTTGATGCTAGTGAAAGGTCTGCTATAAAATTCACATCTCACAACCAGTACCTTCACATCAGCTATACTCAAATTAGAAACTTTTTTTATAGAGCATCTAATTGAGGATAAAAAGTAGTCACAACATCAACATAGTGATTATTGGTGCACTTTATAGGCAATCTTTTAGTCTACCCCTAATGATTATCGGCAACTAACTCTTTAATAAAGGTGTATGCATCTTCACTTGTCTTATTTATGATTATTTTGCTTATAGTTACATCTACTATATATTGGTTAGTACATGACAAACCATTGTAAAAAGTTTGAACCTACAACTAAGTAGGTAAACCATAGTGAGGATACTTCCTAAGCAATTCCTTAAATCTCTCTCATGTTTCATATAAGGATTCTTGATCATACTGCACAAAAGTGGTTGTATCATTCCTCATTTTAGTAGTTTTGGATGCCAATTTTTTTTTTGCAAGAAATTACCTAGACATTTCATTCTGTGTAATAACAAATCCCACATGTAAAGAATGTAGACAATTCTTAGCTGTACACCTAAGTGACAAAGGTAAAATTCTAAGTCTTATGGCATCCTCAGAGATATCATTTTGTTTAAATGTATCACACATCTCTAAAAAAAGTTAGTTATTTGTACATTAAGATCATCATTAGGAAAACCTCCAAATTATATCGCAATTTGAATTATTTAGATAATGAAAGGTTTGATCTCGAAATCATTCACTTGGATGTTTAGTATTTGAATTCTAGAAGCTATGCCTTCTAGGTATGGGATAGTGTATTATTGAAGTGACTTGCCTATTATAACTTTCACATGTTGGAGAGTTGATGGCATTGATGAATTTTTCTCCTATTAAGTAAAGGAATCCTAATTGATAACCGACCCTAATAGTATATTAAGTGCTTTTTAGTTCCTATCGTTTTCCATCATATTCTTTCTTGTGTTCAACCTACATAATTGATGGACTGCCTTTTTATCTCTAGGTTTAGTGACACTAGTTCACCTCCATGGACGTCAGTCATGCACTAGCACATCCCTAATTTATGAACTAGAAATATTCATTTTGAAGATAATATAAAAGCATTTGAAAAGAAAAACCGGAGAATGTTATCACCACATAAACTATGAGAGAGATGTGATTATCACCTAACTTATGCTTGATGCAAGGCAAAATGGAATAAGGAACAAAAATATATATGCTCATAATATTGATAAAATGGTACATGATGATAAAACTGAGAACAATAATATAGATAGAAGGAGTATGAGAATTTATAAATCTAAATATAAGAAATCAAAGCTAAGAGTTTAAATAACCAGAAGAACAAAAATTTTCCAATGCAGTGGGAAAAACACTTCTAGCGGGTTGTCCTAACTCTTAAGCATAAGCATAAATATCCAACCCCAAGCAATGACCATCTACTAGGCACTAGCCCATGTCATTATCCTCAACATACTCTAACTGAGAGTTGTACCCCTACAAACTGTCCTCTACTCCTCGAACCATAAGCTATATCATAACAGTGATAACACAAGTGTAGTATTAGTATGATGAAGTATTGTTAAAACATAATACCTAAAATACGGTAAGGATCATGCAACACATTGAAGTTACATAGTAGCATGGTGATAAGCATACCAATATAAATTAACACTTAGGCTTATGGTAGTAATACAAGCATGCTTACATGGAAATCCTGGAGGAATAGTTAACGTATGAAATGTAGCACATACCACACCCAATTCTCCACCATGAATAAAAGTCAAGGCAGCAGATAAGCATAATGGGATACCATACCTACCACACGGGGTCAAGATACATTGAAGAGGATTTTCTTTGGTGACACCACTCCCACTACACATCGAGTGTACCTATTCTGAGGGTTAACACAAATCAAGATACCACACCCACCACACGAGGTCAAAGTATATCAATGGGCTTATACCGGGATACCCCACCTACCACACCTTGAACGCCTCTGCTACAAGGACTAAAAAGTTGGGATGCCACACCCACCTAAGTAATGGACAATAAGAAGTGCAAGGGGGCTTGTACATGGAATACCTCACCCACTCGTACTAAACACCGATGCCATGTCGGTTTGCAACATTATAATCCTATACCTCAAAGATATGAGCATAAATCCCTACCAACCGCAATATGATAGAGAAAAAATAGGTACTGAGTGAAAAATATAAACCACAAGGCGACCTAACCACTAAATCCCAATTAGCTACCCCGAGAGTCAGAGAAAAAGGATCGAATGCCATATTATTCCATTATTATACATTTTCAAGTGATAATAACAAACATAATTAAATTTCATTATTAATCAAATTGGGTGTTTCCAAGTAATAACACCAAACATAATTAAATTATATTATTATCCATATTAGGTGTTTCCAAGTTATAACACTAAACACATCATAAGGCATAAAGCCTCCAACTGGATGTTTAGATATGACACCAAACTTAACCAACTCAGTCCCAATTATCATCATTAAAATTCTAATTAATTCATGGGCAATCATAGTTGAAATCATAATTTAAATATTGTACTCACATGGAGGTATTAACACAAGAGGCCCAAAAGAGTATTAATAATTGACAACCAAACCGGGCAACATATAGCCAAACTAATCTATCAATCCCTAGGACCAATCGGCTAGTTGGTCTCATCGATCGACAGCTCATAGGAAACCGGTCAATGGGTTTGGTCTAATCAGTTGATGGGTCTAAGTAGAGACCAAACCACTTTACTTGTAGGGTCACTTGTCGATGGATTTGGTGAGCTGATTGAATGTTCATATAAACTAGTTAATTGGTTCATCAAATTAGTTAACTAATCTCACAACCAAGTGATAAAAATTACTAAAGCGTGCGACTGCTCGCACCACCAATCGATGGGTTCAATATATCGATTGATTGGTTTGGGTAAAACATCACCCATATTTGTGATGCACACACCTAAAATTTATCAAACTTTACCATATCAATCCTAGCATGCTTTTATATCATAAAACACACAAAAATACATTCTTCACACATATAATCACATGGATACATGGTAATTTAGGCATTTAAATGAATCATGATCAAATAGTCGATTCATGCATAGAATTAGATAAACCAACAATTCTTAACTTTAGGAAGAAATTCTACCACATGCTCAAATTTTAGAATACAATTAGATCATGCTCACAAAAAAAACACATTAAGAGCATATAACCTCAATAAGCATCAAAACCTCATGTATATTAGAGATAAGAATGCCTTTCCTTGAAGTAATTCTTCTAGTGCAAACTCCTACTTGATGGTTATCTAGTAAGACCTCACTTCCTTAGAGAATAAAAGTCAAAACCATTAAAACTTCCTTTTAAAACTCCATTAAAATCAAGGAAGAATCATAAGAATGAAAGAGAAAGACATGAAACACAACCTAACCTTTTCTTGGAAACATAATGACAAGAAAAAAGAAACTAAAATTTTCAACCTTTTTCAAACCTTAATCCTTCCATTATCAAGAGAAAAAATGGAGAACTAAAGCGAAGATTAGAAGAAGAAAATGGAGACAAATGCTCAACCAAAGAAGGAAGGAAGCTAGATCAAGCCTCTATTTTTTTTTTCAACAGAGAGGAGAAAGGGAAAAAGTGAAAGAATGATCATTAATTAGGAAATTTTCCACCAAAAAAAGGAGAAGAGAGCAAGAACAACTGGTAAGAAATGAAAATGGACCAATAATGGAGGGTATAGTGGTGAGGGTTGGTCAATTTTCATAGGAAAAAGAGATATAAGATTGGTATGGTCGAGTGTGAGAAACTAAGAGATAAAAGGACATATATGATGGAGTGATGAAGGTTGAGTGGAGTTAGGAGGGGACATCGTATTAGGTTGGTAAGTCAGGGAATGGATACATGTAGTGAACAACGTAGCTCGACTACTAGAATAGAGAGGGATAGGTGAGGGATAAGATAGAAGGTGAGGTATGCTTCAAAAATTACTTTTTGGAAAAATAAAAATAAATAAAATCATATAATGACCTAAATAATATAAAAATAATCCTAAAGCACCAACATATGCTCATTAGAACAAATAGACTCTAATTAGAAGTTTTTGTAAACATTAGAAAGGGATTTGAATCAAAATCATAGATGAATATGAAATCGCATGATAACTAGTCAATTGGTTTGGGTAAACTAGTCGACTAGTTTGTTGAGAATAAAATTATCAATTTCTAAGCATACTAGTCACTTGGTTAAGCAAACAAGTTAATCAATACACTTGAAATTCATATTTTCTTAAAATTTCAAACCCATTCTAATACTAAAACTAATTTATTTTATATCAACATAATTTTAAACATGTTTTGAAGGATTTTAGGAGAGGGGTATTATAATTAGCTTCTAATTCCTTTATGAAGAGCACCACAAAACACTAGAAGAAATATTAGGAGATAACCAAAGCTAAAAATAAATAAATAAACAAAATTATCTAAATCACAGAAAAATCCTTCATATTCTGATGTCACCCATTTCCTAGTCCCCAACAACGGTGCAAACAAAATTCAATGTACTCTAATTGCAAGTGCACAATATCGAGGTAACACTCAAGGTCAATCCCATAAGGAATAGGGAGTGAGTACCAAAATGGTGATTAGGCTTATCTATTTTTTGACCACTGAATAGTTAATTAATTGAATAATTCTAAAAATTATAAAAATTGCTACAAAAAGGAAACACTCAATACTTATAAATTCAAAAAGATAGAAAGTAAACTATAAAAGAAAATGACTAAGGTTTTGGTTAAATTCCCTGATTTATGATATGTTAAATAATTCTGCAAACCCTAACCCAAAATTTATGCTCAATGTGTCAACAAGGGTAATTATTTTTATGCTTTCTCAATCTGCAACAACCTTTTACCAATTAAAATTCCAACTATCTCTAGCCTAGATTTATATAATTGTTAAAGAAATAAATTTAATTATTCCCCCCCTTTTTTTGTAGAAATTGGTATATCTTGGCCTGTTAATTCCTAATCTCTAATTAAGTTATGTAGGTCTACTAACCATTTCATCTCTTGATCAAAATTTAAGTTTCCATTATCAAAAGTTGATCAATATTTTGAACAAGACATTAAAACACAATACAATCTAAATGATTACAAACTCATATTAAAACATATGTATGAAATTTAACAAATTAGGATCAAGAAAATTTCCCTTCACCTTAGTACGAGAAAATTAGTCATACATAATTGCAAAATCAAGGATACTCATTAAGTGGAAAAAGATAGAGAGACATAAAAAGTAATATATAAATTAACCCTAATATTACAATCTAGATGAATCTGATCCACCATTCTTGATTAGGAAATATGAAACAAAATAATGGAATTGATGAAGAAGAGTTGAGATGGGAGATGGGAAACGGGAAATGGGATAATTGGTGATGGAAAATGTAAATCTTCTATTAAGAAGGATGAAAAATATTCCTCTTCCTTCTCTCTAACCCTAGATATCTATCAAAAGTGCACTTAAATAACAAAAAAAATAGGCCCTACCATAGATCAAAATAGGGCCAATCTTTCTCTAACTCGGTCACTCATTATAGCTTCATCAATGTTTAGTGTTTTATCCACAGCTTCTTTGTTAGACCTCCATTTGGACTAATTTTTAATGAGTTAGAAAGCTAACAAGAATATATATAACTTTTTTGTTTAACATGTTTCCAAATTTAGATTGAATCATGTTTGAATATGTTTATCTTTCCACACCTGCACACTTCAAGTCCTCATACTTGCTTCTCTTTTGTTCCAATTATTGTATTGTAGCTCATTTTGATCTCAAACTCTCCAAATACTTATAAAATATGATCAAGAGTAGTTACATATTTACATTAAATATTTTCATTAAATTTATAATTGACCAACATAAATCATACTTATCAATAATCATTAGGAACTATAAACTTATGCCTTTTATATAAACATTTCAACCTTTTGAATACATCTTTTAAAGGAAAGCACTCTACAACATCAAATAAAAATAATTCCATCTAGTTTTACAGTCAAGAATTCAAATTTTGAAGTATTAACCTTCAAAAATTGGCATGCCTCTTTAAACTTTTCAATCCTTTTAGGAGTTAACATTCAAAATGAGACTCAATACCAAACATTTTTAATTTCCAACTTGATCACATTTAATCCATCATTAACTATCAAGTTAAGAATGTGACTACTACATCTCATATGTAAGATTGTCCAACAAGTATAAGAGACATTTTCTTAATAAAATCTTCATATTTCATCATTAGTACTGAAATTATCAACCATCACAAAATAAATTTTACTTTTAAGGCCAATTTGAGACACATAATCCAATAAAACCTCGAAGATAATGCATTTTATATGTGGACATGGGATGTACATAATCTTAAAATTTAATAATGAAAAAATCATAAGAAAATATACTTAATCAAGCTAAAAATATAATGATAATAATTAACTAGTTACCTTACAGTTCTGCTTTGCAAATTTCAATCTTCATCAATAAAGTTGATGACATGACCAATTGTGGATCCAAGATTTTCACTCTATGGCATTACCGTATAAAATATTACTCTTAAATAATATCAAAAATAACAATACATTACACTTAAATTAGGGTTTTGTAATCCTAGATTAAGAAATTATACAATTTATTAAACAAACTAAGAGATTTAAAAAAATTTAATAGGTAATATAATTTTACAACAAACTAATTCAATAATTAATTAAAAAAAGTAATTCATTTAATTGAAAAACTAATTGGTAAATTAATTTAATTAATTAACTAAGAGATTTAACAAAATTTAATAGGTGATATAATTTTACAACAAACTAATCCAATAATTGACTAAATAACTAAATAATTCACTCAATTAAAAAACTAATTAGTGAATTAAGGTTTCATAATAATTGAGAAAGTTAATCAATTAATATAAATTTATCAACATTTAATCATTTAGAATTTCATAATAACTTAGGGTTAATAAATTAGGGTTTTGTAATCAAAGCAAAGTTATCAGTCTTTAACTTATCAATTAACATAAAGCTGTAAATTAATTTGTCACTACTAAATTAAGTAAACGAATATATCAAAATTTATCATAGGAATTGAGGAGTTGAAGTGTAGATTTTTGATAGGTAGGGTCGATAGGCGACACATTAGTAGTCCAGATAGCTAAGTAACAATAGTGATGTAGGTGATAAAGGATGGCTAATGGGTAGCATGGCGAGCTAATGATGTAGAAGGAAGTAAAGGATAAGAAGGCATGAGGACAAAGCAGGGAGAAAGAAAGGTACAGAGATAAGAGAAGTGGGGGTGGGGGAGGGTTAAAATATTATTGCTGCAAGTACCAAACACAATGTTTTGAAAATGAGAAATCGTGTAAAAAAATGCAATGATCAAGACTTGAACCTCCATCCTTCCCCAAATGACAGAGGAAACTTATGGCACTAAACAACTAACCATCTACATTTTTTCATATATATCAAATACTTGATATGTGTAATAATACACAATGCTCCACGACTAAGGCTTTGTGTTGTATCGAGACACCATGCAGAAGCATTGGTTTTGCTAATGGTCATGACCATATATCCTTTTTTTGTTAGATGCATTCTATTTGATAAAGGTGATTACAAATCAACTTTGATTATGATCCAACAAATTCTTTATATTATGTCTTTCACTTTGAAACAAAATCATCATACCGGTCTTCAAAGTATTCCTTGAAATCATATTGAATTAAGAATCAAGGCTTTGCACAAATATCCTAAATTCAATATGGGAAACAATTGACAGTGGACACTTGTACATGAGCACCATGTTCACCAACTCCATCCTTGAAATTTCTTGATCAAATAATGTATCATTATTTTTTTTATATACAAGGTTGTTGACTCGTCAAATTGAGTCTTTATACTCGATTTTTATTGGTTGACCTTTCTTAACCCCAAGCCTCAAATGCCTTCTAGAGAAAGTTTTCTTTGCATGCTTTTTATGATGTGGAGGTCCAAAAGTTAAAATAGACTTATAATGACAAAATTTTTCCTTATCCACACCATTGACTTCCATTATATCAAAGAAGTTCCATATTGTTGAAGTTTGCTTCCCTTTTTTTTTATGTGTGTATAAATAGAATAATTAGGTTCTTTATCTACATTTTTTTATCACTTAGGATCCCCTCATTTTGAAAATCCTCCATATTTTCCCCCAAAACATTTATATGTGGAGTAACTAGTTGATATGAAGCAACATGAGTACCCTTAGATTGTGAAAAATTTGAAGGAGCATAATTAAAATCTTATTCTTTTCCCATAACCTACTAGAATAAAAAAAATACAATTTGAAGAAATATTAAGAACAAAATATTATCAACTTTAACCTCTACAATGATTAGTAATGATACACTACCTAAAATTAAAAAGTAAATGTATACTAAAGTCTAAATTCTAAAACATACTCATTACTACAGTTTGATAATTATCAAGATTTTTTCATGCTCATGGTCTCATAAAGAAATTAATATCTCATATGATTAAATAATGAATATTAAGCATTAAGCATGTATTAAAAAAAGGGTAAAAAAATAACGTAGTGAAACATTCAACATACACATATGTTAGTTACTAATTTGGGGCCTATAACTTAACTAAATATACTAAGAAGTGAGCAAGCATCAATTTAAATATTAAATAATTAGCACTTTTGCAAAAAAATCCATTCCAATTTGTAAGCAATAAAGAATTTTGTTACATATATTTTATTACACTATTACATTCCCTAATAGTTGCAAGCCTACAACCAAATTATTATTAAAGAAGCTGTTACAATATGTAATATTTGTAATTTTATCATTGAAGAAGCTAATAAAATCTACAACTAATAAGGATTTATTAACTGATAGATAAATAGGTAATACTAATTTTGGTGGAGGTACTTCAACCATGTAAGAGCTCAATTTATCAAATTCAAACATAATTGTAATAAATATTTGATAGTAATCAATGATGCCATGACTTGAGAAATTTTTTGACCAATATTAACTATTAACAAAACCTAAAAATAGTAAAATAATATATAAAAAAAATCCAAAATAAGCTAAATTAAATCAATCAAATTGATAGAATAGAGGTTAATGAATGAAGTACAAACGTGCAGAGATAGAGAGGGAGGAGTGAAGCCAAGTATCGAGTGAACACTTGGGGATTAAAGAAGGTGGAGTGGCAGTGAATATGGTTGGTGTTAACCAGAGCAAGATGATGTTCAATGGAGGGTGAAGGGCATCATACCCACCACTTAGGGCCTCACTGCCTTGGCCTTACATAAATGAGAAGTGAGGGACTGAGGGGTGAAAGTCTAAGATTAAGAATCCATGAGAGAGAAGGATTGAGGATCTGAGGTTGCTCATGGTTGGTCATCAGTGTAAACCAAAGTATGAGATAATGGTAAATGTAAGGGAAAAATTTAGGCTCAAGCCAATAACTCCTAGTGGCCTAGGGCTATCATCTATGTTGTGGGGTATGTTAGAACTAAGAAATGAGAAGGGATTCAAGAGACTAAGGGTGTAAGGTAGTGAAGATGAGGGTTGATCGACTGTTTAGGGAATATGGGTTTATATATATATATACACACACACATACATACATACATATACATATATATAAGGTAGTGAAGATGAGGGTTGATCGACTATTTAGGAAATGTGGGTTTATATATATATATATATATATATATATATATACGAGGTCTAGGTTGAGTCTAGGTCTAATATCTATCGGGCCCACAAAATTTGGACTCAAACATGGTATAAACAAGTCAGGTTTGATGGGTCTGGGTTGAGCCCTAGATACATTGTCATTCCTAGTGTGCTCACATAAATTCATACTAAATTAACTTATGCTTAATACACAAGTTACATCTCTTACTTAATTTCAACAAAAAATAATCATGCATTTATGATATTAACTTAAAACCACAAGAATTGCATGAATCCTATATCTAAAGGATTATCATATTACCTATAACTAATCTTCAAGCAAGAAAAATAGTACTCCTAAACCACCTCATGTACTCCTAGGCTTGATAGCCTTCAAACAATAACAATAAGAGTAATAAAATTTATCAAGAAAGGTAAAAGGACAAGAGGAAGGGATTAGGAGTATAAGAACCAAGAAGGAGAAGGAAGGAGAGGGTAAGGTTCATAGAACAGTATTAGTAACCACCGAGCAACACCACTAAACCACCCTATAAAACACTACCAAAAATTCAAGGAAAAAGAGGAAAGAGTGAGGTTATAGTTTTGGTGGTTGAAGGCCACAAAAAAGACCAAGTAAAGGAGGGTGGAAGGCAACACTAAAGATGGGGGGGATCATAGCAGGTCTACTACATGGTGAGAAGAAAAAACACAATAAAAAACCATTAAAATATCCCAATACTAAGCCAAGATTGACTAAAAGAAGAAGGTGGTAGGCGATATTGATAAGTAAGGAAAATGAAAGAAAAAAAAAAGAATAATGGAACACAAAGATGGGATATAAAATTGGGTAGAGAATGAATAAAAATGAGTGAAACACTTATATTGTTTTGGTTGCGTGAAAATGAAAATGTGAGGAGTCATGTAAGGAATTTAAGAATGATGAGGGGGGTTTGGTTTCACTGTTAGGCCTAGTGTGAAGCAAAGGGGGCATGGTTTTGAGGTAGCTTGTAATTTACTTGAGTGAAAAAGGGCGACTGAGTGTAAAATGTTAAGTGAGTGTTGAATGGGTTTATAGGTATATATGTAGTTAATATTATATTTGTTAATCAAACTAATAAAATCATAATATGGTTGACAATAAATGGGGTGGCTCATATGATAAAGAAGAGGGGCAAGTGAGGTAATTTTACTTTTTTTATTAATTTAATTATAAAGAAATAAGTTAATTAGGGATTTATAGGAAAAATATCAAATAAATCTCAAAAATTTTGATAATTAATGAAAATGTGGGAAATAATTTTATAAACCTAAATATATAAAAATATTTTGTACTAGAGTTAGTTTGAATCTCAAAAAATATAAAATAAGGAAATTAGATAACCCACAAAAAAAAATGTCTTTTTCTATAAATGTGCAAAATAAATAAAAAAGAACTAAACGAGTACAAGTTGATGAAAAAATATTTTAGAAAATTAAATATGTAAAAATATTTGATCTTGAAATGGGTTTAGAGTTTAAATGGATTAAAGAGAATATAAATGACTAAAATTATCTTATTAAGTATTTTTTTTTGCGATTTAATGATTTGGAAGGAACATATGAATTAAAATGGAAAATATTGAGTTGGTAAACTTTGAAATATTTTTAGAATTAATTATAAATTTTGTTCAAGTTGAAAACAATATAAAAATGGCTAAATTAAAAGAATTATGGAAAATGTGACTTTCCTCAAATAAATAAAATGAACCATGGAATGCTTGAATTTAATATAAATCATTTGGAATACCATGTTCAAAATTTTAGAAATAGATTGAGTATTTAATTACATAGCAATTTGGACTAAGGAAAAAATCAGATGTTACATATATAGTGGAAATCACAAAGAGTTACTTACAAGCTTTGACTGATTGCCCACTTGATAAGTGTTTTGGGCTTTAATTATGAGATGTACATACATGATCGTTTTTGGAACTAATAAAATATTTAACTACCAAAAAAACTTATAATTATAAATTTTGAAATATAAAAATATAATTTTTTTATTAAAGAAAAAAATTATAATTATAACATGAGATATAGAAATATTTAAATACAAATAAGGGTTATCCCACACAGAATACGTAGCTTGATTTTTCATTCTATTATTTTGTGCCTTAGTAAAATGTGGTGGGAATACCTTTTTGACCAAGAAATTTACAATGTCATGATATTTCATTCTCAATTTCATGAAGTTGCTTATATGGGAATTCTTTAATGATCAACTCTTCAACTTCAGCTTCCTTGATTAATCTACTAACGTGATCTGCTACTCCATTCTTTGTTCCCTACTTATCCTTGATGCGAATATTGAAATATTGAAGTAGAATTATCTAGTGAATCAACCTTAGATTTACTTCCTTCTTTTTCAATAGTTAGTTCAAAGCTACATGGTTAAAATATACAATAATATCAATACATAGTAAATAAGAGTGAAACTTATCTAAACAAATATAATAACAATAATATCACACACATTGATAAGGAAACTCCACATAGAGGGGGTTAAATTATGGGTGTCGTAATCTATTTCTCCTTTTAATGATCAAATGCCTTTTTTGAAGTTATAATAAAAAATGAATTAAAACTCTTTTTGAAGAAACTTACATAAGGGTTTAGCAATATTAGAAAATATATTTAATAAAATCTTGCATGACCATGGAATGGACATACTTCTCTAATAGTATAAGGGTATAGAAAAGAATTTACACAATCAATCTTCAATTTGTTTACTTCTATACCTTTAGCATATATGATATGCCCAACACTATTCCTTATTATACCATAAAGTGAAACCTCTTCAAAATTAGAGTTAGGTTATTTAGGCATTGATAACATGTATCACCATGACTACTAAAGTCATCCTTTTATACTTCAAAAACTTTCTCTAAATATTTAGAAAATAAGCTTACCATACATCTTTGGAATGTTACAGGGGCATTACATAATTCAAATAGCATAAGATGGTATGCAAATGTGCCATTTGGACACTTTAAGTTGTCTTCTCTTGATTATTTGGGCTATGGGTACCTGTATATATTCTAAATAGCCATCAATAAAGCAATAATAAGCATGGCTTGATAACGTGTAACACCCCCAAATTTACTACCGAAAAATTTCGTTTAAATCAAAGGCTTAGCGGAAGCGAAGGATAAAATTGTAAACTCGGGGACGTTACCACCACACTTAGTACCAGATCGGTTCACTCCTACCGTTCCAGTACTAAGTGCTAAGGCTAAATCCGATCAACATTAAGTACGAAGTATCATAAAACGCAAGACGACATTTAACATAAATCATTAATAAGATATAAGTCAAACATAAGTTAGAATATGATTTAGGATTTCAACCCCAGAATACGTTTTTCAAAACAGGAAACGTAATACAAAATACAGCTAAACAAAACAAATCCCGAAGGATCAATATCCAGATTACCTACTCTCTCGAGTCAAGCCTTCTACCCCAAAATAGTATCCGATCGTAACCTGCACAAGAGGTCTGCTCCCCACCATCAGTGGATCATCACAGGACCCATTCAACCAAGGTAGTATCAGTACGGGTCCGATACTGAGTAAGGTAGCAAGTGCGCTAAGGCCGGCATACAAAACACACAACACAGTATACATGGCATAATCACGTGAGCAACATGTAGTAAAAAGATGATAAAGGCTAGCTACAGTCCGGATAAACTTATTCTTTAGATCTCCGGTAAATATATAGTTGATTCACAGCATAGTCTTTATCAATTCATGTGAGTGTGGGAACCCCACTATTATAGCCGGTGGACCGGAAATCATGCAGGGCAAAACGCGCCTGGCCACTATTATAGCCGGTGGACCGGTCATGCAGGGCAGAACGCTCCTGGCCACTATTATTCGCCGGTGGACCGGTCTGGCCCCGACTCACATGATGTTTCACTGTAATTACTTTGTGTCTTTCCCATGTCTTATCGTTATTACGTTCGGTTTGTTGAGCACGGAATCCCCCACTATTATAGCCGGTGGACCGGAAATCATGCAGGGCAAAACGCGCCTGGCCACTATTATAGCCGGTGGACCGGTCATGTAGGGCACCCCGGCCCTAACCACTATTATTCGCTGGTGGACCGGTCTGGGTCTGGCTCAACATCTTCCTCTTTAAGTAATTAGTGTCGTAACATATCTTATTTGAAAGTATTTTACCCTTGACATGCATGGCTAACTTTATCCACACTTATCCTCCCAGGAGGGCCCGTCCCATATCTTGGGACACTTGCACCCCTTATCACACCTCGTTATCCACTCCCCTTTTACTCTTACACATAATGAAGACCAACTCTTAAGGGTGTGGGTTAAGTCCCAACACCTCATGACATCCACTCCACACGCTATCTCCCTCTAGGATTTTCCCTTGGAAATCCTAATTGGACCTATGTGACCCAACTTTCTCTCACTTACACTACCATTACTCCATTTATCGTCCTACTCCTCATCTCATTTAGATCCAATCCCAAATCATATCACTTTTCCCCTCGATTCCACACGTGACCGAAAAACCCTAGTTGGCCACTTCAACCCTAGCACCTTTCTTCTCCCACAAGTAACCCCTCTCTTTTTCACCCAATATCTCTTCTCTCCCATGACACCCATAATCACCCCTTATACAAAATTCCCACTCTTAACCCATAATCCACTCTCCCTTAATCATTTTTACTTCCACATTTCCCAGATTACTACTTTCTCCCAAAACCCTAATCGGGTCCCTTATACACTCCACAACTCTCCCTTTAGCTTATTTACACCTTAATACAACTTTTCTCACGTAACGATCATCCCCATGCAAGCTTTATCCAACCCATGCAAAGTCTCGAAGTTCCCATGCAACCCTAGAATTCCCATGCATGGTTCTCATCTCTTATTCCTTTTGGTCAACCTCATACCCCCTTTAGCAACTCACTTCCCATTTATTTCTTTTATCTTTTCATCTCCATGTCATAATAATAATTACCCTAACATGTATGTCCTAGAGGGTTAAATCATGCCACAACACATCATAATCACCACATATGGATATCACATTCATGTCATGAGGAAACACATACCACGTACCTTAACTCCAAGCTGCGCTACGCATAAAACACGTTAAGGATAATCATGTGATACACAACAAGACATGATATATATACAAGGCACCCAAGGCATACAAGTCATATAAAACGTAGGAACCTTAGCCACATCCTTACCTAATACGACACCGGTCTTGGAGCACGTTCCTACGCCTCCTCCGGGTTTTGACTTGATTCGCCTATAAGAGGGAAAGACTATGGATTAACTTCCCTCTAACCAAATTGACTAGTCTTTCTACCTTACCCTTATCATAACTTACCATTAGGACTAAAAATAATAATGTTACTAATGGTGACAAGGAACTAAAATAATAATAATAATAATGATAATAGTAATACTAGTAATAATAACAATAATGATGTTAAAATAATAATACTAAAGTTATAGGTCATTAATAATAGTAATAATAACAGTTATAAATATTTCAAGGTTAGGTTAAATAATAATATTAATAACATTAAGAGTAATACTAATAATACTACTAAAAATAGCTAGCATTTGTATAACAAGGGTTTAGGGGTTGGGGAGTTTAAAGGACCACCTGGGGGTGCTGGTGGCACAGGCGGCGGCGGCGGTGATGGGGGAGAAGAGAGGTGGAGAAGTGGTGGAGGGAGGAGAAGGGAAGAGGAGAGGGTGGCAGGGGAAAAAGAAGATATGGGGAGGTAGAGGAAGCTCCCCTGGTGGTTTTAGAAGGCAGAGGGGGTGCTAGAAGTGGCGGCACCGGCGGTGGGTGGTGGTGAGAAGGGCGGCGGGGCTCGAAGCAAGGCTGCTCGGGAAGAGCTCTTTGCACGGCCGGGGTGGCTCGTGCAGAGCAAACCAAGGGGTGAGGGAAGCCTAGGTTGGTGGAGGGTGATGCAAGGGAGAATTTCGTGGGTGGATCGGGCGGCGGCGACGGGGTGGTTGTCTGAAACGGGGATGGCGCAAGGGTGATTTCTGGGTTGGGGTTTTGAAAGAGCCCGATGCTGGGCTTGTGGGGGTATTTATAAGCTTGAAATGGGGGAGGATCGAGAGAGGGGGCAGAGAAAGGTATGAGAAGGCGGGAAATTTGGCACGCCGGCCGTCGGTGGCAGGCGGACGTGGGTCTGCCATGGCAGACCTCTGGTTCGGTCGGGAAAAAGGAAGGGGCGGGAGCAGGCCTGTGTGAGGTGTGGGGGTAGTCGGTCGGTCGAGGAGGGATAGACGAGCGGTGCAGAAGAGAGGGAGAAGGTGTGCAGGTGGCGTAGAAGGCTGGTCGGTGATTTGCAGCGGGGCGCGGGGAAGAAGAAGAGGGGAAAGGGGCTGGACCGGTCGGTCCAGGGGAGAAAGAAAAAAGAAGAAAGGGCGACCGGACGGGCGGTTCGGGCGAAGGAGAAGCAGGGTGCCTGGCGTGCGAGACGGGGGGAGAAAATTGATTTGGGCGGGTGGGCTGGCCCAGTCGGGGGAAATGGGGGAGAGAAGGGAGAAAGGAGATGGGGGGAGAGAGAAAAAAAGAGAAAAGGAAAATAAGGGAGAAAAAGGGTTTAAGGAAAATAATTAGGGAAGTAAATAATTAAAATGACTTATGAGGTGAGTTATAGTATTTTTGGTAGATAATTAAAATTTAAGTAATTTATCTTAATATATCTTATTATATTAGTTTAAAAAGGTAGCTTTTAGAAAAATATTGGTTTGAACCTTATTAAAATAAAATGAGTGTGATAAAATAGCAATTTATTTATTTTAATTTATTAAACTTTCACATCTAATTTGGTATACTTAAAATCCACAAAATAATTAAGTTAAATAAATTTAAAAGGCAAAATCCTCAACGTAATTAAATTAAATAAGGTTAAGAGTTAAATTATCCCTAATAAAAGTAATTTATTAAATTATAGGCTTTTAAAATTTTTTGAGGGATTACATAACGTCTATGACATATGATCCATGAAAGCTAAAGGAAAATGATCTTTCCTATTCATCAAATTTAACTTCTAAAAATCAACAAAAACCCTCTAACTATTTTATACTCTAGTAGGATCCATCTTTCCTTTGTCATTCTCAACCATAATGAGTCATATTTTCTTAGGTACTACGTGAAGAGGACTAATCCAACTACTATAAGAGATTAGGTAAATGACTCTCATAGATAAAAGCTTTAGCACACTTTCTTTACGACTTCCACTATAATAGGTTTTAGCCTATGTTGCACTTACCTAATAGCCTTTACATCATCATCCATCAAAATATAATGTACACACACTAAGGGACTCATACTTTTAATATTAGCAAATGTCCATCCCACAACTATCTTATACTCCTTCAAAACACTAACAAGCTTCTTCTCTTACATTAGGATTAATTCACTTGATATGATAACAATAAGGATGCATTACTCGCCTTAAAATTCATACGTAAGATGGTTTGGTAAAGTCTTGAACTCCACCTCTAGTGCTTTCTTTACTAATGGTAGAGGTATATATATAGTTAATGGTAAATCCACAAACCTTCCTATTGGTGTGCTCATTAAACATGCACCATCTCTTTAACTTTTGCACCAACTTCAAACTTTTCATTCAACTATTCCAACAATTTGATTTATATGCATTGAGTTAATGTAAACTCTAATGGATATTCAAATGATATCTCATGAACTTGCGTAGTCAAATCCATAATAACATCTAATATTGAAATCGATTGGCAATCTATCGGATACCTCATGGAGGCAAAATTATCAAATCTAATAACCTCACCATAAAACTCCATGGTCATGTACATCGATGTTTATCTTTGATTTTTTGAGGATTGATATACCAAACTATATAGGAGAAGATTCAACTGATGCGGTGGAAATTTTGCATCCTGAAAATGGAACATTCATGGTTAACGGTTAACAATTAAAACCATATAATTGTGGTGGTATTGAACAACTTAAGACCTTTATTATCTTGACAAAAAAAATAGACATGAGGGAGTCGAGCTAACGACTTTAAATAAGCGCTTCTTGGGAGGCAACCCAAGTTTATGATTTCATTTACTTAGTTTTTTTCCTTTGCATTTGTTTTTTGTAGCTCATTCTAACTCATAGATGGGAAGGAGAAAAATGAAAAAGAAATAAAAATCTAAGTGGTGAAGTGTCTGGAGATTTTAGGGCTTTTGATTTCCCAACCACACTTGTAGACTACTCATGGCTCCAGAACTAGTGAGGGACATTTTGCCAGTGTTACACCACCACCCACTGAGTAAGCATGATCCATGAGTTCCTCTCTTCCCTTTTATCTTAACATCACATTGGGGAAAATGTGAATTATAAGCATAGGGGAGATATTGTAGGGCTACATTTTCATTTGCTTGTGTTTCTTGCATTATATTTATAATTATGCATTTCTTATGTTTCAAAAAAATTAAATTAAAAAAAAAATGAAAATTTTGAAATAAAAAAAATATAAAAGTGGGAAATGATCTTTTAATGATGATAATAGAAGGCTGTTTACCATGAGGTTGTAGTAAGTTGAGTTAACTTGTTGAGACCCCTTAACATTTTCTTGAAAATGATTTTGATTTTTTTGAGCTTAAAAGTTTTGGTTGCATTCTCAAGGGATGAGTGTACTTATGTTGGTGAAATTGAGGGTCATATATGCATTGTGAATTTTTTTGTGGTTCATTTCAGTGTAACTAATGTTGTGACTTGTTCTATGATTTAAAGGATTAGAACTGACATTTTTTTGGAACTTGTGAGATTTTGAGCCGAAAAGATTGATTCATCAAAAAACAGTCTTAATATTTTTCTTATGTGTTCCACCATGGCTTGTGAAACTAGAACTTGTAATGATTTCCTTCGAAATTACATATTACTTATGATACGCATTAAGATGATAGAGGCACACTTTCTTTTCTTTTAAAAGCTACATTAGCCAAATAGTCTAACCTTGATAGTTTATCCTTTGTTAACCCTTTTGAGCTTTTGGCTTATTTTGTTGATCTAACCATGCTTGTAACCTTTATCTGTGTATCCCTACCTTAGTCTAGAGCTAATGGGGTGATGAGTATATTGAAAAAAAAGGTATTAACATGGTGTATCTTAAGCATGGGGGGAGGTATGAAAAGGTGAATGATCATGGTGTAGAAAAGAAAAGAAAAAAAAAGAAAAACAATTTTGGGTTTTTTTTTTCATATTGAAGATGTTGAGACAATTAAAAAAAAGTAGACTAACAAAAAGGAGAAAAAATATATTGAAAAAGGTGAAAAAAAACTTATTTAACTATTATTGATCACACCTCATTGGTTCTAGACTTGTAGCCCCAAAAGAAAAAAAATATCTTAACTTTCTTACCTTTAACCCCATTACAACCTTAATAATACCACTTGATTATTGTGTGTTCTAAGTCTTTCTAGTGGTGGAGAATTGAGAAACATTGCAAGCATATGGGTGATCATGTTCATGAGTGCAAGGACTTGAGCGAAATTTCAAAAAAAAAATCATATGAATAAACACGAGAGAGGAGTGTCCCAATACCTACAATGAGGTTGCTAGTTTAAACCTTGAGTCTTCTACAAGTTTAGCTCATGGCTACCTGCAACCCACACAACATGTTATCCTTACATGATCCTCTTTCCATGATTTTGACTTGAGAACTCAACAATACACTTCCACTTTTTCCCTAAGTATGCAACATGAATAATATTTTTAAAACTTATGTTTTTATATTTTGATGAATTTTGGGGCCTTGATGAGTTGATTTGATTTGGTGTGATGTGAGTGTTTGAACAATTTTTACTAAGAAAGGGATCTCATTTTTACCTATCACTTCTACTATATGATTTTATATATGTTGGTTGCTTGAGGAGAAGTAATCATTTAAGCATGGGGGAGTTGATAGGCATGAATTATGCCAATCATATGGACTTTAACATGGAAATTTAATGTGATTATATCATGATTTTTTCATAATTTAGTCCACTTATTCTTATTTACTCTCTTGATCATATTTTGTAGTTATTTCAAGAATATAGGATCAAAAGGAGCTAAAATGTAATAGCTGGAACAAAACAGAAGCAAACGCAAGTGCTCAAAGTATGAAAAGGAATAACTACTTAAAAATCCAAATATGATGCGATATGAATTTGGAAAAATATTGAACATGAAATTTATAAATATTTATGTTATAAACGCATCAAAAATAAATTCAATCCAAAGTCAAATGAATATTTTATGGGTAGAATACAAAACATGCACAAAGTTGAAGAATTGAAATGGCCATGTTGATAGGTAGTTACGTCTATATAAACATATTTTTCATTCATTTTGGAAGAGGAACAGATGGAATAAAAAGACGGCGACTTTGAGAGCACTAAAGAGAGATTTAGGGTTATTTGTTCGGCATCACCTAATCCAATACCACTTTCAATTTATCCACAATCTTCCATCTCTTGATCTCAATTTCTATTCCAGTCGGACGGATAGAATAGTAAATTTATCATCTTGAATAAAGAGTTTAATGTATTTTTCCTTTAAATTTTATTATTTTTCTTTAATTGATGCAATTCTCTATGTATAAGATGTTGATCTTATGAAAGCCATGATGGGCTAATTGATCTACACCAAGGTGAAGGGAAATCCCCTGATCAGGATGTGTTGAGAATTTAAACCCTGCCCAATCTAATTTCTTGTCATGTGTTGTGCTAATAATTTATTTGGAATGATAGAGAAAATTGATCACTTTTCTATTATTATTCAGAGAAACCTGACGATATTCGAGAGATGAGTTGGAGTGGCCTCCATTAGTATGACTAGAAATCAAACCACAAAGTCAAGAGACGTTGGTTGTCTTCTACAACTAAAAAAGGGGAATATGATAGATAATAATGCATTGCTTATTTTTGCATTCGTACTAGAGATAGATGAGTCTTAATAGACAATATGGTGTAGTGGCTCGAGAGAACATTACAATATATTCTTTGGTTGGCATTCATTACAAAGTGTTTTGATTTGGGATTTGGGGTAAATATTCTATCACATTGAGGTTGAGGGGATTAACTGGAACCTTAACATTTTCTATAACTTAATTTCACTTGTTCCTATATTATAGTTGGATTTAGTTAGCACATTTTATTTTTATTTAGAGTTAGATATCATCTGCCCTTATCGTTATTCTAGACATAGGAGATCTTTTCACTATCCCATTGTTCACTTCCTAGTCTTCGTGGGATCGACCTTGCATGCTACTTCAACACCGTGCACTTGCACTTAGAAGTCATCACTACCCCTACCATAGTATTGAGAATTAGATGCCTTATTATCAATCAATCTTTTAGGTTCAGTACAAGTCTTATCTACTAGTGCACCCCACTAGTGGCATCTATTATGTTTCAATCCATACAAGATAGATATACATATAAATATTGTATTAAAAGTTTCTCACTAATATGATGGTTAGGAAAATAACATATAATTTCTTAAAAATGTTCCTAATACTCATGTAATGAGTCCCCCCATCTTGTCTAATACCATAAATTTATTTTCTAATATTTGTTGCTCTAGATGAAGGAATATATTTTTGAAGGAATTTTGTTTTCATATCAACCCATATGTTCATAGAACCTACTGATATATCATATAACCATTCCTTGGTTGCATAAGCTAAAGAGAAAGGAAAAGCCTTAAGCTTAAGTTATTTTACACTTACTCTAATAGGTGTCTTTCCATAGCACTTTATATAAAATTCATTGAGAAATTTATTGGGGTTAGTGATGCATCTTGATCCCAATTAATCATTATCCCCAAACCTTATAAAAGTAGGCAAACCATAGATTATTTCATGTTTTAATTCATAGGTAGCTTGTTATATAGAATAATCAATGCACAATAAGCTAGGGTTGAAAGTAGCTCCTTCAAAGTTAGACATGGCATTGCTTTATTTAATGTGCTATGGTTAAACTAGTAGATCCTCTACACTATCTTCCTCCAAATTAGTAGAAATTTCTTTTGAAGATAATGGAATATGACACGTGTATTCCAATTGCCTCCTTGTTTGAGTTGCTATAGGAGAATAATTTTAGTTCATTGGCGGGATGATTTGTTCACTATTCTCAACTGTAATTGACCTAAAGCATGATTACCTAAAAAGAGAACATATTCCAATGAATATGATCAACACTTGGAAGAATTATTAAAACAAAAAAAAATATACATTAACTATAGAAACAAACACTATAATCATCATTCCCTCAGTAACGGTGCCAAAAATTTGATATGTCATCGTATACCCACAAAATTTAACCACAAATATGTAGTAATTGGAAAGTAGGGGTTCAATCCACAAGGAATATGATATAATAAAAACTTTTGTAGTTAATTTTAAAACCCCAATTTGCTTAGAAATTTTTACTTCTGCTACTAATCACTATACTAAGACTATCTAATATAACATGAGACTCACAAATATATAACCAAGGATGTGAGGTAGTCAACTATACGAGCAAAGAATCAAATTTTCATTCAAAAAGGATTAATTATATATGTTTAATTCCAACATTCGGAAACTCATACATATTCACTTCATACTTTTCTTTTAATGAAAATAAATCAAACAAGCTATCAATTTATTGTCTACCTAATTAATAACCTAGGTTAAGAACACTAAATTCAATTAACGACGGCAATAATAAATGAAAAACATTCAACTACAATCATAAATGCATAATATTTTACTATAAAAGTGTACGAATTAATAAACATGAAAAAAATTGATCCCTTATTACTTCAAAAATAAAAATTAACTATTATACATTAATCACATCATTGTAGCATTAATTTAGAATCTAAATGGATTAGATGATAAGTATAATCAATTAAAATTCTAAATCTTGAATAAAAAATATGCTAATTCTATTTATTAATCTAATTAAATACTATAACACCCCAAAATTCATTGCTAAAAATTTTTGTTTTATTAAAAGGTTCAACGGAAGCGAGTAAAACAAACTTATGAATTTTGGGGATATTACCACTATGATTAGTACAAGCCTGGCCCCTGACCGATCTTATACTAACCATAAAGTTAAATAAAAATTAACAACCATTATAATTATAATTCAAAACTAGGCTCCATAAAAGCATTGAAACATTCATAAGACAGAAATTAGAGTACGTAGAAAAGAGATGACAATCTAGAGTACATATTTAAAATTCTTCAAAAGGAATAAATGCTACAGTACGATAAAAACTAAGTCTAGCCATGTCGCTCTCGATCCCATACCAAGTCCATGTTCAACACTTAGCCCTGCCTGATGACTTGTAAGCATTGAAAACAATATCATTAACCTATACAAACTCAGAGGGGCCTTTTGCTTGTGGAAATGAGTAGCACCCATGAAACATGTGGTAAGTACGCTACGTATTGAGCAAGGTAACCTTGAAACTAAGGCCAATACACAAGGCATATAACACAAGCATGATCACATAAGCAACATATAATCATTATAGATAAATAAAGGCCAAGCTATAGTCCGAATCAACTAATTCTTTAAATCTTTAATTAATACTCATTTCACACCATACTTATTATCATTCCATGTGAGTACGGGATCCTCACTATTATAGCTGGTGGACCGAAAACATACAGGGCATAATGCTCCTGACCACTATTATTACCAATGGATTAGTCTCTAGGGCAAAATGCTCTTGGCCACTATTATTCATCGGTGGACCGGTGCGGCCCCGATTCTCATGGTGTTTCACTATAAGTACTTAGTATCTTTCTTATGTCTTATCATAATTATGTTTGATTTTTTGAATATAGAATCCCCCACTATTATAGTTGGTGGACTGGAAACATACAAGTTAGAATGCTCTATACCACTATTATTGCTGGTGGATCAATCTCCAGGGCACCCCGCCACTTGACCACTATTATTCACGGGTGGACCGGTCTGGGCCCGGCTCAATAGTCCTCCTCCTTGAATGGTTAGTATCTTATTCGACAAGTTTCATCCTAGACATGAATGACCAACTCCATCTACACTTATCCTCCTGAGAGGGCCCATCCTATATTTTGAGACTTTTGCACCTTCTAACACGCCCCAACATCCTTTCCTTATTCCACTTACTCACATTGGAAGCCCAACTCTTAAGCGTGTGGATCAAGACCCACTACCTTACGCCTCCAAGTCCACTCACTGCCTTACCCTAGGGTTTTCTCTAAAAATCCTAAATTGGGTCTATGTGGCCCATCCTTCTCCGCCTCCCACAACCAAGGCCATTTCATCACCCCACACATCTCCTCCCTTAGATTCAACTCTCAGCCTATCACTTTTACTCCCTCAAGTACATGTGTGACCACAAACCCTAGGTGGTCACACCAAACCCTAGCATCCTTCTTTCTACTTATCACCCCTCCATTTCTCACCTTCCACTATTACTTTCCCATGATACCCATACTCATCCTACACATGACACTCCTCCACCTTTATCTTATACTCCACTCACCTTCAATTATTTTTACTTTCACCACCATCCCAAAATAGGTTTTTCCTCCCAAATCCTAGTCAAGTCTTCTATGCACCATTATATTAACCCATATATTATTTTTCACCCAAAGTCTCTAATCAACCAAACAACTCTTCCCTTTACCTTCCTTATACCCCAAGGAAACTTTTCACATGTAAAGGTCATCCCCATATAGACTCCATCCACCCCCATGCAAACCCTCAAAGTTTTCATGCAAACCTTAGAATCTCCTATGCAAAGTTTACCCACTCTTTTAGTTTATTATAGTCCTCTCTTATTTTTCCTTTCATGGATTATGAGATATTTAGGTCAATCCCATGTCCCTTGGTTAACTCACTTCCCTATTTTTCTTTTTCATCCTGTCACCCTATATCATTCCATTAAATATCCTCGCATGCATGTCCTAAAGGACCACATCACATAGTATCATAATCGCAACATATACATATTATGCACATGTCATAAGAAAAAATATGACCATACCTCAACTCCAAGATGCGCTACACATAAAACAGTTATAATGATAATTATAAGACACATAACATATTATGGTACATGGCATATAAGGTATATAAGGCACATAACACATATAGGACCTTAGCTACATCCTTAATTAACACGACACCGGTCTTGGAGCATGCTCCTACACCTCCTTAGGGTTTTGACTGGGTTCACCTATAAGAGGAAAAAACTAAGGATTAATTTTTCTCCTACCAAAATACTATTATTTCCTACTTTATTCTAATAATAGTAACCCTAAAATAAAATTTACAAGTAAAGATAGGGTTTTTATCCTCAAGTTAGCCTACTATGGTATTACTAGTCAAAATAGGTTCATGTTAATTATTAATAGCCATATTTATATTATTAACGCTAATAGATTTATTTTTTTCTTCTAATAATAGTACTAATATTAGTTGTAGCAAAAATAGTGATATTATTAGTAATAATAATAATACTAATACTCATAACAATGGAAACCCTAGTATTATTAAGTTTAAGGCTAATAATAGGGCTAGTAATAAAATAATAATATAATAATAGTAATATTAACAAAAATAATAATATTGCTAAGGATAATACTAATAATAATAATATTTGAAATAACGGTATTTCTATGGGTAAGGTTTCAAATTCTTTTACAAAAGTAATAATAGTAATATACTAAGGCTAGCACTAATAATAATAATAATAATAATAATAATAATAATAATAATAATAATAATAGAAATAACAATAATGATAAATTTTTTTTATAAAAATAATGATAATCGAAATAATAATAAAAATAGGGTTGATAAAAATAGGGTTTCAACCCTATATAATAATAATATAATTAATATCTTGAGGCCGTAAATAATAATAAATATGATAAATATTAATAATAATAATGATAAAATAATAATAATAATAATAATAATAATAATAATAATAATAATACAAATAAAAAGGATAATGTTTGCATAATTAGGGTTTAAGGATTTAGAGGGGTTAGGGAACCACATAGGGTTGGTGGTGACCAGTGGCACCACTGGCGGTGCACCACGACAACTGCAGCAGCGACGAAGAAATAGGGAAAGAGGTAGAAAATTGGGTGTTTAGGGTAGGAGAGGGGGAATGATAGGGGAATTTGAGGTGGTGGAGGATGCCTAGGTGGAGAGGGTTAGATTGGTGGTGGTGGTGCAGCCAAAGGTGGCAGAGTAGGCGGCAGTAGTGTGGTGGCTGAGAGTGGTGGAGAGGGAGGAAGGGAGGAGAAGAGGGAGGTAGGGGAAGGTCTGGTAGTGATTTTTGGAGGGTATAAGGGGTGGTGGTTACGGCAGGAGTGGCGATGGACGACGACATAGAGGGTGGCAGTGGCTGGGTTAAGGTTGGTCAAATGACCAACTTTGCACAACTAAGGTGGCTTTTTGAGGGATTATTGAGGGTGGTGAGGGGTGTAACTCGGTGGAGGGTGGTGCAAGGAGTATTTTGGGTGATGGTTTGGGCGGTGGTGCTGGATGGTGGTGGCGCAACAGGTAGTTGAACAGGCGGCAGTGCACAAGGGTGTAGGTTTTTGGGTTGAGAGAAAAAGATTGAATAGGGGTGGATGAAAGGTATTTATAGGCCATGGATGAGGGGGAATAATAGAGGGGGAAGAGGAAAGGTTGGAGGCACACGTGTAGGTCATTGATAAGTGGCCTAATGGCTGGAGAAGGCCTTCCATTTTTGTAGGTCTGATAGATCAAGAAGGGAAAAAGGAAGGGAGAGAGAGGCATGCATGAGGAGAGAGAGAGAGAGGTCGTAATAGGAAGATGAGAGAGAGGGAGTGGCAGGGAAGGGGATAGGGGCAGTAGTTCGACTTTTAGCGGTGTAGAGGCTGCATGCTTGAGCCGAGAAGTAGGGTGGTTGGGCATCCGGGAGAGAGAGGGTTGGGGGAGAAGGGAAAAAAAGGGGGTGGCCTGTCGGTTCAAGGAGAAAAGAAGGAAAAAAGAACCCGACCGGGTTGGTAGTTGGTGAGGGAGAGAAAGGGAGCAGTGGGCGTTTGGTCGAGTAGGAGTAAGGGAGAGGGGAAAGGGCTTGGGCCGTAGGGGTGGACTGGCCTAGGTTGGGGGAGGGAAGGGAAAAAGAAAAGAAGAAAGAAAGGGAAACGAAGAAAAGAAAAGAAAAGAAAGAAAAGAGGGGAAAAAGGAAAAAAGGAAAAAGAAAAATAGATGGGTTGTGGTATTTAAAATATTTTGGCAGTTTGGGATATTTAAAAGTTTTTTTTAATAAAATAATAATTAAATTCCCTTTTTTAGGCTAATTTAGGATTTTTGAAAGATTTTTCTTAAATTCTATTTTAATTAGCAAAACACCCTAATTTTTTCCAATTAAATTATTTATTAATTTCTTCCTCTTATTTTAATAAAATAAATTATTTAATTAATTTTCCTAATAAATCATTAATTTGCCAAAATTCTCTAAATTAGGGTTTTGGGGTATTTTAAATACAATTAGAATTTATAATTGAAAATTTCTTTCACATTTGAATCCCTACTTCATAATTCAATTCCATTCAACCCATGCAAATATACCCTAACATACTTATAATGCAACAAAAATGTAACAAGACACAATGACTAATGCTAACCATCTAAATATAGGTACCAATGAATCAAACATAGAATAAAGGGAACAATTGAATAAAGGAAAAATACTTAAATCCACTACAAATTATAAATTGTAAATATAAGAAGTGATTGAGAACAACTTCTTGTCGTTGATTCATAATTCTT
This sequence comes from Tamarix chinensis, assembly GCA_030549775.1. Taxonomy (NCBI): domain Eukaryota; kingdom Viridiplantae; phylum Streptophyta; class Magnoliopsida; order Caryophyllales; family Tamaricaceae; genus Tamarix; species Tamarix chinensis. The sequence goes on from CM060181.1 coordinate 84,841,169, forward strand.
GAATCTTCTACTTGATCACAAAATAAAATTAGAATTTTTGGATGGAAAATACTAATAAATAAAGAGAGAAATGTTTTTCATACCATAAATGTTGAGAATGAACTGTTCAGTTTCAAATTTGAATAAGGAATTAAAAGAGAAAATCAAGAACTTGGTATTTACTCTCTGGGTGTGTTTTCGGTTGGGACAAATGGTTTGCGACCTGATTATTGTTCCCCTTCTGATCTTTAATCTCACCATCAAATTTTTACAAAATCAAAATACACCTTAATAATCTAATCTTGGCATATTATTTTCGTAATCTAGAACTTGATTGCAACATTGTCTATAAAAATAATAGTCTTAACACATAGGAGATAGGATTAGAACTTGTCAAGGGTAATCACAATTACTAATAACTCTTTTGTAGTGATAGTGTGGTTGAATTATGCTTTATTCAGAGTTTTGGTATCATAATAGTTATTATAAAAAAAAACTTTTTTCTTTCTAAGCCCCAAGACAATCCCTATCGTATAATCATCAGTGCCACACATTTAAACAAACAGTAGAGTCTAATCTAGTCTTACTATGATGGGATATTTGATCAAAGCTAGTTTAATTCTCTCAAAAGTCTTCTTTACTAGCCTCATCAAACTCAAAATTTGTATCTAGCACTAATAACTAGCAAAGTGGTTTGGAAATTTTTGATAAGCCTTTAATGAACCTCCACTAAAATCTAGATGACCCAAAAAAACTTTTCTGCCTTTGATAAAATGAGGTGAATGTTAATTTTTGATAATTTCCACTTTAGCCTTGTCAAATTAGAGACCTTCTAGAGAGACCCTATTACCTATAACAATACCTCTTAAGCCATGAAGTGACATTTTTTTCAATTAAGAATTAAGGTTGTCTGTTCACACTTAACTAACACTTGTTCTAGATTTGTTAGCTAGTTCTCAAAACTATCACAAAAAAATATAGAGTTCATTAATAAATATTTCAACATTTCCTCTATCATATTAGAGAAAATAGCCATCATACACAACAAACAATTTATAAGGGCATTACAAAGACTAAATGGCATCTTACAAAAAGTGAAGGAACCATATAGACATGTGAATGTTGTTTTGTGATAATCTTTAGGCATGATGACTAATTAGTTATACCTAAAATTCCCATAATGGAAAAAATAAAAAAAATTCTTGCTAGTCTATCTAACATCTAGTGAATAAATAGGAAGGGAAAGTGGTATTTTTGAGCGGCTTTTTTGAATTTTCTATAATGCATACAAATTCTCCACTTGGTGACTATTCTTGTTGAAATTAATTCATTAAGGAAAATTTTAATTATAGTCATACCTCCTTTCTTGGTGACACACTAGACTAGGATTACTTAATTACTATATGAGATGGGATAAATGGACATGCATGAAACCACAATATAATTTCTTTTTTATCCCCTTCTTTATGGTTAGGTTAAGTCTTCTTTGCTACACTATTAAGGAATATTTTAAATCCTCCAATAAAATCATATGCATGTAAATACTTGAGATAATCCCTTAAATGTTTACCATTATCCATTATATTATCATTTTTTATTGTTGGAGTAACTTCATCATCGATTGTTCCTATTAATGCAAACATAAGGTTGATGAAATGATAACAAACAAAGTGTCTTCCTTACAAAGCAAGTGTATTTCATATGAGATGGTAATGGCTTAAGTTTTAGCTTTGAAGGATATTCTAAATATGGTTAGACCGACTTTATTACCATATCACTTATCCCAAGAGGTTTCCATGGTCTTGCGTAGTTAATCAAGTTGCACCATGTTGTATTTTTATCAATCTATAGGTTATTATAAGTTGCATCATAGATGCTAGTCACATGTTCTTCGTAAAAAATTAGGTTTCCTCTTTTTTTATTTTTGCATTACATTATATAAGAATATCCAAATCAATACTATCAATTTGAGAGAATTCTTCTAATTCTTCTCTGAGGTAGTTTCATTGATTTAAACGCATTAAAAGTTACATGTTCCTCTTTAACCCTTATATTGAGCTCAACTTTTTTTTAACATCAATTAAGGTCTTACCTGTGGCTAAAAAGACCCTACCTAGTATTGTTCGAAACTATTTATTTGCTTCATTATCTAAGATAATGAAATATTTAAGAAAGATGAATTGATTTATCTTCCCAAGCACACCCTGGATTTTACCCTCAAGATGGACATATGACTAGTTGGTAGGTATAGTGTAATAGTGGTAAGGTGTGTTTCTCCTATGCCAAATTTCTTGAAAGTAGATATAGACATAATATTTATGTTGGAGTCTAAGTTACAAAGATCCTTACTAGTGTATTTATTCTCGATGGAACAAGGAATGGTGAAGCTCCTATGGTCTTACAACTTTTGGGGTAATATGTAATACCCCAAGTTTTATCTAATATTAATCTTGAGTAATTAATAGCTTAACCAAATCCTAACTTTATTATGGATAATTTATGTTTTCACCCAACCTTAATCTTGGTAATTAATATTTTAATCTTACCTAATTTCATTAATTATAATTTCTAACCTAATACTAACCATAACCCCACACCTATTTTCCCTTTCTTTCACCATTTCCTTTTCATGTTTCTTCTCCCACCAATTTTCGTTCATCTCCTTTTGCAGTCTTGTGTGTGTTTTCTTCCTAATCCCAACCAAATCCCCTTAGCTTCCACCCCTAAAACATACCTTTCTAAGTTCATCATCACCACTATCCCCTCCCTCAATCCATAGGATCTATTGTTGAATTTTTACCCAAAATACTTTCCTTGATCTTGCCTTTCCTCTCAATCATGTCATACCATTTCCAATCCTCCTTAGGAACCCTTTCTCCTCTATCGTTCACCATATGTAATGTGTATATTTATATATACCCAAAAGCTCTCTACCACATTTTCCCACCTAACTTCTCCTCCCTTGCTTTTCGTCGAGCATAAAAACCCTAAATGCCACCATCTTGTCCTTCTTTCCTGCTCTATGTATTGTTACCATTCATTGTCAACATCACTCATCAACATTGACCCTATTATTCCATTCATTATCGTCTAACCATCGGTACCCCATAACATTCCTTTTTCTTCTACCCATCATGTTATGTTTATCTTAGGCACACGACCATGCATCCTCATATGTCCCAATAGTGATTCTCTCACACAATTTCACTTACATCACATGCACAACCTTTACCCTTTGCTCTTTCACGTTCCGCCATCTCGACTAGTGCATGTGTTGTATGCTTGCCCATGCCCTTGTAGCATTTCCCTTGGCACAACTATGCCTTCCTTATATCACATCCCATGATCGACTCTAACATTACCCTAGCCCCATTTTAGCACCACCTTAGCACCACTGTATATCCCACCACACTTCCACACAAACCAACTTTTCCATTTATTTTAGTTATCCCCATTTATACCCTCCTTCACCTTAATTTTTTCTCGAATGTATTTACAAGTTCTAATTGAATTTTATTATCATATTTTATTATCATTTTTACCAATATTCTTTTTAGTAAGAACACACATCATAGTTAAGGCTTATATGTGCAATGTGTATTTGTATGTGATGTCATATTTTGTAATGTTATATGGATAATGTTTCTATGTTAATGCTATTATATGATATCTTGTAAGTAAAAAGCTTGTGAAAGTTTATGTTTTAGCATATTATTGGGTGGCATAAATTGTAACACCCCAAAATTTAGTATTTTTTTTTAAAACGAAAGCAATTAAAATAGAAACATTTAAAACTTGTGAATTCAGGGGATGTTACCGCCACACTTAGTACCAAACCGGTTCTCTCCGACCGTTTCAGTACCAAGTGCTAAGGCTAAAGAAAAGAAATAATCAATTATAAAGCAATACAATTAAACTCCAAAAGCATTAAACGGTTGTAAAACAAAATTAGAGTACGCATAAACGTTTATGAACCATAATAAAATAGGAATTAGAGTGCGAAATCAAAGAGGATAAATACTCAATACAAGGTAATAAATCAAAGAGGATAACTCCAATACAAAAGAAATAATATAAGGAAATAAAATCGCATAAAGACTGAAATATGGTCACGTCACTCTCGAACTTGAGCCAAACATGCTCAACACACAACCCTGACTGATGTCTCGCCCACCTGCATAAAGTCAGAAGGGCATACTACTCGTGGGAATGAGCAGCACCCATGAAAAGGGTGATCAGTACGCTACGTACTGAGTAAGGTAACCGAGCACTAAGGCCAACACATAAGCACATAATCCATATAGAATAATAAAAGTGCATAATCCAACATAACAACATAAAGGCATATGAACAATTCAGGTAAAAGTACAAAGGCCCAATTACAGTTCGGATTAATTATTTAATTAATCTTTTATCAGAAGTCGATACACACCATGCTTTTTATCAAATCCATGTAAGTACAGGAACACCCCACTATTATTGTCGGTGGTCTGGTCACTTGTGGGACAAAGTCCACACCACTATTATTTGCCGGTGGATCGGTCACTTGCGGGACAAAGTCCACACCACTATTCCTAACCGGTGGATCGGTCTGGTTCCTGCTCACACGGTGTTCCACTATAAGTAATTAGTATCTTTTAAGCGTTTGTAACTCTGGTTTGTTTTTATTGAGCTCTAGTCGCCCCACTATTATTGCCATTGGGCCAGAAACGCACAGGTACAAAGCCTGACCACTATTATTACTGGTGGATCGATTACACATAGAACATCATGTCCTAACCACTATTTCTGACCGGTGGATCGGTTTAGACTCGGCTCAATAATCTTCCACTTTAAATGATTAGCATCTTAAGTATCTTATTCAAAGACTTTCACCATGGACATGCACGATTCATAAACCATAAATTCCATATTTATCATCATACTTTATTTACCAATTACACATGTGCTACCACCAAACCCTAGACATGCATGAATCACTCCCTTTACACTTATCCTCCAATTCTACTCCACATCTCACACTAGGGTTTTATTCCAAAACCCTATTTTAGGCCTTAACATCCCCTCTTACTCCACCTCACATCATCCAAATCATTTTAACACTCCACACATCACAAATCATCGATTCCATTCTCATAATTACACCTTAATCACCAAAACACATGATGCAACAAAAACCCTAAGCAGCCACACCAAACCCTAATCAACCACCACAAACCATAATTAACCACTACAAACCCTATTTAACCATAACAACCATAATTAGCCATTCCAAACCTTAGTTAATCACAACAACCCATAGTTAGTCACTCCAACCCTAATTTAGTCTCCTCCATAACCTTATAATGTTCTACGTACTATTTTTCATCCCAAGTGTTCAAACACCCAAACAACACTTACATTACCTTCCTTACATCCCAAATCAACTTTCCACACGTAAATTTCATGGCCATGCAGACATTAACCTCCCCATGCAAACCTTCTAACTTTTTCATGCAAACTCTAAAATCCCACATGAAACCCTAAATTCAACCATGTAACCCTAGATCCTTCCATACAATTAAAACCCTAGATTCCTCCATACAGAACCTCAAATACAATCTATACACAACCAAATATTCATTCTTATCAAACCCTAAATTAGATTCTCCCATACAACACCATAACTTAGATTATCCCATATAAAACCACATATTAGTTTCTCCCATATAAAATTATAAATTAGAATCTCCCAAGCAAAACCATAAATTGGATCCCCCCAAACAAATCATAAATTAGATTCTCCCAATCAAATCATAAATTAAATTCTCCCAAATAACAACATAAATTAAATTCTCCCAAACAAACAATAAATTTGATTCTCCCATATAACATCATAAATTAGATTCTCCCAATTAACATCATAAATTAGATTCTCCCAAACACACCATAAATTTGATTCTCGCATATAACATCATAAATTAGATTCTCCTAAATAAAACCATATATTATATTCTCCGCATAAAACCATAAATTATATTCTTCCACATAAAACCATACATTAGATTATTCCTTATAAAACCATCAAATTAGGTCAACTCACTTCCCTTAGTCAACTTCTTTCCCCATCCTCCTTTTTCATCCTTTCTCCCACACAAATCACATCGACATCCTCTCATGCATGTCTTATAGGGTCACAACACATATTGTCACACACACATAGTACACATGCCATACAAAAACATACTTCAACTCCATGTCATACCACATACGAAATAATTAATAATGACAAACATAGCATACAAAGCACATAATGCATATAAGCACACAAAAGGCCTTAGCACCCCTTACCTAAAAAGATAGCGGTCTTGGAGCACGCTCCTATGCCTCCTTAGGGCTTTGACTGGTTTTACCTATTATGAGGGAAAAGCTAAAATTAGAATCCCTTTTATCAAAATAATATTAATAACTAACTTAATATAAGACTAGGCTTTTGATAAAATATTAAAATAATAATAGCAAAAATACAAAAAATAATATCAATATTAATAATAATAAGGTTAATCAAAACAGTAATAATGATAATAAAGACATTACTCAAAAACATAGTAAAATAAGGGCTTCATCCCTTTTACTAAAATAATACTACTAATAATAATATTAGTAAATTAAATAACCAAATTTAGAAATAATAATAGTGATGAAATAATAATAATAATAGTAATAATAATAATAATAATACATTATTAGCAAAACTAATGTTAAAATATTTGTATTAATAATAATGGAATAAGAATAATGGAAATTCGAAATAGGAAATAATAATGATAATTATACTTATAACATTTTAATATTAATAATAGTAAATATAGAAATAAAATAATAAGCACAATAATAATAAAATCAAATTAAAATACAATAGGCTTCAGCCCTCAACATAAATAATAATAAAAAAATCAATAATAATAATAATAATAATAATAATAATAATAATGCATATTAAAAATATAAATATTAAGAATAATATTAATAGTATTTATATGCAAATAATTGAAATAAAATAATTGAAGGTTATAAAAATAGGGAAAATAGCTTAAAGGGTCTAGGGTTCAACCATAGGCTGGCAGGGATAGGCAGCACCGACGGCGGTGCACGGCGGCGGCGGTAGTGGCTGGAAAAGGAAAAGAAAGAGGGAAAATTTGCATGCTAGGAATAAGATAGGGAAAATTAAGATGGGATCTGGGGTGTTTTGAGTTGCCTAGAAGGAGAGGGACAAAATGAGGGTGACGTCGCAGCCAAAGGTGGTGGCGCACGGCGACGATGGTGGTGGCCGAATGGAGGAGAAGGAGAAAGAGAGAGGAGGAGAGGGAGAAAGAGGAAAAGAAAGGTAGGGGAAGGTCGAGCAGGGTCTGCAGAATAATTTTGGAGGCGAAAGGATCGGTGGAAGCGGCGGAAGAGGTGGATAAGGGCGGCACAAAGGGTGACGGAGCTGGAAAACAGGTTGGTCAAGAAGGGAAGTTTGCACAGTCGGGGAGGATTGTGCAGAAAGAATCGAGGGTGATGAATGGTTTGGTTAGGTATAGGGAGGTGCAAGGAATGCACGGGTGGCTAGAAAAAGCGGCGAAGTTGGCCGGAGGCGGAGGATGGGGCGTCTAAAGGAGTGGCGGCAGCAAGGAAGGATTTTCTGGGTTTGGGATCAAGAGCTCGATATAGAGCTGCTTACGAGGGTATTTATACGCTTTAGAAGAGAGGGTAGGGTCTGTGGATCGGCTAGAGAGTTGGGCAAGTAGGGTTTTGGTCACCGGCGGCATTGGTTGGCCGGTGGCAGCAAAACTCGGGCAGGGGAATGAGCAAGAGAGAGAGAGGAAAAATCGCGCGAAAAGGGGAGTTGATTGGGTTTATGAGGCTGCCGAAACAAGTGGAAGAGAAAGGGAGGCAAAGGCCGGTCAAATCAGGCGAGATCGCCGCAAAAATCTCGGACGGGCGGCGGCGGAAGTTGCAGGTCGGCGGTGGCGTCGTGGTTGGGGAGAAGAAGAAGATGGGGGGTCTGGACCGGGTGACCGGGAAAGAAAAAGAAAGAAAAGGAAGGGAGGCAGACTAGGCGGTCGGCGCAGACTAATTTAATTTTAATAGAACGCTGCATTTTAATGGAAACAGGAGCGAAGTGCAGCGCTTCGGGGTGGGCTGCGCTGAAGGAGAAATGGAAATGGTTTGGGCCGCAAGAAAGGAAAAAAGAAAAAAAGGGGTTTGGGCCGCTGGGCTTGCCCAAGTCGGGGGAAAAGAATAAGAGAAAGAAAAGAAAAAGAAAGAAAAAGAAAGAAAACGGAAGAAAGAAAAGGAAAAAGGGAAAAAGAAAGGAGAAAAATAATTATTTTAGGTATTTAAATTTATTAAAATATTTGGGGTATTTAAAAATAATAATATTTGAATAAAATAATTTTTAAATTCCTCTTTAGGCTAAATTAGGATTTTTAAAAGATTTTCCATAAATTCCATTTTAATTAAAAAAAACTAATTTTCTCCAATTAAATTATTTATAAAATTATTATTAATTTTAAACTATTTTATCCTTTTTAATTTAAATAAAACAATTTATTTAATTAATTTTCATTATAAAATATTATTTAAATATAATTTTTAAATTAGAAATTTTTGGGGCATTTCATAAATTGAGATAAGTGGTATCTATATATAATTGTGGCTATGTATTTCATAATGATATAAATAGTAGAGGTTGAAATTCATTAATATTAGGACTTGTAAGGTCTTTGTGAAAATATGAGTATTTTAGCTATGGTGAGGAAATTGTGGTTATTTGATAATAATATGGAAAATAATCATGGCATGATAATTTTTGAGGGTGTTATACATTATTTCATGTATAATGTGATCAAATAATGGTTTAGTAAGATACAAGTTACTAAATATGAGACTTTGAAACTTTGACACTTTAGGTAAGAGAAGGATATTTTAGGCAATAGTTGAATATGAATTTTTTTATGATTTTAAAATGGATACTAGACTTTAAATATGCTAAATATGATGCTAAAAAAATCAGGATAATGATGAGAAACATAAGGACGATAAAATGGGAAGTTATACACACCTTGTGAAATTTGGGTTTCTTAGGGGAATTATGGCGTGAATAAGAATATGATTATGAGATAAGTACTAATGGATAAGACATTAATAACTTAAAGTGGAATATTATAGGAGTTTGGACCAAGGTATTGTGTTCCTTCCATTTGATTATAATAATAACTCAAGTATGCTCTACCTTGAGAGGTACTTGAGATAATTCCATTGGCTTAAGAAAAATAGTTAGGACTATGTTGCCTTGGGTCCATTCCATAGGGGATAATAGTGGCTTATGTTTGTTTTGTCATGAGAGGTGCTTGAGTCTATTCCATTGAATGAAAAATAGCAGGGTCCCTAAACTTAACGTAAATATAATAATAGATTATGCTTTTATCTAATAATGAGTTTTGGAATTGGTATTTATCTTGCTTCACTTTATGTTAACATGCATGTATGCTTATAATCTGATGTGAACTTATGCAATTATATGTCACCTTTCTTTGATTGTAAGGCTACCTTAATTTGTACATAGTGTATTAATAATCCTTTTCATAGATGTTATTCATTACGATGAACAAATAACCTAGATATTTTTGTCTTTGTTGGTGAGGACCCTTTGGATGATTTTTCTGTGTATGATGCTTTATTTGTGGAGGAGTGATTTTTTTTGTATTGGGGGTTAGGTCTAGAGTCATGCTATCCACTTATTATTTTTAGCCTAAATAACTTTTGGGACTTTTAATTCTTGATGTATCCCATTTATAAATTTTTGATATTGTACTTGAAAGTAATCTCTAACTCTTATCTAATGCTTATGAAACATAGTTTATTCTCTATTTATCATGTTTTAAGTCTTTATCATTTTGGGTTGTATTCGATATAAGGACGGTATGGTAAGCTAGATTTATTTTGTATACACTGGTAACACCTAGCTCTTTTGGTATTACATTTTTGCTAAAAAAAATCATTAGTAAATTTTGGGTGTTACATAGTCAATGATGGAATGTAGAGTTGCATTCGTGGATAATATCTACCATTTCATACTCATACCGCCTTTTCTTTTTAGTGAAAATGTCTTTCAAAACTTTACATAGTTAGACAATGAATCTTGAGAAACTTGTCAAACTACTTTCTTGCTACAATTTTTGAAACCTTTGAGGGAATAGTAGAGTGTGTGTAATTTTTTTGGGAATAGTAGTGGAAGATATGGCTAAGATTTTTGGTTCATTAGGAGGTGGGTTGTTATTTTCATGATTTGGGCGAGATTGATAAAATACATAGTTGATAGTTTTTTTTAGTGGTTCCTTAGGTTCATCCTACTAGGTAAAGTGTTACATTACTTCTTTAGGCTCCCTCTTAATATATGTCTCAATTTATTTCCTAGATCTAATGGTGATGGCCTTACACTACTCCTTTCCTTCCCTCATTGAATTCTACACGTGACATGGCAGGGTCTCTAGGGGTCTACTACTCATAATTGTTGCCAATTGCCCCCATTTTCATATATAATATACATAGGGAAACTATGTGACTTTGAATGGTTGCATGGTTTTTTGCCATATACTCTTAAAAAATGGTTTCCAATGAGTTCAAAATGTTGGGTTGTTGGGGTGGAGGTTTTTTTTTTGGTTGTGGTGAATGAGATTTTGTGGTTGTTAGTATCTCTAAGCTTAGTATCAGTTGATAGGGTTTTGTATATTGTGCTTATTATTTTATAAGAAGTTTGAATATTGCCTCTAGTTAGGGTTATACTTATTTCTACATCGATATTGCTGCCTCTAGAATGATTTCCTACATAATTCACTGAGATAGGGTTGGTGGGACATTATTTAAATTGGTAACCTTCTCCATAATACGTGCATGTTATAGTTGCCAACATGGTCATAGGGTCATATTCTACCTTTCATCTCCATAATACGTGCATGTTATAGTTGCCAGCATGGTCATAGGGTCATATTTTACGTTTCATCATATAGCATGCAAGTTAGTGGGAGTCATATTTTTCAATAGGTTAGACATGGAAAATACTTCTACCCTAAAGGTTATAGGTTCATGTAATATCCTAAATTTTTATAACTCTAAATTAAAATGTTTAGCCTTCTATCCAAAAAATTTAATCTTTAAATATTAATTTAATTATATTTGTAAAACTTTAACTTGTAAATCTAGATAAATTATTTAATAAATTAATATATTTATTTTATCTTACTCTTTTTATTTAAATAAACCCTAAACCCATAATATTATTGAAATTATTTTTCTTAATTTGATACCCTAATTATAGGATAAATTAATATAATATTATCTTAATAACCTGTATTTAATCTAAATTTTAATTCTAATCCTAAATCTATTTTCCTTTTTTTTCTTCCCTTTCTGTTTTTCTTTTTCTTCCCTTTTTCCTTTTATCCTTCTTCTTCTTCTTCTTCTTCTTCTTCTTCTTCTTCTTCTTCTTCTTCTTCTTCTTCTTCTTCTTCTTCTTCTTCTTCTTCTTCTCCTTCTCCTCCTTCTCCTCCTCCTCCTTCTCTCTTCTCCTCCTTCCCTAACTGCACCCTTGTGCCAAGCACACCCTTACACCTCTTCTCTCTACACGCTACATCACCTCTTCCCGTTAGCTTTCCCCTTTTCTCTTCTAACCAAATCAACATTTATGTCACCCTCTTACATACTTGGGCCCCTTTGTAGCACCCTAAATGCCCTTGACTTTGCATGGAAGCCCTTCCTTCCCCTTATAACCAAACACCTTTTACACACTCCCTCCCTTACATGCCCATTTTCTCCTTTTATTTCTGGCTTCTACACCCCCTTTCATGTCTTCTAGTCTCCCTGCAACTCTCACCTACCATTCGCACGCCTAAGGCTCCCTCTTCCTCTTCTTCTTCCATTCTTCTTTTCTCCCTCATGACCTACCTCTTCTCTCCCCATCCTCCTTTCTTCCGTTCTTTCTTCTTCCCTACCTTTGCTTTTCCACAATATCACCTATAACAACACCCATCATCTCCACTACCATCCTAGCCTCTATCGTCGGCCACATCCATCTTCCTTGCTTCCCTCATTCTTCCTCCTCCTCCTCTGTTGCCATATTTTCCTTTCTATCCTCCCCTATAGTGTTTCTTGCTAATCCTTGCTCTTATCACCAACTGCAACCCCCGTAACTATACCAAAAACAACAATTGTTTTTGCTATCAACACCCCCTCCACTCAAATCCACTACCTCCTCCATCTTGTAACCTTCCTACACAAGATAAATTGCCACCTTAACACCACTAGCCACCTTTCTACAACCCTTACATCTATCCTTTCCCCACGACACACCACTCTATCGCTACCACCTTCTCTTAGTCGCCTCATCCCCACTCCATTTCCTCCACTACTGTAGCTCCTCCCAGTTGGCCTACGTCTAACCACAAGCACCACCCACTCCTACTCCATCCCCCACGACCACCCCATCACCACCTCCATCCTTCTTCTTTTCCTCCTCTTCTTCTTCTCCTTTCCCTTCTCTACACCGCCTCATTCCTGCAACTTTCATTATCGTTTTTGATGCCTTTGACCCTCTTGCCCTAGGCCACCCAACTACTACCATATCTACCCCCACCTCTTGCACCTAATGGCCAAATCAACACCACCCACCAACGCCTCCAATCATTACCAACCGAGTTATCTCTCCCTCCATACGTGCATGACTCACATTGCACATATAACATGAGTTGTGTTTTAATTTTAAATTAATTTGGTAATGTTTAATATATAGGGATAGTTTTATGAATTTATATTTAATAAATATTTTTAATAAAAATTATTATTTCATTGATCAAATATTAATGGTATTTGTGATATCATTTTTGGATATAAAAGTTTTATTAGCGAAGCCTAACAATTTTTAAGAGATTACTTGTAAAGTTTGCTTTTGCTAGAAATAAGGTAACCTTATACTCCACTAAAATGTTTGGATATCATACGATAGCACATTATAGTTTTAACATGTAATTTGTGTTGGAGATGATTGTTATAGATAATTATGTGATTATCATTGTTATCATGAAAATTTGAAAAAGAAGACATGTTATCCTATGTAACTTGTTATGTGTACAAAAGTGTTATTAAAGTGGGACTAATGGTGGGAAGTGATGTTGGATGATATATATATGTGAAAGCGTTAGGTTAAGTATGTGTGGAAACACTTGTAGCAAAATTATTATTATTATGTGCCCTAGGGGAAATTTGATAATTTAAGTATATCATGATATTTAACCTTCACCAGAATGCCTAATATATTATAAATATCGCTAATAATGGATATAGGGGTCTTGCTGCCTTAGAAACACATATTTCATCATAATTATCAGTATTATTTGGTCTAGGGGTATTTTGGTGATATTAATTGTATCATGACAATTATTCTAATAAACATACATGATAGGTATTATTTGATGTTGTGTGTGAGAATAAGGGTTTTTCTGTGTTAGATACATATGTTTTAGCATGATTATCAATATTATATTGTATAGGGGTATTTTTTTAATTTTGGGTGTACAATGGTAATTATTCTAATAAGCATTCATGATAAGTACTATTTGTTGTTAAGCATGAGAATAAGGGTTTTGTTGTATTAGATATATCTATTTCAGCATAATCATTATTATTATATGGCCTAGGGGTAATTTAGTAACTTGGAATGTACTATGATGAATATTCTAATAAACATGCATCAATTCTTCTTCTTGGCTCACCATGTCTTCTTTACACCCACGAATGGTCTGCTTCCAAAAACGGCTTTTCAAGTCAACCAAAGTTCAAATCTTAGCACCTCCTTAATGAGTTATTACAATAATCCTGAAGTAGGAACTTGGTTTTAAAAGAAACTTGGAGGAAATATTGGATCTTAATCGCGTATGCCACACTATACCAAAACCTAAACTCTGATACCAAAATTGATGTGTAGGAATATGTACTTATGGTTTGGGTGGTTTTATGATTTGATTAGGGTTATTTAAGGGTTATGATGATTAAAATATGATTAATATATAATGATAATTAATGATGATGATGATGATGATGATGATGATTCTTGAATGACGAAGATTTAGGAAAGGTTTGGTTCATGGGCTAAGGTTACGATTTACGATTAAGGTTTAGATGGATATGAATATTATGATGATGAACAATCAAAAATATGGTAAATTGATGATTGGAATTTAAATTTAAGAAGATGAGGATGATCATTTGATAATAATAATAATATTATCTAAGTTTTGGAAATAGGTAAATCAAGTAAGAAAAATAAGTTGAAGATAAGTGTTGAAGATGATGATGATGGTGGTTGAATGTGTCTATTAGGGTTAGGATGGGTTTGAAGGATAGATATTAATATCTAATTCACAAAGACAAAGAGATTAAGGATTTCAATAATAATCACTCACATAGAATTGATTAAAATTAAGAAGAATTCACACAAAATTCAATTAAGCAAACTTGCAACTTTCATCAATTTTTTGTCTCCCTCCATGTTGTGTGTTCTATGGCTTTTATAGCCATTTCATGTCCCTAATTTTGCAAGATAATTACCATCAAAATCTGATGGAAATAAACACATAAAGTTTTGCCTTTCTCCCTACTCCAAACACAACTCATAAGATAGAATAAGATAACCCTAAAAGATAGAAGCAAGCTACTTTTTAACTAATTCAATTTCCCTTATCCTATAGCCAATATCAACATGATAATAATTAATATTGCATACCCAAAGTGTCGATTATAGTCTTCTCATGAAGATACCATGTTCATTCCTTCCATGCAACACATTAATGCATTCCATGCATGCCATGCATACGTCTTTAACGCTAGTGACTTGTTTTGTATGTTTCTTCCATAACTAGCAATGTAGTCATCCGTTTGTCTTCAAATTTGTTAGGGATCCTCTCTAAATAAAGGATAATAGGTTCCAACACAATAAATGATAAGTCTTGACCATTTTCTCATGCATCAAATAGTACCCTTGATCCTAGTTTGTGAGCACTTGATTGATCCTCGTGGGAATTATATTCTACTCATCACTTCATTACTTGGTACAATTACATATACTAGTGCAAAGTGTTACGCTAGCTTATTTTACACACCCTATCACACATTATTAACCCAAGTATACATCAAGTTCTTGGCATCATTTCTTAGGATCTTGGCATAATGTAGAATTTTTCATTTTTTATTATCTTTTTGCACTTTTGTTTTTTTTCATTGTTTTTAGAGATTAATATAGGTGCTTGATCACATTTGATCATATAATACTTCAACAATATGATCCAAAAATCAAATTTACTTTAAGGAGAACTCAAGCAACCCTATGAGCTCAACAAAAACTATAACAAGAGGTAGATGATATTTTTAATCAATTTTTTAGGAATCTAATTCCATGAACAATATGAGTCAACCATAATTAGAAAATGATGCAGTACCAATGCAGCAACATTATTGAGAAGGGTTTCTTGTGATCCTTCATCCACAACTAAATATCATGAACCCTATAGGAGGGAAAGCCAACCTCCAAGGTCATGACTGAAAATATACCATTAAGAATTACATTGTACCAATACAAGATCATATCAATCCAACCATACCCCACCCATAAATCCAAGCTCACAAGTTTGAGGTTGAACATGTAATGTTCTATATATTGCAAACCATTAGGTAATTCAATGGAAACCTATTAAAAACCCTTCTTTACATCTTAAGGCCTTCATGAAAATAAGTAAAATTTTCAAAATCTTTGAAATACCCCTCCCTAAGGCTTAATTTATTTCCATTTTGCCTATCAAACCATACTAGATAATGGCTTACATCAATATCTATTGGCTCCATCACATCATAGGATTATTTAGTTTAAAAGTTCCTGATATAGTGCTTTCCTCCCAAAAAAAATTCCAATACAAGGTATAACATCACTAACTTTGTGTAGGAAGATGGTGAAAACATTCACGATGTATGGAGGAGGTTTAAGGAGCTAATGAGAAAGTGTCCAAACTATGGTATACCTCATTGGTTGCGGACTGAGACCTTTTATCATGAATTGGCACCACAAACCACAAATATGGTGAATGCATAAAAAAATGGTGCCTTATTGAGAAAAAATCTATGGAAAGGACTATGACATCATAGGGACTATACCTTGCAATAACTAGTAATGGAGAATCACCTAGATTGTCCATAGGGTGAAGGCAACATGAGCTTTAGAGATGTGTCCATTATAACACCCCCGAATTTATTAATTAAAATTTTTCATTTTTAGAAGTTTAATGTGAAAGCTAAGATAATAAATCACAGGGTGCTACTGCAACACTAAGTACCAGATTGGTTTACTCTAGCATTTTGTTCCCAAGTGATAAGGCTAAAATATTATTCTACTTAATTTAAGAACACGATTATAAATTAGAGTAGTGAAAGAGTTAAAAAATTAAATAATATTTTAAATAAAATCTACTATCAACGGTTACAAAAATGTTAGTGAGAGGAAATACACAAGGTCCTAGTACAAAATTAGAGGACAAGACCCTAGATAACCCTACGCTCTCAACCCAAAGGATAACCTTGAATATATTTTATGAGCCAACCTACGAAGGTCGTTGCCCATTGAATAAACAATGGTCTAAGAAAGGGACCCTTTAGTACAACATTACAGATTAACCCATTATACAAGACTAATATGAAAGGTTCTCATGGAGCACATAAAATCCATCACAACAATACATGAATATTTAATTATGCATATATTAATTGAAATACAACAATTATTCATATAACCACATAACATCAAGACTATATAATACCAATGTTCATTCATCTAGAAATAACTAAAACTTACTAATGGAGCATACAAGAGAAGCTCTTTGTAGTACAATTAGAAAGCTACATCATTCTCAAGTTACAACTATAGTCACAATTCTCATTATCAAATCCACAAATTCTTAATACATGGGTAAGCCCATCAACACAACCAATAACAACACACATCATCACAGGTGGGAACAAAGGTTATTACTAGACCATAGGTAGGCACAAAAAACGCTACCAAACAAAAAGGTAGGCACAAAGGCCACAACCAAATCACAGATAGGCATAAAGGCTACTACCAAACCAACCCAATATTCATTTCCATTCAAATAGCAAACTTTAACAAGTTTATTTACTCGAGGGGAAATCAGATGAACCCAAAAATACTAAGGTACTCCAATTATACCAGCTCATAAGGGTAGCATAGCATCCTACCGACTATCAATCTAGGGATGCAAAGGTACCCTGGTTGTACTAGTACAAGAATGTACATAATATCCTACTAAAAAGGAAACCTAATCCATAAGTATGCATACCAACTACTTAGGTCCGTATAGCTAAATAGAGTAAGATGTAGCATCTGGCTAGGGCACAAAGGCATACCATCAAAATCCATAAACAATCGTGGGATAAACCATGTCTTTAGGGTAGTAATCCCTAAAGAGCCAGTATTCCCTTTCTTAAGGTATTTCATTTTTAAGTGTTAGTATTTTATAAGGGTGATCATGAAAGCATATATTAATCATATAGATCTAATTTTTCATAGTTACCTTTTTTATGCATTTCCAAACATTCTAAGGTAATAGTAATCAAGAACATTACCAATGTCAACATAAAAAATCTACCAAGGCCATCTTAGTCTCAACTACTCATACTTAGGCACTTTAAGTCAAAAATGACCAAAATACTCCTAAGGCTAAAGTTACCACTTTACCATCCATTTCCATTACAAATTCCATTTTATTTGTCAAATTGCCATAAAAAAGGAAACATCCCATAATTAAATTATTTACCATGTAACTAAATTTCAAAACATGCTAAATGACCATTTTGTCCTTATACATAATTCTACACATAAAACCCTAATATGCACTTATAGAATATCAATCACATACTCTCATAGTTAATCAACAAATAATACACATCATGTATGTTTATAAGAACAATCATTATGGTATACCCAAAATTACCAAAATACCCCTATACCATACAATAATAATAATCATGCTAAAATAAGTGTGTCTAACATAGTGAAACTTTTCTAAAGCAAAGACGATTGATCATGCATAAAAAATATTAAATTTAATTTCTCCATCAAATTCCATCGTTAGATTACCTTCATGCAGATCAATCTTAGTCTTAGAAGTTTTCATAAATGGTCTTCCTAAAAGAAATGGTACATTATCATAAGAATTCTCACCCATGTCAAGAACATAAAAATCAGCAGGAAAAACCAATTCATTAACTTGTACTAAGCATCCTCAAGTACTCCTAATGGATATGCATTCGATCTATCAACTAATTGAATAATAACATTAGATTTGCTCAAAGGTCCTAAGTTTAAAGAGTCATAGATAGATTTAGGCATAACATTAATGGAGGCACCCAAGTCTAGTATGAATCTTCCTAAGCTCAAATTACCAATTTTGCAAGGGATAGTAAACATACCTGGGTCCTTACACTTTGGGGGCACTTTCTTTTGAATCATTATAGAAATGTTCTCCCCCATGCTCACTTTTTGAGTACTCTTAAACTGCCTCTTATTGGTAAAAAGCTCCTTCGAAAAATTTGCATACATATATACCTGCTTAATAGCGTCCAAGAGAGGTATATTTACTTCTACTTTCCTAAAAGTCTCTAAAATCTATTGATCAGCAACCTCTTTCTTTGATTTAGCAAACCTAGAAGGAAAAGGTGGGGGTTCTTTAAAAGCAGGGAGGGCCTTAGGGGCCAAGTCCTCTTCCTTATGGTTCACTCCACACTCCTTTTTATCATTTAAGGTTCCTCTCTTGTCATCATCCTTTGGTCTCACCTCTAATTATTTTTCAATCTTACTCTCTTTACCCTTAGGTCCCTCTAGCTCTTTTCCACTCCTGAGTGTTATAGCCTTAGCACTCTCTTTTGGGTTGGGAATGGGTTGGGAGGGAAGCTTCCTTGACAACTGGGTTTCAATGTTACCTAGACTAGTGCAAATTTGTCCTATTTGGGTGTCTAACTGCTGAAGATGTGCATCCATTTTCTTTTGATATTCAAAACCCTAAGAATGAACTTGTCCAATTTGATTAGAATTTTTTTTACCATCTCCTCAAGTGTAGGACCAGAATTTTGATTTTGAGGTGGATTGGGAACAAAAGAAGGTCTAACATTACTCTGATTGGCTATAAAATTAGGTAGATTTACCCTAAATCCATATCTAAGATTTGGATGATCCCTCCAACCCTCATTGCATGTATTTGAAAAAGGGTCAATGGAAAAACCAAAATAAATAAATAAAGGAAGGAAGAATAAAGCATGTCTATAGTCCATAAAAGATAAGAAAATTTCAATTTACCCAACAGTATAAAGCTTGGAATACAATGCAAATGCACTATTGCCCTTTATCCTATATTTTCTTTTTATAACTTAGAGTCTAAAATATGTTAACACAAGACTCTCCGGCAACAGTGCCAAAATTTGGTAGCGTGTCGTTGCTGCTACCAAATTAAACCTATTCCTAACCCAAATAATAATAATTAACAATACGTAGCATAGGATAAGGAAGGATCATTCCCACGAGGAGGATGCGATTTTAAACTCTAAAATATTAAATAAAAAGAATTAATAAAAAGAACATGGTATACATATATATATTATTCACATATTTACAAAGATTTCGAGGGGGTTCTCATATAAAGGGGAAAAATAATAATTAAATTAGCTAATAGCTGAACTATTAACTAAACTAATCTAAGAGTAATATAAATATAATATATACATATCTACCCTTCTCCATCCCAACTTCTATATTAAATTTGCATAGCTAATTTCTATGAAGCATCACATATTTAAATAATTAAGGTTGATAGGCTAACCGTAAGGAATTAACCCGCTAACTTTCCCGGCTCCAGATATTGTCTAATTAAGCTAACTCCCGCGTTTTTCCTAATACTAATTAATCTCTCTAAATTAATATTTTCCATTCAATTAACCTATAGATAAGTTAATTGCATTAAGCTCTAAGGAAACTCATTAGTCCTAGCCAAATTAAAAACCCTGCATTCTCAAATTGACTAGAATAAATTATATTTTAATTCAATTCAGTTACTTGTGAAGACCCCGAATTAAATTAATTGCTACTTGTTCTGACTAATTACTACCCCACTATAATTAATCGGATAGCTACAACCCTTATCCGAGAAATTGATCAGATTTCATATATCGGACAAGAATTTATACACGAATCGCAAATATAATTTATATATCAAAAACTCATTTATTCAACATTTGAAATAATAACGCACAATAAAATTCAAGATTAATAAAACATGGCTAATTAAATGTAATATAGAACACAAGTTTCATTAGGAATACATTAAAATTTAATAAAATAATTATATAAAAGAAGGAAGTTTTAGAATAGGTACAGGAACTTTCCGGTCGAAGTACACTTGTGAGGATTCCTCCAACAGATCAGTTACTCTCTATAGGATCACGAACCCGCTAGTTTACTAAGGCTAATCCCTCTATTTATATAAATTATAGAATTAAATTTAATGCTCCCTAATTTACTTGTGGGGAGGAGCAAGGAATAAGAAATTAAAAAGAAAAGGGCTCTCGGCTTCTTATATCTTCGACGAGGCTTCAAATTTCTTTCTATGCTTCGGTGGGCGGCCTTGTTCCTCTTCTCTTGTGTGTGTATTAGTATGTGTATATATATAGTGCATGGGCCATTTTCTCTCTCTCTTTTCTTTGACTATAAGTCTTACAATAATTAAGGAAAGCTATTACGTGAAACTATTACGTTTTGCTTCATTTCCTTTATTTCCTTGATCTTCTCTTTATCATTTAATCTTCACTTGAAACTATTATGTTTTATTAGTTACAAACTTGATTTCTTGGTGTGTGTCTTTTCAGCTCCTGCCCACATACATTGTTGCTAATGGGGCACCTGCAAAGAAAGAATAAGAATAGTAACTAATTAAAACATGCCTACCAAACTTTTATTATGTAAAATACTTCAGCTGTAACTTTAAGTTCAATTTTTCTAATTTTATATCTATATTTAGAGAAAAATTTTAGAGATAATAATTGCATATCGTGATTTTAGCTTTACATATAAATTTGAATCGTCTAAATCCGAGTTCATACATGAAAGTTATAGCCAAAATACTGCATGTTGTCAAATTATATACAAATTTTCATCTTTTTGCTCAAAATAAATTGAGATTATTATATTTTAAGCATAAAATTATTTTAAGGCCCCAAAAATTTCTAATTTTATAAATTATATTTAAATGATATTTTATTAGAAAAATTATTTAAGTAATTTACTTTTATTAAAATAAAAAGGAATTCATTAGAAAAAAATTAAGAAGAAATTTGTAAGTATTTTTATTAGAGAAATGTTGGTATTTTGGATAATTAAATATTTTATTTTGGGAATTAATTAAATAAATTATTTTATATAAAATAAGAAGGAGAAAATAGTTTGAAATTAATAATAATTTTATAAATAATTTAATTGATGAAAATTAGGGTGTTTTACTAATTAAAATAGAATTTATGGAAAATCTTTCAAAAATCCTAATTTAGCCTAAAAAGTGATTTAAATATTATTTTATTTAAATATTATTATTTTTAAATATATCAAATATTTTAATAAATTTAAATACCCAAAATAATTATTGTTCTCTTTTCCTTTTTCCTTTTCTTTCTTCCTTTTTCTTCTTTTTCTTTCTTTTGTTCTTTTTCTTTTCCTCCCTTCTTCCCCATTTGGGCTGCCCTCTCCCGCGGCCTAATCCTTTTCCCCTTCTTCCTTTCCTTCGGCCCAACCCACGCCCGTTGCCCTTCGCTTGTCCCCCTCTACGCCGCGTTTTGATTCCTTTTTCCACCGAATCCGTCATTTCATTTAAACCTTCCCCCCTCGTCGATCACGGTTCGCTCGTCTCCCCTTCTTTCTTTATTTTCTTTTCCCCTGGACCGACCGGTCCAGCCCCCCATCTCCTTCCTTCTTCTTCCTCGACGCCGCCACCCTGCAACTCCGCCGCCTCACCCCTGGTTTTTCGTCGCCGGTTACGGTCATTTGGACCGGTGTTTTTCCTTCCAATCTCTCCCCCTGATTCAGCAACCACACAGACCCAATCATCTCCCCTTTTCTGGCACGTTTTCCTCCCTTTTTCCCTACGCAACCCCTACCCCGAATTGCTAGCACCGGCCAAACAATGCCACCAGTGACCATAACCCTACTTGTCCAACTCTATAGCCGATCCACAGACCCTAACCTATCATTTACACTCTATAAATACCCCCCATGATAACCTGTATCGAGCCTTTGATTTCATTACCCAGAATTTGACCCTTTTCACTGCCAACTCTTTAGATGCTTCGCCCGCCGCCTCCGGCCAACTTCGCTGCCATCCCTAGCCACCAAACTCTTCCTTGAACCTTCCTCTAGCTAACCAAACCTCTCTCAACCTTCGATTCTTCCTTCACAAGCCGAACCAGCTGTGCAAAGTTGCCTTCCCAAACAGCCCTTTCTTCCACCTCCACCACCCTTTGCGCCGCCCTTAGCCACCTCTTCCACCGTTTATGCCTTTTCTTTCACCTCCAAAATCTTCTGTAGACCCTCCTCTATCTCCCCATACCTTTATTTTCCTCTTCCTCCCTCTCCTTCTCTCCCTCTCCTCTTCTCCTCCATTCGGCCACCACCCACCGCCGTCGTACGCTGCCACCTTTGGCTACGCCACCACCATCATTCTGTTCCTCTCCCTTTGGGCATTCATAAACAGCCCAACTTCCACCTCCATTCTTCCTATCTTATTCCCAGCATGCAACTATCCCCTCTTTCTTCTCTTTTTCCAGCCACCGCCGCCACTACTGTGCACCACCGCCGGTGCCGCCTATCCTTGCCAGCCTAAGGTTGAACCCTAGACCCTCTCAGCCATTTTCCCTATTTTTATAACCCTTAAATTATTTTATTTCAATTATTTACATATAAATACTATTATTATTATTCTTAATATTTATATTTTTAATATGCATTATTATTATTATTATTATTAGTATTAAAATTTTTATTATTATTTATGTTGAGGGCTGAAGCCTATTGTATTTTAATTCGATTTTATTACTATTCTTCCTATTATTTCTATATTTACTATTATTAATATTAAAATGTTATAAGTATAATTATTATTATTATTATTATTATTATTATATTCTATTTCGAATTTCCATTATTCTTATTCCATTATTATTAATACAAATATTTTAACATTAGTGTTGTTAAGAATGTTGTTGTTATTATTATTATTATTATTATTATTATTATTATTATTATTATTTCATGATTATTATTATTACTAAATTTGGTTATTTATTTTAGTAATATTATTATTAGTAGTATTATTTTAGTAAAAGGGATTAAGCCCTTATTTTACTATGTTTTTGAGCGATGTCCTTCTTATTGTTATTGTTACTATTTTTATTAACCTTATTATTATGAATATCGATATTATTTTTTGTATTTTTGCTATTATTATTTTAATATTTTATCAAAATCCTAGTCTTATATTAAGTTAGTGTTTAATATTATTTTTGATAGGAGGGAGTCTAATTTTAGCTTTTCCCTCATAATAAGTGAGACCAGTCAAAGCCTTAAGGAGGCATAGGAGCGTGCTCCAAGACCGGTGTCATTTTAGGTAAGGGTTTACTAAGGCCATTGTGTGCTTATATGCATTATGTGCTTCATATGCTATGTATTCTATGTTTATGATTATTAATTATGTCGTATATGGTATGACGTGGAGTTGAAGTATGTTTTTGCATGGCATGTGTATTATTAATGTATGACGATATGTGTTGTGACCTTGCAAGACATGCATGTGAGGATGTTGATGTGGTGGTGTGGGGAAAAGGATGAAAAATGAGGATGGAGAAAGAAGTTGACGAAGAGATGTGAGTTGACCTAAGTATTTTAATGATTTATGAGTGGAAGAATAAAATGGGAAATGTAAGGTTTCGTGTGAGAGAATATAATTTATGGTTTTATGCAGAGAATATAATATATGGTTTTATTTGGGAGAATCTAATTTATGATGTTATATGGGAGAATCGAACTTATGGTTTGTTTGGGAGAATCTAATTTATGATGTTAATTGGGAGAATGTAATTCATGATATTATATGGGAGAATCTAATTTATGATATGATTGGGAGAATCTAATTTATGATTTGTTTGGGGGAATCCAATTTATGGTTTTGCTTGAGAGATTCTAATTTATGATTTTATGTGATTTGAATCTAGGGTTTGGTAAGGATGAATATTTGGTTGGTATGGATTGAATTTAGGGTTAGGTATGGACAAATCTTTGGGTTTTATATGGTTTGAATTTAGGTTTGGTATGGGTGAATCTTTGGGTTTGTGTGGATTGAATTTAGGGTTTTGTATGACGGAATCATGGATTGTATGGGGGTATTTATAGTTTTATGGTGGTATTAGGGTTTACATGGTGGCATTGATGGTTGTATGGTGGTATTAGGGTTTGCATGGTTGAATTTAGGGTTTCACGTGGAATTTTAGGGTTTGCATGAAAAAGGTTTAAAGGTTTGCATGGGGAGATTAATGTCTGCATGGGTATGAAATTTATGTGTGGAAAGTTGATTTGGGATGTAAGGAAGGTAATGTAAGTGTTATTTGGGTGTTGGAACACTTGGGATGAAAAATAGTACGTAGGACATTATAAAGGTATGCAGGAGAATGAATTAGGGTTCAGAGTGATTAACTATGGGTTGTTGTGATTAACTAGGGTTGGAATGGATAATTATGGTTTTTATGGTTAAATAGGGTTTGGAGTGGTTAACTATGGTTTTTTGTGGTTAATTAGGGTTTGTTGTGGCTGCTTAGGGTCTTTTTGTTATTGTGCGTATTTGGTGATTGATACAGGAGCATCCATTGAACATAATGATTGTCATATTCATTCTAATCCTCAAGGTAAGGAAGATGATTTAGCTTTTATAATATTGGAGCCTATCATGTTAAATATTCTTGATAATTCTAATATTCTTGACATTAAAAAACATTCAAGTTATTCTTGTAGGTATGTTACATATTTTCAAGAAGATGATGTTCATACACATTGATGTGTACAAGTATTCCACGGCATGCAAGACTATAACATACATGGGATGATACATTACAACAAGAGATAGAGTGATGATATTCATTATTTTTATAAACTTGTTGTAAACCCTAACCCTAAGTATATTTTATGTAAGTTAGGGTATGGCTATAATTTCATGTATGTATCTTAGTCTATTGTATAGCTTTGTAATATTAACCCTTAGTATCATTTAACCAATGATATTATGCTTTGGATTAAGGTTAATATGGGCTTAATTCAACCATGATTAATGGGCTGAATTAAGAAGGAAAACTCAGCTGGTTTAAGCTAGCTCACCACCGAGTCTCCCTTCTCTTATATATACCTTTTGTGCACAACATTTGTATTCAGAATTGAGTAGAATGAATAATAATAAATTTGATAAAAATTTGAGCAAGAGAGATAAAGTCTAATCCTCCCTTTTGGGTCTGTATTGAGCAAGGAAAATCCGGGATTAGTCCTTCCTCAAATGTGTCGAACACCTTCAGATCTACTGAAACACCTTCATCTTGTAACATCAATTTCTTCATCTATAATCCACCAAATCACTTCATTAGTTTTTCATTATATCGTGGGTGACAGCTTCTAATACAAATTTTGATCCAACCTTACGTTACTTTGATAAAAACCACAACATTTTTGGTATCAAAGCTTCATTTGTTGGAAGTTGATTTCTGTCGACCTGAAATTGTGGTGTGTTCTTTCACCAAGAACTCCACGGATACTCCACCATTTCTTGAAATTCTTGATTCTTGATGAACTTATTTAAGTTTTCTTGAATTTCTTGCAATCTTGCAACGATCTTGTTGCATTTTCCCTCAACTTTTCACATAAAATACCAACAGAGTTCGAATTTCAGCAGCACCAGTTTAGTTCGTCTGGTTGCAACGATCGTGTGTGCATCTTCAGCACTTGATTTCTATTGTATTCTACTATATATTAGTGTATGATCAAGTTTATGACAACCCCCTTCAAGTTCTCTTCGTGCAAGCAAGAAGAAAAGCTTCAAAGTGTTCGACATCCCTGGACAGTTCTCAATTGCCCGAAACAGACTTGGAACTTGCAGGCCGTGTATTCGATTCATTTCTCATCAATTTATCTCAAGAAATTAGTCCATCTTCTACCTCTGGATGTCCTCTACATTTACTATGAAGACTTCAATACGAATCTCCCACTGGAAGACAATTTTTGTTGAAAATACAGAAACATGTTCTATGATTTTATGTGAAGCCCGAAACTGACCTGGAACTTGCAGGCCGTGTATTCAACTCATCTCTCATCAATTTCTATCAATAAAATAGTCCATCATCTACCTCTGGATCTTCTATACATTTTATATGAAGACTTCAACACAAAACGCCCACTGGAAGACACGATTTTATTGATAACACAGAAACATGTTCTATGATTTTATGTGAATCATTTTCACACCTATTATTACTAATCTTTCATTGTTTGTGTGTACCTGCGTGCAGTGGCTATTCTTGGGGCTTAAAGATATCCTTTGTGCCTAGATAAATATTTCAGGTAGTGTTTGATATTTTCTTTAGAATTAGAAATTGGTTTGTGCTTTGTTTGGTTGTAGGCAAAACAAATTCAGCACCTACATTTGTGGAAGATATATTGTGTGCATCAAGAAAGGTTGTGTGTCAACCTTCACCATGGCTAGTGAAGAGGTGCATGCCCTGTTTGATTCCATAAAAAGCCTCACCAAATGCATGGATGCCCAACTATAGACTCAAAACACACTACAACATCAACTCCAAAGTGTAGAAGAAAAGTTGGTCGACCAAGAGAAGTATAAACCATGGCAACCTCGAATGGAAACCACACATGATAGTGTGGAAGGGAGAATGAAGCCGGTTTACCATGCCAAGAATGGACGTGGACCTTTCAATATTTCTCATCATGAAGATGGAGAAGAGGAGGCAAATTCTTTTGGCTCAAGCAATCAAAGAAGAGCACCTACATTCCATGTAAGAAATCCACACCATGAAGATCAAGGTATTAAACTTGAACTTCCTGAATTTATGGTGATTTGAATGTGGAGTCATTTTTTGAATGGTTGCATGATATTGAAGCTATTTTTGAGTTTAGAGAATATGATGATGATAGAAAGTGCAAATTAGCTACTCTAAAGTTCAAAAAGTTTGCTCGAATTTGGTATGGTAACTTAAAGCGAACTAGGGAAAGACAAGAGAAGTCTAAAATCAAATCTTGGGAAAAACTTAAAAAGCACTTAAGAAAGAAATTTGTGCCTAGAGACTATGAACAAGATATGTATGTTAAAATGACTACTCTAAGGCAAGGCTTATTTAGTGTAGAAGAATACACTAGAGAGTTTGAAAGACTAGCCCTTATTTGTGATGTTCATGAAAGAAAGGAACAAAGATGTGCTAGATACTTAGGTGGCTTGAATAACTTAATAAGAGACAAGATTGATATGTACTCTTATGACTCTCTTGATGACTTGATAAAATTGGCTATGAAGATTGAAAGACAAACCAAGACAACTAAATCCTATGTAAGTCTAATGCTTCTACTTCGACTAAACCCTATTCTAACACCTTTACACCTAAATCAACATTTTCATATGATAAAAAGAATAACAAAGATGATAAAGGTAAAAATAAGGTGGTTGAAATGGCTAAAAAACAATGTTTTAAATGTAAAGGATATGGACATTTTTCTAAAGATTGTCCTAACCAAAGAGACTTAACCTTACATGAAATAGAAAACATGGAACCATGTAGTGATGATGAATTAGAAGTTGAATATCCTAATGAAATATTAACTATGGAAGAAGAAGAAGGAGACCCCTGCTTTGTAATTCAAGGAGTCTTGCAAATACAACCTAGTATTACACCTACTCAAAGAGAAAAGATTTTTAAAACTAAGTGTAAAATAGGTGATATAGGTTATAGACTCATAATTGATAGTGGTTCATGTACTAATGTTCCTAGTGAGGTAATGGTTAAGAAACTTGGTTTGGAAACTACTAATCATCCTAAACCCTATTCTTTACAATGGTTAAACAAGGATAAAGAAGCTAAAGTAAACAAAAGAGCTTTAATCACATTTTCTATTAGAGACTATCATGATGAAGTTCTATGTGATGTTTTACCTATGGATGCTTGTGGATTACTTTTGGTTAGACCATGTCAATTTGATAGAAAAGCAACTCATGATGGGTTAACTAATGAATATGTGGTGAAAAAGGAAAAACAATTGTATAGGCTCAAACCTTCTTTATATGATCATATGCCCTTGAGTGATGATAAAAAGAAATTATTTTTACATGAAAAGGCTATGGACAAATGTATAAAAGAAGAAGGAATTTGTTATGCTATAGTTTCTAAAGATTCTAAACCTGAAAAACAAAAACTTAAAGATCCTAATTTGATTAAGTTGCTTGATGAGTATACTGATGTATTTCCTGATGACTTACCTCCTGGATTACCACCTAAAAGAGGTATAGAACATGCTATTGATCTTGTTCCTGGTATGCCTATCCCTAATAAACCGGCTTATAGATATAACCCAGAAGAAGCTAAGGAATTAAAAAAACAAATACAAGATCTTATGGATAAAGGATTTGTCAAAGAAAATATGAGTTTTTGTATAATTCATCCAAATACTGCTTATGTCAAGTTAATGACTTATTTTTGGAAAACTTTATGGAATATGCTTAGTGTGTATGGTGTGAATCCTAAAATTCCTATTAACATGATTCTATTGAAAAAGGGTGAATTGAAAAATTATGAGGCTAAAGAGAGAATAAAAGTTTTTCAACAACTTCATGAGAAAATCAAAAATCATATTGAAAAATCTAATGCCAAGTATAAAGCTCAAGCGAATAAGCATAGAAACTCTTATGTGTTTTCTCCTGGTGACTTAGTTTGGTTATATTTACGTAAAGAGAGATTTCCTAATTTATGTAAAAACAAGCTAATGCCAAGAGCCGATGGTCCATTTAAAATAATTAGGAAGTTTGGAGATAATGCTTATGAACTTGAACTTCCAGATTCTTATGGTGGAATTTCAAGAAATTTTAATGTTGGTGATTTGTCTCCTTATTATTCTGATGAAAATTTGAGGACAAATTCTTCTCAACTTGGGGAGTATGATGCAGGAGCATCCATTGAACATAATGATTGTCATATTCATTCTAATACTCAAGTTAAGGAAGATGATTTAGCTTTCATAATATTGAAGCCTATCATGTTAAATATTCTTGATAATACTAATATGCTTGACATTGAAAAACATTCAAGTTATTCTTGTAGGTATGTTACATATTTGCAAGAAGATAATGTTCATACACATTGATGTGTACAAGTATTCCAAGGAATGCAAGACCATAACATACATGGGATGATACATTACAAAAAGAGATAGAGTGATGATATTCATTATTTTTATAAACTTGTTGTAAACCCTAACCCTAAGTATATTTTATGTAAGTTAGGGTATGGCTATAATTTCATGTATGTATCTTAGTCTATTGTATAGCTTTGTAATATTAATCCTTAGTATCATTTAACCAATGATATTGTGCTTTGGATTAAGGTTAATATGGGCTTAATTCAACCATGATTAATGGGCTATATCAAGAAGGAAAAATCGGCTAGTTTAAGCTAGCTCACCACCGAGTCTCCCTTCTCCTATATTTACCTTTTGTGCACAACATTTGTATGCAGAATTGAGTAGAATGAATAATAAGAATTTTGATAAAACTTTGAGCAAGAGAGCTAAAGTCTAATCCTCCCTTTTGGGTCTGTATTGAGCAAGGAAAATCTGGGATTAATCCTTCCTCAAATCTATCTTCAACACGACACATTTTAACACCGTCAAATCTGCTGAAACACCTTCAAATGTGCTGAAAGACCTTCATCTTGTAACATCAATTTCTTCATCTATAATCCACCAAATCACTTCATTCTTTTTGCATTATATCGTGGGTGACAGCTTCTAATACAAATTTTGATCCAACCTTTTGTTACTTTGATAAAAACCACATCAGTGATTGAAGTGTAATTATGATTGTGGAATTTATGAATTGTGATGTGTGAAGTGTAAATGGAATGATTCATGCATATACAAAATGAAAGCTTCTAAATAAGATACTTAAAACATTAGTCACGTAAAGTGGAAGATGTTGAGCCGGGCCCAGACCGATCCACCGGCATAATAGTGGTGGGGAATGTTTCCCTCGCGACCGATCCACCAAGAAAATAGTGGCAGGGCATGTACCCTCACGACCAATCCACCGGCTATAATAGTGGGGGATCCCGAGCTCAACAAATCAAATGATATATGTTGTTAATACATGGAAAAGATACTAATTACTTACAGTGGAACACCGTACGAGAAGGGGCCAGACCGATCCACCAATATATAATAGTGGCAGGGTATGTTACCCTTGCGACCGATCCACCGGCTAAAATAGTGGCAGGGTATGTTATCCTTGAGACTGATCCACCGGATAAAATAGTGGGGTTCCCGTACTCATATGAACTTGATAAAATGTATGGTGTGAAATGAGTTCTGATCATAGATTAATTAAGTAATTAATCCGGACTATAAATGGGCCTTTGTACTTTTACCGGAATTGTTCATATGCCTTTATGTTGTTATGTTGGATTATTCCCTTTTATTATTCTGCATGGATTATGTGCTTAAGTGTTGGCCTTAGTGCTCGGTTACCTTACTCAGTACGTAGCGTATTGATCACCCTTTTCATGGGTGTTTCTCATTCCCTCGAGTAGTATGCCCTTCTGACTTTGTGCAGGTGGGCGAGACATCAGTCGGGGTTGTGTGTTGAGCTTGTTTTGGCTCAAAGTTCAAGATTAGTGTGGTCGGATCCACTCTTCTTGTTATCTTATTTATTTTTATTATTTCTTTTGTATCAAATTTATCCTCTTTGACTTCGTACTCTGATTTTTAACGTATGATCTTTTGAGTTCTTTTATGAACTGTTGGTCGAGTTTAATGTAAATCTTTTCTTTAGCCTTAGCACTTGGTACTGAATCGGTCGGAGAGAACTGATTTGGTACTAAGTGTGGTGGTAACATCGCCTAAATTCATGGGTTTTAAATTAAGTATTTTAATTACTTCCGCTATAAAAAAAGTAGTGAATTTTGGGGTAATACAATTATAAACAATGTAAATAACCTCACATATTACTAAAATAAGTGACCAGAAGTATAGAATAAAAGGGTATAAAATATATAAAAATATAAATTTATCAACCATCATAACCCTTAAATAACCCTAACCAATCCATAAAACCACCCAAACCATAAGTACATATTCCTACACACATTACTGTTACGCATGAGTCAGTAGATTATACTACTAAATGTTTATAAATGTAAATAGATTCTATTTAATAGCTAGATGGATAATTAGGATGCTAACAACAATGCTAACACTAGTGCAATTAAACATGTAGAAAATTAGGATTGGAGTTTTAGGGAGTGGGCATCACAAATCACTAAATACTTGCAACCCATAGTAGATCATAGCTTACCAAGCTCAAAGGATGTCAACCCTCTTAGTATCACTAGGTTTCACTCTAGGTGAAATATGCTCTTAGGTTTAGTGAGTGATTGTTATGTTGTAAATGCATTTGGTTCTTGTGTTTACTCTAAGATTCTTCTATATTTGGTGATTATATGTACGTATGTTGATAACTTATTAATTCTTGGCAATAATGTGATTGTAATACCTTAATTTTAGAAACACTAATTATAAACTGGAAATTATGTGTAATTAGATATAATAATTCTTGTAGGGTATTTCATATTAAATATATTATTTATACTTGTATTATTATGGCATGTTAGATATAAATTTTATTAGATTAAAATTTAACAAAGATAAGATTATTAAATTTAATCCAAATTTATATCCTAACTGATATTGAATAAGCCTAATTCTGATAACCAAATGTTTTTACCCTAGTTATTTTCCTAAATTCTTACCCCTACCATATACTAGATTTTTAACCTTACCTTACTCCTTATGCCTCGGTGTAATCTCTTCCATACCATAACCCTTGCACATCTCCCTCTCCCCTATGTTCCTATGCATGTTTTCCTCTCCCACATCTTGTTTGACTCTCCCCTTCATGCCACCATCCATTTAAGCATTATCCTCTCAATTTTGTGTCATGCATTACCCCCGGGTCAAGCATGCATTTCTTCTCCTTTTCTTCCGACTCCTTCAAGCAAGAAAACCTCTTCATTCTCCGTTATTGCTCTTATTGTATGTTCTCATCTTCACCATCTTTATTTCCATTGTATTTCACCACTACTCTTTCTCCCCTAGCAATGTCCATCACCATTGTTCTCCCTCCCCAAGCTTTGGCCTTTTCCAGTAAAGAAACCCTTCTAACAATGCACAAAACCTCCGATCATCCCCTTCATCTCTAGAAATTTGTGCCGAAAACCACCCCCTTGTTGCACCTAAACCGATCGTTCCTCCCTCCTTGTCTTCAGCTAAATTCACTAAAGAACCCCTAGCACCAGCCAAAGTTGACATCGATCACCTCCCTCCTTCGACAACTTCCTTCCTTCCTCCTTAGTTTTGTGGGTTTTTTTTATGTTCTTGCTACCTTATTTGTCTAGTTAGTTCCTTTTTTAGTTGGGTTGGTTAATTTTATATTAGTATTGTGTTATATTAAATGTTAATACATGTATTATTAGGTGTTAATTTCTCAAGTAATCGTTGAGGATCTTGGAGAGGATGGTCTTTTGTACTTTTTGTGTAGCTAGACTTATGTAAATTTAATCACTCACAAGGTGGTAGAAATTATGTGTGAGCATGTTGGGATTGTTTAGATTTAGAATCATGGTAGGGTTTTATATTTTTTGAGTATGATGACATGCAAGTCAAGATGATATTATGCTAAATAAATGATATATACGAGTGTTGCTAAGTTAAGCTCTATACATGAGTACCATGTTAAATGATTTACGTATGCATGTGTAGAGTTTTGTTAGGGTTTGTAACCTTATAACATTATGATGCAAATAACATGATATAACTCACCCTAATAAATGTTGTATCATGCTATAAAATGCATGCACATGCTACGTGGAATATAATAAACATTAGAAACACATGATTAGGGTTTGTACACCTAACTTACTAAATCTATGAAAAGTAGAAAATATGTGAAGTATTGCTTGTTTACTAAAATAATGTCAATTATTACCTTTTATTCATTTCATGACAAGTTCTCATAATAATAATGTTTGGTTTGAAAATGGATAATAATGATGAAATTAGGGGTTTAAGGGTATTTTGGTCAGTTTGACCTAATGTAGCTATTGTGAATAGTTAAATGTAGGATGTCCTTAGACTTTGGATAGGTTGATCTTAGCATTGACTTTGATATAAAATGATGAAATTAGGGAGTACTCTAATAATTTGAAAATAAAGGAGAATGGTTACCTATGAAAATGAGAACTGTTATGCAATATGTGTTATTTGTGATCACCTCATAAAATATTGATACTCAAAGTACCTCAAGTTTGGGAATGATTGCTCTCTAGGGTTATCTACCCTAGAGATAAGGTGTGGCTCTCATTTGAGTTTGGTACTTTAGTGTATAGTTGTACCCTAGTAAGGCCCTGGTATACTCTATAGGTGACCTATTTCCTCTATAGGGGATATCAATACTTAAGGATTAGATGACCAAGGTTGGAGGATATTGTGTTGCTGCCAGTATGACCAGGCATATCATAGTCTTCTTGAGTTCTAGAATAAGGATATTATGTGGCCTTCGCACATCAATATGATCAAGTGTACCTTAATATCCCTAGGTTGATTATATCCCCTCGAATAAGATAAATAATAAAGAAGAATTTGTTGATGGCCTTTGTATGGATTTGATTGATGGTTCAATAGCTACCTCAGCGCACTATCTTGGTAATTAGAATTGAGTTGATGAGTC
Source organism: Tamarix chinensis (assembly GCA_030549775.1). Lineage (NCBI taxonomy): Eukaryota > Viridiplantae > Streptophyta > Magnoliopsida > Caryophyllales > Tamaricaceae > Tamarix > Tamarix chinensis. The sequence goes on from CM060181.1 coordinate 84,875,353, forward strand.
TTTTGTGGTTATTGTTTTGATATGGCTATTTTGTAAAATAAGATGATTTGAATTGGTTAATTATGATTTACTGTTGAGCATGAAAATTGATGTTATATATATATATATTGTCCTAAAATTTTTATATATTATTATGGCATGTGTTTTATATTTTAAGCATGTTTTGGTTTATTATGTGATCATGTGAAATGTGAGCATGCTACCTCTTGTGAGGTATTGTGAGTTATCAGTACAAGGAAGCTATACTAATACTACTTTTAGAGATAACTATGTGAATGGCATGGAGTGGTTCAAGGCATAAAATAGAGGTAAGGATAAGTTGAGCCCTTGGGAAGAGGTCCCATTCTAGGAATGAGCTTATGGGTCTAAGAGTTAGAAAAAACTAGTTTTGTACCTTCATGTACTATTTTTGATGTGATTGGTTTTCCTTTGGACTCTTATGTCCCTTGATGCATTTTGATTTTCACTATTGTACGAAGCATATTTTCCATAGCTCATATTTATGTATTGTCTCTTAATTTCATTGTTTTATTCTAGTTATGTTTTGTTTTGAGCCATAGCACGTGGCATAAAAAGGTGAAGGAAATGGACTTATGTTAAGTATGGTAGTAACACTCATTATTTTGGTAATTAATACTTCCAAAAAATGAAAATTTTAAGTAGTAAAATTTAGGGTGTTACAATGATTGTGGTTAACATGACCAAACCATCTTTTTTTTCTCTTGTTTTGATATGAAATATTTTGGAGAATTTGATGTAATTATTGGTATTAAAATAAGAAAAAAATGAGAATATATTCTCCTTAAATTAGTCACACTATGATGATAAAATATTTAAAAGGTTTGATTATCATGATGAAAAGCCTATGAACACTCTCTATGACCCTAGAATTAGTGTAATGTTCCTCATAAACTATACTAGACATAGCATATCCTATTTTGTGAGTAAACTATTAAGTATACTTATAACCTAGGTAATGATCATTGGACCACAATTCATCATTTATTTAGATACCTTAAGGGTACTAAGAATTGGTTCTTGTATTCTAGTAACTTTGTTTTTGTGCTATAAGGATCAATATATACTAACTAGAATTTAAATAATGACAATTCCAATTCCATGAGTGGTTTTATGTTTACTTTAGGTAGAAGAGCTATTTCTTGGAAGTGTGATAAGTAGACATGACATGTATAGGCCACTCTACTATGGAGTTCAAGTTTATTTCCCTTGAGTTAGTTGGTCATGAGGCAAAGTGTTTGAGCAGTCTATTGGCAGATGTACCTTTGTGGAGGAAATCTTGTGTGTCGATTTTCTTCTATTATGGTTCACGGTAATTTATTTATAATTCCAAGAACAGTATGTATAATGGTAAGGAGAGACACATTTGTGTGAGACACAATATTATGAAACATCTATTAAGGAATGGTGTGATTTTCTTAGAATTTTTCATATTAGATAGAAATCTAGTGGATCCCCCTATAAATGTTCTAATGAGGAAAGCTATCCTTGAATTGTCAAAGGTTAAGGGGTTTAAGCATTTAATTTGAGGAAATTATGGTAGATAGTGTATGATTACTTAATAACAATACATTACTATCCCAATAGTGTTTGGTAGTGAATTTTTTGGACAAGTTATGTTTATGCTCTTAATGAATTCATATCCCTAATATTGGGTGGTCCTTGTGATATAGATTTGATGAAATCATTGGTTTATTTTTATGATATTGAGAATTCTTATGCTCTTAGTCCATATCCTTGGTTGGTGGTATTTATGAGACATATTTGATGGATTTACCTAAATGAGTGTGAAGGTAGGTCGTCTTCTACGAAAGATTAAGGTTGTTTTTTTAGAATACTCATGAGTACTTAAGTGGTGTGTGTGTGTGTAGTCATTAATGGTGATTTTTTATATATCGCAAAGATTGCATAATTTGATATAAGACATGGGTTGTGGGGGTTTCAATTGAATTCAAGGTAGTTCATTATTCGTTTACTCCCTAAACATAATTATTTTCTGACTTCATTATGTATTAGTTAAATTCTTGTGACATTGATACTTAAGTGCTACATCTCCTTTTCCTAGTTGATTTTTGTGTTTTCTTTCAGTTTTTCCATTGATGGACGATTTTTGGGATCAATGGCAAACCAGTTGGTTTTTCCTTATACAAAACCCTTAGCACATCAGCCGGATGTAGTTTTTTTGCATGAGTTTATATATCCATTCCCATGGTCTCGTGTTTGATATTGAATTTTTGGGTCATTTTGTGTGGGTTATGGGCTAGAATATATACTGCACATATTTAATGATGTGGAAGATCATCACTAAACAATATTCAACATTTCTAGAAACTTTTTCTATAAGCCTCAGTTATTGCAAACTCTTCAAAGCTTCAATTGATGTAGAAGTTGATAAGGAATGTTGAATAACACTTGGAAGTTGGCAAATATCTAATCCTAATATCTTAAGCCTTTTAAAGAGAAATATTCTATTTCTCAACACAATACTCTCTACTAATCTCCCAAGCTCTCAATTGAAGAAGGAGATAAGAAGAAGAAGAAACACACATGGCGTGTGTCGTTCTCTCTTTCAAAATATTTTCATTAATGAACTCAACATGCTGAGATCATGGCATACAAGCCTTATACATACGTGCACCCATGCAGGCCCCCTTCATTAATAAGCCCACCATTATTCCCTTATTTATGAAATTAACCTCCTAATTCATGGTACAAGCATACATAAAAGAGTTATAATTAACAATTAAAAAGTATTACAAAGTATACAACAAAATAACAAAGCTACACAAACTTTAATCATGTAATACATGGATTTAATATATATAATCAAACTTTATTTCTTGTAGGCTTGTTATTCCATGCACTTTGTAATCCTTTTATTTCCATTTTCATTGTCTTGTACATTAAAGATCTTCAACATCATTAACTTCTTGGAAATATATATAATACATGCAAGAATTACTTGGCACAACATTAGAAGCATAAGAGTTTTCAAGCACAATGGGTTCCATCTCCAAATATGCTAATTTTTCATGTTCTTCATCCTTTGAAGAATAAGAATGAGAGTGATCTATAGATGCTCATGCATCATTCTCCCCTTGTAAAGATTTTACCTTCAAATTAGAATCACTATAGTAAGTAGATAAGTTATAAATATTGAAAGTCCTTGATACTCCTCTATACTGTTTAGGTAATTCAAGTTTATATGCATTATTTCCAAATTTTCTTAAGATTTTGAAAGGCCCATCAAATTTTGGCATTAGTTTATTCTTTCTTAAGTTTGGAAATCTTTCTTTTCTCAAATGAAACCATACCAAATCTTCTAGTTTAAACACTTTTTGAATTTTGTTTTTATTTGCCTGAACTTGGTATTTAGCATTAGATTTTTTAATGTTATCTTTAATTTGTTAAAGAAGTTTTTTTAAAAGAATTTGATTCTTTCCTTGACATCATAAATATTTATATCTCATCTTTTAAATAACAACATATCAATGGGTAGATAAGTATTAACTCCATAAACAACCTTAAAAGGACTCAAATAAGTTGTACTAGAAGAAATCTTATTATATGCAAATTCAGCATATGCAAGCTTTATATTCCAATAATTAGTGCTCTTATTCACTAACCATCATAGAAAAGTACCTAAAGTTTTATTAGTAACTTTGGTTTGACCATTTGTTTGTGGATGATGTGAAGTCCTAAGCAACAAGTTAGCACCTAACATATGCCAAGATATCTTCCAAAAGTAGCTCAAGAATTGAACATCTCAAGATGATACTATACTACTTTGGGAACTCTATGTAACCTTATTATTTCTTAGAAATATAAGTTTGATACATGTGTTGTATTATTAGTCTTGTTGTAATGTCTAAAATATAACATTTTTTAAAATTAATCTCATACCACAAGAATAAAATAATTACCCCTTTGCGTCCTTGGTAAATCCAAAATGAAATCCATGCTAACACTTTTCCAAGGTTGATTAGGAACTGGTAAGGAGTATACAAACCCTTATAGAAGAAACTTGTACATTTTTGACAATTCATGTATCTTCTAATAATATCTTACACTAATTTTAGCATATGTAGCTGGTGGAAGTTTTCTTATAGTATTTCTATGGGCTTCTGAACTTCAAAATGACCATCTACACACAACTTATTAAATGTGAAGAGATAGCCATTTTGTAGTAAATAATTACCACAACTAATTTATATTTTCATGCATTATAGATGTCAAAAAATATTCATCTTTATCATTTAGTTCCTTTAACATAATAATTTAACATACAACATAACTAATATTATGGATCTTTTAGACAAAGCTTCTACCGCTAAATTTTTTTACAATTAAAATGCATGATAGAAAACAAGAAGGATTATAAGAAACTAACCTATTTTACATACCTCAGACTAATCTTCTTTTTCCCATGTAAATATTTTAAACTCTCATGGTCTGAATGTAAATTAAATGGATTAGATCTTAAATAATAGCTCCATGTTTCTAGAAATCTTATGATGGTATAGAACTCTTTGTCATATGTTTAATAGTTTAATCTCGCTCCATTTAATTTCTCACTCAAAAATGAAATAGCTCTTCTTCTTCTTTATGTGAGAGTAATGAGTCAATACATATGCACCAAGAACCACCCTTTTAAGGATAAGTAATGTAGGCACACAAATGGACTCATGCTTTTCCTCACGTACCCTTTTCCTACGAGCTCTTGAATTTTTTTTCTAACTCCTTAGCCTCCTATAGATTACATCGATATGCAGACCTATTAGGTAAGGATACACTAGGAATCAAATCTATGGCATGTTCTATTCCTCTCTTAGGTGGAAAAGTAGGTGGTAATTCATTAGGAAAAACATCATTATACTCATCAAGGACTTTATCTAATTGAGGATTATCATTATTTCTCTCCCCTTGTAGAGATTCATTTATAACCTTAGCATAACAACTCCCTTCTTCTCAAATACATTTGAACAGAGCCTTTTCATGCAAGAATAAACTCTTTTTTATTCTTAACTATGCTCTCATTAGTACGTTTAGAAGGTTTAAGTGTATGCTTCTTCTTAGCCTTCTCAACTAGATATTCATTAGTAATACCATTATGACTAACATTTCTATCATACCGCCATGATCTATCTAATAATATTTTACATGCATCCATAGGTAAAATATCGCATAACACATCATCATAATAGTTACCAATTTTGAACGATAATAGGTTTTTTTTATTACCTTGACTCCCTTGTCCTTATTTAACCATTGAAGAGAATAAGGCTTTGGATGTGGTGTGGTTTTCAACCCCAAATCCTTAACCATCCTTTCATTGACTACATTCATACAAGATCCACTGTCGACAATAATATGATAAACCATATCTCCTACGCTTCCTTTTGTCTTAAATATCTTCTCCCTTTAATTAGGTTTCTTAGTAGCTTGTACTTGAAGTAATCTCTCTAAGATATAGAAATCACTCTCTTATTTCTTAGATTCACTAGATATTTCTTCAAAAGGCTCAAATTTAAAAGCTTCCTCACATGTCTCCATGGCTTTAATTTTTCGTAAAGATAATACCCTTTGATTGGGACATTCGCAAGTGAAGTGTCCATACCCTTGAAATTTGAAACATTACCTATTAGAGACTTTATTCACTTTATTTTTTTCTTTCTCCTCTCTAGTAATTCCTTTTTTTTATCAAGATCTGTAGAAGCTGAACTACTAGCTCCAAATTTTGTAGCTTGAGTACTTAAGTAGTAATTTGTAGATGGAGTACTTTGTTTAATATGAGGCTTGGTTGATTTAATCTATTTTTCAAATCTTAGGAAAATTTTAATCATGTCATCTAAAGAATCATATAGACAAGTTTCTACCTTGTTTCGAATCATCATGTTAAGGTGCCTAAAAATCTAGCACAAGTCAATTCTTTCCTTTCATGGATATCACATACAAGTGCCAATCTTTTGAAATTCCTAACATATTCTTCGAAGTCCCTGCCTAAGAGTAGTTAATTTAATATAGTTATATTTTTCATTCTCTTTAAGGATAAATTTATTTCTTAGATTCTTTTTAACTTTCTCCCAAGATTTTATCTTTGATTTACCCTCTCGTTCCCGAGTCCTCTTTTGATTATCATACCATATTCTAGTAAATTTCTTAAACTTAAGAGTAGCTAGTTTACATTTTTTTTCATCTTGATAATCTTTAAATTCAAAGATAGTCTCCACTTCATGTAACCACTCAAGAAATAAGTCTACATTAAGCCTACCATCAAAATCGGGAAGATCAAGCTTAATGCATTTATCTTCTTTTGTATGATACTTTGGTTGATGTTCATGGAGCTTTCCATTACTTCTACCCCCTATGGACTCTTCATCATGGTCTATTCTTGAATTTAAATATCTTCCCTTAGTTGGATTATTTGACTTTATATCACTTCTTAATTAATATGTATAGAACTCTATGTTCTTAGACATTTTGAACCAAATCTTGTTTAGCAAACCTATACTCTAACTTTTTTAGTTAAGTTTTATTATAGGTATTTGTCTAAGTTGAGAAGTAGTGGCATCTAAATTTTTTGAAAGTTTTTTAATAGCTTCAAACATGGCATAGAAATTGTGTTCCCCTTCCATGATTCAACTATTACAATTCTAGACACTTAGATTCCACTAGGTTTTGTTTAGATTGATTATACCCGAGATACTTAATCCTACAAGGTAAGTCTTTTTCAATTTTTATACACCAAATTTTTATTTCAATGAGTCCAATATACACTAAGAAAGAAATCTATAAATCATACGGCAAAAAAATTTCACAAAACACTTTGTAGTTGAGTTTGTTCTTACATTTTGAACTAAATCTTGTTCAGCTAACCTAGGCTCTAACTTTTGTAGTTGAGTTTTTTATGTAGGTATTTTTCTAAGTTGAGCAGTACTGGAATCTAAATTTTTTGAAATTTTTTGAATAGCTTCAAACATGGCTTGAAAATTCTGTTTCCCTTCCATGATTCAACAATTACAATTCTAGACACTTAGATTCCACTAGGTTTTGTTTAGATTGATTATACCCAAGATACTTACTCATACAAGGTAAGTCTTTTTCGATTGTTGTACACCAAATTTTGAGTTCAATGAGTCCAATACACACTAAGAAAGAAAGCTACAAATCATACAGCCAAAAAAATTTCACAAAACACTTATCTTACTAAAGTCTTGACGTAGAATTTAGTAAGTTTCAAAACCTTAGTTTAAAACTTTCTCAAAAATGTTATGCCAGTGTTGAGCCTATTTAGCATAAGATCATGTAGGATAAGAACTATATCAATCTGTACTATCCGTACAGAATAATGCCTTCAATATTCAAACACCAAAGCAATAAAAAACACAAGGAAATTTCTCAAAACATATGCACACATACTTGACCACACATTACAACCAAGCATTCTCCAAATTCAAGCATGCTTATTTATACCTAATATCTACTCATAATCACCAACGTGATTATATAGCATCAAAGGCAAGTAACTCATGCAAATTTTTATGCAAAACACAAACTCAAAACATTTTTAAAAACCACATATAGTATGCATAATTTAGCACACACCACACACATTGAATTTTCAAAAAAAAACTAATTCGAATCCTTCATGTAAGAAAAACCAAGATCCTAACAAGAACCATGCAATATTGTCTTGATTATAGGCAAGGAAACTTAAAACACAAGAAAATTTCAAAGAATTCAAAAATACTACATCAATATTCGAAGAACTCAAGCAAGAAGATCAAGAATCTTATAAGAACTCCCAAGCTAGCATAGGTTGATGTCGATTTCTACAATGAACTTTGCACTTGAGTAGGAACCACTTATAGTAAATATTTGATACCAATTTTGATATGGAGGATCATCACCAAACAATATTCAACATTTCACTATTTTTTTCTATAAGACTCAAGTGTTTCAAACTCTTCAAATCTTTGATTGATGTAGAAGTTCATAAGTAATGTCAAATAACACTTGGAAGGTGGAAAATACCTAATTCTAAGATCTAAATCTTTCTAAAGATAAATCATTTACTTCTCAATAGAATACTCTCTACTACTCTCCAAATCTCTCAATTGAAGAAGGAGAAGAGAAGAAGAAGAAGAAACAAAAATGGCTTGTGTTCTTATCTCTTTCTAAATATTTTCATTAATGAACTCAACATGATGAGATCAAGGTGTACAAGCCTTATATATAGAGGCACCCATGTAGACCCCTTTCATTAACAAGCTCACCATTTGGCACTTATTAATGAAATTAACCTCCTAATGCATGATACAAGCATATATTAAAAGAGTTATAATGATAATTTACAAGTATTACAAAGTATACAACAACAAAAAAAACAAAGCTACACAAACTTTAACCATGTAATACATAGATTTAACATATGTAATCCAACTTTGTGTCTTGTAGCCTTTTTCTTCCATGCACTTTGTAATCATTTTAATGCCATTGTCATTGTCTTTTTCATCAAAGATATTCAATAGCATAAACTTCTTGCAAACATATACAATACCTGTAAGAATTACTTGGCACAACATTAGAAGCATAAGAATTTTCATGCACATTGGGTTCCATGTCCAAATATGCTAATTTTTCTTGTTCTTTATCCTTTGAAGAATAAGATTGAGAGTGATCTAGAGATGTTCTTACATCACACATACGCACATCACCACCAGTCAAGGTGGCCTAGATTAGGTGTGGGTGGGTCATATATCCGGGCATGCCCGTCTTTCTCTTTGCTTAATATTTTTTAAAATAATTTTCTCTTCTTTGTCTCAGTCTTCCTTTATTGTTCCAATTTTCATGCAACTTACGAATGTTTTCAAAATGTTATCGGTCATGCAACAAATCTTCAAGGAAAGAGTGAGGAGTGGAATAGTTTTCTATTTCAGTTATTATTTTAAGGAATCCGGACTTTGTTAAATATTGTTAGAAATAATGTTCAGGACTGCTGAGCTAGAATTTTATTCTTTCTTTAATTTTTGATTTAGTCAATTTTGTTCCTATTCTCTTGTTCTTGCTGCTATTTTGCTGCTCTGTTATTTCCATTATCAATTGATCATGGCTTGAATGTAGGACCTTGATCGTAGGAGTTTGTTATGTATCAGCTCTATAAATTGAGTTGCAGTTATGAATAAATTATTCAAGCTTTTCATTCATCAATCTCTTCTTAAACACAAGCATTATCCTTTGTTATTTTTGTTGTTCAGAATCACTGCAACAACGAAAATTGGTATCAAAGCCTCTTGATTTAAAGGGATCTGTGTTGTAACCCATGGAGACAGAAGTAAGCTTCTCATCAATTGCTCCACCAGTGTTCAATGGTGACAATTACCAGTTTTGGGCAGTACGGATGGAGACATACTTAGAGGCTATGGATTTGTGGGAGGCAGTGGAAGAAGATTATGAAATCCCTGCACTTCCAAACAATCCCACCATGGCGCAGGTCAAATCACAGAAGGAGAAGAAGACAAAAAATCAAAGGCAAAGGCGTGCTTGTTTGCTGCAGTAGCATCCACCATTTTCACTCGAATCATGTCTCTGAAAACAGCAAAGGAGATATGGGAGTTTCTCAAGACTGAGTATGAAGGGGATGAAAGAATTCAAGGTATGCAAGTGTTGAACTTGATGCGTGATTTCGAGTTGCAGAAGATGAAGAAGACCGAATCCAACAAAGAGTACTTTGCCAGGCTGCTTAATATTGCAAGCCGAATCAGTTTACTTGGCTCATCCCTACTTGAGTCAAGAATTGTTCAAAAAATTCTTGTAACAATTCCTGAAATCTTTGAGGCTACAATTACATCCTTGGAAAAATACCAAGGATATGTCAAAAATTACTTTGACAGAAATGCTAAATGCATTACAAGCTCAGGAGCAAAGGAGGATCATGAGATAGGAAGATGAGATTGAAGGAGCTCTATTCGTCAAGCATAGAGGAAAAGGAAAGAATTACAAGAAGAATGGAAGCAGTCAAGCATCATCAAGTGATTCCAGGAATTTCAACAGGAGCAACACTAAAACTAAAAAAGGACGTTTTCCTCCATGTCAGCATTGTAAAAGGAGATCACATCCACATTTTAAGTGTTGGAGAAGACCAGAAGCTAAGTGCAACAAATGCAATCAAATGGGGCACGAGGCTGTCATCTAAAAAAACAAAATTCAACAGCATGGTGAAGAAGCTCAAATTTCTGATCAAGAAGAAGAAGATCAATTGTTTGTGGCCACTTGCATTTCCAGAAATGACTCAAGTGAAAGCTGGCTCATTGATAGTGGTTGCACCAACCACATGACACATGACATAAACATATTCAAGGAGCTAAAACAAACAACTTCAAAGGTTCGAATTGGAAATGGATAATACCTTGCTGTTGAAGGAAAGGGAATCGTGACAATCTTGACTTGCTCAGTTACTAAGTTCATCTCTGATGTATTGTATGTCCCTAGTATAAATTAAAATTTATTAAGTGTTGGTCAGCTTATTGAGAAGGGTTATAAAGTAGTATTTGAAAACAATTGCTGCTTGATGAAAGATGTGAATGGTCATGATATTTTCAAAATAATCATGAAAGGGAAGAGTTTCGCTCTAAATCCAGTGGAGGAGGAGCATACTACTTTCCCAATTAAAGAAAATATCACAGATATTTGGCACAAGAGGCTCGGGCACTATCATCATAGAGGGCTGATGCTTATGAAATCCAAGATGATGATTAAGGATTTCCTAGCACTTGATGATCACATATCCAGATGCATAACTTGTCACACTGGCAAGCTAAACAGGAAACCCTTTCCAGAAGCCACATGGAGAGCAACAAGGAAGTTGCAATTGATTCATACTGACATTGCGGGACCACAAAGGACATCTTCTCTAAATGGGAGTCTGTATTATGATGTCTTCATTGACGATTACAGCCGAATGTGCTGGATTTTCTTCTTGAAGCACAAGTCAGAGGTAGCACAGGTGTTCTGGAATTTCAAGGCCAAAGTTGAAAATGAAAGTGGCTACAAAATTCAATCCCTCAGATCAGACAATGGCAAGGAATACACTTCCAATGCCTTCAACATTTTTGTGAGGAGGCAGGCATTCATCCTTAGCTAACAACTCCGTATACTCCTCAGCAAAACAGAGTTAGTGAGAGGTGAAACAAGTTCATATTGGAAATGACAAGATGCTTGCTACATGAGAAGAATTTACCAAAGAAATTCTGGGCAGAGGCTGCAAACACTGTTGTGTTCCTGCAAAACCGACTCCCTACAAGAGCCTTGAAGGATCAAACACCCTTTGAGGCATGGTATGGTTACAAACCATCTCTAAATTTTCTTAAGGTATTTGGATGTTTGTGCTTCACCCTTGTTCCATAGGTTAAGAGGGATAAACTTGACAAGAAAGCACTTCCAGGCATTTTTATTGGCTACAACTTAGTTTCAAAGGCTTATAAGATTTTCCAGCCACAAACTAGAAAAATCGTTATAAGTAGAGATGTCCAATTCTTGGAAGATGAAGAATGGGACTGGAACGATGCAATCAAAGAAGATTCAGTCTCTCCAAAAGGCAATTATCTTGTTTCAAACATAGATGATCAAAGCATGGAAGATTGGGACATCAACATTACAGATGACACTCCTGTTAGAGGCACATGGTCACTCCTTGATGTGTATCAAAGGTGCAACATTGCTGTGTGTGAACCAGCAGACTTTGAAGAAGCCAAGCTAGATCAAAATTGGCTTGTTGCGATGAAGGAGGAGCTTCTCATGATCACGAGAAAAAACACGTGGGAGTTGGTTGATAGACCTCAAAATAGAAATGTAATTGGTGTAAAATGGGTGTATCAAACAAAACTCAACGCTGATGGCTCAATCAATAAGCTCAAAGCCAGGCTAGTGGTGAAGGGTTATGCACAAATCTTTGGCGTGGACTACTCAGACACGTTTGCACCGGTAGCAATACTTGACACTATCAGGCTGCTACTTGCCATTGCAGCACAACTGAATTGGAAGGTGTATCAAATGGACGTCAAGTCAGCGTTTTTAAATGGTGTTTTGTAGGAGGAGATCTATACTGAGCAACCAGAAGGCTTTACAAATGAAGGAGAGGAGGACAAAGTTTGTCTTCTTAAGAAGGCACTATATGGATTGAAGTAAGCTCCAAGAGCTTGGTACAACCGAATCGATGAACATTTGCAGCACTTGGGATTCACTAAAAGCCTCTCTGAATTGACTCTTTACATCAAGCAAAATGGTGATAACATCCTTATCATCTCACTTTACGTTGATGATTTGCTTGTAATAGGAAATAACAACAATAATGTGGAGACGTTTAAGAAAGAGATGATGAGTGTATTTGAGATGACAGATTTGGGTTTGATGTCCTTTTTTCTTGGAATGGAAGTTAAGCAAGCTGAATATGAAGTGTTCATATGTCAGAAGAAGTATGCCAAAGAAATCCTCAAAAAGTTCAAACTTGAAGATTGCAAAGCAGTAAGCACTCATATGAATCAAAAGGAGAAGCTATGTAAAGAAGATGGAGCAGAGAAGGTTGATCAAGCACAATTCAGAAAAATTGTTGGATGCTTGATGTATCTCACTGCAACTAGGCCTGATATTTTGGATGATGTGAGTATCTTGTCTAGATTCATGCATTATGCTAGTGAATTGCATTTCAAGGCTGCTAAAAGAGTGATAAGATATGTCAAAGGAACCTGGAATTTTGGCATAAGATACAAAAGAAGTAGAGAGTTCAAACTGGTCGGGTACTCTGACAGTGATTGGGGAGGCTCAATTGATGACTTGAAGAGCACATCAGGCTACTGTTTCTCTTTAGGTTCTAGTGTGTTTTCATGGAATTCAAAAAAGCAAGAAACCGTAGCCCAATCCACTGCTGGAGTTGAGTTTGTGGATACAACAGCTGCTGTCAATCAAGCTTTGTGGCTGAGGAAAATTTTATCTGATCTTAACCTGGAGCAAAAGGAAAGCACATAAATTCTAGTTGACAATGAAGCTGCCATTTCCATCTCTAATAATCCCGTGTTTCAAGGGAAAACCAAGCACTTCAACATCAAATTATTCTTTTTGAGAGAGGTGCAGAAAGATGGGAGTATCATTCTTATTTACTGCAAAACTGAAGAACAAGCAGCTGATATTTTCACCAAACCACTGCCAGTCAACAAATTCGATTTTTTGATAACAAAGTTGGGAGTTTGCAGCTCCTAAACAAGGAGGAGTGTTAGAAATAATGTTTAGGACTGCTGAGCTGGAATTTTATTCTTTCTTTAATTTTTGATTTAGTCAATTCTATTCCTATTCTCTTGTTCTTGCCGCTATTTCGCCGCTCCGTTATTTCCATTATCAATTAATCATGGCTTGAATGTAGGACCATGATCGTAGGAGTTTGTTATGTATCAACTCTATAAATTGAGCTGTAGTTATGAATAAATTATTCAAGCTTTTCATTCATCAATCTCTTCTTAAACACAAGCATTATCCTTTGTTATTTTAGTTGTTCAGAATCACTGCAACAACGACAAATATACACTAAAAATTGACTATAATTTCAAGCCTTTCTTTCCTTTTTGTTTTACACAAATCATCACTAAGCATTGCTCTAAAATCTGCATAGCTTCAATTTTGAGCACGCAAATCTAGAGCCCATTGTGTTAAACTTGGGGCGATAAGGGTGAGAGTATTGCACCATGCCGAATAATCACTTGAACGTAGCGATTTCTTTCATAGCACAACAAACACATTTGATAAGTGTCATTACCTTTTCGTTATTTTGATTTCTTATTCTTGGGGTTCTGCATATGATGCATGATTTTCTTATGGGCACACCTCAACAGAATAGGAAAGTAGAAAGAAAGCATCAACGCATCTTGAATGTAGCGAGGCTATTGAGATTTAAGCACACTTACCTTAGAATTTTGGGGGGGGGGGGCATTCTTCCATCTGGTTATCTTATTAATAGAATTCCGAGTGTTCAACTTCAAGAAAAAAACTCTATATGAATGTTTATATAGTGAAAAGCCCTCGTATAATCATGTGTGTACTTTTGGGTCTTTGTTATGCTTATAATATGAACAGGAGTGGAGATAAATTTGTGAGCGAAAGTTCATCCCTTTGGGAAAAAGGGGGTGCCGACTAAATTTCCTTTTTGCTATGTCTTAGTGGAAGCAGCAGTCGGCTAAAAGGAATGTTGATATGTTGCTAGTGGAGATGGTTCCGGAAGATGATTTGGTGGATAACTCTATACCCCATAGTAAGACGACATGAGATGATGGTTGTAGAGGGGAACCAAGGGGGTGCAACAATTAGTACAGGAACCTGAAAATGAGATATGTGTTCATCTGCATGATGAATGACTTGCGCATGTGAGAAATGAAGGCTTAGTGTAGGAGCAACCTACTAAATCAGGGTTCGGACACGCTACCATAGAGCATCAGTCGGGCCCCAAAAATAGGGAATTGTCTAGTCGGGGTTAGAGCATTAAGCAGACATCTTTGTTGAAGGATTATTTAACAATATTGTTCGTACATGTCCCTTGATGGCATCCCCACTTTCGTCAAAATCTTCATGTACGTGTTATCCTGTTGAGCACCTTGTGAGTTATAATAAATTTTCTGTACAACATTGTTTTCTGGCAGTTGTAACTGCAGGGGATGAGCCTAATTCTTTTTCAGAGACTATGAAAGATGGAAAGTGGTGTGATGCAGTGAGAAAAGAAATCTAGGCGTTGGAGGATAATGAATCTTGGAAAATTGTAAGTTTACCTCGGGGAAGAAGGCAATCAGAAACGAGTGCATTTACAAGGTTAAATATAATTCAAAGGGAAAAAATGAAGCATTATGAGTAGCGACTGGTGATTCATGGTAATTAACAAGTCGAAGGGATCGATAATGATGAGACATTTGGACCTATGACAGAAAAAATGGTGGCTGTTCGGACATTTTTAGTTGTGGCAGACGCAATGATCTAGGAACTCCACCAAATGGACATTTATAATGATTTCTTACGAGGAGATTTAAAGGAAGTGGTGTATATGAAGCTTCCGCCACGTTTCATTTCTGCCTCCCTTAGAAAAGTGTGTTGCTTACAAAAACCCTTGTATAGCCTAAATAGGCATATGTTGATTTGCTAAATTTTCTGCTGCTTTGAGGACTTACGGTTTCGACTACTCGTTATTCACCCCTTGCAATAGTAATATCCAACTAAATGTTCTTGTTTATGCAGATGACTTAGAGATTTCAAGAAATAATGGTGATGCTACATAACGTTTTAAAGATTATCTGAGTTGATATTTTCATATGAAAGACTCAGGGAAGCAAAAATTTTCCGGGTATCAAAGTAGATAGAAATCCATAATTTATTTATTTATTTTAACAGAAATTTGCTTCGGATATCATATCTGAGGAAGGCCTATTAGAAGCCAAGGAGTTTATGATTTCTGTAGAGCAGTTTCTTTGTCTTACAATGGTTTATAGTGTTGACTTAGCTTATCTTGGTAGCTATAGACAACTTGAGGTGTGTCATATTTACTTAACTATTTACCAAACCAATTCTTTCTTATTGTCTGCCTATTCTTACTTAGTTCATGCATTAACCAAAACAAGAGCATTGGGATGCAGCTTTGAGAATTGTTCGTTATTTGAAAGGCAATCCTACGTAAGGAATGTTGTTAAGTTCTAATTGGGACTTGTGCTTAAATGCTTATTGTGATAAAAATTGGACAAGTTGTTCAGGCGCACGTTGTTTCTAACCACTTATTTTGTGTTCTTAACTATAGTTTGCGAATTGCAATGGCTTAAGAGCCTATTATATTTTCTTGGATGTGTCATCTAGTGACCACGATTTTAGACTGATAGCCAATTTGTACTTTATTGCCAAGAATCTATGTTTTCTTGAACCTACAAAACATATTGAAGTTGTTTGTTATTTTGCATGTGACGAACCTCAAAATGGATTGATATCACCAATTTATGTACATACGTCCAAGCAGTTGGCTGATATTTTGACCAAGGCGTTTGGTATTCAACAATTTCACACATTACTTGGTAAGATGGACATTTAAGATCTTCATTCTCCAACTTTTGGTATCACGGAATATCATATTATATCTTTAGCATATTTTCCCTCTTTCGTTAGATTATATTTAGCGATGATTTTCTAGCTAAATAGTCAACCATACTCTGTAATCATGGAGACTTAAGCAACATACTATTTCCTTCTTTTTCTCCGTTAGGCAGAAACTTCTTTTTCTTGGTTAGGCATTTAAGGAACTTGAACTCTTACATATTATCACATATACAATGAACAACCAAAGCTTTCAACAACTCCCATCTTATTAGTCTATGAAATGCAACTCAAATTATGTGGCAGCTCAAGCCCATCATAACTCTTTCTAAACACAGAAAAAGAACAGCCAATGATCCATTCGTTTGAGGATCGGGGACAAATGAATACATCCTAGGACAGCCAGAATTACGAACAAGATAAACAATTCCTCAATAACTATATCCACCAATTGACTTTGGATTTGATCCATCAAAAAGCTATGGAACCAAAAATGCCTACATGACTATCTTGTTAGAACTCAACGCTGCCTTATGAATTTCAAGGGAGATACTGGCCAGCAACATTCTTCATCGCTGGAATTCTAAGCCATCTACCCAGTTTTTAACTTAATTCAGAATAGATAACTAACACCTTCAAAATCTTCAAGCTCGCAGGTCCTTGCTTGAATTCCAAGGGGATTTTGGGCCAACCCCATCTGCATGGGTCGCAGCTCCACTTTCCACTGTCATTAGCGGTTTAGTTTCATTTTCACCTGCCTGCAACAAGCCATTAAATTATACTAGAAAGCATCAGTAAACAAGGTTCTGATGCAATATCACCATCTACAAATTGCAATGGACAAAGCTAAATGGACCACAAGATTCAGTTAACATGTTGGAAGTATTCAATAACAACTTAACAAGGTCTTCAGCTTCAAGCCTACTTTATTTAAGGATGACTAGATTCTTCCTTGCAATTACTATCCCACGAAGGAAATGGAAGGGGAAAGAGCTAGAAGGAGTTAGAATTAACTCTATGATTTGGTATGAATCGATAGTTTTGTTCCCTCTACCCCGATGATTCTTCCCCAACCCCCTGACTACTAAAATTGAAGAAAATAAACAGAGATAATACGAGCTGATAGTATTCAATAGCCAAGCAAATACATAGTATGAGCATTCGAGAGGCTCAATCTCTCCTATTACAATCCCGATTCTTCTTACCCCCCTTCTCGGTCCCCCTTTTCCCTTTTTATATCAGTATCTGCTATAACCGTCTAAGGCTACCCTCCCCGCTCCTTCTATGCCACCTCATCATTGGTTGTTACTGAATTACAGCGTGTTTCCCTCCTTACCCTTGCCTCTCTTTCTTGCGTATGTAACCTTCACCTGTGCTCTAGGAAGGTTCATTACATTGTTCATTACATTACCCCCCTCCCAATGTTTCACCTTGTCCTCAAGGTGGAAAGCAGGAAACCTCTCCTGTATGACTGCTGCATCTTCCCAAGTGGCTTCAAATGCTGGAAGATCCTTCCACTTGATTAATACCTCCCTTTTAGCTGTTTGCCCCCTGGTAGTCGTGCGGATGTCCAAAAGTCCTTCTGGCTGGACTACTAGCTCCATGTCTGTGGACATTTGTGCTGGAATTGTTGGAGAAGCATGAGTGACACCAATGGCTCTGCGGAGCTGGGACACATGAAATACAGGATGTATTTTCGATGTTGGCGGAAGACTGAGCTTGTATGCCACCTGCCCCACTTTCTGAGTAACCTGAAAAGGGCCATAAAATCGGGCTGCCAGCTTTTCATAGGGGCGTTTAGCCAAGGACTGTTGCCTATACGGCTGCAATTTAAGATACACTTGATCTCCCACTTCAAAGGATTCCTCTTTTCTCTTTCTATCTGCAGTAGCCTTCATCCGCTGCTGGGTCTTAAGGAGGTTCAGACGTAATTCATCCAATATTGCCTCACGTTCCAGCAGATACTCTTCTATACTATCCACTGCTGTATGTCCTCTGCCCAACTTCAAAACATGGGGAGGGTCCCTTCCATATAACACTTTGAAAGGTGACATTTTGGTGGAGAGGTGAGGAGAAGTGTTATAGGAGAATTCAACCCAATGAAGCCATTTTGACCATGTCCTGGGTTGTCCTGCAACAAAGCACCTTAAGTAGGCTTCCAGACCTTTGTTCACTACTTCTGTCTGTCCATCCGTTTGGGGATGGTAGGCTGTGCTTCGTCTCAGCTCCGTTCCTTGAAGACGGAATAACTCTGTCCAGAACTTGCTCATGAAAATTCTATCCCTGTCTGTCACTATGGATGAAGGAAATCCATGGAGCCGCACCACTTCTTTAATAAATAATTCAGCTACTGACAAAGCACTGAAGGGATGTCTCAGCCCCAAAAAATGGGCATACTTAGATAGTCTATCAACCACCACCAGGATAGTGTCCACCCCTTTTGACATGGGTAACCCTTCCACAAAATCCATGCTTATCTCATCCCAAACCATTGAAGGTAGAGGTAGGGGCTGAAGCAAACCTGAAGGGTTCTGAGTTGAAGCTTTCTGTTGTTGGCAGGTTGTACAGTTCCTTACATATGCAGCCACCTCCTTTCTCATGCCCAGCCAATACCAATCTGAGGCCATTCTTAAATAGGTTTTCAGATCGCCTGAATGACCGCCAACAGGGGAATCATGATATTCTCTCAGCAGCATAGGAATGGAAGTGGAGGATTTAGGAATAACATAACGTCCCTTGTACATCAATCTGCCCTCCACTACATGGAACCCCACATGTTGCTTCTCCCCGGTCTCCAGCTCCCTTTTAATTTGTTGGAGCATGGGGTCAGCAGCTATCTCTTGTGTTAATGTCTCCCACTGAACCCCTTGAGTAGTGACAAGAGCTCTACACTCCACTTCCCCTTCTGTCTTGCGCGATAAGGCGTCAGCTACCCTGTTAGCAACCCCAAGCTTGTATTGTATTTCAAAATCAAACCCCAGCAATTTACTAACCCACTTCTGGTAGTTTGCCCCTATCTCCCTTTGCTGCATAATATACCTTAGACTCTGCTGGTCAGTCCTTACTAAGAAATGTCTGCCTAACAAATAATGCTTCCATTTCTGTATCAATAGGCAGATGGCCATTAGTTCTTTTTCATACACAGATTTCAGCTGATTTCTGGGACCCAGAAGTCGGCTAAAATAAGCAATGGGTTTGTGGTCCTGCATTAATACCGCCCCAATCCCATAGCCTGAGGCATCCGATTCAACTACAAATGTTTTCTGGAAGTTGGGCATTGCCAGCACTGAGGCTGTCACCATTGCTGTCTTGAGGGTTTCAAAGGCGCGTGTAGCTTGGTCTGTCCACCCATAACTGTCTTTTTTAAGTTGATCAGTGAGGGGTTGTGCAATTTGAGCATACCGAGCCACAAACTTCCTGTAATACCCCGTGAGTCCCAGGAATCCCCTTAGTTCCCTCAGACTCTTAGGGATCTGCCACTCAACTATAGCCTTCACCTTGTCCATGTCCATGGCTACCCCCTTACTAGAGATCACATGTCCCAGGTAGGCTACCTCCTGCCTCCCAAATTCACATTTCTTGATGTTAGCAAACAATGTGTGTGCCCTTAAGGTGTTCAATACTGCCTTCACATGATCCACATGTTCTGCCCGGGTGGCGCTGTAGATTAGGATATCATCAAAGAACACCAAAACAAACCGTCTCAGGAACGGTCTAAAGACATCGTTCATGAGAGATTGAAAGGTGGCCGGTGCATTGGTCAGTCCAAATGGCATGACCAGGAATTCATAGTGCCCTTCGTGGGTCCTAAAGGCTGTTTTATGAGTATCCTCAGGTCTAACTCGAATTTGGTGATAGCCAGCCTTCAAGTCTAGCTTTGTGAATATGGAAGCTCCATGCAATTCATCCAATAGCTCATCGATGACCGGGATGGGATATTTGTCTGGCACCGTTTCCTTATTTAGAGCCCTATAATCCACACAGAATCTCCAGGACCCATTCTTCTTTCTGACCAGCAATACAGGGCTCGAGAAGGCACTTGTGGATGGTTGGATTATGCCTGCCTCTAACATTTCTCTGATAAGTCTCTCAATTTCATCCTTCTGAAATTGAGGGTATCGATAGGGCCTCACTCCAACCGGGTTGCTACCTTCCTTGAGTATTATCGAATGCTCATGCCCCCGCTGAGGAGGCAGCCCTTCTGGTTTGGCAAAGACCTCTTGGAACTCCGCTACAGTGGTTTCCAAAAACCCCGGTATTGTAGGCTCTGTTTCCGGTTCTCCTTCCACTTGATTTAGTTCTAACCAAATCCCTCCCCCTTCCTTGCGCAGAGTCCGTATCATGGCCTTCAGGGAAATTCTGGTTCTGGTTAGGGACGGGTCGCCCTTCAAACAGATAGCCTCCCCTCCCTGTTGGAAACGCATCTCTTGTGTCTTCCAATTGGTCACCACCGAACCCAGTTTTTCCAGCCACTGCACGCCTAATATCAATTCTGAATTTCCCAGCCCGAGGGGCAAGAAATCCTCTATCACTCTTACCCCTCCCTCCAATTCCAATTGTATTCCCTTGCAGACACCCGACCCTTTTACAGCCTCACCGTTACCCAGAGATACGCCAAATCCTTGCGAAGGCGTGATAGGAATCTATAATTCCTTAGCGGTGGCTAAGGCAATGAAATTGTGGGTTGTGCCGGGGTCGATCATCACTATTACCTCACGCCCCCCAATTCTCCCTTTCAGCTTCATCGTCTTCGGGTTAGTCAGGCCAATGACTGAATTCAACGAGACTTCGGTCGGGACCTCCTCCGTTGGCAGCAACGAGAGCTCCCCGTTCCCCGGATCCTCTTCACCTTCATCCATATCCTCCTCGTCCACTAGCAGTACGCTGAGCTCCTTCTTCCGGCACCTATGCCCGATACTCCATTTATCATCGCAACGGTAACAGAGCCCTTTGGCCCTCTTCTCTTGCAGCTCCTTCTCGGTCAACCTTTTGACTTCGCCTATGGCTCTGGACGCTGGGGCAGAGATCCTTGGGCTGCTGGCAGAAGACTGGGTTTCGCTAAGGTTTGCGGCCCAACTCCTGGATGGGGCGTGGCTTGATGATCCCCCATTACCTTGGAACCCAGAAAGGGGCGCTCGGTTGTAGATGGAATAAGGCCCAGATTTCGCTGGCCCGTTATAACTCTTCTTCCACCCGTTTACTCGGTTTCTCTCCTCGATCCGGATCGCCAAGTCCATGGCCTGATCTAGGTTGAGGGGGTTCAGCAACCGGACCTCGGCCTTTATCTCCTCTTTCAGCCCATTGATAAATTGACCCAATAAAAGACTTTCCGGGATATCGTTCAAGGGGGCCGCCGTCTCGATGAACTTCCGTCGATACTCCACCACCGTCGACACTTGAGCTGTCGCCAACCACTGCTCGTGGAGTGAGCCGGCGTTTGCCGGTCGGAATTGTTGAAGCACCAGCTCCTTCAGTTCCACCCATGATTTGATCGGTCGGCGTTTATTCTCCCACTGGTACCACCTTAATGCGTCGCCCTCCATGGCCACCACCGCCGCCTCCAGCTTCTCCTCTTCATTCAAGCGATAGAAGGAGAAATACTTCTCTCCTCTCAGAATCCACCCATCGGGATCACTGCCTTCAAATGGGGGCATGTCCAATTTACGGTATCGCCATCCCCCACCTCCACCTGTAAATCCCCGACTTGCTCCCCAGTCCCCAGGAACTCCCCCTGATCCTGCACCCCCATTGCTCCCTTCTCCGGGAATCCCTCCTCTGATCCCCTCATTGATCCATGCCTGCGGGGCCTCATAGTTTTCGCGATTGCCCATCATCCTCTCCTCCAGTCTGTTAGCCACTGCCTGAAGTTCTTCTCCCTGTTTCTTTCCCGCCCTCTGGAGATCCTCCGCGAGCTGCTCCATCAAGGCCTGCCTCAGCGCTCCCATCGCTCGTTCCACTATTGCTGACACTTTTTCAGAGACGGATTCCTCTAAGAGAGTCATCCGTTACTCCAGGGACTCCACTCTCTGGTTCGCGAAAGGAGCCATTGATCGGTCTGCTCTGATACCAATTTGGTATGAATCGATAGTTTTGTTCCCTCTACCCCGATGATTCTTCCCCAACCCCCTGACTACTAAAATTGAAGAAAATAAACAGAGATAATACGAGCTGATAGTATTCAATAGCCAAGCAAATACATAGTATGAGCATTCGAGAGGCTCAGTCTCTCCTATTACAATCCTGATTCTTCTTACCCCCCTTCTCGGTCCCCCTTTTCCCTTTTTATATCAGTATCTGCTATAACCGTCTAAGGCTACCCTCCCCGCTCCTTCTATGCCACCTCATCATTGGTTGTTACTGAATTACAGCGTGTTTCCCTCCTTACCCTTGCCTCTCTTTCTTGCGTATGTAACCTTCACCTGTGCTCTAGGAAGGTTCATTACATTGTTCATTACATGATTTCACCTTAGATTTCGCCTTGCTGGGAGTTGTGAAGTGTTCAGCATGGATACAAGAGTATAATTTGTGATAGCAAATAAGATAATTTAAGTTTTACGAATGAAATATATTGGGAAACTATATGCACCAACTTTCAATAAGAAGATGCAGCATTGATAGACATGATAATATACCTGAGATAATGACATTGATGCTTCTAAAGCTTTCTGTTGCTTACTTTCAACAGCACAATGGTAAGAATAGAATATCATTCCAACCAGAGCTACGAGGATTCCAAATATGTTGTGCCAATTGAACGGATCATGTAGCAGAACATAGCCAAAAGTCAAAACCAGGCATGTCTTCAAATGTCCAAGGACCTGATAGGTGACTGCAGATGTTTTTCCAATCACAAGAAATGTACTGAAGTTTACAGAGATAGATATCAAGCACGACAATACGATGAAGGCCTGAAATGAAATATATAATAGATAAGTTCAAATGTATAAACAAGAGGTGGAAGCTGTTCTGGTGATTTTGCCAATGATAGTGGGATTCTCACCAGCACTTGAGGGGTATAATTGAAAGCAAACACATTCTGATTAGTCAAAAGCCAGTCAAGAAATGGGCCCACAACAAACAATGTTATTGCTTGGTATGGGCAAGACTGATACAGAAGTTGGGTTGATGAAACCTTGAATTTCTTCTGTATAGAATTAGTCATCTGACAGGGACTGATTATGGTCAAACAAATGGAGAGAAGTTTATTTCACCCACCAATAAAGCCATTAAAATAACAAAAAGTGATTAAATAAACAAAAGCTAAAGCTAAGGATACAATCTGCGCAACACAGGTTGAGACAACAGCAAGCAGAGACAGGATGCAGCCAAGAACATTGAGCTGCAGATCAGTTACAGTTGCAATTCCAACACCCAGGAGGAGGATGGTGAGTGAAAACTGGATACTCCTACTGCATTATACAGAATATAGAGGTCAATATATTGCAGAAAGGGAAGAAAGGTGAGTGAAATACATGTTAAGAGTTTCGTTCTAACTTCTAACATATTTCAGAGAAATCAAGATGCTTAGTAAGTATTTATAGGGAGTTCAATTTCAATATCCTTTACCCATTCTCGAGAAACACAGGACAATCTAAAGCCTAAATAGATCTGTGAGATGAATAAGCTTAAACAGAACATTTTAGCATTACAGTGTTTGACAGTTCTCCATAGCTTAATGATGTTTTCCTCATTCATTTAATATGCAGCTGGATTTCCATGATCCTCATTGGATTTCAGGAAACAATTGTCTGCAGCTATCAAGAAGAACTAGGTGAATTAATTAAAATTAACATCTTATGAAAGTTTGTGGAAGCTCTTCACAACTTGTATAACTTAAAACACTTTTCCTAGCAAATTTTTATTAGAGGGAAAGCAGAAGAAAGGAAAAAGAAGGAATCCCAGAATAAGATAATCAAAAGGATGTTACACCACGATACATATCCTCTTTAGTTGGGATGCTATCATACAGCTCAAATTAAGGGTGATGACTTTAACTTCAGCCTCAATGAGACTTGATTTGAACAGTATATAGCAGACCTGAATTTCTTCATGAAGAAAAGTGTCTCCAGAAGAACAGTACAAGGAATAATCGCTAGTTTTGTCATCTGTAACATTGAAGACAAATCAAATAAGACCAAGGAATCACACAAAATATCGTGAAATGATGATAATACCATCTTCCACTCAATATTGAAAAGAAGAAGATGTAAACTAAAATTTCTGGAAAAGAAGGCAATAAAGTTGGGAAAGAGGATGAAACTTGAAATATTGAGCCATAGAGAAGAATAAGATTGAAAATGCTCATGTAACGCATGAAACACAAGGGACCAAAAATAGTATTTCAAAAATTCATAAATAACCAAAAGCCTCATACCATTTCACATCTCAATTTTACATAGCATTCCCTAACCTTTGAAGTTTGAAGTAGTATAACTGAGGCAAACAATTGTTCAACATGAAATCTAAATCATTAAAATTGCAAATTCTTGACATTATTAGAAAAATTACAATTACGTGAGCTTTTTACTTCCAAAAAAAGAGTTATTTCACTGTCATATTTGTCAAAAGATGACCTTAATCAAAAGTTATGGAGTAACAATAAGCATAACAATAAAGACCAAGTTTCACAAGAAACCCATTGTTACATAACGACATCAATGATACATGTTGTATTATAGTCCACACACTGAAATAAACATAATGAACCAAAAAAAGATGAAGAAAAAGCAGATTTATACCTGGTAGAAGCCAACAGAATTGAAACCCAAACTCAAGTTTAATAATCCAATCGATATTCCATTCAGTATGCCAAAACCCATCACAGATCTTGGATCAAATGGCTTGTGTTCAAACAATTTTAACCATAATGCAATATGGAGAGAACAAAATGTGACTAGAAGATGCCAGCTGGTCAAAGTCGTGGCTGCAAACCCCAGAAAGCAAACAAAAAAAAGATCATCATAAGAAAATTAAATCATTATGAACACCAAATAAAACAGATACGTAATGATAGCAGAGGGGTGCTATATAACAGCAGAAAATCATTCAAAGTAGTAAACAGATGTGATGAACCATAAGAATGTTCTATGCATGATATTTAAAACTACATGCCTCCATCTAACAGGGGGTGCAGGGTAAGCTCCCTAAACAGGACCTCCAGTCCCCAGACTAAATGGGCCTGGTAAATAAAGTATTATTGAGAAAAATAATTCTGGATCTTTTGTCTATTACAGAGAATAGATCAAGCGTTCTCTATTTGTTTGTTATTTTTACCAAACTAAATTGACATTTTTCTACAAATTATATACGTATACATTGTAATATCAATGGGCTGATTTTCATTTCAATACAGGGCCCAAAAATGATCAAGACAGTTCAACCAGTCAGAATGAACACTTTAGTCTGGTGCTCGCAAATTTAACTCCTCTTGAACTCATCCTTACATTAACTGATTTTATTCAACCCCTATTTCTGTTTCTCCCTCTTCTATTCACTAGACAACTTACTCATACAGCACTGCCTTCAAAAGCAAACCACTTTCGCTAAAGAATAGATCACATAACTGGAATTTATTCCCTTCATCTTGTTACCTTTTCTACATATAGAACCATGCATAAAAGACCAAAGATTATTATGCAAAACCAGCACAACACAGAATCCTTTCACATGTTTACCGCATGGGATCCAAACAATAGTTAACCATTAGTGGTGTACCAAGAGGAGCTTTTGCAGTTTGTCTGAATAGGACCATAAACAAGCAGAGCCAGTTCATCAGCCGGTTCGTTTAGTAAACAAGCTAAAGTTGACTCAGTTCATTTGTACACGAGCTAGCTTGAGCTTGACTTGTTTTTGCAAGTCGGTTTTTTTATAAGCTCTGTAATAGTTTTCTGTTTCATGAAATACTATACATTTTGTCTTCAATGAGCCAAAACGAGCTCAAACTTAAACAAATTGATTTGGCTTGCTTATTTTAAATGAGCCAAATGAGCTGAGCCGCTTGCGAGCCTTGTATATAAGACTCATTTAGTAAATAAGCTGGGCTTGAACATTGAGAAACTTAAACACTTAAATGACCTGCGCTCATTTACATGCCTGCGGCCCTACACCCAACCAATAATTACTTGTAAACGATAGAGAATAAGTTGCGAGTGCAAGTCTAACAACAGGACCCTGGAAACCGATGCAGGTGCCTAATTTAGCATAAGCAATAAGATATAACATGGCAGCGGACATAAGAAGTAGTAATATTTTCTCAATCCGAAAGGACGGTATAGACTAGAGAGCAGAAACAATCAAGGCAGCACGAGACTCGGAAATAACCACAAAAGGTGGTGGCAGTTGCAAGTGATTGAAGTGTGACGAATTTGCCCTTCATGAGCTGAGATACATTTTTTGCTTTTAATTCAGACGGGAGACAAAGTAAACAAGATGTTGATGCATCTTTTCAGAAATTGATGGCAAGAGCATTTGAAGAGAGAAGGGAGGCAATGTAGAAAGAGAAAACAGGCTCAAAAGAAATGAAAAAAAATAATAATAAGACTAACCAAACGTGAAGCCAAGCGTGCTGATAAGAGCTTTATTACAAATCACAATAGAAACGGAAGAAATCACTGATAAACTTAATGCTCCTATGGTACCAAGCTGGAACTTCTGTGTTTCGGTCATCTTCTTGCTCGCGGTTTTCGCTTTCGTACCAAGCCGATTCTTCCCTACAGCGATCTACCACGATTCACCCTATTCAATATACACTATAAAATTACTCTCCCCACCAAATTCAATCAAACAAAGATGGAACAATATAGACATGAAAATACAAAGAACGAAACAGAATTCAGAATTTCGTACCACATTAGACTGTAAAAGTTTTGAACTGTTAAAGATATAGATCAGGAGTCAGCTAAGCTTCGAAAAAGCACAAGGATTTTTACGCACATTGTTGTCATTGACAATTTTACAAAACGATACAGACAGATTCGCGCATATTCAATTTACGTTTCCTTCTTTCTGCTACCCTAAAGAACCGAAAGATTATTTACACCAAAAGCCAAAAAGGAGGAGGGGAAGAGAAAGAAAGTGACGGTGGTGGGGGAAGGAAGGAAGAAAACGCAGAGAGATAGTAAGACACTGTAAGCCGTTGGATCACTGAACTCCATAGAGAAAAACGCAGAGAAGATAACGGGTTCATTTTTGTTTGTTCGGGTGGGATGATTTTTTTTGGGGGGGGTGGTGGGGAAAGGACCAATGGTAAGGTCATCAATGTCCATGACACCTAGGACATCTACACTAATAATTTATATTTTTATTATATGCTTTCACTAATTTATCTACTATAATTATTTAACTACTTTTATTATTTATTACAAATAACTTTTAAATTATATTAATAAATATCATGAATAATAATATCCATTATTAATTATAAATATATATATTACTAGATGTAAATACTAGTATCTATTACTCACAACAAATAATAATCTCTATTATTTATTGCAATAATAATATCTATTATTGACAATAAATAATAGAATAATTAATAATCAACATTAATAATGTAAATTATTAATAAATAATATTAATTATTATGTTGTTTTTATTGAGCATTATAATTAATATTAATTACTAGCAGCAATTAAAAAATGATTAATATTATAACTACATAATGGTACTTAATAATAACCATTCTAAATCGTTGATATTTATTAGCAATATTTAATTGAATAAATAAACTATTGATTAATAAATACATTAATAGTGATTAATAAAAAAAATGCTGCAAATTACTTATTAAAAATATTGTTTGCAAATTATTACAATCATGTTATCCTCGCCAAACTCATATTCCCCCACCAAACTCTCTTCAATTGCTATCTAAACCAAAAAGCATATTATAACATTACATTGCATAAACAAGGAAAAAGAAGGTGTAAAGGTGATCAGTCATCAAGATCATATTTCATTCTATATAAAAAAAATCATAAATAAAGCAAACCAAAATTTCTAAAAATTCCAATGTAATGACTTTTTTTTTCTTGCAATGTTTATTTTCTTAGCAGCACTTTTCCCCTTCTATAAAGAATCGCCTAAGCAAATGATTGTTCACTCTCTAAGCACAAAAAAAAATGATTGTTCTTTCTTTTTTAATTGAAAAAACAAACAACTTAGCTATGACATCATTTGCAAAATTAAAAAATTTACAAGGTGTTCTACAAGAAAAAAAAAATCTAACTCTCTAATCAAGCCTAGCATGACGAGGCCTAATTGCCTCGCGCACATGAAGCTACCCAAGAACTAGCAAGGCATTCCCCTCAAGACCAACTAGCTTGGTGCACTTAACGAAAATAGATCCATACTCTAGTGATAAAAATTGGTACGAATGGTTCAAAAATTAATTGTCACTTATATCATTTAAAAAAGACTCAACTCTCTCTCCTCTAGCACCACTACCGCCAATAGTGACCCTATTATGCCTATATTAGGGGCATGATGTTGATCATGACCTCCATAAATAATGGAGCCACAAAAACCCTAGAGGTAAATTTGAGTAGGGAATCTGAGCAGTTCATTATAGGATCACAACTCACTATATGAGCAAGTTCTCACTAAATCTCTTGGTCCTTGGTCCTTCCTCTTCGATGGTGCCTAAGAAGCACCTTTACAAATGCTTATAGTGAAAGATGTTGAGCCCTTTATAGTCAATAACTATACTTTCATGACCTAATGACTAAGTTACTTTGATTCCTCTCTATTTTCTTTCATGTTATTTATGTCCTACATTTCTCACTTGAGAATTTGAATGCCTTTAGGTCAACCACAATGATTTTCTCTAACATCCAAAAGGTTTCCCTTGTTTTTCTTGTAAGAAAATTAGTGGTGCCCCATCTAACTTCAATCTATAAACCTGTTGTAAATTATTAGGGTATATAGGTGCCAACAAGAATCAATTCATACTATGACATTTTGTTAATCGTGTTATAAAACTTTACATATCAAGGAGTGAAGGTAACCTAATTCATATATATTACAAGTGTTGGACATGAAATTTCTTTGAATGGGCTACATTAACATATGTAGAAACATCAGGAGCTCCAATTCCAACAACTATGTCCAAGAATCCAATATTACAACCTATCATAGAATCCATTGAAAGAAGAGGTACACAAACTAAAGCAAGAAGTTAAAGAGTTGAAGACAAGCATTACTTGGGGATTAGTATGGGTTTGTTACTACTTTTAATGATGCCCATTATTCTTGCCAAGATGCAATTTTATGTTATATGAGGAATATCCTTTTGGTGAGAAATTTTAAGTTAAATCATTAGATAACAGATGAAGGGTTGAGATAAAGAAAAATACTAACATCATTGAGGAAATTACTCTCTATAGATGGTGGAAACTTCCCTCAATCGGGAAAAAAACTATTGTAAGTAGCTTAGTAAACTATAGCATTTTATTATAAAAAATGAGGTGTCATTTTTGTAATTATTGTGTATTTATAAATCTATGTAGAAAAATATCCTTAATATGTGCTGAAAACTACCTTCAATTAAAAGAGGAACCCATTGTAAATAACCCAGGAAATTATGGGTGATTATTAGCTTTCACTATAATGGTGATTCTCACTAGATATATCCTATCATGTTATGATCTAATTTTTAAAGTTGAAACATTAGACTACCATGATTGTTTTGCTATCATACATTGAAATGCATAAAATAAATATATTAAGAGTAAGAAATTAAAAAAAAAATATGAAACAACATGCGTAATATAATAGAATTATAGATAAAGAAATACCATAAATATCTAAGAACCATGAATGCTATAATGCCAAATATTTTACAACCATGTCATTATTCAAGTGGTGTATTACTATGGCTAGTAGGTGATGATATTTATAATGCTATGATTAGTGAAAATAGAAAAAGAAGGATGATTATTAGAGACTACAAGATTGTTAACTTTAGAGATTGTAGGGCAAAAATTTACAGGATGTGAATGCTTAGTACTTGATCTAATAAGGAAGCGGAAAATTCCAAGATCTAATTCAGAGAACAATCAAAACACAATAATAATTGGGAAAACAAAATGATATTTATTGTATATAATACTAGTAATTACAATAAGAATTAAACAATCATCATAATATCAATTAGTATGCAATTTCTCACAAACATAAGAAAATACAAGAGGAGGGGGATTGGATAACGTCTGATGCATGCCGCTATAGTTTCATACACATTTATTTGTAGAAGTACGTAATCGACACAAGAGAATGGTAGAAAACAAAAAAAAATGTGTTAATAAACATGGGAGGCTGGTATTTTTTTAATAACTCTGAACTTTTGCTAAAATAATGCAAGACTAAGTATACTAAGAAAACACAGGTAGTGTTCACAAAAATTCCCCCCCCCCCCAATGTTTTCTCCCTTATTCTCCTTTTAGCTCCAAAATTCTCAAAACACTTGTATGCAACAATCCATGCTAGACTGCACACATAAATATAAGTCATGATCTCACAATTTCTACCTTGACATGGTATTTATAACAAGATCACATAAGATCATCATAAACCCTTGGGTCTAAAGAACCTCCTATGGCAAATGAACACAAGCAAGAAATGACTTTGTTAGCATGAACACAAAGTTAGCATCAAAAACAACTCTCCATATCATCCCATCCTTAAAAGCTAACACTCCCAGCCAAATAGTATTATCAACTCAAATCATAGCTAAACACATAACTTAAACCTCTAAAGTAGTACACTAGCACACTAGTGTACCTCTGACCATTAGTACTACAACCAAGATCATAGTAACATATTAATATAACACTCAACAACACATACCCCATACAAGCCCATACTATACATGGCCTACCCCGAATTTTTGCTAAACCTAATCCTGTATATTAATACTTTAATCCAATTCTAATTGAAATGCCCCGAAAATTCCTAATTTTAAATAGTATATTTAAATGAGGTTTTATTATAAAAGTTAATTAAGTATATTAATTTATTTAAAATAAAAGGAAATTAATTAGGGCAAATCAAGAATAAATTTATAACTATTTTTATTAGGAGGAATTTGGGTATTTTGACTAATTAAAGATTTTAATTTGGGAATTAATTAAATAAATTATTTTATTTAAAATAAGAATGAGAAAATAGTTATAATTTAATAATAATTTTATAAATAATTTAATTGGAGGAATTTAGGGTGTTTTGATAATTAAAATGGAATTTATAGAAAATATTTTAAATATCCTAATTTAGCCTAAAAAGGGATTTAAATATTATTTTATTTAAATATTATCATTTTTAAATATTCTAAATTTTCAGATTAATTTAATTGGCCCTAATCTAATTATTTTTCTCCTTTCCTTTTTCCCTTTTTCTTTTTCTTTCTTTTTCTTCTTTTTCTTTTTCCTCTTCTTCTCGCCTAACTGGGCCAGCTCGCGGCCTAGTTTCCCCCGCCTTCCTTTCCTTCGGCCTAGCCCGCGACGTCTTTCTTCTACCGTCTATGCGCTGCGTTTTGATCCAGTTACCACTGAAACTCACCATTTCATTTAATGACCCCTTCGACTCGCGCCCGAACCGCCTGGTTCTCCCCTTTTCTTTTCTTTCCCCAGCCGACCGGTCCGCCTCCTTTCCTTCTTCCTTCTTCCTCCTGCCTCCTCCGTCGACGCTACTACACCTTCGATCCCATCCATGGCGTCTCCGGCTGCAGCGGCTTTAATCAGCCGTTACTTGTCTCTTTGAATTCCCCTTGACCCGAGGAATCAATTGGCATAATTTTCGTGCGTTAACTCTCGCCCGTCTCTTCTCCCCAGCCTCGCGAAACCCCGAAGTAAACCAAACGTCGGCCGATCAATTACTGCCACCGGCCACCCAAATTCTCGCATCTAATGCCTTCCTACCGACCCCCAAAACGTTATTATCTCATCCACCATCTATAAATAGCCTAGTTGTAGGAGTTTTGAAGATTTTCTTCCCCGAAAACCCTCGGCGAGGGCTGCCATCACCGCAACTTTAGACGCGTATTTCGCCGCCGTTAGCCAACTTCAACGCCACCTCCACATTCCAAATTATTCCCTGCATCGTCCTCTAATTAACCAAACCATTTTCACCTCTCGATTCTTCTTGTACGAG
Organism: Tamarix chinensis; assembly: GCA_030549775.1. Taxonomy (NCBI): domain Eukaryota; kingdom Viridiplantae; phylum Streptophyta; class Magnoliopsida; order Caryophyllales; family Tamaricaceae; genus Tamarix; species Tamarix chinensis. The sequence continues at coordinate 84,907,627 of CM060181.1, forward strand.
CCTCAATAATCATGCAAAGTTGGATGCTCGTTTCGCCGGAATTTTGACTCCGAAGCCTTAAACTGCCTTCCTCTGCCGTGCACCGCCACCTTTGGCTACACCACCACCATCATTTTTTCCCTCTCCTCCTGGGCAACAATAAACACCTCTTATATCACCTCAATTCTCCCTATCTTTTTCCCAACATCCATCTTTCTCTTTTTTCTTTTATTTTTTCTGGCCGCCGCCGCCGTGAACCACCACCGGTGCCACCTATCCCCACCAGCTTAAGGTTGAACCCTAGACCCTCTCAACCATTTTCCATATTATTATAAGCCTTGATTTAATTTATTTCAATTATTTGCATATAAATACCATTATTATTATTCTTAATATTTATATTCTTAATATGTTTTATTATTTTTTGATATAAAATTTATGCTAAATTGTACTTGTAGGGTGGAGAGTGATAATAAAATAATTTTATTGTTAGTTTCAAATTTTAAGTTATTAATTGAATTATTATAGGATTATTATCATTCTTCTTCTTCTTATTATTAATATTATAATTATTAGAATAATTATTATTAACGTTTTATTATTTATTCTGGAAAATATTAGGCCCTAATTTTGTATTAACATTTGCACTTATTTATTTGAGTATTATTATTTCTACTGTTCTTATAACCATTAATAATAATATTATCATTATCTTTATTATTTCAATATTATTATATATGTTATTAATTTTATTATTAATATTAAATAAATGGTAAGTCATTAGTTATTTTAAAACTTATATGTTATTGTTATTATTATTATTATTGTTGTTGTTATTATTATTTATATTCTCATTGATATTAGTTTTATTATCTTTGATATTATTATATTAGTATCATTATTATCATTAGGGTAAAATCTTTAACCCTATATTATCAAGGTTTATAATATCTCTATTATTTTATGTCTTTAGTAAAATTAGAATTTTGTTAAGGTTATTATTTGGTCAAAGCTCTAAGGAGGCGTAGGAGTGTGCTCCAAGACTGGTGTCGTTTTAGGTAAGGGTTTACTAAGGCCATTGTGTGCTTATATGAATTATGTGATTCACATGCTATGCATTCTATGTTTATGATTATTAATTATACCGTATATGATATGACGTGGAGTTGAAGTATGTTTTCGTATGGCATGTGTATTATTTGTGTATGATCCTGTAAGACATGCATGTGAGAATGTCGATGTGGTTGCGTGGGGAAAAAGGATGAAAAATAAGGATGGAGAAAGAATTTGATCAAGAGATATAAGTTGACCTAAGTATTTTAATGATTTATGAGAGGAAGAATAAAATGGGAAATGTAGGGTTTTGTGGGAGACAATATAACTTATGACGTTATATGGGAGAATTGAATTTATGGTTTGTTAGGGAGAATCTAATTTAAGAAGTTATTTGGGAGAATGTAATTTATGATATTATATGGGAGAACCTAATTTATGATTTGATTGGGAGAATATAATTTATGATTTGTTTGGGAGAATCCAATTTATGATTTTTCTTGGGAGATTCTAATTTATGATTTTATGGGGAAGAATCTAACTTATGGTCTTGTATGGGAGAATCTAATTTGTGGTTATGAAAGGGGAGAATCTAATCAATTGTATTATGTGGAAAAATCTTTGGGTTTTATATGATTTGAATCTTTGTGTTGGTATGGATTGAATCTAGGGTTTTGTGTGAATGAATCTTTGGGTTGTATATGGTTTGAACTTAGGGTTTGGTAAGGATGGATACTTATTTTGGTATAGATGAATCTTTGGGTTTTATATGGTTTGAATCTAGGGTTTGGTATGAATGAATCTTTGGGTTATGTGGATTGAATTTAGGGTTTTGTATGATGAGATTTTGGGTTTTGCATAATGGTTAATGGTTGTATGATGGTATTAAGGTTGCATGGAAGTTAATAATTGTATGGGATGTGTAAAGTTTGTATGAGAGTGAAGTTTACGTATGGAACACTGATTTGGGATTTGAGGAAAGTAATGTAAGTGTTGTTTGGGTGATTGAACATTTGAAGGGAAAATAGTGTGTGGAGCATTATATGGGTACGTAGGAAACCGAGCTAGGATTCGTGTGGATAATTAGGGTTTGGTGCAATTGCTTAGGGTTTTTGGGGTATCAGGTGTTTTTGGTGATTAAAGTGGAGTCATGAGGATGGAATTTATGAGTTACAATGTGTGAAGTGTTAAAGGAGTGATTCATGCATGTCCAGGGTGAAATCTTTGAATAAAATATTTAAGATATTAATCACTTAAAGCGAAAGATTATTGAGCCGGGTCCAACCGATCCACCGGTTAGGAATAGTGGTTAGGGTTTTTACCCTATGTGTGACCGATCCACCGGTTATAATAGTGGTTAGAGCAGGATGCTCTATGCGTAAACCGATCCACCGGTTATAATAGTGGGGGTTCTCGAGCTCGACAACCGCAAACCAGAATTTTGCTAAAATGCCTAAAAGATACTAATTACTTACAGTGGAACACCATGCGTGCCGGAGCCAACCGATCCACCGGTTAGGAATAGTGGTTAGGACGCGTAGTCCTATGTGTATCCGATCCACCGGCTATAATAGTGGTTAGGGTATGATACCCTATGTGCCTCCGATCCACCGGCTATAATAGTGGGGGCTTCCGTTTTCGCATGGATTTGATAAAAAGCATGGTGTGTAACGAATTCCAATAAAAGATTAATTAAATAAATAATTCGGACTATAGATGGGCCTTTGTACTTTTACCTGGATGATCACATGAGTTATGTTATCATGATTATGCCCTGTTATTATTCTATATGGATTATGTGCTTATGTGTTGGCCTTAGTGCTCGGTTACCTTACTCAGTACGTAGCGTACTGATCACCCTTTTCATGGGTGCTGCTCATTCCCACGAGTAGTATGCCCTTCTGATTTGTGCAGGTGGGCGAGATATCAGTTGGGGCTGAGTGTTGAGCGTGTTTGGCTCAAGTTCGAGAGTGTCGTGACCGTATTTCAGCCTTTATGTAATTTTATTTCCTACTATTATTTCTTTGTATTGGAGTATTTATCCTCTTTGATTTCGCACTCTGATTTCTATTTTATTACGTTTATAAACGTTTATGCGTACTCTGATTTTAATGTATGATCTTTTGAGTTCTTTTATGAACCGCTGGTTTGAGTTAATGTAAATCTTTTCTTAGCCTTAGCACTTGGTACTGGAACAGTCGGAGAGAACTGGTCTGATACTAAGTGTGGCGATAACATTTCCCGAATTCATGGGTTTTAAGTATTTCAATTTTAATTGCTTCTGCTTTAAGAAAAAAATTAGTGAATTTTGGGGTGTTACACTAATCTCGATATTTTATTTTAGCCTTAATCTAATTCTATAATCCCAAAATATTAACCTAATCTTAATCTTTGACCTGGGCAATTTATATTTCCTTAATCTAACTTTAATTTTAGTTGATTTACATCTTTAATCTTACTTATATTAGCTAATCAAAATTTAACCTAAATCTAATCCTAACCTTAAGCCTTTACCCTTTTTCTTTTATTTCTCCTTTTTCATTTCCCTTCCTTCTCCATCTATTCCTCCTTCGCCTTCTCCTATTTTCCGTGTGTTTTCCTTACCACCTACAACACACAAGCATCACCTTCCACTATCCTCTCCCATCTCATTCCGTTGAATTTTTGGCCTCTTCCTCATGCCCCTAACAATCCCTCATATCTTTTCCTCTACTGCCCATTGTCATCACCCTCTACCAATCCATCCAAACCTATTCCATTCCATTCTTCACCTTGAACACCACCATACTTATATATATATACTACTCCAATATCGCTATACTTCATTTAATGTTCAACCATCTCCATACTCCCCATTTTTTGTCAAGAAAACCACCCTCAAACCACTTTCTTCTTCCTCTCCTTCCCTACCTTGTTCCATCGTCGCCCAAACAACCATCACTGTCCATGCACCACCACCAACCACCAAGTGATGCCATGGCTTAGTAAAACAACCAACCACTTTAACCCCCCCCCATCAACTCCCCCTCACAATTACTGACCATTACCACCTACTGCCGCCATTTTCTACCCCTCTTTCTCACACACTATTGTATTTTTATGAGGTGCACGGCATATGCATGGTCCCTCACATAGCCATGCACCATCATCATATGCTGTGCATCCTTGCATAGTTTGCATGTGCATACTCTCATAGGCCACGCACAGCCTTATGCATGTTCGTGTGCTTCCTATTCTTTTTCATCTATGTGTGTGTTGCATGCGCATGGCCTGCCTGTGTGACTTCCTAACTTTGAGTCTAAGTGTGTATTGCCTGCCACACACCTGTACAACCCCATTTTCTCACTTGTGCTTCTCTTTTAGCACACCCAAGCACTATTAAAACACCACTATAGCACCACCATACCTTCCACCACACTTCCATGCAACTCAAGCTACCTTTTAACTATGGTCATTTCCATTTTTATCCTTCTTTACCTTAACCTATTCCTTGATTATAATCTTTGAGCCTAATCATATATTATCCTATTTTCGTATATGATATTGTGGTGATATCAAAGGAGGTAGTTTAGGATGTATGTGCATAGAATCTTGTTTCCTTATTGGTAAGGATACATGTCGCAGCTAAGACTTTATTTGTATATGTACGTGTTATTATGTTGGACATGTTATATGATTGATGGTATTCTATGATATGATATCTTGAGAATAATGAAATTGTAGGAAGTATGCTTTTCATATAATGTTAGGTATTCATCTATGTAAATAATTGAGGATATATGTCCCAAATGAATATTGGAGATTTGTATGTATTAGTATTGGGATTTGTAAAGCTATGGGATAATATAAGCATATTAATTACCCTAAGTGTATTATGATCATTCGAGGATAATTATGTGGTCATAATTATGTTACTCAATTATATGTCATGCAAATTTATATGAGTTTTGCATGATAACCTCAAACATATAATAAAATAAAAATAAGATAATAATCATTTAAAGTGAAATATCATGTGACTCAAGTAGAGGTGTTTATATATATTTGTTCCATAAGATAATAATAGTGTCTCGGGTTGTCCCTGAGATGTGCATTAGTCTGTTCCACCGTATTAACAATAGTAGAGCCCTATACTCAATGTGAATGAAAATACAATTAAGAGATAAAAATATTAATGAAAAATATATTAATTATTTAAAGTGAAAGACTACGAGAGTCAAAACGGAGGTGTTGAGCCCATTCCACCGGATAATAATAGTGGCTCAGGTATTTTATCCTTAAGAGGTGCTTTAGACCATTCCATCTATTTAAAAATAGTGGGGCCCCTAAACTTAACAAAATAAAAGATTGGAATATAATATATCAATATAGTGAGACCTAAAATCAATATTTACCTATAACTATTTTATATTATCATATGTATGTTACTCTTTGAAGTGAACTTATGTATTATGTATAATTGTGCTTCAACTGTACCGTTACCTTACTATGTACGTAGCATACTAATCATCCATTTCATGGGTGTTGTTCATTCCCATGAGTAGATGACCCAAATGTCTTTGTGTAGGTCAATGATGATCCAAGGGATGAGTTTGTAGCCTTTGATGCTTATTATATGGAGGTATGATTTTTTTTATCAAGGTTTTGGGTATAGAGTCATGTTATTTAGATGTTAGTTCTAACCGAATACATTTTTGGACTCTTAAATCTATGATATTCCTTTTTGTATTTTGGATCATTATACTTGGAGTAAACCTCCAAACTTTTATCTAATGTTTATGAAAGCTCTCTTATTTGCTAACTTTCATGTTTTACTTTCAAATTATTTTACCTTGTGATTGATTTAAGGATGGAATGGTAAGCCAAAATTAAGCCATTTATGGTGGTATCACCCAACTATTTGATAATACATTTCTACTTAAAAAAAATTAAAAGTAAATTTTGGGGGTGTTGTAATACACACCAAGTACCTCAAAATCCTCACCACACCATATCAGGTGTCTTTAAGGGACTCACCACACACATACTCACAACATGAGTAATATAAGGATAAATTCTAATCACATCGTACATCAAGCATTTCATAGCTACAGAGTATGAACTAGTGACTAAGCAAGCTAACACAAACACTTTGTATTTAGACACATCCATAGTCTTTATCTTATTATCATCATATATGTCATTTGCTTCAACAATCATAACATAGATACACAATAAAAGACTAATCAATGAAGCATCATATACCAATGTCTAAGTACACTAAAGAGACCATATCTCTTTAACATTAATAATAGAATACCACAAAGTATAATTAGCACCCAAAATAAACTTTGAGTCCTACGCTAGCTCCAACACACTAATACTACTACTGGTAGTATACATGGTATAACCAACTCTACCTAAAGTAATGCATACCTGCTGCAGCTATTGCTCATATTCCTCCACACTAGAAGAATTTGTACCATCTAGACCAATAATAAACATCGTATAAAGTACCCAGTAGACTTTTTTGCTCCACCTTCTTGTCAAAAAGGAATTAAAAAGCATAGAAGGTAACATATCTAGATGTAACCAGGTCACAAACACAAGGACCCCCTAATCATGCCAATGGAACTCTTGTATCTTAGTTGCATTGGCTCAATACTAGCAACATCTAAATCACACACTTTCAATATTGCCCCAATTGCACCCTCAATAGTTTTGCCAATAGACTCATTTAATGTCATGACCCGCTTGCCAAAAATTGCCACCACAATGCCTTTATCAACTTTTAATGTGTAATACCCCGTATTTTTAGAATTTAATTTTATTAAGCTTAATTATTTAATTAGCATAATTTGATGTATATATTTAATTATTTTAATTTTGATTCGTTTTATGCATTTATCAACGATTTTGACTTCATATTTAAATTTAATTAATCGTTATTGTTGTGGATCATTTTAGATAAATTCATTCATGGCCATGATTTTATTATATTCATATGACATTGATTTTTGGTTAAAAATATGTATTTTCATTCTTTCTCGTATTTTGATTTTTAATAATTTAGATTTATTTTCGATTATAACTTCATCATATGATTACGACTTTATTTTAGAGTTATATTTTGTTAACGAAATATATTATTTAAATTATAAAATTTTAATTTAAAATAGTCAAATTTATTTTAATGATTTTTCAAGAGTAATTTTTGTGGGTGTTATAAGTTGGTATCAGAACTTTTGATTTAAAGATAAGATTTTATCGTTTTCAAAATTTGAATTTCATTTATTTATAATTCATTTAAGTGTTTGATTTGACTTTTGATAAAAGGGTCAAGTGATTTTTAAATTCAGATTAGCTTGTGAGGATAGTGTAAGTGGCCTTGTGATTTGCTATTGTGATTATGTCTTTGTAAATGGTCATTTGTTATTTTACATTCTTAACTTGTGTTAACTCGATATTTTATGTGTTTTGAATATTATGGTTTTGTAATTAGTTTGTTTTTAAGGGGGTAGTAACCCCCACTAGGTTAACCCTAGTCTTGCAGGTTTGGTGAATTAATAACTTTAAGGTGTATCTTGCTAGATGTAATAAGATGTGATATAAATTGTAATGTATTTTTGTTGAGTAGTTTCACTTTTTGGAATTGTAAGAAACTTAGGTTTATAACCCTAATGGAAATGTTTAAATAAATGTATCCTTTTCAATTGGGAGAAACCTAGAATTATGATAATGATAATGTTGAGGTTTAGATAGAGGTGTTCATTTTCATAAGCAGCATGTAGGGTGCCTTATTTACACTCATGACTTTAATGATGTCATATGACTATCATTATGTGTTTATATTTAGTTTATGTCGACTGCATTCAATCGCATGTGTGCTTCTGTTTGGTACTTTGTGTTAGTAATTTTAACATTAATGTATGAAATTCTTCCTTGTAAAAATATGCATAATTTCTTGTCTACTTACTGGTGAATGGTGATATATTAAGTTTTATCTTGTATGAGGAGAACCATTAGCGGGAAGTCAATAAAAATAATGATAATAATAAAAATAACAATAATAAATAAATAAATAAATAAAAATGGTGGGCTCTGAATGCTATAGTTGTATAGTAATAGCATTTATGAATTAAAGTGTTTGGACAATCATGGTTATAGTGTAGATTAGGGATCTCGTAGTGAAGTATTTTGGGTTTAGAAAACTCCTTTGACCTAGATGCATGTGATTGGTGCATATGATGATCTTTTATGAGTCAGAGAGCTAAGTGTTAGCCTTGTTTTTATGTGTGATGCTATATATATAACTCATTATATAAAGTTTTACGTGCATATTATGTATTGGTTGTGTTATTAGAGTTGTGTAATTTTTAGAAATTTTGTTTCCTTCTTTTTATTTGAACTTCACACTACACATTTTTCTCATTCTCCTATTATACTTTGTTTTAAGGAATAGTATTGAAATGAACTACAAATGGAGTTTAGTAAAAATTACACAATAATCGCAAGAACAGCAAACAGGAATAGGGATAGGGTGATCGGGACTGCCCAATCTAAATCCTCGAAGCTGAGAATAACAAGGTTGCCGGAAACCGACAATAAACGATGCAAAATCCTAAGAATTAAGCAAATAGCTTTATTTCATATACTGAAATCGAGTCGAGCAAGTTCCCCTTTTTTACAGCATGATAGAAGCTTTATATAGGGCAGCAACTAGCCAGGGTGGATGGAAGCCGAACGTTGGGTAATAGTCGAGAAGGTGGAGCGGGCAGAGTGGATTAATGGTGGATAATCCCCATTAATGGTGAGCGTCGAAGTAGACGGAGTTAGAGGAAGGTAATCGCAGGCGGAGGAGTTTGGTCAAGCTAAGGGAGCGGCCTTGATGCTGCGTTTGGGTTAAATCGTCGATGCTGAAGAATGGTTTTAAGGCTGTGGACCGAGGGAGACGGGAGGGACGTGTGTGTGAGTTTTGGTTTGGGCTTTTTAAGTTGAAAAATGGTGGGCTTGGGTGTGGTAGGATTAAGGTTGCTGTGGGGGATTGGAAGGTGGTTTAATGATTGATTAGGCAAATCCCAACTTAACTAGCTGCTTAATACCCTTATTACAAGATAAATCTAAATAAACAAAACAACGATAATAATAATAGTAGAATTTTGCTAATTGGGTGATAATGCCATTATTTTTGCTAATAATTTAAAACTTGAATATTTCTTCTCAGCAACAGAATCCCGTTTCTTGATAGCAACAGTCTTGGATCTTCTTCCCCGCTTTCTTGGCTAATTTTGCTTGATTATCCTGCAAAATAAGAATATAAAGATAATAAATTATTTTTAAAGGATTATTGATGTTGTGCTTGGCAAGGGTGCTGAGAGTATTTGAGGTTTCATCAAGTATTTTCGTAACTTATTTTGACTTTAAGTGCGTATTTCTTCCTTATTCGAATCCCATTGTATTTGATTTGCTAAACATTGATTTTCCTTCTTTTATTTTACTTTAGATTCCTTGTTTTGATTTAAATTTTCTTGGTTTAGTTTCGTAAACCATCATTTTACTACTCTTTGGATTAACTTTTAACCTATTTATTGTAGTCAATGTTTATCAATTGTTTTGTCAAGTTTTCATTGTTTTCGTTTCATTAAACTTTGGGGACGAAGTTTCGTTTAAGGGGGTTAAAATTTAATTTTATTAAGCTTAATTATTTTATTAGCATAATTTGATGTAAATGTTTGATTATTTTAATTTTGATTTATTTTATGGATTTATTTACGATTTCGACTTCATATTTGAATTTAATTAGTCATTTTTGTTGCGAATCATTCTAGATAAATTCGTTCACTGCCATGATTTTATTATATTTATATGATTTCAATTTTTCAGTTAAAAATATGTATTTTCATTCTTTCCTGTATTTTTTATTTTTAATAATTTAGATTCATTTTTTATTATAACTTCGTCGTATGATTACAAATTTATTTTGGAGTTATGTTTTGTTAAAAAAAATATTATTTAAATTATAAAATTTTCGTTTAAAATAGTCAAATTTATTTTTATAATTTTATTCGTAGAAAATATTTTTGACTTTGAGTTTATTCGTTTCTAAGGTCGTTAAGATCTTCTGAAGTTTTGAATTAAAAAGATCTTCGGAGCTTATTTATGAATTTCTTTCTGAAATTAATTTTCTTCTATTTTACCCTTTTTTGTTTGCGGAAGACTAGTTTCAAAAATTATTTCAATTAGTCTCAATTTATTTGAATTTGATTTAAATATTTTCTTATATGTTTTTAAATATTTTTTTGAGTTCTTATAATGTATTTTCGTAAATAATATAAATTTTTATGTTCGTTGGTAAATTCTTACAAAAATATTTCCAATTTTTTTATATAGCTCTTATATCGATTTTAGGCCTTCAGATCCTTACGAAATGATTTTTTTAAAATAAATTTAGATAAAATCTTCCCATAATATTTTTAGATGTTTAGTATTTCTTTTATATGTGTATTAAAAAAAATGACCGATCCCTTCCCCTCTTCCTTTTCCTTTTCTCTCTCTCTTTTTTTCCCCTTTCTCCCCTCTCTCGTCAACCTGTCCTTGCTCTTTGAGTAGCTAAACCCCAGCCCTTACCTCCTTCTCCATCCTCCTTCGTCGACCGTTAGCCACCACTACAGCCACACGCCACCAACAATGTTGCAACAAGCAACAACCATAACAGCTGTAGTAAGCTGTAGTTGTGCGTAGTAGCAATATTCAAAGCAGGTGGTGCTACCATCCGGCCACGGTGAGCTTCGTCGGCTGCTGGTGATTGGCCTTCGACCTTTGACAGAGCTTCCACGGTCTTCATTCTCCCTAATTTGCGACTCCTTGTTTGGTATAAATTCTCGAAACCCCTAACCCTTATTTTGATTAATTGAGTATGAATTAGCTTGTGATAAACTAAAATGATTGTTTAATTATGCATATATATGTTGTATGATTAATTTAGAGTGGTTAATTGTCGTGTATTTAATTGATTTGTGAAAATCATAATTTTGGCCTAATTATGCCCAAATTTTTTTGGATTCACTTGATTTAGCTATTTTTGGGTAAATTGATTTTATAATATGTTGTAAAATATATCTAATTTCATATCGGAATCATCAATTTGGGAAATTTATGTATAATTAATCGGAATTAACTTTCTTAGTCAAATAGGTCAAAATTCATGTGTGATGAAATTGGATTGTATAATTGAGTTGTTTCATTGTATTGATTTTACAATATCCTTTGAATTGTATTTAATTTTATATTGGAAGTGTTGATTTGGGAAAATTGTGTAAAATTAATCGGAATTGAATTTCTAGGTCAAAACTCTTGCGGATCTAAATTGAATTGTGTAATCGGGTTGTTTTATTTAAATGATTATATAATTTACATTAGAATACATTTAATTACAATCCCAAACAATCAATTTATATATTTTAGTAAGAATTGATTGGATTTACGTTCTGGGCTCAAAAAATCCTAATTGTACTAAATTGGGTATTTCTTTTATTGGTTTTGATCAATTGATTATATGATATGTTATAAAATATGTCTAATTGTATTTTAAACATTCAATTTGAACAAACTAATAAGATTTAACTAGATTGCATTTTTGGGCCTAAAATCCTAGATTACAAGTGAAATTATAAAATTGGTCATTTGTATAGTTGTCTTTCTAAAATTAAATTTATAGAAATAGTTGAAATTATCTTAATTGCATTATAATACCTTTAATTAGAATTAATTGGTTTAAATTATTCTAGTTTGTGTCTTGGGATTTGAAACCCTAATTTTAGAAACCGATTATCTTGAATCAGCCACTCGGAAGATTATTTCATTGAAATTGATTGTGTTATGCGTCTTTTACCTAATCGATTTTCATCTTTGATTATAAATCATTTGAATTATATTTTTACCTTATTAGGTTGGATTTGATTCTCTACAAATGGTTGGTTTGCCTTTTGAGTTGTAAAACCTAACTAGTAAATCATTTTCGATAAAATAACTTATAATTTGTTATCCTTTCCTTGCCTTTCAAAATCAATTTAAAATGCTCTAAGTGATATGTGTTTAACCCGATTTGAGTAATATTTAGTCTTAAATCTTAGTAGAGCTATGCTTGCGAGTCTTAGGTTTTGACACGTTTTCCAAGAAAGATCATTTGTGTCTCCTTGTGTGGATTTAATTATAATACTTGAATAATTGATTGATAAGATAGTTTCTAACCTAGTTTTTTTATTTCTATCGGTGGTCTAGGAAAGCATTATTGTGGATCCTCAAGATAGTGATCTCCCTCTCCTTCTTATTTCGCTTAGCTAGCTTCGAACCTAGGTAAGTCTCTACTTACCTCCACTTATGGGTGTTTTGTGAGGATGGACCGTTGGGCATGTGTGTTAAGAGGTGAAAGTTGTGTGACTCACACAGGTTGTATGTTAAACATGTAATATGCCTTGTATGATACTTTGTATAATCATGGGGTTTAAGTAATTCATGCTTTGGCTTATTGTTGAGAATGCTCGGGTAAAAATATGCATGATAGGGCTATTTGACTCTTTTGCGGAGGAGAAATGTACAAGAATGTGCTCACACGTGTTGGAATGAGATTGCATTTTTTTAGGAGTATGATTGAGTAAAAGAGCATGTTACAAGCATGATTAAGTAACAAGCATGTTAAGCTTGTTAAGTTCAAGCATGGATAAGTGAAAGGCATGTTAAAAAATTGTAATACACACACACACACATATATCTTTATTAATTGACTGGAAAGCATCTTAATGTGTGGCATGAATTGTTTGCCAAGAGATGGAGCACACTTTAGGGTTTTCTAGCTGCATGGTGCATTATGAAATTATATTAATGAATGTTGATAACTTAATGTCTCTCTCAGCATAACAAAGTGTTTAATATGTTTGAATCAAGGTCTAAGGCTGGACATGTCCCGAAGTAATGTTCGAGGCTGAGCATGTCTGGGAGTAATGCTTGGGGCTGAGCATGTCCCTAAGTAATGTTTGGGGTTGGACATGTCCTTGAGTAATGTCCGAGGGCTAAATACCTAATTGGTTTGGTTTGGTGTTGTCCATAAATGTCTGATTGGTTTATTTAAATCTCTTATTGGTTTAAGATGTTTGCATTTGAAATTGTGTAGTCATGTCATGAGTTGTCAATAATATGGATTATTCTTACCTAAGGCGCGTGAGCTACTTTACATTTCCGTCATACCAAACTTACATGTTTAAGTAGGATGTTATATATGTTTCGCATGTTATTATATGTGTATGGTAGGATTTATGATGTGGGTATTGAGTATGCATAATATTATATCAATATAATGCACCATGATTCAATGTGCACTTGATGTTGTAGTTTATGTCTCTCCAATAAGATAGGGTAGTGGGATTTACTTAGTATTGGAGTCGTACTGATAATACCTTGGTTATTTGGGTCCTGTGATGAACCACTGATGGTGAGGAGCAGACCATTTGTGCAGGTTCAGTATTGAATGTCTTATTGTCAGGAGGAATGTTTTCCTTGGATTTTGAGAGTAGGCTATCCATTGATTCAATTTGGTGAATAAAGTTGGCTCCACTATTGGGATGCCCCTTAGTTCTCTTCTCATATTTTATTGTATCTCAAATGTATTATTTTGGTGTGTAAATCATTCACTTGATTTGTATTTAGTTGGTTTGTGATTTTGTTAGAGATGTATTTGGATTTTATATCCTCTTTATTTTTAAGTTTTAAAAATTTAGGGTTATATCACAAGTTTTCGTTGGCTTATCAACAATGTTTTGGTTCCGAGAAACCATTCTCATCTAGCTAAATTTGGAAATTTCTTGTGGGACTTTACTCCTTTGGTTTAGATGAGTTTTAAATTTTGATTGGACAGCTTTAGCCTTGCATCTGGCATAGGTTAGGTGAATGTGCGCACCTCTCCTTATGTTAGATGTGGCGGTTTCATCCCTATTCTTGTTTCAGCTTTCGCATTATTCTTCTAAATGAAATTTTTCAGGGATTAAATTTTGGGGGTATTAAATAATGTATAATTCTCAATGATACACCTATGTCCTTTGCTATCCAAGGAATATAGTGAAATTAAGCTCTTGGCTATTTTAGTAACATTACAAACACTAGACCGTGTCTTAACAACACTATCATGAATCCTCACCCTCAGAGTCTCAATCCTAGCAACTTTGCACAAAGTACCATTTCCTAAGACAATAACTCCACCTCAAATAGTATTATAAATCTAGAACCAACTTTTTTTTAGGCAAACATGGTAGGAAGACCTAGAATCCATGACCCACCTATCAGCTTATCTAGTATATCCATTCGTGACAGTTAGTACTTCACCATTTCCATTACCCTTAACTATGGTAGCCTCACCTTCATCAAATACATCATTAATAGTATCTAATAATTTTCTATCGGGACAATATTTTCTAATATGGCCTTTCTTGTGGCAAATAATAGTTTTGAACCTATGCTTCCTTAATTTTAACTTCTTGTCAAAAGACCCCATTTCTACAAGTCCATCATCATGTGAGTTGCCTTGACATCCTCTAGGGAATTGATTACCAACCAATTCATGTTGTAGCAATGAATTCTTGACATCTATAAGAACTAATTCATCATTCCCATACAATATAGTCTCATAAAAATGCTTATATGCCATAGGCAAAAAACACAATAACAAAATAGTTAGATCCTCATCTTCTAATTTGCCATCTATATTCTAAAGATCCATTACTATAGGGTCAAATTCATCAAGATGATATTTCAAGTAATAACCCTCGCCAAATTTCAAATCATGAAGTCAGTTATTCAACAATAGACGATTCACCACAAATTTCATCTTATACAAGCATTCCAGCTTCGATCATAAGGCGGTAATAGTTGTCTCTTTAGCCACTTTTTATAAAACCTTGTTTGACAAATACAATTGTATGTTGGATAGGGATTTTAAATCAATATTCCCAAACTTCTCAAACATTGTTTTTGGCTTCTTTATTTTCCTAGAAAATGCCTTCTCCCATCCATTATGAACAATGATCATCTTTATCTTCTATTTCCATATCCCAAAATTAGTTGAATGATCAAATCTCTTAATTTTAAATCTTGTAAATGCCATCCCGATATAGATCAATCATACACCTAAAACTCTTATACCAATTAGAGAGAAAAAAATCACAAGATGTTAATGTCTAGGACCTCATGTAACAAGCAATCAAAAAACTCTAATATACTTTTGAGAGAACAATCAAAACATGATAACAATTGGGGGAAACATTGATGATTATTACATATAACACTAGTAATGACAAGGAGAATAAAAAAAACTTATAATATCACTTAGTAAGCAATTATCTCACAAATTGTTTTTATCCCTTTAATATTAGTTTTTGGTCTCTTATTTGAGTAATATATGTGAATAATTATGATTTTATGACTAAGTAATAATAATTGTATAAATTTTATTATTGAACTAAAATGATGTAAATTAAATAATTTTAGAGTATAATATGATTTATTAACTTCTCTAATTATTTTGCAAGTATATAAAAATAAAATTAAAAAAAGGTTGGGCCTTTGGACCAAAAACCTAAGGACCGAAGGCCCAAAGGCCTCAAAAGAAAAAAAACTTGAAACAAAGCAGCATAAAAAGGAGCTGCACATAGGAGAGAAAGGGGTGTCCGCAGAGTAGCAGTCTACCGCAAGAAAGAAACACACGAAAAGAGAGAGATAGCAAGTCATCATAGTGTAGGGCCCAAAAGACATCAGTCGTAAAATAGAAAGAAAAAAAAAGAGAAGATTAGGCACAACAAAAGAGAAAATTTAGTAGAAGGAAAAAGAAAAAAAAAAACAGAAGAGGAGGACCAACCATCAACGCGACAGAGGAGAGAGAGAGGAATCTCACATAGAGCTAGAGCTGGCAATCGGACGGGTCGGGTCACATTCGGATCGGGTTAAATAATAATCGGATCATATCGGTTTCGGATAATCTCGGATCATTTTATCGGATCAGGTCGGATCGGGTTAAATAATAATCGGATCATATCGGTTTCGGATAATCTCGGATCATTTTATCGGATCAGGTCGGATCGGGTTTAATTCGGATCAACTTGGTATCGGATAATCTCTGGTCATTTTAAGTTCTCGGATCGGGTCGGGTTGAGATTGGATTGACTCAAATTCGGATAAATTTGGGTTATTCTAATTTCGGTTCGAGTTCGGATCGGGCTCGGGTGAGTTCGAATTATTATATTTTCGGGTCGAGTTTGGATTGGATTCGGGTCATTTCAATAGCGAGTCATGCACTCATGCTTGTGCTATTTTTTTTTATTCCAAAATGTTATTATAGAATAATTATTTTAAGATTTTTTATTTTAATTTTTCTTATTTAATTAAAAGCAAATTATTATATAGATTGTTTTGGGGCATTAGAATTTTTTGTCATTATTTCATCTTTGAAGATTTATTTGATGTTCTAAATTTAAATATCTTCAAATCAGATTACTTTTCTTTTTATGTTAAGGCATAACTTATAATTCAACTCCATTATTAGCTTGATCATATCATATTGAGTTCAAATATTATTTTAAGTGTATATTATATTTATATTTTGTACGGTCCTTACATAATATTAACTTACAATAACCATTGATAATTGATAACAAATGAAGGTTTCCAAGGTTGTACTTCTCATATTATTTTTCAAATAGATTGATCACATCATATCAACATAATTTTAATTCATATAATAATAATAATAATAACAATAATAATAATAAGAATAATAATAATAATGATGATGATGATGATGATGATGATGATGATGATGATACAAAAATAATGACAACTATAATAGTAGTAATTATTGAATATCAATTATGGAAAACTAATAATAATAACACATTATTATTTTTTCTATATTTTATTTCGATCATATCAAGCTAAATCAAATAAAAATTAGATAAAGTAAGTAATAATGACCATTATTGACAAAGGACCAACTCATATTGACTTCTTACTATTTAATATAGTTGATGTAATAAAAACATTAATCTTTAATTTTTATAATGAATAATTAATATCCTCACATTAGATTTTTCTTATTTTTGTATGATGTTATAGGTATTATATTGTTAGGTATATATACTAACATATAGTGTTTAAGGCTAAAAATTGTTATTTATGTATACTTATAATAGAATTGATAAAACTTTTCCTTTGTTTGATTAGATTTTACTTATGATACAATCTATCTTTATATATATACCTTTACACAATTGTTCCTAAATATTTCAAATATTGGAATTAGTATTATTGATAACTATATTTTGAATAACTGAATAGATTATGATTATGCAATATTCGTTTTAAGCTACAATGGCAATTGGTTCATATCATAGTTGTTTGGGTTTTGGTCACTAGATCGTGGAATTGAAGATAGCATGGGGCATACAATGGCATGGGGCATATTCTATATTCACTAGGCTTAATATTGTAATGATTAGTTTCTAACTCAAACATCATATTGTATTATTAATTAGATAGGGTAATTGATAATTCAAGCTTATTTTTTTTGGTTAATGTATTCAGTTGGTCTCAACTGTTTAGTTAGACTATGTATTATATTGTTCTTCTATAAGCTAAAATGCTCCTTACCAATTTCTGTTGCATAGGATTAAAGTTATATATTTCGTATATGGTCAACCTAGGGTTGAAAGAAATCATATGTATTTGGTTCAACCCAAACTATGTATTGAAGCTCTATATTAAAGTTTTATTCTTCTTATGCCATTTAGATTTGGCAGAGTTATACACTCAATTTAGTTAATGAAGGTTATATACCATTGATTTTTCTTCTCTATTCTCTTCGTCTCTTTTTTAACAATATTTTGTAAGCGAAATAATACTACTTTTAATAATAGTTATATTTGTAGTTTTTCCTTTAGATATGTTCATCAATACAAGCATATTAACAATATTTATACCACATATATATTATTACAAGTATGTTCTAATATTTGATAAATCAGATTATGATGCTAGCTTTTCAAGCATTCATAAATCATAATCCCTTGACATTCCCAAGTTGAATAGATGATAAGAATATATCATTTAAGTTGGTAAACTCAAGTAGTTTCATCCATGTTTGATAATAATATATATTGAGGGCGTATCTAGTAAAAACTACTACTTCTAATGAGAATTTAGAACTAATAGTTTCATAGAACAATTATGGTAGCTTCATAAAACTATTACACTAGGTTCATCAACTAAAATGAGTATTTTCCTTAATAACTTTAAGTAGTTTAATAAGCTAAGACAAGTAGTTTCATTAGAAATTAGAGTATTATGAATATGTTATGATGACTAGTTTCATAATATTAGATGAGCGATGTCATTAGAAACTTAGAATAGTTCCATTAGAAACATAGAATACTTTTATAAGGTGAAATGAGTTATTTTTAACCTATCTTAAATCGAATTATTTTTTCCAAATTATTATTCTACAATCTAGTATCCTAATTTACTTAAATTAAATCTAAAATAAAAATATAAAATCAATCTATTTTAACCTACTCTATGTTTTTTTTACAGCGCATGTCCTGAATAAGGCAATAAGTCAGTAAGCATGCTCTGCCTCTGCATTTTTTTCTTATACTAACACGCCATTACGCCAATACGCACGCCACAGACGCACGCAGACCCTCTACATTTTAAAGCTTTTATATTTGTAACTTGAGTTTAAAGTGTTGAATATATTTACAATATTATTATCTTATGATACTACATGAGAGTGAATTAATATTTAAATGACATAATAGAGTTTTTCCTTTTTCCTCTACTTTTATTTTTGTATTTCAATATTAATATCAATAGATATTTTACTTGTATATACATAATAAGTGATATATACTTTAAGAAAGTATATTGTTTCTAGATTTTGATGTAAGTAATAGTTATACATCTATATTATTTTATATTTTATGAAGTTTTAAAAAATTAGAGTAATGGGTTAATATTAATTTTCGGGTAGTATCGGGTCGAATCTTTATATATTTATAATATTTCGGATAATTTCGGATTTCGGATAAATAATGGATCGGGTCGGGTCATTTCGGATTTATAATTTTTCGGGTTATATCGGGTTTCGGGTAAGCAGTGGGTCGGGTCGGGTTTATTTCGGACTTATGATTTTTCGGGTTATATCGGATATCGGATATGTATCGGATCGGGTCGGATAAGTTTTGAGTTCTTAATTATTCGGATAAAATCGGATCAGATTTCGGACGGATTGAGTCGGTATTCGTCTGATTTTTCGGGTCGGGTCAACTTTTGTCAGCTCTACATAGAGCTATGCGTCGTCAGTCGAAAAGAAAAGACAAAAAAAATTAAAAGGAGCGGAAATAAAGGCTATCGAGAAGAGAAAACTACAGAGAAAAGTATACTCAGAAAATTTATTTCAGATGAAATTAATTACTTTTTCATCTGAATAAATTTTGATCTTTCATTCATAATTAATTCTGATTACTTATTTTTCTTCTTTTTGATTTATATTTTTATAAATATTTTTGTGTAATTAATTTAATCATTATGATTGACTGATTATTTATTGGTGGAGAATAGACTGAAACCCTAGATTATTGTTTGAGGTATGATATTATTTTTCTTTGTTTCATGATATTATTCTTTGACTCTATTTTAAGTGCTATCATTTATATATATAATTCTATCAAGGATAATTTTATATGTTTCATGCCTTGTTCTAATTTCCTTACAGTAACAGTATATATGATTATTTACCTGCTAGGTGGTCATATAAATATACTATATGTATAAATTACAGCTAGGTTAGATAAAAATTTACCTAATAGTTTTGTGATTGTAATGAGAGTAGTAGAACAATTAGATATGTGTGGGTCGAGGAAGGGAAATAAAGTTAGATATACATATTATACTAGTTTGGTTATTTAGATTGAAATCATTCCAATTATATTTAATGCGTTAAATCTAGTTAAATATAGGAGCCACTTGTTGCTACTATATTACTAGTATTTAATAGGATTAATATTAAAGTTTTGTCGTATTAATTATTTTAAGGAAGTAATATAAGGTATATAGACCTACTTTTGGTTTGCAACTTGGTTAATCTCTTTTCTTGTGATTAAATGATGACTTATAAATTATTATTAAATTTTGATATAATATAGTGATGGATTTCTTAAATACCCCAAAACCCTAATTTAGGAAATCATGGCCGAATAAGGAATTATTAGAATGATTAATTAAATAAACTATTTTATTTATTATTAAGAACTTAATTAAGGTAAATCTAGCAGAATTTATAAATAATTTTAAATAGGAAAGGATTTTGGCTAATTAAAATAAAATTTAAGGAAATTCTTTCAAAATACTTAAATTAGCCTAAAAAGATAATTTAATCATTATTTTAATCATTATAATATTTTATTAAACATCCCAAATTATCCAAATTACATTAATTAAACCAACCTCCATTTTCCCTTCTTTTCCCTTTTTTTTTCTTTTTCCTTTTTCCCCCTCTTTTTCTTTTTCCTTCCTTTCCTTCTATTCCTTTTTATCTTTTCCTCGACTTAGGCCGGCTGCTACCCCAACTTCCCCTTCCTTTGTGCGGCCTAGCTTCCGGCGCCTCTTCCTCTTTCCTTGTGCGGCCTAGCTTCCCGTGCCTCTCCCCCTCTCGCGGCCTGTTCGGCCTTTTCTTTTCTTTCTTTTCTTTTCCCTTGGACCGCCGGTCTAGCCCCTCCCACTTCATCTTCAACCTCCAGCACGCACCTGCAGCTGAAATTCTTACCGGAAAAAGGCTACAACGACCACACCAACTGCCCCCGCCATTCCTCCCCTCTCCTCCCTGTTGACTCCCTTGTCATTTCGATAAGATCGTCCCTCCCTTCTCCTACACGCCATCTCTCTCTCCCCAACAACTCACGGTCTGCACATGCAGACCTACACCGACCATTCTCGCCAAACAGAAGCCCATAACCTTTCCCCCTATTCTGCCACGCATCCTTGTCGTTTTTCCTTCCTGATTGGCCTATAAATAGATCCGAAGGCTGCCATAATCGGGTTTAGAATTTGGCAGCCTAGAAAACTAACCCACAACCACCGCCTGTTTAGCTCGTTAATCCGTCGCCGTCGGCCGCCTTCGCTGCCCACTCCGACCACCAAAACGCTCCCTACACCGCCCTCTACACAACCCAGCCACCAGTCTTCCTTGCCTTACCCTACACGAGTCACCCCAACTGTGCGAAATTGCCTCCTTGAACAACCCCATTCGACCCCGCGCAGCCCTTCGTGCCGCCGATTCCGCTGCCTGCAATGCCACCTCTACCCCCCAAAACAACCAAGGAATCCTGCCCTATCATCCCACACCTCCATTTTCCCCTACTTCCCTCGCCCCTAGCCTCCACATCCACCTCTCCACTTCTTCCTTCCTCCACCGCTGCCTCCACCGCCAGCACCACCACCTAGCCTAGGTTGTTCCCCAACTCTTTAATCCATAAACCTCATATATTAAATGTGTTAATGATTTTTAATATTATTAACTATTACTATTAGTTTTATTATAACTATTATTATTATTATTATTATTATTATTATTATTACTATTATTACTATTATTACTACTACTATTATTACTATTATGTCCTAACATTTATCCCGAAGAACTTCTAATTAATGGTAATAATTAATACTAAAACCTTATTGTGTTATTATTACTATTATTATTATTATTATTATTATTATTACTATTACTATTATTATTATTATTATTATTACTATTACTATTATTATTATTATTATCATCATCATTATCATTATTATTATTATCATCATCGTTATAGTGGTTATTGTTATTATTATTATTATTGTTCCTACTACTACTACTACTACTACTACTACTACTACTACTACTACTACTACTATTATTATTATTGTTATTAGTATTATTATTATTATCGTTATATTTACTATAATTATTGCTTTAACTATTATTACCATCGTTATTATCCTTATTATTATTTTTTTATTATTCTTATTATGATTAGTATTGCCACTATTACTATTACTATTATTATTATTATTAGTATTATTATTATTAGTATTATTATTAATATTATTATTAGTAATATTGGAACCCTTACTTTAATACTATGAATATTATCAAGAATTAATTTGATTAGTGGTGGTTTGATTAACTATCTTGTGAATAATAATAATAACCCTACGTTTTTAATTATAAACTACTATTATTAATACTAGCCTTAGTATTAGGCCATGATAGGGGTAAGATAGGAAATTATGGTAATTTTGGTGGAGGGAGATTAACCCATAGTATTTCCCTCTTATAGGTGAATCGAGTCAAAACTCTCAGGAGGTGTAGGAGCATGCTCCAAACCTGGCACCGATTTAGGTAAGGGTGTAGCTAAGGCCGCTTGTGTGATATGTGTCTTACTTGCCTTGGATGTCTCGTATGATTATACGTCGAGTTTTACATGTTATTATCTTACCTGCTTTATGTGTAGTATAGCTTGGAATCCGAGGTACGTCCATGTGATCGCTTTTGTTATGTATTACTGTGGATGTGTAACACCCCCAAATTTACTACTGAAAAATTTCGTTTAATTAAAAGGGTTTAGTGGAAGCGAAGAGATAAAATCGTAAACTTGGGGGCATTATCGCCACACTTAGTACCATATCGGTTCACTCCTACCGTTCCAGTACTAAGTGCTAAGGCTAAATAAAGTTAACATTAAATACGAATCATTAATAAAACACAAGTCATATAGAAATCAGAGTGCGATTTAGGATTACAAACCAAAGAGTACATGACTAGGGTTTTTCAAACATAAAGCATAGTACAAAAACACAACTAAAATATGATAATACAGGGTCCAATAAAAGAAACATAGTCTGGCTCAGTCGCTCTCGATCCCCAAGTCAGGTTTAGGCTCAACGCTCAGCCCACCCGATGCTTTGTAGGTGTCGTAGGCATCGAAGACATCATCCCCTATCTACACAAGCTCAGATGGGTCTTCTGCTCATGGGAATGAGCAACACCCATGAAACGGGTGATAAGTACGCTACGTACTGAGTAAGGTAACAGATATGCTAAGGCTAACACATAGAGCATATAACATGAGAATGAGCATGTAGGCAACATACAATGATACATGTAATAAGGCCTGGTTACTTTTTAGGTAACTTATTATTTATTCTCCTTAATAACATGTTCATTCCACACATACTCTTTAATAGTCCATGTGAGTGCGGGAACCCCACTATTATAGCCGGTGGACTGGAATACATACATGGCAGAATGATCCTTACCACTATTATTCGCTGGTGAACTGGTCTTCAGGGCAGAACGCTCCTGGCCACTATAATTCACCGGTGGACCGGTCCGGCCCCGACTCACATGGTGTTTCACTGTAAGTGCTTAGTGTATTTCCTATGGCTTAGCTTCATTACGTTTGGTTTGTTGAGCACGGAATCCTCCACTATTATAGCCGGTGGACCATAAATCATGCAGGACACCCCGGCTCCTGGCCATTATTATTCGCCGGTGGACCGGTCTGGGCTCGACTCAACAATCTTTTTCTTTAAGTGATTAGTATCTTATTCGTGTCTTATTAGATAACATTACACCCTTGACATGCATGTCATAAACTTTTTACTTCTATCCTCTCAAGGGGGCTCGTCCCATATCTTGAGACTCCTGCGCCCTTTATCATGCCCTGACATCCATACCCCCTTACGCTTACACATAATGAAAAACCAACTCCTAAGGGTATGGGTTAAGGCCCAAAACCTTATGACATCGACTCCACCTACTATCACCCTCTAGGGTTTTCCCTTGAAAACCCTAATTGGACCTATGTGGCCCAACTTTCTCTCACTTACACTACCTTTACTTCCTTCATCGCCCCACATCTTATCTCAATTAGGTCCAATCCCAAAACATATCACTTTACCTCTTGATTTTGCATGTGACCTGAAAAACCCTAGTTGCCACTTCAAACCCTAGTAGCTTTCTTCTCACACAAGTTACCTCTCCCTTTTCACCTAAAATCTCTTCTCTCCCATGGAACCCATACTCATCCCTTATAAAATAAATTATCACTCTTAACCCGTACTCCACTCTCCCTTAATCATTTTTACTCTCGCACTTTCTAGATTACTACTTCCTCCCAAAACCCTAATCGGATCCCTTATACACCCTTACACCAACCTACATACTATTTTTCACCCCAAGTTTCTAATCATTCCACAACTCTCCCATTAGCTTTTTTGCACCCCAAATCAACTTTTATCACGTAAGGATCACCCCCATGCAATATTTATCTATCCCATGCAAACACCCAAAGTCCCCATACAAATTTTAAGATTCCCATGCATGGTTCCCATCTCTCATTCATTTTGGTCATTCCTTCCTCTTTAAGTTCCTCTTATGGATCATGAGGTATTTGGTCAACCTCATATCCCCTTTAATGAACTCACTTCCCATTTCTCTCTTTTTTTCCTTTCATTCCCATATCATATTATCAATTGTACTAGCATGCATGTCTTAGGGGGCCATATCACATCACACCATAAACACCATATATACATATCATACTCATGTCATAAGAAGCACATACAAACATACCTCAACTCCAAGTTGCGCTACACATAAGACAAGTTAATTACAATCATATGATACACGACATAGCATAATATATATAGCATCCAAGGCATACAAGTCACATAACACACATGGGCCTTAGCTACATCCTTACCTAAAGCAACACCGGGCTTGGAGTATGCTCCTACAACTCCTTAGGGTTTTGGCTCTATTCACCTATAAGAGGGAAATACTAAGGATTAGTTTCCCTCAAAAGTACCATCACTCCTTATTTTAGTCTAAGATTAGGATGATTATTATTATTAAAGAAAGTATTATACGAAAAATAGGGCTTTTATCTTAAAAATAGTCTACTAAATATTACTAGTCAAAATATGTTTATTTTAGTATTTATTGCTACACTTATATTATTAAACCTTTTAGTTTTATTCTTCTAATAATAGTACTGATAATAATTATAGCCAAATAGTGATAATAGTAATACTAATAGAAATGCTAATGCTTATAGTGATAGAAACCCTAGCGTTTTTAAGGCTAAGTCTAATAATAGTGTTAGAGTTAAAATAATAATATAATAATTGCAATGCCAACAAAGTACAAATATTCCTAAAGATAATAATGATAAAATTTATATTTTGAATAATAATAATATAAGGGTTCAAATGTTCTAGTCATAATAATAATAAAAAAATAATAATAATGAAAATAGTAATAACTAATAATGATACCATAGTAGTAATGTTAGCGACAAAGGAATTAGGACCAATATTAATGATATTCTAATATTAAATAGTAAAATACTAAGGCTTAGGTATTCTTCTTCTTTAACAACAAAATGATAATACACCAACTTCGGTCTAAAAACATTAATAATAATAAAAGTAGCAATAATAATAATAATAATAATAATGATAAAATGTTAAGCATAACAATAATAATAATAACAATGATAATAGTAACCAAAATGATAATAATAATATAAGGGTCCAAATGTTTATATTAATAAATAAAAGTAATGATGAACAAAGTTAGCATTAACAATATTAGTAAGGAAATAATGATAATGATAATGGTAGTAATAATAGTGATAATAACAATAATAATAAAATAAATTTAGGTTAAGTAGTAGTAGTAGTAGTAGTAATAATAATAATAATAATAATAATAATAATAATAATAATAATAATAATAATGGCATTAATAATAAAAATAATAATACTAATAGTAATATAAGAGTTTAATGTTTACCATAATAGTAAAGATAATGATAATAGGCCTTATCTAGCATTAGTAATAATAGTAGGAATAATAGTGAAGTTACTAATAGTAATAATAATAGTAAATGAGGAAAATTCCTAATCATAATAACATTAAAGTGTTAGGCCATTATTAATGATAATATTGTTATTGGTTAGAAAATCATAAAGTTAGGCTAAGTAGTAGTAGAAATAATAATAATAATAATAATAATAGTACTACTACTACTACTACTACTACTACTACTACTACTACTACTACTACTACTACTACTACTACTACTACTACAACTACTACTACTAATAATAATAATAACAAGGATAACCATTTTAATGCTAAAGTTGTAGCCGTTTAGATAGTATAACCTAGTTATAAATATTTCTAAAATTAAGTTAGGAAGTAAGGGTGATACACAATAATATTAATAATGGTAATAATAATAATAATAATAATAATAACAATGATAATACAAACTAATAATAATAAGAATAATAATAATAGTAATATTAAGGATAATACCATTAATATTAAAAAAATCATTAACACTTATAGAAAATAATTTAGGGGCTGGGGAAGTTGGAGCACCACCTCAAGTTAGTGGTGGAAACGGCAGCGGTGCGTGGCGGCAACAGCGGCGGCAGTGGAGGAGGAAGTGAGGAGAAAATGGATATGTAGGCTAAGAGAGAGGAAGTGGAGGGGTTTTTGAGGTGGAGGAAGATGAAGCAGGTGGAGAGGGGTGGAATGAAGGTGGTGGTGTAGATAGGAGTGGCGGCGCACGGTGGTTGGTGTGGCGGCCGAAGGTGGTGGAAGGTGGTGAAAGATGGGGGAGGTAAGAGGAGAGGGAGGCAGGGGTAGATGATGGTACGGGAAGGTAGGGGAAGGTTCCCTGGTTGTTTTGGATGGTGGAAGAGGTGCTGGTTGCGACGAGGGTGGCGGCAGAAGGCGGCGCGAGGGGCGGTGAGGAGCTGGAGTGGTTGCTCGGGTTGGCGAATTTGCACGGCCGGGGCAGCACGTGTAGGGAGAGGCAAGGGGTGATTGAAATACCCCAAAAATCCTAATTTAGGAATTATGGCAAATAATGATTTATGAGAGAAAATTTAAGAAAATAGGTTACTTTATTAAATAAAGAGGAAATTAATTGAGGAAAATAAAGATAAATCAATAAATAAATTATTTATAAAATTTTAGACATTTTACTAATTAAAATGGAAGTTAAGGGCAATTTATCCAAAATAGCCTAACTAATTTAAAAATGGATTTAATTATTATAATTAAAATAATTATTATTAAAATTAAATATCTAAATTAATAATATAAATAAATAAAGACCAAATACCCCCAACCCAACTTACTTTATCATTTTCCATTTTCCATTTTCTCTTTTCTTTTCTTTTTCTTTCTTCCTCCTTTATTTTTCTTCTTCTTCTTCTTCTTCCGGTTTGGGCCAGCCCGCGGCCCAAACTCTCCTTCCCCCCCGTCTCGCGCGACCAGGCCCGCTCAGACTCCTTCGTCGCCCGTTGCCCCCAGCCGGCCAAACCGCCCTCTTTTTTTTTTTCTTTTCCTTCCTTCCCTTGGACCGACCCGTCCACCCCGTCCTGTCCTCTTCTTCCCCGACCTGCACCCCGACCTACAAATCGATCTTCGCCGGCAGCCACCAGCGCCGACCGTCCTCCCCTGCCTCCCTGTCATTTTCTTTCCCTTTTTCGACCCCAACAATCCCTGCAGCTCCCTTTCCCGCATGCCATCTCTTTCCCTTTTCCTCTCCCCTTCCTCGACCCAACCTGCCATGGTAGGACCTGCACCGCCTGCCACTGGCCGGCCACCTGCACACCTGCCCCGCACGCCTCCTTCTCCCCTTTTCGTTTTCCCCTTCCAATTGCCTATAAATACCCTCCATTGGTAGCCCCGGTCAGCTCCCTTTTCGATTTTTGCCCCGAAACCCTGCCTCTCCGCCTCCTCAAAAAGACGGGATTTCCGGCGTCACCGGAGACCGCCGCCGCCACCTCTACCCACCGTTATCATCCCTGCAACTCCCTCGGCAAAACCAAGACACCACCACCCTCCGCCTTGCCCTGCACGTGCCGCCCTAGCCGTGCAAAGTTCACTGCTCGAAACCACCTCTTCTAGCCATCGCTGCCCCTTACGCCGCCCGTAGCCGCCACCTCCGCCGCGAGCAACCCTCCTGCCACCCTCCAAAACGTCCAACAGACCATCCTCCATCTTCCTATACCCTCAGTAAACCCTGCCTCCCTCTCCATGAACCTCCACCATCTTCCACCCCCTTCCTCCACCTTCGGTCGCCGCGTTAACCACCGCCCGCCGCCACCCCTTGCCACGCCACCACCCTCACTCTACTCCCCTTCACCTGATGTCTCTTTCCCCACCTCAAACTTCTCCTTTCCCCTCCCATCTAACCACCACCTCCATCTTTTCCTCTCTTCTCCTCCTCCACCGCTGCCGCCATCGCCGCCACGCGCCGCCGCCAGACCACCATCGACCCTAGGTGGTTCTCCACTCATCCAAACCCTAATACCCCTTTTATATAACTGCTACTATTTTCTACTAATATTAATACTAATATACTTATTATTATTATCATTATCATTATTATTATTATTATTATTACTTTTATTATTATTATTATTATTATTATTATTATTATTATTACTACTACTACTACTACTATTTTCATTATTACCATTATTATTGTCTCTATTATTAATGTCTTATTTTCTTACTAATTCTAACATCCCTTTTGAACCCTAACTTTTATTATACTTAACTTTAATCTTAATTTTTATAATTATTAGTATTAAAATTATTAATAATATTACTATTATTACTTCTGTTATCCTTACTGTGGTTATTATTGTGGTTGCTAAACCTTACTTGGTTGTATTATTGTTATTATCATTACTACTAGGAGTATTATTATTATTATTGTTATTATTAGTGTTATTATTATTATTATTATTATTATTATTATTATTATTATTATTATTATTATTATACTTAACACCCTTATCATTTTGTTAACAATAATACTACTTGTTCTTATCCATGTTACTTAACTCAAGCTAGTAAATATCATGTGGTTATTAATTAAGAAGAGTACTTGACCCTTATTACCATACCACTTAACATTAACCCTAACCTCATTACTATGACACTATTATTAGCTATTACTATTATTACTACTATCACTACCTTATTGTTGTAATCAAAAGCATATGAACCCTTTTATTTTTCAAGAATATACAACTATTATCATTATCACCCTTAGGAATAGTTTACTTGTAATATTGTGACCTTATACTATTATCATTTCAAATATGACATCATTAATAGACTTGGCCTTAAAACGCTAGGGTTCCTATCACTAGACATTAGTGTCACTATTTTATTAATACTAACACTATTTTCCTATAGCTAGCATGAACCCTATTACTACAATATTAGAACTAGTGGGTTTAATAAAATAAGTGTAGCAATAAGTATCAAAAATAAATATATTTTGACTACTAATATTTAGTATACTAATTCTAAGGTAAAAAAAAACCCTAGTTTTTGTATAATACCCTCTTTAGTAATAAAAACCCTAATCCTAAACTAGAATAAGGGTTGATGGTACTTGCAAGGGAAATTAATACTTAGCTTTTTCCCCTTTTCATAGGTGACCTCGATCCAAGCCCTAAGGAGCTAGAGGAGCGTGCTCCAAGCCCGGTGCCTACCTAGGTAAGGACGTATTTAAGGCCTCTTGTGTGTCTGCATGTATTATGTGTTTCGCATGCTATGTACCCTACGTTTATCATTATCAATTATGTTGCGTGTGCATGACATAGAGAGGAAATACGTGTGGTATGTTTACATGGCATGTATATTATGTATATATGATGATATGTGTCGTGATCCTGTAAGGCATGCATGTGAGGGAATTGATGTATTAGAAAGGAGGATGGGGAAGGAGATTGACCAAGGGGAGTGAGTGGATCTAAATATTTTAATGAATCATGGGTGGAAGAATAAATGAGAATGCTAGGGTTTGTGTGGGAGAATCTAATTTATGATTTTTATGGTTTTGCATGGGAGAGTTTAATTAATGGTTGCATGGTAGTATTAATGGTTGCATGGCGGTATTATGGTTTGCATGGTGGTGTTAGGGTTTGTATGGTGGTATTAATGATTGCATGGTGGTATTAATGGCTTATGGTGATATTAGGGTTTGCATGGTGGTGTTGTGGTTTGTGTAGTGGTATTAATGTTTGTATGGAGGTATTAGGGTTTGTATGGTGGAGTTAGGGTTTTGCATGGGAGTTAATGATTGTATGGGATTTAGGGTTTGTGTGAAAAGTTCGAGAGGTTACATGGGATGTGTAACGTTTGCGTGAGAGCAAAATTTACGTATGAAAGGTTGATTTGGGATGTAAGGGGAGGTAATGCAAGCATTATTTGGGTGTTTAACTATTTTGGACGGATAATAGTACGTGGAGTAGTATAGGGGTATGGAGGAGACAGATTTAGGGTTTTGGAGTGATTAACTCTTGGTCGTTATGATTAAGTAGGGTTGGAGCAGCTAATTGTGATTTGTTGAGGATAATTAAGGTTTGGGATGGATAAGTATGGTTGTTATGGAAAATAGGGTTAAGAGTGGTTAACCATGGTTTGGTGTGGACAATTAGGGTTGGTTATGGCTGCTTAGAGTTGTTTGGTGTTATCATGTGTATTATTGATTAAAGTGTATTTATGAATGTGGAATTTTATTGTTTGTGATGTGTAAAGCATAAAGAGAACAAATTATGCATATCAATGGTGAATATCTTGCGAATAAGATATGTTAAGATACTAACCACTTATAGAGAAAGATGTTGAGCCGAACCCAGACCGGTCCACCGGCAAATAATAGTGCCAGGGTATGTTACCCTCGTGATCGGTCCACCGGCTATAATAGTGGCAGGGCATGGCCCTCATGAACGTTCCACCGGCTATAATAGTGGGGGATTCCATGCTCAACGACTAATCAGAATAATGATAAGAGATATGGGAAAGATACAAATATTTACAGTGGGACACCTTGTGAGTCGGGGCCAGACCGGTCCACCGGCAAATAATAATGGCAGGGTATGTTACCCTCATGACCGGTCCACTAGCTATAATAGTGGCAGGGCATGGCCCTCATGACCGTTCCACCGGCTATAATAGTGGGGTTCCCGCACTCACATGGACTATTAAAGAAAATGTGTGGAATGAACGTATTATTGATGAGAAATGAGAATAAGTCATAGAAAAGTATTCAGGCCTTATCTTGCTGGTTATCGCATGTTGTCTATATGATTGTGCTATGTATGTTATGTGGTATGATTGTATGCTTGGCCTTAGCGTACCTGCGCCCTTACTCAGTATTGGACCCGTACTGATACTACCTTGATTGAATGGGTCCTGTGATGATCCACCGATGGTGGGGAGCAGACCTCCTATGCAGGTTTGATCAGTTACTAATTTGGGGTGGAAGGCTTGACTTGAGTGAGTAGGCGGTCCGGATATTGGTCCATTGGGATTTGTTTTATTTAGCTATATTTTGTTCTACGCTTCTTGTTTTGAAACCGTACTCTTAAGCTGTATTCTTAAACGATATCCTAATTGTCGTTGACTCGTATTTTCGTGAATGATCTATGTTAACTATGAACTTATATTTTGATGATTCTTACTTAACGATTGTTTAGTTTAGCCTTAGCACTTAGTATCGGAACGGTAGGAGTGAACCGGTCTGGTACTAAGTGTGGCGGTAATACCCCCAAGTTTACGGTTTTAATTCTTTCGCTTCCGCTAAACCTTTTGATTTAAACGAAATTTTTCAGTAGTAAATTTGGGGGTGTTACAGTGATGGTGGTTTGGTTTCATAGAGGAAGTGTAGGGATGGTCTCGGTGGGCGGCGTTTGTTGAGGCAGTCGCCGGCGGCAGCGGAATATGAATCTGTTTGGGCGGCGACGGGAAGTAGAGTTCTTGGGCTTGCAAAAAAGGGAGCTCGACTATGGCTGCCCCGGGGTGTATTTATAGGCCAATTGAGGGGGAAGAAGACAAGATCAGAAGAAACACGCGGGGTAGGTGTGGCAGGACCACCGGCTGGCGGTGGCAGGCGGTGTAGTCCTGCCAATTGCAGGTTAGGTCGGGTCGGGAGAAAAAGGAAAGGATATGGGCATGTGGGGAGGGGAGTTGTGAGGTTTGTTGGGGTTAAAAGAGGGAAAGAAAATGGCAGGGAGAGGGGCAGGGAAGGACAACCGGCGGTGCAGGGGTGGTCGGCGTGTGCAGAGGTGTAGGTCGGGTTGTAGCTGCGTGGGGAGGAAAAAAAAGGAAAGGGAAAGGGGGAGGACCGAGCGGTCCAGGGGAGGAAATGAAAAAAAGAAGAGGGCCAACTGGCGGTTCGGGTGAAGGAAGCAGGTAATGCGCGAGACGGGCCATGGAAAGTGGTCTGGGCCGACGGGCTAGCCCAAACCAGGGGGAAAATGGGGAAAGAAAGAATAAGTAAGGGAGGAAGAAAGAAAAAGGAAAAGAAAGGAGAAAAAAAGGAAAAGGAATAAATTGGTTGGGTTGGGGTATTTGATCTTTATTTATTTATATATTTAAGTTAGATATTTAATTTTAATAATAATTATTTTAAGTATAATAATTAAATTTATTTTTAGATTAATTGGGCTATTTTGGATAAATTTTCCTTAACTTCCATTTTAATTAGTAAAATGTCCAAATTTTTTTAATAATTTATTTATTATTTTCTCTGTATTTTCCTCAATTAATTTCCCCTTTATTTAATAAAATCATTTATTTTCTTAGTTTTCCTAATAAAACATTATTTTTCCATAATTCCTAAATTAGGATTTTTGGGGTATTTCAGGATGTGCTACAAGTTGTGATATGATGTGGCCTTAGGACATGCATGCTTGGGTATGTGATGTGGTGATGTGGGTTGGGGGCATGAAAAAGAAAAAAAGAAAAAAAAAGAGATAACCAAGGGGAAGTAAGTTGGCTAATAAAGGTATAGGAGGAACTAGGGTTTGCATGGGGTGGTTAAGGTCTGCATGGGGGCGAACCTTACGTATGGATAGATGCCTCAGGGCGTGAAGAAGGTAATAGAAGTATCATTTGGGTGTTTGGGGGCTTCGGGTGAAAAATAGTACGTGGGACAGTATAAAGGTGCATAGGAGACTAGATTAGGGTTTAAGGGGAAACCCTAATTTGAGTAGGGGAAAGAGAAAAATAAAATAATAAAAATAAGTGAGAATGAGTGGGGCATGAAGTGAGGGTGGAACCGAAGGGTCGTGATTTGTAGGGGTGATAAAATAGTCTAGATTGTGCAAGGTAGAAAGGGTTGGGCCACATAGGCCCATATTAGAGTATTTGGAGAAAACCCTAGAGGAAAGCGGCAAGTGGACTTTAGGGTATAAGGTGGTGGGATTTGACCCACACACTTAGGAGTCGGGTTCCTGGTATAAGTAAGCAGGTTTAGGGAAGGATGTCGGGGCGAGTGAGGAGGCGTAGAGGTCTTAAGATATGAGATGGGCCCTCTTATGAGGATAAGTATAGTTGGAGTTAGTCATGCATGTCTAGGGCAGAATCTGTCGAATAAGATACGGTAAAATACTAATCATGTAAAGTGGAAGGCTATTGAGCTGGGTCTAGCCGATCCACTGGTTAATAATAGTGGTTAGGGTTTTACCCTATAAGTGACCGATCCACCGACGAATAATAGTGGTGTGGACTTCATCCCGCAAGTGACCAGCTCACCGGCAATAATAGTGGGGGATCCTGAGCTCAATAAACCAAACCCTAATGTAATAATTCACGTAAAAATATACTAAACACTTACAGTAGAACACCATGAGAGTCGGGGCTAGACAGATCCACCGACATAATAGTGGCTTGGAGCGTTTTTCCCTAGAGACCGATCCACCGGCATATAATAGTGGTCAGGTGCGTCTTGCCCTATAAGTGACCGATCCACCGGCTATAATAGTGGGGTTCTCGTACTCGCATGGACTGATAAGAATTATGGTGTGAAACGAGTATTACCCTGTGAATAAATAAACAATGTGGACCTTTATTTACCTGAGAAATTGTATGCCATCATGTGATTGTGATTATGTTATGTGTTCTTATGTGTTGGCCTTAGTTATAATGTTACCTTTCTCAGTACGTAGTGTACTGACCACCCGTTTTATAGGTGATGCTCATTCCCATGAGCAGAAGGCCCCTCTGATTTAGTGCAGGTTGGTGATTCTATATTCGATGCCTACGACACTTACGAAGCATCGGGCTTAGCTTGGGGGTCAAGAGTGACGTGGTTGGAGTCTATCGTCCACCTTATCTTTCCTATGTCTTTAAATTTAGTCTATTTCTGATGTAATATGTTTCAAACATTTGGAACCTTAAAACTGTACCTTTGGATTTTACTTTTGACTTTCCACACTTTGATTCTGTATGACTCATGTCTTACTATTGACTGGTGTTTTATTAACAACTCGTATTTGATTGTTAATCTTGTTTAGCCTTAGCACTTAGTACCGGGACGGTAGGAGTGAACCGATCTGGTACTAAGTGTGGCAGTAATGCCCCCGAATTTATAGTTTTATCTTTTTGTTTCCGTTAAAATCTTTTAAATTATACAAAATTTTTCATTAGTAAATTTGGGGGTGTTACAATTTTGATTTCCCTAGCATATTTATCATATTTTCAGTTATCCATTATTTTTATTATTTTATTTTATTTATTTATTTTAATATTCTCTATTTTTAAAACTCCTGTTAGTGTTTTTTCTTATTTATTTATTTTGTGTGATTTAAATTTTTTATATTATTATTATTATTTTTTTATTTTTAAGTTAGTTAAATAGAGACGGGCCCTATCAATCCTTGGTTTAGAACAATACCCTTTATTACCAGTACTACAATTGTTAACAAAAGGGTTTAAATTGTATGCCACCTACAACCACACCACCTCTTCCTTCCCTACAGCCATGCACATTGAGGTTATAGGCCACCATGTCATCTCCCCTTCTACCTCAACCTTAGCCCATCTATAAATACCCCCTTGAACTCGCTTTCTTCTCCTCTCCCACCCGCAACAACTCCCCTCATTTTCTCACCTTCCTTGCCCCTACCAGCTCTAGCACCGTGCCACTGCCATTGATGCCCAGTCACCCCTGCCACATATCTTACCTACTATGCCCTACCTTCTCCACCAGAGCCAACCTTCTCCCTTCTACTTCCTTATTTTCTCTCATCTCCTGAAATTGTAGCTCTTGTAGGCTACATTTTATCAACCACCACTACTGATCGTTCTCCTCCATGCTTGCCACCACCACATCAGAGCCACCCTACACAAGTGCCCCAGCCTATGCAACCACCTCAACAACCCTCTTTTCTCCCCTTTTCTCTTCCCTTCTTCTTTGTCCCTCTTGGTTGTGTGCCACACCCTACATTACCACCACTAACCACCAATAATTATATCCATTCCTAATGCTACCATTACCCCCCCAATCCTAAGCTTCCAACACTCACCCCTTCCCACCAAAATCAATTGTTGTCACCACCAAGACCATTACTGTGCTCTACTTACACCATTTTCTCCCCTATATTAGTCACCTCCACTTCCTTTCTCCACCTTAAGCTTTTCTTAGATTAGGTTCTCCTTTTTGTAAATAAAATCTAAATTGTGTATATTCCCATTTTTAGGTATTATTATAGTGATAGTGAAAGAGGAGGCGTATCTTGTGCATGCTTGAAGACCGAAGTCGCTTCGATACGGATATTATTATAGCTAGGGTTTTATTTTTGTTAATATATGTCCTTGATGTGTGTTATATGATGACATGTATCTTGATAATAGCCAAAGATAAGAAGCTTTGGGTTTATGATTGTATTGATTTCATGAGTTGATCTATATCCATATTATATGATATTGCATACATGGAAATTTTAGAGAGTCTTTGTGTTAGATGCCTTGTCACTAAGGTAGGGTTTTTAAGACGTAGCAGCATTTTAGTATATATCATAAAAAGTGACATGTAAGGTACTTTAGGGTGTTAATTGGCCTAAAATCATTGGAGAGACTATATGAAATAACTGTGGAAAAAATAAGAAGGTTTATGGTAAATACAATATGAGGATAAAAAACCATGAATAGGGTGAGTAGAACCTAAGGGGAGTTATAAACACATGTGCGTAGAGTGGGGGTTTGGTACTAATAAGTGGATATGGGGTTAAATATTGCATTTTTGGGTAATCATGTAGATTTGGTAATTCCTTTGAGCACTAGGGAAGGAGATATGACCAAAAGGTAGAATTGGGGTTTTGGGAGGTCAAGGCACAAAACCCTAGGAGTAGGCTATTATCGCATGTAAAAAATAAGGGAGTTGGGCTGCAACTTTAGAGTATGATATTAACCATGATGTTTTGGGAATGTGTACCAAATTTAGTAACCATGTGGGATAGAGGGAAGTAGTTATGACCAACAACAAATTAAGGTTTCGGAGGGGCCTCGAAAGGAAGGGTATTATCACATGTGCAAAATGGGGGAGTTGGACTACAATATTTGAGTTGATGGTTAACCATATCATTATATGCATGGGTATGGAAATTCAAGGCTGGATAAGCATTAGAGGAGGGGCTATAACAACTAGAAGAAATTAGGGTTTTGAGGAGTAATCCTAGAGACTAGTTATTAACATATGTGGAAAACGGGGGTGATAGGACATGGCCCTTTACCATGGGTTTCTAATAACATGTTAGGATTTAATGGTTATATTAGGGACTTAAAAGGGACATTGGAAATGAGGATATGGTAGAGTTGTGAAATTACAGTTTTAAAGGAGAATAGGGTTGTCTCGGGGTAGTAGCAAGAAGATTGTTATGTATGGAGTAGGTGTAAATGTTTGTGTGATGAAACTAAAATAAATAAACTAGGAATAATACCCTAATCACTTAAAGTGGAATACCACTCGGTTCGGGCGTAGTTGTATCTATCGATTCATCGGCAAGAATAGTGGTCAGGAGTGTCTTACCTTGGAAGTTATACCCCATTATCATTCCTCCAATGAGAATAATGCAGTCCCAAACCTGATTAAACAAAACCATTGGATGATGGTAACCATAGTAAAACACTTATTACTTATAGTGGAATACCACATGGGTCAGGTTCGGTTATAGCTTAATTACTGATCCACTGGTGAGAATAGTTGCTAAGAGCATTTTATTTTGGGGTTGTACTTTGATTACTGATCCACTGGTGAGAATAGTGGCTAGGAGCATTTTGTTCCGAGGATGTACTTTGATTACCAATTTACTGGTGAGAATAGTAGTCAGGAGCGCCCTGCCTAGAATTTATACTTGTTTACCATTCCACCAGTTGAGAATAATGGGGTCCATAAACCTAACAGGGATAAAATCATCAATTGATTATTATTGTACTAATACCTTATGTTTGGATAATAATGAATTAGTCGATATGATCTCCTTATTTACGTGCCATCCTTTATTGTGGTATTACTGATTTTTGTGACCTTCTTGACTTTATTGTTAAATTAATTAGTACTTGGTGTATTAATCACTTATATCATGGGTATTGCTTATTCTCATGAGTAGAGACCCCTTCTAAGCATGTGTAGGTGAATGAGGAATCGCTAGATGGCTTTGCTATATATGATGCTATGATCAGGGTAGAGTGATGTACTAGTGTTGGGGACATGAGAGTGTGACATCTGATTGATATTTTAATTGGTTTTCTTTTTGTTAATTTTTAGTTGAATGTTTGTTTATGTATTTCAATACTTCTTTTGGAACGAACACCTAACTCTTATTTATGATATGGATTCTCATTATGCTACACTAATCATGGTTTGTATACTATTGTATCTTGCCTTATAGTTGGTATAAGAAGGGTTTATGGCTATACTTATACCAATTATGGCAATAATATCCCACTTATGTTATAATTTTATTTCACTTAAAATGAAATTGTTTCTTATTGAATTTTAGGGGTGTTACAAGTTGGTATCAAAGCTTAGGTTCAATAACCATGCTTTATTTTTAGAAAACTTGGTTTAAAATGATTTTCCCTTCGAGTTTCTAATGATTTTTTTTATATTTTAAAAACCTCAATTCTATAAAAAAAAATAGATCCACTGGTGAGGAAACAAAAACAGGTAGCCTAGGTGGCATCTAATTGTGAAATGTATGATAAATGTTAGTAAACTAGAAGGGTTTAATCTAACATACCTTTTGTTTTGCATCTAGCTGATCACGAGATGAGCAGACAAGTAAGACGTCTAAAGGAGGTCTTTAAGGCCTTCATGGATTTTGTGCAACACCCTCCACATCATCCTTAGGAGAGAGTCAGTGAGGAATAGCTCCGGAGGGTCACTAAAAACCACCCTCTACTCTATGCTGGCAAGGTGATGTGGTTTTTATCAAAGTAGTGGAAGGTTGGATCAAAATTTGTATTATAAGCTTTCACCCATGATTTAATGCAAAAGAAATGAAGTAAATTGATGGATTATAGGTGAAGAACTTGATGACACAAGTTGAAGTGTTTTGAAATATTTGTATGGCTTTCAAATATGTAGTGATTGAAGATAGTTTGAGGAAGGATAAATCCTAGATTTTCCTTGCTCAATGTCAATCTAAAAGGGAGGATTAGAGTTTAGCTAACTTTGCTCAAAGTTTGATAAAAAAATTCTCATTCAAATCTGCCATACAAGCTGCGCACAAAGGTATATATATAAGAGAAGGAAGAGTCGGTGGTGAGCTAACCTATCTAGCCAATTATTCCTACTTAATCCAACCATTAACCATGGTTGAATTAAGCTCATATTAACCTTAATCAAAATTATAATATCATTGGTTAAACGATACTAAGGATTAATATTACAAAGCTATACAATTGACTAAGATACATACATGAAGTTATAGCAATACCCTAACTTACATAAAATACACTTAGGGTTAGGATTTACAACAAGTTTATACAAATAATGAATATCATCACTTTATATCTTGTTATAATATATCATCCCATGTATGTCACAGTCTTGCATGCTTTGGAATACTTGTACACATCAAGGTGTATGAACATCATCTTCTTGCAAATATGTGACATACCTACAAGAATAACTTGAATGTTTTTCAATGTCAAGCATATAATAATTATCAAGAATATTTAACATGATAGGCTCCAATATTAATAAAGCTAAATCATCTTCCTTACTTTGAGGATTAGTATGAACATGATAATCATTATGTTCATTAGATGCTCCTGCATCAGAGGACCCCATTATTTTGGAGGGATGGGTCCAAGATTTGGACCACACCTTTGAGGTATTCGATTGCCCACCTGCTCGGAAGTCAAGCATTGTATCATTCTTTTCCTAAGGCGTTACAGAATCTTGGTGGGTAGGTTGTTGTACCCAAGATAGGCCACATATGTCCCGGGAGGATTTTAGGATGGTGATTCATGCCAAACTCCATCCAGAGAGCCTCAAGAGGGATGAACTGAAGAAGTTCGTACTAATCACTTAAGGAAGTGTGAAGGTGAGGTAGTACTATACTTGATTCATAAAGCTCTTGAGGTTCTCACCTAGTATAGTTGCTTGCAAGCCAATAGTGGTTTATTAATTCAAGCAAGGGCTCCATTTTAGCATCTATTAGATGATGAGTGTAATGGCTTTTTTTTATTATTTGGCCACCTTGTATGAGCAGGCATGTATTTTAGCCACTAAGGTTCAGGAGCATGCACTTATTTTGGGAAAGAGAAAGCCAAATACATAGGGTTCCAAAGTTAGGTACCAACCTAGATGGGACAGAAATTCAAGATTTTAGTAGAGGGGTCCTATAAGATGCAGGAGTTGCCAAGAGGTTGCAAAAGCCATCTAAGATGTGACTATGGGGGCAGAATTATACGTTTTTGACTCTATGGTAGGATAACCTATCGACCTTTTGAGTGCCAGTATCTGAGGAACTTTCACTAGCCTAGGGAGGTTAATTCTAGTAGAGAGGGAATTTAGTGTCATAGTAGCAGGCTTAGTAGTAGCTAGCCTACTAGGCACCGCCTTAGCAATTTTAGTAGAGGGACCCTTCTCTAGCTAGTGCATATAATAGAGAGACTAAAGGGAGACCATAAAGATCTCACACTTTTCCTCAGAGGGGTGGACATGCCTAGGGTATCAAACAATAATGAGGAGGTTATTGGGGAGGTCAACTAGGTGGGTTTTTGAACATCATCAACCAACTAGAGGCTGATTGGCAACTAGATGTAGTCATGAGTATGTTTACCATCCTTTCTCTACCAATGCATTTACTATTTGATTTTGGTGCTTCTTTTTTTGTTCATATCTATTGCTTTTGTTGTTATGGATACCCTATCACCATCTACTAGTGTAGTCAAATCTATGATGTTTCTCTTAGGGGATAGAGTGAATTGCACTAGGATTCACTCGGAGGTGGCCTTAGTAATAGGTGGGGTAGACTTTCTAGTAGACTTAGTACAGATAGACTAGGAAATATTGATGTAATACTAGGGATAAATATGTTAAGGAGATACTAGACCGTGATAGACTATATGTAAGAATCTGTGGTGTTATGAGACATGTGGTGTACTAAGGTTTCCTATAGGAAATGAAAACATAAGTTCTCAACTAAGGTCATATTTGCACACACGCTGGATGCATTGATGCAGAAGGGGTATCCAATGTACCTGTGTAGTGTTCAGGATCTTCATAGGGATTGGATAACCCTAAAGGTCATTCCTATGATCATGACTTTCCCGATGTGTTCTAAGAGGAGATATTATGTATGCCTCTAGTGTGTGAAATCAAATTCACCATTAACCTAGTGCTAGGGAATAAACCTATATCAAGGGCCCCTTATAGGATGGCGCCGATATAATTAAGGGAGTTAAAAGCTCAGTTGGAGGAGTTACTGACTCATGGGTAGATCCACCCAAGTGTGTCTTTGTGTGAAGCACTAATCCTATTCGTGAAGAAGAAGGATGGAAGCCTGCATTTATGTATTGAATATCGAGAGATGAATTAATTGACAATTAAGAATTGGTATTTTTATCTAAGAATCAATGGCCTTTGTTTACTAGTTTCGGGATGCTGCTGTCTTCTCAAGGATTGATCTGAGGTTAGGCTTCCACCAATTATGCATTATTGATGCTGACAACCTTTTGGACATGGTATTTAGGCTTACTAATGTGCCTACTATCTTTATGGTTATGATGATGAGGATTTTTAGGCCATTCCTCGACTAGTTCATAGCTATGTTCATCGATGACATCTTCATATACTCTTAAGGTAAGGAGGAGCATGAGCAACACTTATGCTCTATCTTGTCCCTCCTTTGGGAGAATCATCTATACACTAAACTCTCTAAGTGTGGGTTTTGGCTTTTTGAGGTTGCCTTTTTGGGACATGTACTATCAGTAGGAGGAGTCATTATGGATCCGATGAAGATTTTGGCGGTTATAGAGTGGAAGGCACCCACGAATGTATCTAAGGTTCGTAGCTTCCCGGGTTTGGCCAGGTATTACTGGCTCTTTATTTAGAATTTCTTAATGATTGCTTGCCCTTTGATAAACCTATTGAAGAAGACCACTAGGATCTAGTGGGATGATATTTGTGAGAGAGCATTCTAGAGCTTGAAGAAGCACCTGATTGCACCGCCGATTATGACTTTTCCAATAGGATCAAATGGTTTAGAGGTATATAATGATGCATATAAGCATGGTTTGGGGGGTGTATTGATGCAAAATGGTAAGGTGGTCACCTATGCTTCCCGCTAGCTTAATTGACATGAGTGGAAATACTTAATTCATGATTTAGAATTGGTCGTGGTTGTCTTCACACTAAAAATTTGGAGTCACTACCTGTATAGAACATGATGTGAATTTTACACCTACCATAAGAGTATCAAATATTTAGTTATTCAAAAGGAGTTGAATATAGGGTAGAGGAGATAGCTAAAGCTAATAAAGGACTACGACATTGAGTTGACCTGTCGCAAGGATACGCCTAATGTTGTTGCATATGCTTTGAGTAGGAAAATATTACACTCTATGAATTCTCACATTGTAGCTAATTGGGTATTGGAGGAATTTGGTGATATGGGAGTAAATTTGATTCAATAAGGCGACTTAGAGGTTTACATTAGTGCCTTGTTGATTGCACCGATAGTGTTTGATGAGATTCGAGCCGGGTAGCTTAGAGACATAAAACTTGAGAGGATCCGAAAAAAGATATAGGAGGGTTGGGCTGAAGGATTTCGGATATATGAGAATGGTAGCATTTCCTACAAGGGGCATTAGTGTGTACCATATATTTTGACTGATATAAAGCATCTACTCTTAGAAGAAGTACATTGTACCCTCTTGGGTGAATACATTGTACCCCCTACTCCATTCATCCAGGAGGGTACAAGTTATACAAAGATTTTAAGTAGATCTATTAGTGGCATCACATGAAGTGAGAGGTAGAAAAACTTGTGGTAAGATACCAGACCTATCAGAAGGTCAAGTTTGAGAACCATAGACTCGTAGATTTATTCTAGTCTCTAGAAGTGACAAGATGGAAATAGGGCTCCATCTCCATAGATTTCATGAGTATATTACCAAGGACTCATAGTGGGTGTAACATCATTTAGGTCATTGTGGACAAACTTACTAAATTAGTAATTTTTGTTCTAATGAAATTGACCTAAAGCATGGATCAATTAACTAATTCCTACATGAAGTTTGTGGTTAGCAAGCATGGTATGCCTACAGACATTATCTATGACAGGGACTCACGGTTTCTCTCTCACTTATGGGGAAAGTTGTAGGAGATTATGGTCATGAAGTTGAAAATAAGCACTACCTTTCACCTAGCTACAACTGGAAAGACTAAGAGAACTATGGAGACACTTGAGGATATGTTGTAGGCTTATGCTATGGATTTTTAATGTTTTTGGGAGGACCATATGCATTAGGTGGAGTTTTCATACAATACAAACTACCATGCAAACATGGGGATAGGACCCTTTGAGGCACTGTATGGATATAAGTGTCGGAAACCCTTATGTTAGAATGACATTGACGAGATTGTTGTGCGGGAGCCTAAGATAATTGAGGAGATGACTTAATAAGTATAATTCATCTAAGATAGAATGAGAGTGACTTAGAGTGGTCAGAAGAGTTACACTAATTAGAGATGCCGTAGTGAGTGTTTTGAGCTAGGGGACAAGGTTATGTTGAGGGTTTCACCCACTAAGGCAATTCAAAGATTTGGTAGGAAGGGAAATTTGAGCCCAAAGTATATTGTCTTCTACTAGATTCTAGACAGATTTAGTAAGATTGCTTACCATTTAGCGTTCCCTCTAAAGCTAGCACGAGTCCATAACATTTTCCACATCTCAAAACTATGGAAGTACATTATAGATCCTTCCCACATAATTTGGCTCGATGAATTTGAGCTCGATGACTATTTGAATTATGAGGAGAGGCCATTGTAAATTCTCAATACCAAGATACGAGAAATTCAAACAAGTTCATTTCCGCTCGTAAAGATTCTTTTGAGTCACCATGAAACAAAAGAAGCCACTTGGGAATTAGAGAAAGATATTCCTAAGGCGTACCCTAAACTCTTCATTTCATGTGAGTTAGATTTCAGGACCACTTTCCTTTAAGGGGGTAGTATCTAATAGCACAATGTCCTCACCATTAAGGCAAACCACTAGAATCACCTTCT
Source organism: Tamarix chinensis (assembly GCA_030549775.1). NCBI lineage: Eukaryota > Viridiplantae > Streptophyta > Magnoliopsida > Caryophyllales > Tamaricaceae > Tamarix > Tamarix chinensis. The sequence goes on from CM060181.1 coordinate 84,951,354, forward strand.
TCCTCGTCCCCTTTCTCTCCTTTCCAAGCGTTAACCTATGAATTCAATGACAAAGTCTTCCTTTGAGGGGATAGTGAAAAATTTTAAAATCCGAAAATTTATTTATCAACAAATTAATTTAACCTATTTCCTAAATTTTTAGGTAATTTATATTAGTATTTTTTCATTAGTACTAATTCAAAATTTTATTCTAAATTTCTAACTTAAATCCCACACCCAAAAACTTTCTTTTTCCTTCTTTTCCTTTTTATTCTTATAATTTTTTTCTCCTTTCTTTTATTCTTCTTCCCCTCCTTCTTCCTTGGTTGCACCATCCTCAGCCCAGGCATTCTTGTTTAGTCTTTTCCTTATTCTCCTTCGGGTAGCTAGCCTATCTTTTCCTTCCTTTCTTTTCTTCTTTTCCCCTTTTCTCTCTTTCTTCTTCCTCCCAAAATCTCCTTCCTCATGTTGCCTTTTCCTACCATTTTTGTGCCTATTCGACACCACTACATTCCTCCCATCCTTCCCACCTTTCCTCTCTCAGCCATGCAAGGCCATACACGCTAGCCTGCATCTTACACCCTACCCCTATGCCCTTATCCCCTTCTTTGCATCTCTACCTTGCCCTTACTACCTATAATTACCCTCTCCCTTCCTTATTGACATGCACATTGAGGATATAGGCCACACTATCATCTTCCCCTCTCCTTTAACCTCATCCCTATCTATGAATACTCCCTCGAGCTCTCCTTCCTCTCCTCTCTCATCGGTTGCACCTCCCCTATTTTTCTTACCTTCCCAACCCCTACTAGCTCTAGCTCATGCCATCGCCATTGACGCCCATCCATGCCCTGTCACATCTCTTCTCTGCCTAGGCCCTGCCCTCTCCAATAGAGGCACCCCTCTCCCTTATTCTTCCATTTTTTCTTCTAATATCCCGTGTTTACATCCGTTACAGGGTGCATTTTCTTAGCCATTGTCATCGATTTTTCTCCCACCTACTTTCCCCCACCACACAGGAGCCACCCTACACAAGTGCCCTAGCCTTTGCAACCACCTCATCATCCCTCCTTGTCCCCCTCTTTATCCTCCCTTCATCTTTCTCCTTCTTAGTTGTGTGCCACCCTACATTACCATCAGCCACTAGCTTTTCCACCACCTAACCCAACCAATCCTTGTGCCACCACCACCCTTTGGCCCCAAGCTGATAATCCTCAACCCTTTCCACCAAAATCATGTCGTGCATCCCTTGCACTATTTTTTATTCCCTATTTTGGCCACCTACACTTCCTTTCTCCATCTTAAGCTTTCCTTAGGTTAGGCTCCCTTTCATTCTTTTCTTAATAAAAAGAAAATAAAATCCAAATTGTGCATATTCCCATTTCTAGGTATTATTCCCGTGATAGCAGAAGAGGAGGCGTAAGTCATGCATGCTTAGAGATTAGAGGTACTTCGGTAAGGATACTATAATAACTAGGGTCTTATTTTTGTTAATATGTGTCCATGATGTGTGTTATGTGATGACATGCATAAAATGATAAATGACTCTAGTGGTGTGTGTAATGTAGTTTGATAATAGCTAAAGGAGAGGAGATGTGTGATTATGATTGTATTGATTTCAAGTTTTCATTTATATCCATATTATATGATATTACATGCATGGAAATTTCAGGGAGTCCTTGTGACTTAGGTAAGGTTTTCGAAACCTAGGGGCATTTTGGTCAATATCGTGAAAAGTGACAAGTAGGGCACTTTAGAATGTAAATTGGCCTAAAATAGTTGAATATACTATATAAAATAATTGTGGAAAAAATAAGGAGGTTTATGGTAAATACAATATGAGGGTGAAAAGCCATGAATAGGGTGAGAAAAAACTAAGGGGAGTTATGCTCATATGCGGGTAGAATGGGGGTTTGGTACTAAGAAGTGGATATAGAGTTAAAGATGGCATTTTTAGGTAGTCATGTAGATTTGGGAAGTTCTTTGGGCACTAGGGGAGGAGATGTGACAAAAATGTTGAATTTGGGTTTTGGGAGGCTAAGGCACAAAACCCTAGGAGTAGGCTATTATTGCATGTAAAAAATGAGGAGTTTGACTGCAACCTTGGAGTATGATATTAACCATGATATTTTAGGAATATGTATCAAATTTAACAACCATGCTAGATAGAGGAAAGTAGTTATGACTAAAATGAGGAATTTGGGTTTTGGAGGGGGCTCGAATAACAAGGGTATTATCACATGTGTGAAATGGGGGAGTTGGACTAAACTATTTTATTTTATGTTTAACCATATCATTATATGCATGTCTATGGAAATTGAGGGCTATATAAGAAATACAGGAGGGGCTATGCCAACCAGGAGAAATTAGGGTTTTGAGGGGTAACCCTAGAGGCTAGTTATTATCATATATGGAAAATGGGGTGATTGGTCATGACCCTTAACCATGGGTTTTCAATGACATGTTAAGATTTATTAGGTAGATTAGGGACTCATAAGGGACAGTGGAGATGAGGATATGCTAGAGTTCTTAAATTAGGGTTTTCAAGGGAAACAAGGCTGTTTTGGGGGTGGTAGTAGGAAAAATGTCATATATAGAGTAGGTGTAAATTTTTATGTGATAAACCTGAAATAAATAAAATAAGAATAATATACTAGTGGAAGATCACCTAGGTTGGGCCTATTTGTATCTATAGATCCACTAGTGAGAATAGTGTCCAAGAGTATCTTGCCTTGGAAGTTCTACCTCATTACCATTCCATTGATGAGAATAGTGGGGTCCCAAACCTAAGTAACCAAAAAATTGGATGATAATAACCCACAATAAGGAACTAATTACTTATAGTGGAATACCACACAGGTTAGGACCGGTTGTACCTTAATTACCAATCTATTGACAATAATAGTGGCTAGGGGTGTTTTGCCCTAGGGTTATACTTTGATTACCGATCCACCATTGAGAATTGTGGCAAGGAGCATCCTGCCATAGAATTTGTACTTGTTTATTATTCCACTGGTTGAGAATAGTGGGGTCCCTAAATCCAACATGGATAAAGTTATGAGATGATTATTATTATACTGATGCCTTATATTTAGATAATAATGAATGAGTTAGTATGATCTACATATGCACGTGTTATCTCTTATCATGGTGTTATTGATCTCCATGAACTTCTTGAGTGTATTATAACCTTACTCTGTACGGAGCGTATTGATCACCCCTAATATGGGTGGTGCTCATTCTCATGAGTAGATACACCTTTTAAGCCTATGTAGGTGAATGAGGACTCGTGAGATAACTTTGCTGCATATAATGCTATGATTAGGGCAAAGTGATGCTATTGTGATTGGGGCCTGGGACTTGAGAGTGTGGCATCCAATTGTTTTTTTAATAATTTTTCTTCTCGTTAATTTTCAATTAAATGTTTATTTATATATTTTAGTACTTCTTTTTGAATGAACACTTAACTCTTACGATATGAACTGTTATTATGCGACACTTGTCATGGTTTGCGTATTGTTTTATCTTGCCTTGTAGTTTGTATAAGGATGGTATATTGATAGATGAGATTTATATGTTATTTTGCTAAGTAAAAATGTCATTTATCCCTCATTACTTTTATAACTTGTAATCTTTTCTCGAGTTTTTCTCTTTTGGATAGATTTTGCAGGAAAAGATAAAAATGAAGAAATTCAAAGGAGAAATCGATGGAAAGAGAAAAGGCAACAAAGAACACATCAATAGATATGGAATCAATGGAAGAAAAGACTGGAAATGAAGAATATATATCAAAGGGAAGATTGTGTTGAAATTTCATGAAGAAATAATGAAGGAACAAGAAACACGGCCCCCCCGTGTTTCCTAAACACGGCCCGTGTTTTTCTATCAGCACACAAATTTCAGCACTTAAAATTCAGCATTTGGCCGAGAGTTCAAGGAAAAACACGGGGGTCCCGTGTTTCCTAAACACGGACCGTGTTTTTCTCAAATTCTATAACCGTTCGCGCAACGTTTCCCCGATATATTTCTAAAGTTTGAACATTCGAAAAAGTGGTTCGGGGGAGTTCGAGAATGGGATTTTCTCTTTCTCTCTATACTCTCTAGATACCACATGTAATTTGTAATTCCAATTCTTTTTCTCTCCATTGTATTCAATTGAACAATCAACAATCTGCAATTCAATTCGATAAGTTCTTCTCCATTCCTCTTTTAATTGCAAGTTTTGATTTTTGATTGAATGCAATTCAATTCTCTTTGCTGCATTATTATTTTTCTTGTGTTTAGTGTTTCATTGTTAATTTATTTATAAGCATTGATGTTAATTATAGATTATTGCATTTAATTGTGTGTTACTGCAATTATGTAGATAATATAAGGTAGGAGGATTTGATGACGGAATTAGGGTTTTGGATTTTGAATTCATGATTCTAGATGGAATTTAATTGAATTGATGGACGGAATTGAATAATCTCGCATCATAGATTAAGAATTTAAACTAATTAGACTGATCACCTATCTAGTTTAGATCTTAATCTACGCTAGGATAACGGAATTAATACGTAATTGTTAATTAACGTTTCCATAGTAGCAAAAGATTAATTATTAATCTTGTTCATTAATTCGTATGATTGCATGATCCGAGCTTATGTGATTATGGTCATAGTTGACTGCTTTCCATTCGTAATGCTGCCATTAATTGAATCTAGTGTTCTTAACCTAGGTTATTAATTGGTTAGGTGATAAATTGAGAGCTTATTCAATTTATTAAAATTGAGAGAAAGCAAAGAGATGAATTATTATGAGTTTCTACAAGTCAACGTTAAATCATTTAGAATCTTTCGTTTCTCCATGATTATTTGATATCCTAATTCCATAATCAATGCCTTCCTGTCCTTATTCATTAATTAGTGAGTACAATGTTTTATTATTTATCCATAGTTTAGATATTGATGATAGAATTATATGTTATTGCATAACCGGGGTTTTAACATCGATTACAGAATTATTGATTATATTCCATTCCTTGTGGGTTCGACTCCTTCTTGCCATATACTACGTATTTGGAAATTATGATTTATTTATTAAATTTTTTGTGCATACGACAGTGCATCAAATTTTGGCGCCGTTGCCGGGAATGGCAATTGTAATCTTTATTTCTGTTTTTTGATGTTGTTTCTATATATATAGTAATGTGTTTGCATACATGTGCCTTGTTTTCTAATTATGTGATCTTGTGTTTTTTTTTGTGTCTAGACAAGAAGTGTTAGATTTGATTTATTCATTCATTAGGTAACCAAAGTAATGGGACTAAATTGTTTTATAAAGGCTATTTTTGAATCATAATACTGATTTGATCACCATCTTCCTTATAAAAAAAAATTGAGATTGTGATAGTGATGAAGGAAGGAAAGTTAGAATGGTTAGGAATCAATCCATGCATTGATTATGAATGAGATGAAATGAAATTCAAAAATTGGTGGATATAACATTGTGAGCGCTTGAGCCTATTCTTTGGATACAGTGCTTATCCAAAATATATTTTTCTTTTGTGTGTGTTCTCCAATGATATGTGAAACTAGAATTTGCCATTAGTTCTCTTCAAGACTGCATAGAACTTAAGGATATTTGAAAATGATAAAAGGCACTCTTCTTTCTTTGTTAGCTACAAGACCAAATAGCTCACCTTGAAAATTGTTATCCATTGCATATACCCTTTGAGCCTAAAGCCTTATTCTATTGATCTAACCTTTATTAACAACTAATCTCCATATGCATTTTTCCTCCTTACTCTACGACTAGTGGAGCAATAGATTTTCAAGGAGAACTTATGTTTTGTTAATAAGGTGAAATCTGAGTATGGGGGTGTGGATATCATAAAAACAAATGGAGGAAGTGGCTAAGCATTTTTCTTCTAAAAAATAAAAGAAAAGAAGAAGAAGAAGAAGAAGAAAAGAAGAAGAAGAAGAAGAAGAGAATAAAATTTCATGTCTTTTGAAGTTATTAGGTCGAATGGAAGGGTGTGAAGATAAAAAAAGAAAGAAAGAAGAAGTTAAATAAAAAGGGAGGAGGTGGAGTAAAGGAAAAGAGGAGGAATTATTATTTAATTGAAATAAAGAAATTGCTTCTCTAGTTGGTAGAGTCTAGCTACAATACCAAAATTCTATCCCACCTTAGAACCCTAGCCCCATGACAACCAAATTTCAAGACCTTTTGATTATGATATACTTTAGTTCTTTATAGCGGTGGAGAATTGAGAATAATGGCAAACATATGGGCGATCATTATCATTTGGAGAATATTTGAGAGTAAACACATCATACCTTATACACATAAGAGTGAGCGTTTTCACATACCGAAAGTAAGAATCTGCCAATTTAAATTTCATTAATCTTAATCTAAATTTGCATGGTGAGATACTAACTATATTAACTCTCATTCCCTAACCGCTTAAGCATTTGATAAGACTGTTTATAAGGTGTGTTAGATGTGTGATCTAAAATGTTTTTAACATTGTGATTTTATGATTTATAAGTGTTTTAAGTCCCAATGCATGGTTAAACTCTATGAATGAATAAATTGAATCTTATAGTTCTTGTAGTTTAGAACTTATCTCATTTGTAATCCTTGATGTTTCGTTTGTGCAAGACATGATGTTCCTTGAGGACAAGCAACGATTTAAGCATGGGGGTATTTGATATATGAGATTTATATGTTATTTTGCTAAGTAAAAATGTCATTTATCCCTCATTACTTTTATAACTTGTAATCTTTTCTCGAGTTTTTCTCTTTTGGATAGATTTTGCAGGAAAAGATAAAAATGAAGAAATTCAAAGGAGAAATCGATGGAAAGAGAAAAGGCAACAAAGAACACATCAATAGATATGGAATCAATGGAAGAAAAGACTGGAAATGAAGAATATATATCAAAGGGAAGATTGTGTTGAAATTTCATGAAGAAATAATGAAGGAACAAGAAACACGGCCCCCCCGTGTTTCCTAAACACGGCCCGTGTTTTTCTATCAGCACACAAATTTCAGCACTTAAAATTCAGCATTTGGCCGAGAGTTCAAGGAAAAACACGGGGGTCCCGTGTTTCCTAAACACGGACCGTGTTTTTCTCAAATTCTGTAACCGTTCGCGCAACGTTTCCCCGATATATTTCTAAAGTTTGAACATTCGAAAAAGTGGTTCGGGGGAGTTCGAGAATGGGATTTTCTCTTTCTCTCTATACTCTCTAGATACCACATGTAATTTGTAATTCCAATTCTTTTTCTCTCCATTGTATTCAATTGAACAATCAACAATCTGCAATTCAATTCGATAAGTTCTTCTCCATTCCTCTTTTAATTGCAAGTTTTGATTTTTGATTGAATGCAATTCAATTCTCTTTGCTGCATTATTATTTTTCTTGTGTTTAGTGTTTCATTGTTAATTTATTTATAAGCATTGATGTTAATTATAGATTATTGCATTTAATTGTGTGTTACTGCAATTATGTAGATAATATAAGGTAGGAGGATTTGATGACGGAATTAGGGTTTTGGATTTTGAATTCATGATTCTAGATGGAATTTAATTGAATTGATGGACGGAATTGAATAATCTCGCATCATAGATTAAGAATTTAAACTAATTAGACTGATCACCTATCTAGTTTAGATCTTAATCTACGCTAGGATAACGGAATTAATACGTAATTGTTAATTAACGTTTCCATAGTAGCAAAAGATTAATTATTAATCTTGTTCATTAATTCGTATGATTGCATGATCCGAGCTTATGTGATTATGGTCATAGTTGACTGCTTTCCATTCGTAATGCTGCCATTAATTGAATCTAGTGTTCTTAACCTAGGTTATTAATTGGTTAGGTGATAAATTGAGAGCTTATTCAATTTATTAAAATTGAGAGAAAGCAAAGAGATGAATTATTATGAGTTTCTACAAGTCAACGTTAAATCATTTAGAATCTTTCGTTTCTCCATGATTATTTGATATCCTAATTCCATAATCAATGCCTTCCTGTCCTTATTCATTAATTAGTGAGTACAATGTTTTATTATTTATCCATAGTTTAGATATTGATGATAGAATTATATGTTATTGCATAACCGGGGTTTTAACATCGATTACAGAATTATTGATTATATTCCATTCCTTGTGGGTTCGACTCCTTCTTGCCATATACTACGTATTTGGAAATTATGATTTATTTATTAAATTTTTTGTGCATACGACAGTGCATCAAATTTTGGCGCCGTTGCCGGGAATGGCAATTGTAATCTTTATTTCTGTTTTTTGATGTTGTTTCTATATATATAGTAATGTGTTTGCATACATGTGCCTTGTTTTCTAATTATGTGATCTTGTGTTTTTTTTTGTGTCTAGACAAGAAGTGTTAGATTTGATTTATTCATTCATTAGGTAACCAAAGTAATGGGACTAAATTGTTTTATAAAGGCTATTTTTGAATCATAATACTGATTTGATCACCATCTTCCTTATAAAAAAAAATTGAGATTGTGATAGTGATGAAGGAAGGAAAGTTAGAATGGTTAGGAATCAATCCATGCATTGATTATGAATGAGATGAAATGAAATTCAAAAATTGGTGGATATAACATTGTGAGCGCTTGAGCCTATTCTTTGGATACAGTGCTTATCCAAAATATATTTTTCTTTTGTGTGTGTTCTCCAATGATATGTGAAACTAGAATTTGCCATTAGTTCTCTTCAAGACTGCATAGAACTTAAGGATATTTGAAAATGATAAAAGGCACTCTTCTTTCTTTGTTAGCTACAAGACCAAATAGCTCACCTTGAAAATTGTTATCCATTGCATATACCCTTTGAGCCTAAAGCCTTATTCTATTGATCTAACCTTTATTAACAACTAATCTCCATATGCATTTTTCCTCCTTACTCTACGACTAGTGGAGCAATAGATTTTCAAGGAGAACTTATGTTTTGTTAATAAGGTGAAATCTGAGTATGGGGGTGTGGATATCATAAAAACAAATGGAGGAAGTGGCTAAGCATTTTTCTTCTAAAAAATAAAAGAAAAGAAGAAGAAGAAGAAGAAGAAAAGAAGAAGAAGAAGAAGAAGAGAATAAAATTTCATGTCTTTTGAAGTTATTAGGTCGAATGGAAGGGTGTGAAGATAAAAAAAGAAAGAAAGAAGAAGTTAAATAAAAAGGGAGGAGGTGGAGTAAAGGAAAAGAGGAGGAATTATTATTTAATTGAAATAAAGAAATTGCTTCTCTAGTTGGTAGAGTCTAGCTACAATACCAAAATTCTATCCCACCTTAGAACCCTAGCCCCATGACAACCAAATTTCAAGACCTTTTGATTATGATATACTTTAGTTCTTTATAGCGGTGGAGAATTGAGAATAATGGCAAACATATGGGCGATCATTATCATTTGGAGAATATTTGAGAGTAAACACATCATACCTTATACACATAAGAGTGAGCGTTTTCACATACCGAAAGTAAGAATCTGCCAATTTAAATTTCATTAATCTTAATCTAAATTTGCATGGTGAGATACTAACTATATTAACTCTCATTCCCTAACCGCTTAAGCATTTGATAAGACTGTTTATAAGGTGTGTTAGATGTGTGATCTAAAATGTTTTTAACATTGTGATTTTATGATTTATAAGTGTTTTAAGTCCCAATGCATGGTTAAACTCTATGAATGAATAAATTGAATCTTATAGTTCTTGTAGTTTAGAACTTATCTCATTTGTAATCCTTGATGTTTCGTTTGTGCAAGACATGATGTTCCTTGAGGACAAGCAACGATTTAAGCATGGGGGTATTTGATATATGAGATTTATATGTTATTTTGCTAAGTAAAAATGTCATTTATCCCTCATTACTTTTATAACTTGTAATCTTTTCTCGAGTTTTTCTCTTTTGGATAGATTTTGCAGGAAAAGATAAAAATGAAGAAATTCAAAGGAGAAATCGATGGAAAGAGAAAAGGCAACAAAGAACACATCAATAGATATGGAATCAATGGAAGAAAAGACTGGAAATGAAGAATATATATCAAAGGGAAGATTGTGTTGAAATTTCATGAAGAAATAATGAAGGAACAAGAAACACGGCCCCCCCGTGTTTCCTAAACACGGCCCGTGTTTTTCTATCAGCACACAAATTTCAGCACTTAAAATTCAGCATTTGGCCGAGAGTTCAAGGAAAAACACGGGGGTCCCGTGTTTCCTAAACACGGACCGTGTTTTTCTCAAATTCTGTAACCGTTCGCGCAACGTTTCCCCGATATATTTCTAAAGTTTGAACATTCGAAAAAGTGGTTCGGGGGAGTTCGAGAATGGGATTTTCTCTTTCTCTCTATACTCTCTAGATACCACATGTAATTTGTAATTCCAATTCTTTTTCTCTCCATTGTATTCAATTGAACAATCAACAATCTGCAATTCAATTCGATAAGTTCTTCTCCATTCCTCTTTTAATTGCAAGTTTTGATTTTTGATTGAATGCAATTCAATTCTCTTTGCTGCATTATTATTTTTCTTGTGTTTAGTGTTTCATTGTTAATTTATTTATAAGCATTGATGTTAATTATAGATTATTGCATTTAATTGTGTGTTACTGCAATTATGTAGATAATATAAGGTAGGAGGATTTGATGACGGAATTAGGGTTTTGGATTTTGAATTCATGATTCTAGATGGAATTTAATTGAATTGATGGACGGAATTGAATAATCTCGCATCATAGATTAAGAATTTAAACTAATTAGACTGATCACCTATCTAGTTTAGATCTTAATCTACGCTAGGATAACGGAATTAATACGTAATTGTTAATTAACGTTTCCATAGTAGCAAAAGATTAATTATTAATCTTGTTCATTAATTCGTATGATTGCATGATCCGAGCTTATGTGATTATGGTCATAGTTGACTGCTTTCCATTCGTAATGCTGCCATTAATTGAATCTAGTGTTCTTAACCTAGGTTATTAATTGGTTAGGTGATAAATTGAGAGCTTATTCAATTTATTAAAATTGAGAGAAAGCAAAGAGATGAATTATTATGAGTTTCTACAAGTCAACGTTAAATCATTTAGAATCTTTCGTTTCTCCATGATTATTTGATATCCTAATTCCATAATCAATGCCTTCCTGTCCTTATTCATTAATTAGTGAGTACAATGTTTTATTATTTATCCATAGTTTAGATATTGATGATAGAATTATATGTTATTGCATAACCGGGGTTTTAACATCGATTACAGAATTATTGATTATATTCCATTCCTTGTGGGTTCGACTCCTTCTTGCCATATACTACGTATTTGGAAATTATGATTTATTTATTAAATTTTTTGTGCATACGACAGTGCATCAAATTTTGGCGCCGTTGCCGGGAATGGCAATTGTAATCTTTATTTCTGTTTTTTGATGTTGTTTCTATATATATAGTAATGTGTTTGCATACATGTGCCTTGTTTTCTAATTATGTGATCTTGTGTTTTTTTTTGTGTCTAGACAAGAAGTGTTAGATTTGATTTATTCATTCATTAGGTAACCAAAGTAATGGGACTAAATTGTTTTATAAAGGCTATTTTTGAATCATAATACTGATTTGATCACCATCTTCCTTATAAAAAAAAATTGAGATTGTGATAGTGATGAAGGAAGGAAAGTTAGAATGGTTAGGAATCAATCCATGCATTGATTATGAATGAGATGAAATGAAATTCAAAAATTGGTGGATATAACATTGTGAGCGCTTGAGCCTATTCTTTGGATACAGTGCTTATCCAAAATATATTTTTCTTTTGTGTGTGTTCTCCAATGATATGTGAAACTAGAATTTGCCATTAGTTCTCTTCAAGACTGCATAGAACTTAAGGATATTTGAAAATGATAAAAGGCACTCTTCTTTCTTTGTTAGCTACAAGACCAAATAGCTCACCTTGAAAATTGTTATCCATTGCATATACCCTTTGAGCCTAAAGCCTTATTCTATTGATCTAACCTTTATTAACAACTAATCTCCATATGCATTTTTCCTCCTTACTCTACGACTAGTGGAGCAATAGATTTTCAAGGAGAACTTATGTTTTGTTAATAAGGTGAAATCTGAGTATGGGGGTGTGGATATCATAAAAACAAATGGAGGAAGTGGCTAAGCATTTTTCTTCTAAAAAATAAAAGAAAAGAAGAAGAAGAAGAAGAAGAAAAGAAGAAGAAGAAGAGAATAAAATTTCATGTCTTTTGAAGTTATTAGGTCGAATGGAAGGGTGTGAAGATAAAAAAAGAAAGAAAGAAGAAGTTAAATAAAAAGGGAGGAGGTGGAGTAAAGGAAAAGAGGAGGAATTATTATTTAATTGAAATAAAGAAATTGCTTCTCTAGTTGGTAGAGTCTAGCTACAATACCAAAATTCTATCCCACCTTAGAACCCTAGCCCCATGACAACCAAATTTCAAGACCTTTTGATTATGATATACTTTAGTTCTTTATAGCGGTGGAGAATTGAGAATAATGGCAAACATATGGGCGATCATTATCATTTGGAGAATATTTGAGAGTAAACACATCATACCTTATACACATAAGAGTGAGCGTTTTCACATACCGAAAGTAAGAATCTGCCAATTTAAATTTCATTAATCTTAATCTAAATTTGCATGGTGAGATACTAACTATATTAACTCTCATTCCCTAACCGCTTAAGCATTTGATAAGACTGTTTATAAGGTGTGTTAGATGTGTGATCTAAAATGTTTTTAACATTGTGATTTTATGATTTATAAGTGTTTTAAGTCCCAATGCATGGTTAAACTCTATGAATGAATAAATTGAATCTTATAGTTCTTGTAGTTTAGAACTTATCTCATTTGTAATCCTTGATGTTTCGTTTGTGCAAGACATGATGTTCCTTGAGGACAAGCAACGATTTAAGCATGGGGGTATTTGATATATGAGATTTATATGTTATTTTGCTAAGTAAAAATGTCATTTATCCCTCATTACTTTTATAACTTGTAATCTTTTCTCGAGTTTTTCTCTTTTGGATAGATTTTGCAGGAAAAGATAAAAATGAAGAAATTCAAAGGAGAAATCGATGGAAAGAGAAAAGGCAACAAAGAACACATCAATAGATATGGAATCAATGGAAGAAAAGACTGGAAATGAAGAATATATATCAAAGGGAAGATTGTGTTGAAATTTCATGAAGAAATAATGAAGGAACAAGAAACACGGCCCCCCCGTGTTTCCTAAACACGGCCCGTGTTTTTCTATCAGCACACAAATTTCAGCACTTAAAATTCAGCATTTGGCCGAGAGTTCAAGGAAAAACACGGGGGTCCCGTGTTTCCTAAACACGGACCGTGTTTTTCTCAAATTCTGTAACCGTTCGCGCAACGTTTCCCCGATATATTTCTAAAGTTTGAACATTCGAAAAAGTGGTTCGGGGGAGTTCGAGAATGGGATTTTCTCTTTCTCTCTATACTCTCTAGATACCACATGTAATTTGTAATTCCAATTCTTTTTCTCTCCATTGTATTCAATTGAACAATCAACAATCTGCAATTCAATTCGATAAGTTCTTCTCCATTCCTCTTTTAATTGCAAGTTTTGATTTTTGATTGAATGCAATTCAATTCTCTTTGCTGCATTATTATTTTTCTTGTGTTTAGTGTTTCATTGTTAATTTATTTATAAGCATTGATGTTAATTATAGATTATTGCATTTAATTGTGTGTTACTGCAATTATGTAGATAATATAAGGTAGGAGGATTTGATGACGGAATTAGGGTTTTGGATTTTGAATTCATGATTCTAGATGGAATTTAATTGAATTGATGGACGGAATTGAATAATCTCGCATCATAGATTAAGAATTTAAACTAATTAGACTGATCACCTATCTAGTTTAGATCTTAATCTACGCTAGGATAACGGAATTAATACGTAATTGTTAATTAACGTTTCCATAGTAGCAAAAGATTAATTATTAATCTTGTTCATTAATTCGTATGATTGCATGATCCGAGCTTATGTGATTATGGTCATAGTTGACTGCTTTCCATTCGTAATGCTGCCATTAATTGAATCTAGTGTTCTTAACCTAGGTTATTAATTGGTTAGGTGATAAATTGAGAGCTTATTCAATTTATTAAAATTGAGAGAAAGCAAAGAGATGAATTATTATGAGTTTCTACAAGTCAACGTTAAATCATTTAGAATCTTTCGTTTCTCCATGATTATTTGATATCCTAATTCCATAATCAATGCCTTCCTGTCCTTATTCATTAATTAGTGAGTACAATGTTTTATTATTTATCCATAGTTTAGATATTGATGATAGAATTATATGTTATTGCATAACCGGGGTTTTAACATCGATTACAGAATTATTGATTATATTCCATTCCTTGTGGGTTCGACTCCTTCTTGCCATATACTACGTATTTGGAAATTATGATTTATTTATTAAATTTTTTGTGCATACGACAGTGCATCATATATTACCAAACTTAAGCCGATTACAGTAGTAACACCCCTCTTATATTTGAATGTTGTTCTACTTAAAATGAAAATTTTTATCAGTAAATTTTGGAGGTGTTACAATTTTATACACATCTATTTATAAAATTATGTAAATAACACAAGTGAATGATAGAAAACAAGAAAAAAACATAGTCTATGTTAATAAAAATGGGGCCCTATGTTTTTTCCAGAAATCACAGCTCTTGTAAAAAGAATATGGGACCAAGTATACCAAGAAAATATAGGTTGTGTTCACAAACACAGGCCCCCCAATGTCTTCTCCCATGATCTCTTTTTGGCTCCATACTTCTCCAAACACATGTATGCAACAATCCATGCTATACTCCATACACAAATATAAGTCATGATCTCATATGTTGTTTAGCCTTCAACCTTTGTGATATACCCTCTCTATTGTGTTTTTTCACCTTCTCAATAACTAGAATGGAAGGTAAAATTAATAGAGCTCTCATGAATGTGGGGGAGGGAAGGATTCATGCTAATGTGAGTGCCAAATTTATTCCACCTAGAAATCTATTTGACTATAGTTTTATCCTTACCTAATTATTAAAAAGAGGTGATAAAATTATACTCTACAAGTTTTTAAACATGTGAACTCATCATGAGAAGTTCACAGATGTTGTTGAGAGGGAATTCCCCTCTAAGGGTTGGGATACAAAGTAATACAGATTATGAAAGAAACTCAGTAGTTTGAAGGTGCATTTGAATTAGTTGAATAAGGATCACTTTTCTCACATTATAGTTAGATAAGAAATAGCTAAAAAGGCACTAAAAGAAGCATAAGAGAAAGTATTTGAGATATAGGTCCAAGGCTCTACTTAATGGATTGTTGAGTTAAAAAGGAAGGATTTACATTCTAAGTAAAGATACAACTAGCTATATATCTCTGAAAGCAAAACCTAAATTCTTTACTTTGATAGACAATGAAACTAGATAATTTTGATAATATGATAAAGGACTAGCATAAGAGGAAATTCACAGCAACATTGGAGAAAGTTGGTGGTACTTTGACTACAACAACCCAAAAACTTTAGGGAGAATCATTGGAGAATTATATAGGAATTATTAGCATTAAAGTGGTTGCCCACCCTATTGACCTTAAGATGTTTAGGTAAGACAAGAAACTCAATGAAAATGATGATAAGGGTTTAACTAAGAGTTTCACACTTGGAAAAGTGAATGTTTCCACTTGGTTACTTAGGAATGAGAGAGCTTTAGGCCCTTATGGCTACTCCTCCAAATTCATCAAAGCCAGACTATTGGGGAGGATTTATTTATGATTATGAGGGAGTTATTTGATACAAGTTGTAATACCCCATCTTTTTGTAAGTTTTTTGAATGAGGATTTATAGTATTAATCAAAATTTGATAATGTTTAGTTTTGATTTGGAACTATAAATAAGATTGAGGGAAAGTTATATTTGAATAAGATTTAGAAATAGAATAAAATGATTTTTCAAATGGATTGATTGACTAGTTGTATGAATCAATTGACTGGTTCTTCAACTCAACTAAAAGGTTTTTCCTCAATCAAACTTATTAACTGGTTTGTCAAGTTTAGTACATTTTTTAAACTCAATGTCTCTAGAAAACCTTCTTATACCAAAATAAAACCTTAATAATCACATTCCAATTTGTTCTTTAAAGGTTCTTAACCCTTCTTATTATGCATTCAGCTTGAGCTTTTGCGTCAAACTAATTCTAGGGTTTGATTTGGACAATAAAAGGAGAGGATGACCTCAACTTTGTCTTCTTCCATGTCTCTCCTCTACACACTTTTGGATTTGTTGCTTTGATTCCTAGATATATCTCTACTTGGTTGGGAGTTTCTTTCTATGCTAATTGCTCATTTCCTCTCTTGTGTTTGATATTTTTTGGGCAAATTTGACCTATATTCTTCAGAAATCACCATTTTAGCTCTAAAAGGGAGGTCATCCTATCTTTGATGAAATTTATCCATTCAAATCAATTTCAAATGGTAGAAATTAGGGCTTTTTAATCTAAGAATAATCACACTAACTTTTTTTTTTATCATTTTGTTTGCTATAAATAACCCTAATCAATCCTTCTACTCACTTTTCCTTTAGCCACCGAAATATTCAAACCCTATAACCCTATGTTATTTTCTCCCCAGGCCAAGCTTGGGTTTAGTTCCTTTCTAGTTTTCTAATCCTTTATCTAGCTCTTTCTTATTTATCTTTAAATAAAGAGAGTGTTATATTTAGGAGGAATTTGAGTCTCTCTTTCAGCACAAATTCCTTATGCTTTCCCTTTAGGTTAGGTAAGTTTGTTTTCTCTTAATTCAAATATTGATTTATGAAATTATTCCTTAGATTTATAAAGGTTTAACTTCAATTTTTTTAAGGTTTATAAATTAAAAATCTTTCAGGTTGAGTTTTTCTATCTTTGGAAAAGTTTTTCTTTCACCAAGTCATTCTTACTTTTGAAATGTGACGTAGTTAGTAATGTAATATGGTGTATTCTTTATAGTCCTATTTTATAAGTTTCATGATAATTTGTTATCAAAATTTTGTATGTTGATTAACTTATGAATTCAAGAAAAATTCATATTTTAAGGAAATTAGGTTGATTTGGCTAGTTATGAAACATGTTTTAGTTTTGAGCTGAAAAAGTGTTAGTATGATACCATGATATGTTTTAGTTTGGTTGTGGTAGGAATTTTGAGAATGATTTGTATGAAAAATTTATGTTCTATGTTTTTGGGGGTAAACCAATTGACTGGTCCTCAGAATATCCAAATGATTGTCCCAAACCCATTGACTCATAGTTCTGTGGTAACTTTGGTTTGCTCTCTGCTTAAACCCATCATTTGGTTTGGTATAACAAATTGGCTGGTCCTAAAACACTCTACTAGTTTTGCAAACCAATCAATCGATCTTGTAACAACCCCATTTTTTACTACCAAAAGATTTTTTTTAAACATTACAACGTATCCCATCATACCTAACATGGGTTAGACATCCGGCGCTGACCTCATATCATATACAAGGCTAAAACCAACAAAAATACTAAAAAAAGAGTTTAACACCCCTATTTTTCACTATAAAAAAATTTCATTAAAACATGTTCCAAAAGTAGAAAATACTTTGAAAAAAAATGAGGTGTTACCTTTTTATCTAACATAGGTTAGATGTCCATGGCCTACCCCATATTATATATAAGATAAACTAAAAAAAAAAACTAAAACAGCAAAGTGCGCAACTAGTGATTTTGTTGAAAGGATTCCAAAATATTTACTACAAATGACCCCAATAGGTTCTGATCAAATTGCTATAGAATACACATTAAAAATATGAAATTACCACATGAATTGGGCCACGAGGCCTAAAACAAACATCATGGTCCTCCTAGGCCTCATCAAAACCATATATACAATGGTAGGATTACATAACGACATGCTGTCATGCATATTTCCTACAAAGTAGAATATATCATGCTTGGTGTCATATCCTTATCACATAAGCACTTACTCATGTAATAGCAAAGAGAATATAAGAAACCTCTAAGGTTTATTTCTAATTACTCAATTATTTAGGTTATACCATTTATTTATCCATATATGAGGTAGATGAATCATGCAATCAATATTTCATTCCATAACCAATTAGTCATTGCGAACAATAGCCAAGTGTATAAATAAACTTTTATTCCTTTTCTATCATTCATGCCATTACTTCTAACCTAATCCAATTATTAACCATTCACTTGGTCATCATTCATATTTGATCAACCACTTACTTACCATCCATATTTTATAATAATTGAGTGATGG
This sequence comes from Tamarix chinensis, assembly GCA_030549775.1. NCBI lineage: Eukaryota > Viridiplantae > Streptophyta > Magnoliopsida > Caryophyllales > Tamaricaceae > Tamarix > Tamarix chinensis. Next base: position 84,969,684 of record CM060181.1, read on the forward strand.
ACTATGGACTATATGCCATCCCATGGTCTCACATACCATGGAATCCTATCCAAATAAGGGACATAAAGTCCAAGCCGAAGCTAATCACTAAGTGGATATAAGTCCAAGCTAAATCCAATCATCATAATGGACATAAGTCTAGGCTAAAGCCAACCAATATAGACATATGTCTGGGATGAATCCAACCACCTAGGTAACCAGACCCTTTAGTATCAATATCCCCTAGTACATTATCAGTGTTTAGAGTAATTAAAGCACCAACACTTCTTAGGATCCCACCAAGAGGCAGACTAACGCCCAGTAGCTGATTGAGGATCGGGTAATCCAAACCCATACTAAACTTGATTGTTTTTTTCTTTATGTGATTAGTATATTATTCATAAGAATTGGTGATCATATAAGGCCCATTTAAAGCAAGCAAGTTAATTTTCCATGTTTATTCTACATAAGCCATTTTCTTCTCATTTTAGCAACCATGTGGGTTTTCATTTGTCCTTGGCAATATTATTAATATCCACCATATTATTTAATTTAAGCCTATGATGAGTTTCATTACTCTTTTCTCAATATCATCACTTATCATAAGAGGAATATCCATTTAACCTTTACATTACTCACAAAGTGTATCATAAATTATGATGGACTTAATTCTTTCATTAGGCCAATAATCCATGATAAAATTTGTATTTTATCCCTTTAATAATCATGATATAGTGCCAAATATAGCCTTAAAGCATAACCAAACCAAAAGGAAAAATCATGTAAATTAGTTAAACATTCAATCAATTTGGCCCAACTAGTCTATTGGTTTGGGTCAACCATTTAATTGGTTTGACTAAACCAAACCATGGTTTTCCTCAAATCGGTTAATTAGTTTAGGAAAACTATTTGACTATTTACCCAACTAGTCGATGGGTTAACCAGATAATTAGTTTACCCTAACATGGTACCAAACCATTAAATTTCATGCATATCCTTATGCATAAATCATTCTTAAACACATTAAAACTTGTATCGACATATAATAATATATTTCCAACTAAATTAACTTACATTTCATAGCATGGAATTATCATATCCTATTTTTACCAAATTTCAAGCTTTTTACTCAATTCACGTCATCTAACCATTCAAACCACTCATGCACACTATATTCATTCATGATAACATACAAAAATCAACTTAAGGTAACACATAACATACAGGAACACTTACTAAACATATTAGAAACAATAATCACTTACTTGATGTAGGCAAAATCCCCTTTTAAAATAAAATTTCCAAATGTGAAATTCTTAGCTTTTAAAACCTTAAAAACTAAAATATTAAACTCTGACTTTACGCCAAAATCCTATTAAAATTTTTAATTTAAAAATAGAAAGAGAGAAAGAAGATACCAACTTAAGGAAAAAATATGGATAAGCTTAGCTAAACCACTCAGCATTTTTCCTGGAATCTGAATCTTCCTTGCTTAACAATTGAAATAAGAGATAGGTATAGGTAGGATTAGAATAGTTTAAGAGAATTAATTGGCAAGGATTGAAGTGTAGAAAGAAGAGAGTGAATACTAGACTTAGAGGATTTAGTGGCTAAAATAAAAAGTGTATATAAAGGATGATTGAGGCTATTTATAGCAAACTAATTAGAGGAAAAAACATAGGATTTAGGAATCAAATCAAAACCATACAGTTTACCATTTGAATTCAAGATAAATGGGTGGATTTTGTCCATGATTTGCTGACCTATTCTCTATATCTCAAATGGTGACTCTAGAGAATGCAAGTTAATTAGGCTAGAATTAGCATACAAGGGTGAAGTAATGGAAGGTCACCATGGAAGGAATCTTCCAATTGCTCAAAATCGTGCTCGAGATCGAAGCATTGATCTCATAAATGTGTAGAGGAGAGAGGAGGAAGAAGATAATGTTTATGAAATTTATCCCTCTCCATTGTCCCAATCGACTTGTAGATTGATTCGAAGCAATATTCTGGATAAATGTATTATGAAAATGGTTAGGAATATCTTAGGGACCAATTGGATGGGTTGTTAAAGTTTCATTTCAGAGTAATATGTTTTTCATAACACAAGCTCAAAAAATATAACCAACTCAATAAATTAGTCAATGGGTTTGGGCCTACCAGTTGATTGTTCTACAACTAGCTGATCGGTTTCCCCCAACTAGTTAATTGGTTTAGTAAAGAAAACCTAATTTTCTAAAATGACAAACTAGTGAATTTGTTCGTAGAACCAATCTATCACTTTGCTTGAAAACTCAATAAAAGCAATTTTCTAACATGATTTCAAATCAAAATTTGCCTCAAACTAAATTATAACATTAAATTAAAATCAAAGCCCCAAAATTTTGTATAATTCTCATTCAGCCATTTACAAAAATATAGGGTATCACATATTTGAGGTAGCCTTAGTTTTGATTGACCCAAACCAATTAATTAGTCAGCCCAAACAAATTGATTGGTTAACCTTATTGGTCAACTAGTCGGTAAAACTGATCGATTGGTTCAACCAGATTTTGTGATTTTGATCTTTTGAGTTGGATATGCATTGAGAACATGCCTAATGGTTCTATATAATTTTTTAATGAGTAAAATACATATGTTAACATGTATTTACAATGTAATGGATGGGTTAAATGGATCATAGTACATGACACACTCAATGGGTGTTGTAAAGGCCCTAATGGGTGAACCCAAATAAGTAGGAATATGAAGGCTCGAAAGTGATGAATTGTAGAGGAAGATATTCGAATAAGGTAGAATATTTAAGATGATTATTTAATGATGATAAATGAATGTTGAAGTTTATTCAAATTTAATGAGATGATGATGATTATGATTCAACAATGATGTGATGATGATTCGGTAATTAGGATTTGAGAGTAGAAGGTTTTGTGGGTTAGGGTTAGGTTAGGGTTTTGCAAATTAGGGTTTGTGATGAATTAGGATGATAATTATGGCTAATAATGGCATGGATTATGGAGTTTATAAAGATAGTACTTAATTTCTAATTCATATAGACAAAGAGAATAAGGGTTTCAATATTAATCATTCACACAAATTCGATTAAAACTGAGATAAACTCACATAGAATTCAATACTTGCAATTTGCATTCAAATTTAATTCAATCACTATGTCCCTTAAATCATGGTTTCTATGGCTTATATAGCCAAAGCTACCAGTTATAAGATACTAGCTAAAAGGTATAATTCTTCAAAAGACACCTAGCTAAAAAATATTAGAGAATAAAATATTATTTTAAAAGGTAGATTTATGCTACTTCATTTTTTAGATAATCTCTAACTCAACTAATTAATTAATTAATTAACTAAAAATAATAATATGCATGTCCAAGATGCCTTTTATTCCCCCCATACATGTAGCCATGCACTCTATGTAGGCCATGCACATGCATGTATACGCCTAGTAGCTCATATGGTATTTTTCATCTATAACTAGCAACATACTCATCTATTAGCCTTTAATTTTATGGGAGATCCTTTATAAATGAAGAAAAATTGGTTCCATAATGATAAATGCCAATTCTTGAGTGTTTGCTCCTGCATTATCCTCCCTTTGTTGTTTGCCCTTATATATGTATCACCATAATAAGGGCTAATGTATCTAACATTGAATGTCCTTGATGCCCCACCATATGAATCTAGCAAATCTAGCTCATAAGTATTTCCCCCAAACTTTCAAAGTACTTTTCAAGGACCATCCACCCTTATTATAAGCTTTTTTTGCCTTAGATTAGGAAATCTCTCCTTCCTCGAGTGTAACCATAGCAAATCTCCCGGTTCAAAAACATGTTGACTCCTATGTTTGTTTGCTATTATCTTGTATAATTCATTTGGTTTCTCAATATTTTGTTTGATTTATTGATGAATTTTTGAAATAACTCCACTCTCTCTTGTGCATCATAACTCTTCACTTCACCTTTATTTAATGGCACCATATCGATCGACATATATGGATTAATACCATATACTATCTCAAATGGAATAGAGTTTGTTATAGTGGAAGGACTTTGATTATAAGCAAACTTTGCATGTGCTAAATTGAAATCCCAATCCTTAGCACTCTTACTCACCAATCCCCTTAGCAAAGTTCCCAAAGTTCTATTAGTAACTTTAGTTTATCTATCTGCTTCAGGATGGTCTGATGTGCTAAATAGAAGCTTTGTTCCCAGCATGTGCCATGACGTCTTCTGAAAATAACTTAGGAAACTCATATCTCTATCCGAAACTATAATCCTTTGAATTCCATGCAATCTCATAATCTCCTTGAAATATAAATCCACACTATGAGTAGTATCATCGGTCTTGTGACATGGAACAAAATAAGCCATCTTGGAAAATCGATCCACCATAACCATAATGGAATCCTTGCTTCTTTGTGTCCTAGACAATACCAAAATAAAATCCATAGTAACACCTTTCCATGGCTGAGTAGGCACAAGTAAAGACATGTATAACCATTTATAGAAGAAACTCTTTCTCCTTTGGCATGCAGCACACCTAGCAACCATGGCTTATACTCCCTTTTGCATTCTATTCCGATAGAAATGTTCTTGAAAAAACTCCAAAGTTTCGTGAACTCCAAAGTGTCATGAAATTCCTCCTTCATGCACCTCCTTGATTAGCAAGTCTTGAACTAAGGTCTTGGGCACACACAATTTATTTTGTTTGAATAAGAATCCATCTTGAAGAACATAGGCTCCATAACTTCCTTATTTCTTGCAATCTTAAAAGATCGTAGGAAAATCATCATCTATAGCATATTAAATCTTCAACATCTTAGATCCCCAAAGCTTTGCATCCATCATAGTAAGTACTATGGTCCTCCTAGTTAATGCATCTACCACAACATTCTCTTTATCATCCATAAGTCTTGTAGAGAACAAAAATGTTTTCATTAAGCTTATCCACTTAGCATGTTTTGGACTTACCTTCTTTTAACCATGTAGATACTTCAAACTCTCATGATTTGAGTGAAGTAAAAAGGCTTGGGTCTCAAAAAATGGCTCCATGTCTCCAAAAAACACACAATAGTATAAAACTCTTTATTATAGGTCGAATAGTTGAGTCTTGCACCATTCAACTTTTCACTAAAGAAAGTAATTGGTTTCCTTTCTTGTGAGAGCACACCCCCAATGCCTACACCACTAGAATTTCATGTTACATTAAATAATTTATTAAAATAAGGTAAAGATAATGCTGGTGTTTTTGAGAGCTTTGTCTTCAAGTCTTTAAAATCCTTTCTCACTTGATCATTCCAATGGAACTCTCCTTTATTCATTATGTGCTGAAATGGTGGAGAAGTATTTGATAAACCACCAATAGAATGAGGCCAACATATGGAAACATCAATCTTAGTGGACATTAATAGGAATAGGCCACGTTTGGATAGCTTCCACCTACGATGGATCAACTCTAGCACCATCTCCACTCACAATATAACCAAGGAAAACCATCCTCTCCAACATAAAATCACATTTTTACAATTTACCATATAGCTTCACCTCTCTAAGGTTGTCAACTAACCTATTTAAGTGTTATACATGCTCAAACACACTCTTGTTATATACCAAGATATCATAAAGGTAAACAACAATAGAGACTCCAAGGAAGGATCTAAGTACCTCGGTCATCAATCTCATAAAGGAACTTGGTGCATCACATGACCCAAATGGCATCACCAACCACTTATACAACTTTTATTTAGTCTTCAAGGCCATATTCCACTTATCTCCTTCCCTTATTCTCATTTGATGATAGCTGCTCCTAAGATCAATATTCTAGAACACCTTTGCACTATGCAACTCATCTAACATGTCATCGAATATTGGCATCAAAAATTTATACTTGACTGTGATGTTGTTCATTGCTCTCGAATCAATATAAATCCCCCACATACCCTCATTTTTAGGCATTAATAAATTTGGAACGTCGTATAGACTCATACTCTCCCGAATATAGCCTCGATCCAACAACTATTGCACTTATCTCTGAAGCTCCTTAGCCGCCTCCAGATTGCACCTATAAGCTAGCTTTTTTAGCAGTGGGACTCCTGGAATAAGATCAATAGAGTGTTTAATACCTCTTAAAGGAGATATCCCACTTGGCAACTCATATGGAAAAGCATCGACATATTCTCTCAACACTTGTTGCAATTTTGGATCAATGTTAGCATTCTCTCATTGTATGACCTCCTTTACCACCAATGCACAACATATCTTCTCATCTTTGATAGCTTCAATCATCACACACTCATTAGGGATCAACAACTCCATGCTACTCTTCTTCCTTTCCCTCCTACATTTGATATCTTCCTTAATTTTTTTTTTTTGCATGCTCTCGATTCCTTGCCCCTTTTTACTCCTCAAAACTAAATCCTCCCCATCTAGATTAGGTTTTAGCCTAAAATTCCTTTGGCCCTTTCACATCACACACTCATTAAGGACTCCATTATGGATATCAAATTTCCTTGACCTCCCTAATAAAATGTGATAATCATCCATAGATAGAATATCACATTAAATATCATTAAAATAATTTCCAATATTAAAAGAAATAAGAGTTTGTTTAGTTACACTTACACCTTTGTCTTTGTTGAGCCATTAAGGTGAATATGGTCTTACATGACCCATGGACTCTAAATCGAGCTTGTTCACCATCTTCTCACTAGTAACATTAGTGCATGAGCCACTATCAAGGATGACATCACATACTTTATCACCAACTTTACACTAGGCCTTGAAAATCTTCTCCTTTTGAGTAAGTAGAGGTTGTTGTTGTCCTCAAATCACCCTTTGCAACACATAGCAATTCATTTGTTCCTCTTCCAAATCATCCTCCAAGCTATCACTCTCTTCTTCAAGGTCTCCATAAAGATCTTCATTCTCATCACAAGCCTCCATACTTACTATCTCTTTCAAAGTTAATGCCCTTTGGTTTGGACAATCCCGAGCAAAGTGACCATAACCTCTACACTTGAAGCATTACTTTTTCACCTTATCAACAACTTTATCCTTGCTCTTTTATTCATGAGTGAAATTTCTAACATTTTCTTGATTTATGGCTTGAGAAATTGGTGGGTTTGACACCCCCTTGAAAGTCAAACCATAATGAGCATTTGTTGAATTTTTTGGTGGCTTTGTTCTCTTCAATTATTTTTCAAACTTGATTTATAACTTGGCTAGGTCTTCAAGCACTTCATAAGGATACACTTACATCTTATATCAAAGATTCATATTTATCCCTCCAATAAATAATACACACATTTGTTCTTCTCGTTCTTGGACATCACAAATAAGAGTTAATCTTTCAAAATCTCTAATGTATTCTTCAACTCCAAGAAACCTTTGCCTCAAAGTATTCATATTTATAAAATTCTCTTGCTCATATTCTCGAGGCACAAATTTCTTCTTCAATTTTTTTTTTCAAATTTTCCCATGGCCTAATTGTCGATTCTCCTTCTTTCTCCCTTCTCCTTTCCAAATTATCATACCACACTAGCAAATTTCTTAAACTTTAATATTGTTGTTTAGAACCTCTTCTTATCATCAATCTCTTTATACTCAAAAATAGATTCCAGAACTTACAACTATACAAGAAAAGATTCCAGATTAGGATTTCCTTTGAAATCGGGTAGATCAAATCAGATTCCCTTCTCCCCATCATCATAGATTCTTCATGAGGTGTCATGTGGTCTTCCATAATTTCCTATACTCTCTTATCCTTCATCCATTTAATTTTATACCCTTCTCACGTGGTCTTCTTCTACTTTTTCCTTTTTTTTTGTGGCTACAAATGTGACACTTGAGCTTTTGAAGCTTCTATTCTCCCTACATGTAGCTTTACCTCCTTGATTTCTTCCACCAAGACCTTGAGAACATCATTAAAGTCCTCCTCTTAGTTTTCCATATCCTCCCTTCACCAAACAAGTGGTGCTTCTCCAAACACTCCTCCAAGTGCTTGGATCTTGGTGTCTTTATGATGAATTCTTGGGAGAATCTTGAAGGACACATTCTTGCAAGAATCTTGAGAGAAGATTGGATCTTGATCATAATAGATCAAAGCTAAGGCTTTGATACTGAAATTGATACTAAATATGTAAACCTAAGGCTTGATTATGTTGGAAGTAGGAAGATAAAGGCTTGAAAGTGATGAATTATAGAGGAAGATATTTGAATAAGGTATAATAATGAAGATGATGATTTGATGATGGTGAATGAATGTTAAATTGATTCGAATTTGATGAGATGATGATGATGATGATGATTCAATAATGATGTGATGATGATGATGATTCGATAATTAGGATTTGGGAGTAGAAGGTTTAGTGGGTTAGGGTTAGGGTTTTGCAAGTTAGATTTTTGATTTTATGATGAATTAGGATAATTACTATGGCTAATAATGGCATGGAGTATGGAGTTTAGAAATATAGTACTTAATCTCTAATTCACACAAACAAAGAGATTAAGGGTGTCAAGATTAATCATTCACACATATTTGATTAAAACTTAGATGAACTCACACAGAATTCAATACTTGCAATTTGCATTCAAATTCAATATAATCAATGTGTCCCTTCAATCGTGGTTTCTATGGCTTACATAGCCAAGGCTACTGATTACACGATACTATATAAAAGGTATAATTCTTTCAAAGATACCTAGCTAAAAGGTATTAGAATATATAATATTCTTCAAAAAGGTAGATTTATGCTAATTTATTCTCTAGCTAATCTCTAACTCGACTAATTAATTAATTAATTAACTAAATCAACTAATATGCACATCCAAGATGCCTTTTATTCCCCCATGCATGTAGCCATGCACTTCATGCATTCCATACACATGTACATATACGCTTAGTAGCTTGTATGGTACGTTTTATCTCTAACTAGTAATGTTGGTTTAAAAGAGTAGTTTTAGTAAAATATTGGTCTAAACAAATTACTTAATAAAATGGGTATGAACAAGTGACAAAATATTTATTTTAATTTATTAAATATTCATATCCATTTTTACAAAAGTCTACAAAATAATTAAATTAAATAAATAAAAAAGTTAATTTATCCCAAATAAGGGTTAATTATTAAATTATGGGTTTTAAATTTTTAGGATATCACAGCTCTCCATAAATGCTCCCAAGTGCTTGGATCTTTGTGTCTTCTTGATGAATTCTTGGGAGAATGTTGAAGAAGAGACACGTTATTTGAAGAATCTTGAATTAAGAACATGTTCTTGCAAAAATCTTGAAGGTAAGATTTGATCTCGATTATAATAGATCAAAACCTATGCTTTGATACCAAAATTAATGTGTGTGGGAATGTAGAATGATCAAACATGTAAACCTAAGGGCCGATTATGTTGTAATTAAGAAGATGAAGTGAAATACGCTAAAACCTAATTTTAAGAATTATACCTAATAAATGATTTATTATGAGAGTTAAGTAAATAAATTATTTTTATTAAAATAAAAGGGAGTTAATTAGGGCAATTCAAGAAGAAAATAATAAATGTTTTTATTAGAAAAATTTCGATATTTTAACTGATTAAGGATTTTTTGTAAATTATTTAAATTAATTATTTTATTTAAATAAATAGGGAAAAATTAATAGAAATGTTATAAATAATTTAATTGGAGAAAATTAGAGTGATTTGCTAATTAAAGTAGAATTTATGAAAAATATTTTAAAAAATCCTAATTTAGCCTAAAGAGAATTAAATATTATTTTTTTTGAATATTATTATTTTAAATATTCCAAATATCCTAATTAATTTAATTAACACAACCCACTATTTTTTCCCTTTTTCCTTTTTCCTTTTTCCTTTTCTTTCTTTCTTTTTATTTCCTTTATTTCTTTCTTTTTCTTCTTCTTCTTTTTGTTCCTCCTTACCTCAATTAGGCCTGTCCGTGGCCCAATCCCCTTCTTCTCGTAGCCCATCCTTTTTTCTCCTACCTTAGGGTCCTGTTTCCCTTCCCTCTGTTTCTTCTTTGGCGTGGCTCAAATGTCGCATTTTTTTCCCCGTCGCTGGTCCGAGTTTCTTTCCTTTCTTTTCTCTTCCCTAACCGGTCGGTCCAGCCCTTTCTTTCTTCTTCTTCCTTCCTCCCCAACCGTCATAGCCTGTGATTTTCTTCCCCATACCTCACCGATATTTTCGTCGTCAACCACGCTATTGATCTGGCCAATCTATCATCCCTCTCCCCTACTAACTCACAACCCATTTGGACCCAACCAACTCTCCCCCTCCTCACACGTTTCCCTTTCTCCCAGCTAGCCACACCCTGCCACGTTTCCTTAAATTTTGCCAGCAACCATCGCCGCAGGTGAGTCTAACTTACCTGCACGATCCTCTCGCTCTTCCCTCCAACCTTAGCCACCTCATTTGCTCTATAAATATCCCCCATAATTAGCAAGGGTTGATTTTTTGAATTCCTACCCAGAAAATCCCCCTTATACACCACCGTCCCTTCAAACACCATTTTCACCGCCTCTAGCCAACTCTGCCGCCCTCTCTTCCCACCCAACTAATCCTTGCACTTCCCTCTAAATAACTGAACCACCAATATCCCTTGATTTTCTCTACACAAGTTGCCCTATTTGTACAAAGTTCCCTCCCTAAGTAACCATTTCTTCTATCTTTGCCACCCTTCGCGTTGTCGTCCACCACCACTACCACCGCTACCACTGCTTCATTCACCTCCCAATCTGTTCTGTAGAGCACCCCTACCTTCCCCTACCTTTATTTTCCTCTTCCTTCTTCTCCTCCTCTCGTTCTCTTCTTCTTCCTCATTTAGTCGTTACCACCGCTGCCATGCACCGCCACATTTGGTTGTGCTGCCACCCTCATTATGTTCCTCTCCTTCTAGACAACCATAACCACCCTTACATCCACCCTCTTTCTCTTTATCTTTTTCCCAGACCTCAACTTTTTTCCCTTTTCTTCTCTTTTTCCCGCCACCGCCGCCGCCGTGCACTATCGCCAATGCCGCCTATCACCACCAGTTTAAGGTTGAACCCTAAACCCTCTCAACTCCTTTTCACTATTTATACAAGCTATAATTTATTTTATTTCATTTATTCAAATATATTATTATTATTATTACTATTATTATTGTTATTATTATTATGATATTACTAATGTTTTTATTATTATTTCTATTAAGGGTCAAAGCCTTATTATATTTTTATTTTGATTATAATATTATTATTCTTATTGTTGCTATTATTATTATTAATATAAATATGTTATTATTATTATTATTATTATTATTATTATTATTATTATCATCTTCAATCTTAGTATTATTATATAGGGATGAAACCCTATTATGCCTATTTTGAATTTTAGTAGTAGTATTATAAATATCAAGTCTTATTATTATTAATATTATTAATATTTTTATCATCAGCATTTATTATTATTTTTATTAGTGTTATTATTATTATTGTTATTATTATTATTTATTAAGTTATTATTATTCAATATAGGGTCAAAACCCTACTTCATTTTATCTTTGATTATTATCATTACTATTATTACCATTATGATTATTATTATTTTTGCAATATTATCATGGTTTTTATCATTATTATTATTATTATTACTATTTCATCATTATTATTACTACTAAATTTTATTATTAATTTTACTAATAGTATTATTAGTATTATTTTGGTGAAGGGTCGAAGCCCTTATTCTACCTTTTATTTCAAATCATATTATTATTATTATTATTATTATTATTATTATTATCGTTATAATTATTATTTTTAATATTACCATATTTATCATAATTATTATTTTAGTATCACTATTATTATTATTAGGATAAAATTTTCAAACCTTATATTATCAACTTTTACAATATTACTGTTATTTCTTATATTTCTAGCCAAATTTAGTAATTGGTTAATGATTATTATTATTATTATTATTATTATTATTATTATTATTTTATCAAAGACCTAATTTTAGAATAAATTAGGAATAATAGTATTTTTAGTAAGAGGGAGTCTAATTTTTTAGTTTTTCCCTCATATAGGTGAGACCAGTCAAATCCCTAAGGAGGCGTAGAAGCGTACTCCAAGATCGGTGTTGTTTTAGGTAAGGGTATTACTAAGGCCTTATGCGGTATGGTGTGGAGTTGAAGCGTGTTCATGTGTTGTTATATGGTTTGTGTATCATGTATATATGATGAAATATTATGGTATGTGATGATTGGTTTGTGACCCTTTAGATATGCATGTGAGGATGTATAAAAATGGTATTGTGTGGGGAAAAGGTTGATAAAGGAAAATGGGAAATGAGTTAACAAAAAAGGGAGTAAGTTTACCAAAGGGAAATGAGTTGACCATGGAATGTGAGTTGACCTAAAAATGTTAATGATCCATCAGTGGAAGAAGAATAGGGGTGAAAGTAAAATGAAGGAATGGGAGAGTCTATGGTTCTATATGGGAGAATCTCAGGTAAGGTTTTGTGTGGATGGACTTAGGGTTTTGCATGGCAGATTCTGTGGTGTTGCATGGGAGGATTTAATCTAGGGTAAAGTTTCTAAATAAGACACCATAATACATTAATCATGTAAAGTGGAAGATTGTTGAGCCAGGCCTAGATCGATCCACCAGTGAATAATAGTGGCTAGGGCATGATGTCCTATATGTGACCGGTCCACAGGCGAATAATAGTGGTCAGGCATTGTACCTATGCGTTTCCGAAACATCAGCTATAATAGTGGGGGGATTCCATGCTCAACAAAAACCGAATATATTTGTGCTAAGACATGGGAAAGACACTAAGTACTTATAGTGGAACAACATGAGAGTTGGGGCTAGACTGGTCCATCGATAAATAATAGTGGTCAGGAGCTTTATGCCATATGTGTTTCCAATTCGCCAACAATAATAGTGGTCAGAAGCTTTATGCCCTGTATGTTTCCGATCCACTAGAAATAATAGTGGTCAGGAGCTATGTGCCTGTATGTATCCGGTCCACCAGCTATAATAGTGGGGTTCCCGTACTTGCATGGATTTAATAAAAAAAAGGCATGGTGTGAATCGATTTATGATAGTAATTAATCCAAATCATAAAAGTGCCTTTACATATCTACCCGAATGATTGTATGATATTATGTTATCATGATGGACTATGTGCTCATTTTATTTTTCTACATGGTTTATGTGATTTTATGTGTTAGCATTAGTGCATCGGTTACCTTACTCAGTATGTAGCGTACTAATCACCCTTTTCATGGGTGTTTCCCATTCCCACGAGTAGTAGGCCCTTCTGACTTTGTACATGTGGGCGAGACATCAGACGGAGCTGAGTATATTTTTAGCTCTAAGTTCAAGAGTAGTGTGGCCAGATTCACTCTTCTTGTTATTTTATCTCCTTCTGTTATTTATTTTGTATCGAATTTACCCTTTTATGATTTATTATTTTGTACTGGGTATTTTAGATAAATCTTTTATTAGTTGTAAGCTTATTTCCCTTTCATATATGAATTATAATTCTTTACACGTACTCTGATTTCTGTTTTACGACCGTTTAATGATTATTTGAAGTTTAGATTGTTTGACTTATAATTGATTATTATTTTTCCTTTAGCCTTAGCACTTGGTACTGAAACGGTCAGCGAGAATCGGTTTGATACTAAGTGTGGCAGTAACATCCCCAAAATTCACAGGTTTTCAATTTTAAATTCTTTTGCTTTTAAAAAAAATAATGAATTTTGGGGTGTTACATGAATAATCAAATGTGGTGAATTTAAGATGAAGATATTCGTTTGTGGAAGTAATTATGAGGATGATTCGATGTTGATAGGATGAATGATGAAGGTTATTCAACAATGATGAGATGATAAGGATGATGATTTGACAGTGATGAAGTGAAGGTGATGATGATTTGGCAATTAGGGTTTGAAAATAGAAGATTTTGTGGGTTAGGGTTAGGGTTAGGGTTTAGTTTTGATTTGGTTGATTTAGGGACAATAATTATAGCTAGGAATGGCATGGGTTAAGGAGTTTAAAAAGATAGTACTAAATATCTAATTTCACACATATGAAGAGATAAAGGGTTTCATAATTAATCTTTCATACATATTCGATTAAAATTGAGAAGAACTCACAAAGAATTCAATAATCAATGCTTGAAATTTTCACTCGAATTCAATCCTCTCTTTAACATGTGTTCTATGGCTTATATAGCCAAGTCCACTGACTACTTTATATAAGATATTTCCATCTACTAGCTAAAAGACATTAGAAGATATAATTCTTCAAAAGATAGATTTATGCTACTTTATTCTCTAGCTAATCTTTAACTCAACTAATTAATTAGCCAACTAATATGTATATCCAAGATACCTTTTATTTACCCTATGCACATAGCCATGCCCTCCAGTATGCCATGCATATGCCATATATGCCTAGTAGTTTGTATGGTATGGTCCATCTATAACTAATAACGTAACCATCTGTTTGTCTTCAATTTTGTGAGAGATCCTTTCTAAATGAAAAATAATTGGTTCTATAATGATGAATACTAGGTATTGAGTGTTTGTTCCTGCATCAAATTCACTCTTGAACCACTTTACATTGTGCGTTAATTTTTATTCTAACAGTTTCATTCCATAAATCCCTATTCACCCACTCTAGGGTGTTTTCAAAACAAATTGTAACCAAACTCTTGTTGTATTCCTTAATTACAATGGAAATACCCTCAGTTTGATTACATCATGTGACACCCCATTCATCTTAAACTTATCACAATACTCTCAGAGTATTGAGATTTGTAGATGCAAGTCCTCTGTTAGGTTACCACTAAACTGGTTTTGCTATACCAAATTGAGGAGTTAAGGTTTCAATTCGTAACTATTTGTAGCTACATTATACTTCCTTATACTTGATTGTGTCTTGTATGCATTTAAAGATGCAAAATCTTTGAGTGAGATTTTTTTTTTATATTTGAATATTCTTTATCAATCATATTTTTTCACTTTTAGTTGCTTTTGTCTCACATACCTACTTCCTTAATTCACTTAAATCCCTCGAATCCAAGTTGAAGAGAGTGTTGCATATAAGGTACCTAACAAAAAAAATCTAGTCTAACTAAATAACGAATATTCAATATCAACTAGCCAAAACCCCTAACAAGTGAGCAAAAACCTTCATAGGTCAAATATGCAAGTGAACAAACTCATTATAGCATCTTAAGGTCATATCACATAGGGAATTCGTTGTTAAGTACCAAAATTTACTATTCTAGCTGTTTAGATTAAATAGTAGTGAAAATATGGATATGAATTATGAAAATTAATGCTCAAACTAAGATTAGAATGAGAGAATCCAAGTTCCATAGATGGAGTTTTTTTTTTGAAGAAAAAGGGAGAAAATAAAAACCTCATTATCTTGTGCAAAATGAGTCATTCAATCTAAAGAGAGGGGATAAATATACATTTAATTATGTTGTAACTATTTGTTGCACGATTATGCCATGATTGCACTGTGGGGCTATACAGATTTTTTTTCTCTTGCCAAGGACTAAATGAATACTGCATGGTTATGTCAATCTTGCATGGGCAGACCATGCAACTTCCTCCTCCTTAACCTTTTTTACTTACCCTTTAGTGCAAGGATATGCCACACCGGTGCACTAAATCATGTGCACCTAGTGCCTTGGCCAAAATGTGATATTTTCATTATCTTTTCAACTCCTTATCCTTCCTTTTTGATCCACATGCATGTGGGATTGGTTTGTCTTCCTTTAATGCTTTTAATAGATAATATTTTCTTTAAATCCATGTTCCATGTCCTTGGATTTGCCTTCTTTTTTTGAAAATCTATGAAAAACAAATACTAAGAGAGTAGTAGCAAGAATAAAAGGCTTAAACTACCATAAAGTTTATGAATCATATAAAACAAAGTCATAAAATAGAGGTAAAGCAAGATGAAAATATAGAAAATAGTTGGTTTATCACTTATCACCTATGAATTAGGGTTAGAAAAATTTGAGGTATCATAGATTTCAAGTTAGATTCTTGAATAATAAAAGTAGGAAAAAACACTTGAGGTAAAACAATCTTGAGGAAAAATAATATAATCTAGACCATTTTTATTTAGTCAATGCTAACAAATTGCTAGGAAATAATGGTGAAAGTTGAGTTAAACTTTGATGAAGTATATATGTGTCTATGGTGAAATAATTTTATAAAGATCAGTTATAATATAATAATGGTTAAATATTGGTAGAATAATTGCCAGAAATGTATGATGAGATATACTCACATTTGTGATGGAAAGTCAAATTAACTTTCGTGACGTATAAATTTATTGTTGGTGAAATATTAGTTCAAATATGGTGAAATATTAGTTTAAAAGCAGTGAGGAATTATTGAATGACAATGATGAAAAGTGTTGATCTTTTCTCATTTCTAAATTTGTATCCACATTAAGTTCCAAATTTATTCCAAATCTAAAATTAATTTTATGGTTTAAGCTAAAATTGATTCTAGAATTAAAATTTATAGATTTTTAAATTTATTTTATATCTAAACTTAGGAGGAGGAGGAGGAGGAGGAGGAAGAAGAAGAAGAAGAAGATGAAGAACCTAACAATGAAGATTACCTGGCACGCACGGTCTCTTCTTTCGTTATTTTCTTTTTCTTAAAATTGCTAAAGTGGCACCATTTATATGGTGTTTCACTATAAAGGAATTGCTTGATCATAATACCAATTAGTTTCCCATTCATAATCTTTAAAATATTATAATAAATTATTAAGCATATTATTATATTATTTATTATAGATGTTAAAGGAAAGGTACTAATCCCTAGACCATTATCACACCATCATATTCACACTTGTCTATCAAATTCAATAAGAGATAATACTAGTTAATTATATGCTATGCCTCAACCATTGAAATAAAATTCATGGAGAATTACTTCTTAATGTCATGATATTCCTACAGAAATAACTTTTTGGTCATAGACAACTATATGTGATGGTTTCAAGAGTCCTTAATACTATGGACCTAAACAAATTAATATGTAAGGACACTGAGGAATCACTAAATGTAACACCCCAAAATTTACACATTTTTTTTTATAAGATAATTAAATTTAAAACCCATAAATTCTGGGGATACTATCGCCACACTTAGTACCAGACCGGTTCACTCTTACCGTTCCAGTACCAAGTGCTAAGGTTGAGAAAAACATTTCCATTATCACACATTAATACATAAATTAAAGTTCATAAATTGATAATCAGAGTACGCATAAATTTTACATAATTTGAAATACTAGAGATAGTTCTTCAGAGAAGACAAATAGCTACAATAATAAAATTGTTTCTGAAGTTTCAAAGATAATTAAAAGAGAACAGGAATAATAATCTCATAAATGGAAAATGGCCACACCACTCCAAGACCCGATCCAGCCTAAAATCATCACTTGGCCCCACTTGATGTCCCATAGACATCAATGGCATCAAAGAAGGCATCACCTACCTACAACGCATCAGACGGGCCTTCTGCTCATGGGAATGAATAGCACCCATGAAAGGGGTGATCAGTACGCTACATACTAAGCAAAGTAACCGAGCACTAAGTCCAACATGCAAGCACATAAAATCATGCAGGATAGTATTCAACTTACAATTTCAAACCCACAGATATAACACATAAAGTTGTGCAGAGTATTATACAGCTTATAATGATCAAGTCCACACATAAAGGCCCAAGTAGTCCATATTAATTATGTAATTAATCTCTTACCGGAAATTGGTCACACCATTCCTTTTATTAAATCCATGCAAGTACATGAACCTCCCACTATTTTAGCCAGTGGGCCGGACACTTGCTGGACAACATGTCCACACCACTATTCTTAACCGGTGGATTGGTTTGGTTCCTACTCATGTAGTGTTCCGCTGTAAGTAATTAGTATCTTTTAAGTGCCTTAACAAACTCTGGTTTGTGTTTATTAAGCTTGGGATCCCCCACTATTATTGCTAGTGGATTGGTCACTTACAGGGTAAAAATCCTAACCACTTTTCCTAATCGATGGATCGGCTGGACCCGGCTCAATAATATTTTACTTTAAATGATTATGTCTTAAGTATCTTATTCAGAAGCTTTCACCCAGACATGCATGACTGACTTCTACTATTCTTATCCTCCAATTCTAGTTAACCACTCCAACCCTAGTTAATCACCACCACCAAAGTTAACCATAGCATAACCTAACAACCATGCAAACCCTAACAACATGCAACCCCAACTCCATGCAAAACCTAAAGCCCATGCAAACCCTAACTCCCATGCAAACCATAATTCCATGCAAACCCTAACACTATACAACCCCAACTCCATGCAAACCCTAACACCATGCAAACCATAATTCCACGCAAACCATAACACCATGCAACCCCAACTCCATGCAAACCCTAACACCATGCAAACCATAATTCCATGCAAACCCTAACACCATGCAACCCCAACTCCATGCAAACCCTAACACCATACAAACCTTAACTCCATGCAAACATTAACTCCACATTATGAAACTCCCCATCATTATTTTACAAAACCTATCATGCATGCCTTATGGGCCACACCATACCACAATAATAACACAACCCATACACATAATACACATGCTATAATTTAATGCACAATCTTACCTTAACTCCATATCATGCTGCATATATGACAGTTATATAAATACACATAAAATACATTATAGTTCACATCATATGGCATGCATGGCATATAAAACACATAATACACAAATGACCTTAATACTCCCTTACCTTAAAACATCACCGGTCTTGGAGTACGCTCCTATACCTTTTTAGGGCTTTGACTGGTCTCACCTATATGAGGGAAGAACTAAAATTAGATTCCCTCCTACCAAAAATACTATTACTTATTAATTTATTCTAAGACTAGGTTTTTGATAAAATAATAGCATATTAATAAAAATGACATTAACTAATTACTAACTTTGCTAAAGATATAAGAAATAATAGTATTATTATAAAAGTTGATAATATAAGGTTGAAGACTTTACCCTAATAATAATAATAATATTAAAAAAATAATAAAAAAGATAATAAAAATAATAAGAATGATAATAATAATAATAATAATAATAATAATAATAGTAACAATAATCATACTAAAAAAATTATAATCATAATAATAATAATAATAGGATTCGAAATAAATGGTGCAATAAGGGCTTCGACCCTTCACCAAAATGATACTAATAATAACATTAGTAAAATTAATAATAAAACTTAACAATAATAGTAATAATAATAATGATAAAAACCATAATAATATTGCAATAATAATAATTATTATTATGGTAATAATAATAATGATAATAATCAAAGATAAAATGAAGTAGGGTTTTGACCCTACATTGAATAATAATAAACTTAATAAATCATGATAATAATAATAATAATAATAATAATAACACTAATAAGAATAACAAATGCTAATGATAAAATTATTATTAATATTAATAATAACAAAAACTTGATATTTATAATACTACTACTACAATTCAAAATAGACACAATAGGGTTTCAGCTATATATAGAATAATAATACTAACAATGAACATAACAACAACAACAACAATGATAATAATAATCGCATAACAATAATAGCAACACTAATTGTAAAATAGTTTGAATAATAATAATAATAATAAAAACATTAATAATAATAATAATAATAATAATAATAATAATAATAAGAGAAATAATAATAATAATAATAGTAATATATTTTGAATAAATGAAATAAAATAGATTAATGCTTGTATAAACAGTGAAAAAGGGTGGAGGGGGTTTAGGGTTCAACCTTAGGTTGGTAGTGATAGGCGGCACCAGCGGTGGTGCACAGCGGTGGCAGCGGTGGTCGAAAAGAGAGAAGAAAAGGGGAAAAATTAGATGCTGCAAAAAAGATAGAAAGAATGAAGGTGGGAGTTGGGGTGTTTAGGGTTGCCTAGGTGGAGAGGAGTAGAATGAAGGTGGTGGCACAGCCAAAGGTGGCGTCGCATAGCGGCGGCGGTGGTGGTCAAATGGGGAAGAAGAAGAGAAAGAGAGGAGAAGAGGGAGAAAGAGGAAAATAAAGGTAGGAGAAGGTAGAGGAGGGTCTGCAGAATAATTTGGGAGGTGAAAGGAGGGGCGGTAGCGGCAGAATTGGTGGCTAAGGACTGTTTGAAGGGTGCCGAAGGTGGAAGGAAGGGCTATTTGGGAAGGCTACTTCGCACAGCTGGGGTGGCTTGTGTGGGTATAATCAAGGGATAAGGGAGGCTTAGTTAGTTAGAGGGTAGTGCAGGGAAGACTCAAGTAGGCAGAGAAGGCGGTGGAGTTGGCCGGAGGCAGCGGAATGGCCGTCTAAAGGGAAGGCAGCGCAAAAGTGGAGTTCTCTGGGTAGGAAATCAATTACTCGAGCCTTGCTGATTATGGAGGTATTTATAGATCTTAGATGAGAGGTTAGGGTTCTGTGGGTCGGCGTGGAAATAGGGAAGGTTGGTTCGGGCTTACCGATGGTGAGGTTGGTCGGTGGAATTCAAAGTTGTGACAAGGGTTGTGTGTAGGAAAGAGAGAGGGAATTGCGCTAGAAGGAAGGGAGGTGGATTGGTCCATGTGGTTTCTGAATCAGGGGGAAGAGAAAGGGAGAAAATTGGCCAGTCAAATCAGGCATGGCCGGCAGCAGGAACTTCGGACGGTTCTAAGTCGAATGGTGGGAATGACAGGTGTGAAGGGTTGGGGGAAGAAGAAGGTTGGGGGGTAGACCGGTCGGCCGAGAAAAAAGAAAAGAAAGGAAAGAAAGAATACCGGTCGGGCGCGAGGTGAGGGGCATTTAAATTAAACGCTGCATTTTGGGGGAAAAGAGAAGAAACTCAGCACGCTGGCTGCCGAAGGAAGAAGAAAATAAAGAAACAGGAGTGGGCCACGGGAAGAAGAAATAAAATAGGCCACGACCAAGAATAACTCGGGGGAGGGGAGGAAGAAAAAGAAAGGAAGAAGAAAGAAAAAGAAAAAAAAAAGAAAGGAGAAAGGAAGAAAGAAAAGGAAAAAGAAAAAATAATGGGTTTGGTTAATTAAATTAATTGGGATATTTAAAAATAATAATATTTCAATAAAATAATAGTTAAATCCCTTTTTAGGCTAATTTAAGGTTTTTGAAAGGTTTTCCATACATTCCATTTTAATTAGCAAATCACTCAAATTTTCTCCAATTAAATTGTTTATAAAATCTCTATTAATTTGAAACTATTTTCTCCTTCTTATTTTAAATAAATTAATTTATGTAATTAACTTTTCAAATAAAATCCTTAATTAGCCAAGATACCTAAATTTCTCTTAATTAAAATACTTATAAATTTCTTCTTGATTTACCCTAATTAATTTCCTTTTATTGTAATAAAAATAGTTAATTTAATTAATTTTTTAAATAAAACTTTAGTTAACTATAATTTTTTAAATTATAATTTTCAGGGCATTTCACTAAAGACCAATACAAATGTGGTCTACAAAGAAGTGTTTTCAAAATTTGTGAATATTGAGATACTTGAGAGAATAACATTATCTTTAACAACATACAAATTTAGAATACATAGCCTAAAAATAACATTACATCAATAATGATGTATAAGCTTATGCATTGCATTGGTGAGAAACTAGAAATCATATAATTTACTATTTTATTAGTTACAACATAGTAGTTGGTCTTCTCATTAAACCAAATAAAAACTACTTTTACGGATATAATTATGTGTATGCATACAAAATTTAAGATAAATAGGGATTATATATAAAAATAAACCCAAAAATTTCATAATATGTTTAGATACATTAATATTAAATTTATAAATGTGATATTAATTATTACTCTATTTTCATAAATTAAGTTCAGTTATTTGCATACTATTGATATATTTATAGTAAATTAAATGTTGAGTTTATTTTTTATTTAATTCTATTAGAGATCTTCAATGCATATTTGTTTGTATGAAAGATATAGAAAATATCTAGAAACATTTATAGAGAAAATTTAACTTGCATATAAGTATATATGTATGTATGCACGCATGTGTGTATGTGTGTATTAGTTATTTTTATTTTGGTGGATTTAATTGTGTTCGATTACTAATATACATCAATATATACTAGCTATTTTTACTAAAATTTAATTAATAGTAATATTTATATAACAAACTATTATATTAAATTTCTTAACAATCTATGTAAGATTTTAGGTTAATTGGAAAAATATCATGAATTTTAACATCATTTAACACTTAGAAAAAAAAATTAAAGTTGTATTTGGTCATATGAACTTGTATGTTTACAACCATTTTATCATAATTTATGATTAAAAAAATTAATGACAGTTATAATTTTTATAAAAGTAATGCGTCACATTAGATATAATATAACTACCAAACAAAGTCTATAAAAATAAACAAGAAAATGCTAAAGATGTAAATTATTTTTAAATGAGTTAAATATATATCATCTCCATGAGATTAACATAGCTAAATAATTAAATTAAAACATGAAGTAACCTCAACTTGATTTTATAACTATAGCTTGAAATATAATCTCAGGAAGAAATAATGCATTATATCAATCAAATGAATGGCCGTCATTTGATATGAAATAACTAATGAAAAAAGAGATTGTTGTCATTGTCTTAATGAATGAGTAGCTAATATTCCCTTAAAATTGATAATCATTGATGTATGCCGATTTTTCATGATCTCTTTACATTGTGTTCTTATAGTTGATGGATAATAGTATTATAGCACAATCGAGCTAGCATAGTTGGTGGCGTGTTGTCTTTGTCTTAGCTAATGCATGATCAATAAGTGGTAGAAATCTACTTATTTTTTCTTCTATTTTCATTCTTTGAAAATTATTATTATTAGATTCGTTTATGTTAAATTCATTTATGTATAGGGTTTGTGTTTTAAACTTTGGAATTTTTTAATTTATATAAATATATATTTCTAGATTAATATATGGTAAATTGAATAATTATTTTTCCCTTGATTTATGTTTACTTTGTTGTCAGTCTTGGTTCTATGCTTTAGGTTTTTCATATTTATTTAGTTTAGATTTGTAAATTAATTTATTGTCAATTTTGTAATAGCCCATCCTAAAATCCTTCAAAGTGTGTTTAAAGTTCTAATAAAGTTGTGAATTTTAGGTACACTGATAGACTGGTTTCTCTAACTGATCCACTAGTAATCTTGGAAACTGATTATTTTATTTCCCAATAAACCAGTAAATTGGTGTTCAAACTAATCAACTAGTTATCCTGTGATTTCATATCATTTTATAATTTTCATTTGAATCTTTTCAAAATGGTCACAAAAACTTCTAACTAGAATCTATTTGTGTTAATGAGTATATTTTGGTGCTTTGGGATTATTTTTATATTATTTATATCACTTTTTAATTTCATTTAGTTACTTTTTTTAAAAATATTTTTTGAGGCATATCTCATGTTCTTTCTTCTCCCTCACTTTCCACTCTCTTCTGGTAGCCATGGATGTGTACTTGCCTCTCTACACCTCTTCTTTGTTTTACCAACCCACTACCATGACTCTTCCTAATTACACTCTACCTCCCTTACCTCAACATGTGTTTCTTTTAACCTTGGTTGCTTACACGAAACCTAAGTTAGACTTATCTTTCTCCCACTTGATAATGTTGACCATCACTCTCTCTATACACTCCCTTCTTGATTCAATTCACTCCTTACCTTCGATATTTTTTCATTTTATTTTCCTTGAAAAACTTCCTAAGTGTTAGGAATTCTCCACTTTTATTCCCTTTTCTTCTTTATTGAAATAAGAAATCTTACCTCTTGTTTCCTCATCCTTTTGTGGAATTATGATATCTTCTTTCTTCTCCCAATCCTAGCTTTAGCTCTCCGTTATTTCTCATAAGCAAAGAAGGATTGAGGTTTTGAGAAAGGTTGAAGATTTTATCTTCTTTCTTCTTGCAATCTCTAATTTTAGAAAAAAAAGTAGCCAACCATCAAGTTAGGAGTATTTTATGCTAGAAGAGTTACTTAGAGGTAAAGTATATTTATTTTTAATATGAATAAGTCCTTTTGATTTTTGTGTGGTTCCATGTTCTTGGTGTATTTTTTTAATATGCATGAGTTGATTATATTCTTGGATTTGAGCATATGGTATAGTTTCCTTTATTGAAGTTTTAATTATGCTTTGAGTTCCCTATTATTATGCATGAAGTTTTCCATTTTGAGCATGATTTCATTAAATTCCATAATTACCATGAATCCATGTGATTTTATGTGTGCAATATATCTTTTTATATGTTTTATGACAAAGAAGCATGCTAAGATTAATATGGTAAGGTTGAGTGAAATTTAATAATTAGATCACAAGTTGGGTTTCTTTTTCCCCAAACTAGTCAATCAATTTGTTTCACTAATCGACTAATTATGTGAATAGAAGCTTGATTTAGGATTTTTGATCAGTTAGTTCCAAGATCGGTTAATTGGTTTGATGAACTAGTCAACTTATTCCTATGAGCATTCGATCAGTTTGCCAAACCCATCGACTCATTACCTTGTGACAAGAGTGGATTGGCCTCTACTTAGATTCATTAATCGGTTTGGTTAAACCCATCGACTTGTTTCCTATGAACAATCGATTGGTGGGATCAACTAGTTGGATCACTGGTTTTATTTTCTGTTCAAGTTTGGTATGACCAAACTAGTTGACAAGTCCTTGATACCGATCAACTTGTCTGCTTGTATTTCACCATGTTTGCTTGTTATTTAATGTTCTTCATTTGGGCCTTCTATACTAATGTTTTCATGTAATTACAACATTTTAATCATGATTCCAACCATGTTTAACTTAAATTTGATATGGATCAAAATTATGATATTTTGGGCCTTAAGTGGTTAAGTCTGGTATCACCTCTAAACATCTAGTTAGCAACTTATATGCCTTGTGATGCGTTTTGTGTTATCACTTTGAAACATCCAATTTGATTATTAATGGAATTAATTTGTGATTTTTGATATCACTTGGTAATTAATAATTAATCACTTACGATTTCATTTGAGCCTTTTTCTCCAACTCTAGAAATAGCTAGTTGAAAGATGGTGGACGGGTCACCATGTGTTTTTATATGTTCACTTAGTGCCTATTTTCTTCTCTACTAGCTTATGGTCAGCATGGCATTGGTCTTAAGTACAAATGGGTGAGGTATCCCATTACAAGCTCCCTGACACTTCATATTATCCATTACTTAGGTAGGTGTGGTATCCTAAGTGTTTAGCCTTTGTGGCAAAGGCATTCAAGGTGTGGTGGGTGAGGTATCCTGATACAAGCTCCCTTGATGTATTCTAACCCTGTGTGGTAGGTGTGGTATTCAAATCTATGTTATGCCTTGCAATAGGTGTACTCAATGTGTGGTGGGTGTGGTATCATTGAAGAAAAGCCCATTCGATGTATCCTAATCATATGTGGTGGGTGTGGTATCCCACTATTTTTGTATGTTGTCAGTACTTTTGTTCATAGTAGTGAATTGAGTATGATCAAAAAATTATCTTAATAACTAAAAATCATGTAGTCACTAAAATAAGATTATTATGTGATTCTAATGAATGATCTATATTATTATTCTTCCATGATTTTCATTCAAGCATGCCTTGTTATATTGCTATCATGAACTTGAGTGATTTATTATGTTAATCTGCTTATCACCATGCTACTATGCGACTTCAATGTGTATCATGATCCCTTACCTTATTTTCGGTAGTTTCTTTTACCTGTACTTCACCATACTGATACTATATTTGTGTGGTCACTACGATAATTAGGATTCTAACCTGGTGAGTAGAGGATAACTTATAGATTTATGATTATTAGATAGAGTATGTTGAGTGTGATAACGTGGGCCAGTAATTGACCATTACTTGGGGTTCATAAGTTACATTCCCATTTAGTTATGAGTTAGGATAAATGGTTAGATATATTTTTTCCCATTGTATTGGGATGCTATTGGTTCTTCCTGGCTATTTAAACTCTTAACTTTGATCCCTATATTCAGATTTTGTAAACTCTTTCTTTATCGATATTACTATTATCATCATTGTTACAATATAATTATTGTATTATTAGTTGAGCATGCTTTTTTTTCATGGGTTTATCCTTCTACCTTGTATTAGGCAAAGAGTAGGTAATAATCACACTTCTCTCATAGTTGATGTAGCAGTAACATTACCCATTTTTGCTTTTATAAACATTTCCACATTGTCTTTAAAACTAAATTTTCTTATTTAAAATTTAGGGGTGTTACAAAGCTATTCTAGGTTCTTGTTTAAGTTTTTTAAATTTATTCAAGTTTAGATTCCTTTAGATGAATTTGTAGCTAAATTTGGTTATTCCTATTTTTATATTTAAATCTTTATGGATATAGGATTTAGGGTTTTTTAGATTTATTTGAATTAAGGGTTTATACTTTATGATTTTTGGATTCAAAGTTTATTTGAACTTGTGGTCAATACTTTGAGGTTTATGGATTTTAAACAATTCTATACTTAAGGTTTAGATTTTAGTCCTTTTAGTTTAATATTTCTATATTTGCATATGTTTTAGAGTTTATTGCATTCATTTTAGGCTTTTAAGATTTTTTTTTAAGTTAGGGTGGAAGGTTCATTTCATTTATTTTTTATTTGTATAGGCTTTAGTGTTTAGTGTTTGGTGTTTAATTTTAGGATATGGTTTATGTTTTGTGTTTTAAAGTGTAGGGTTACAATTTATGGTGTAGGTGATGTGGTTTTTATCAAAGTAATGGAAGGTTGGATCGAAATTTGTATTAGAAGCTGTCACCCACGATCTAATGCAAAAAGAATGAAGTGATTTGGTGGATTATAGATGGAGAAATTGATGTTACAAAATGAAGGTGTTTCAGCACATTTGAAGGTGTTCAAATGTGTCATGTGAAGATAGATTTGAGGAAGGATTAATCCCAGATTTTCCTTGCTCAATACAGACCCAAAAGGGAGGATTAGACTTTAGCTCTCTTGCTCAAAGTTTTATCAAAATTCTTATTATTCATTCTACTCAATTCTGCATACAAATGTTGTGCACAAAAGGTATATATAGGAGAAGGGAGACTCGGTGGTGAGCTAGCTTAAACCAGCCGAGTTTTCCTTCTTAATTCAGCCCATTAATCATGGTTGAATTAAGCCCATAATAACCTTAATCCAAAGCATAATATCATTGGTTAAATGATACTAAGGATTAATATTACAAAGCTATACAATAGACTAAGATACATACATGAAATTATAGCTATACCCTAGCTTACATAAAATATACTTAGGGTTAGGGTTTACAACCAGTTTATAAAAATAATGAATATCATCACTCTATCTCTTGTTGTAATGTATCATCCCATGTATGTCATGGTCTTGCATGCCTCGGAATACTTGTACACATCAATGTGTATGAACATTATCTTCTTGCAAATATGTAACATACCTACAAGAATAACTTGAATGGTTTTTAATGTCATGCATATTAGAGTTATCAAAAATATTTAACATGATAGGCTCCAATATTAAGAAAGCTAAATCATCTTCCTTACCTTAAGGATTAGAATGAATATGACAGTCATTATGTTCAATGGATGCTCCTGCATTAGTAGGGTTTAGAATTTAGAGTTCAATGTTTAGTATTCTAAGTTCATGATTTAGAATATTGGCCTAGGTACTGGTTTGGTGTGGATACAAGGTAGATATTAATAAAATATTGACGTTAAATCATTATCAATTCAATGTTTAAAATTAGTTTGTGCATTTTTATATGAAAAGAGCTAAGAATTATCAAATTGTCCAATGTTTTTTCATCACCCCTCCAAGTCATGTATACTTCTATTCCCAATAAGTAATGAGCAAACAATTCATATTTCCACTAACCATTTCCAAAATCAAAGCATTGTCATACATAGAAATGAATATTATAGTTTATTGGTATTACAATAATTTATTTTTCACTTTCATTTATTAAAGTCATCTCACTTTTCCCTTTTCATCATCAATTCAGTTGATCATCAAATAAATAAATCTTTATCATACTTTAGAAACATAAATCATTAACACAATTGTATTAAATTAAGAACCTATGTATCTACTCTTTTCTCCATTATATTTCTTACATTCCCCATAAGCAAAGAAAAAGAAAATAGTCCCAAAAAAACTTGATGTTTCATATCCACATCTTTTAACTCCATGGAAGCTACCACACACTTAAGCGCAAGTGCCAATTAACAAAAACACAAAGGCGAACATAATTCAACCATCACAAAATTACTTTTTGTGATAGAGTTTGTGTAAGTTACCTCATCTAATCTCATTGTGTTGGTGAGGGGAATATTAGAATGAATCAAAACCTAAATCCATCAAGCTTGAGAAATGTTGAACGTAATAGATAGAGAAGAGAAAAAAAAACCCAAGTAAGTTGTCAATAGAGG
This sequence comes from Tamarix chinensis, assembly GCA_030549775.1. NCBI lineage: Eukaryota > Viridiplantae > Streptophyta > Magnoliopsida > Caryophyllales > Tamaricaceae > Tamarix > Tamarix chinensis. The sequence continues at coordinate 84,998,268 of CM060181.1, forward strand.
AGAGACAAATAACAATCAAGATATAATTTTAAAATATGAACAATCTACTTTCTTGTTAGATCATATAAAATCAAAAAAGATAGGGGATTCATAATCTAAATAACTTTAAATTCAAAATAACTTGTTATCTAAACATCTCTAATATTAATTAAATAAGAAATTATAGATCCAATAAACCTAAATGTTAGCTAAACTAGCCTTGGAAAATATGCACTTACTATTATTTACAAAATGACCACCTTATCTATATATATGTAACTTATGTCTTACTACAATCTAATCTAAATCATTCATTTTTGAAATCATACAACCAACATGCGGTTCCTACATTTTTATATTAAGTATAGGTTTTCATTTTATCCTCTCTCTCTCTCTCTCATGTTATTAACATTTACTCCCTTTATTACATAATATAATGTTGTTTTGATATCTAAGAAGTTTAATTATTAATATATTTCAATATGTATTGAGAAAATCGTAAAGTAATTATATTGTGATATTAATTTTTAAGGCAAATATAATAATTTTTATGATATTTTTATAGATTAAGGATTATAATTTTACTTTAAAATGTGTAGACATCTTATATTGTAAAATGGAACGTTTACTATATATTTTTCATTATAATAATTTGTTATAATTATTCTATTTAATTCATTCAATTTTTTTTCTATTTTCTCATTGTAGACCCTTATAATCAATAATTGATGTGATGATTAAAGATAAGTTGGTCATTATTAATTTACCAATAAGAAATACAAAACTAGTACTTTGAGTGTTAGAGGGACACTAGTGTAGTGTTGGCCTAAGGACACTCTAACACTTAAATCAACATTATATGACATAAATAAATGAAGTAAAAACAAAGAGTAGGTTGAGGTAACATAATTGTTTGGGCTACAAAGGTAATCCTACTAAAAATGGAAGGATCATGATCCTTAGGTGAAAGCATATGTAGGGGTGCTTTGAAGGCATTATGAAGCTTGATAAGTAAAGCTTGGAGAGTTTGCTTGCACCTACTTAGCAAGATCTATAATTGAGAACAAGCAAGATTATAAGTGGTATTATTTAGTTCCTTAGAGGATTTATTACCTCTATATTTATGATAGCAATGAATAACAATGTGTTTTCATAGGGAGTAGGATGAGGTTCCTACTAAATGTAGTTACCGTTGAGTAATTGGAGGGCTTTGAGCATCTCTAAGTGAAGTGGATTGTCATTGATTATTTGAATTTATCATGTAATATGTTTTGGATATAATTTTTTATGGGAGTGCCTTTCTATGGGTTGGGTTAGTTGGAATAAGGGGATAACCCATGTAGAGCCTTGGGTTACATGAAACAAAAGGATCCTTTAGGCCGTTCTTGACTAGTTTGGGTTGTATGCCTATATTTTTAGACTATAAAGTTATTTTCCTCACTCCTTAGGTTAACATAATTAATTTGGATAATTGATGAGATAACAATGCTTATGCGGGTAAGGTAGTCATTAGCCTAGTTTGATCCCTATAAGGTAATTGATGGTCTAATAGTAGGACAAGACTCATATAGTCCTTTTTAATGGGATATTACAATCCCCTAGATATTATTGTTTTGATTCTATCTCCCTTTTAGGATGGAGAAAAGGAGACTTTCAATTATTTTTCTTCATCTTGTCCAAGTTTAAAAAATCCATGAAGTCATTGATCATCATTTTCAAGTGATTTTTTTAACTATCTTTATATTTGTTAGTCATTTTCTTCATGCACAAGAAACCCATTAGTAACACAAGTTAACTAATATTATGACAGATAGAGAAAGTTTATTTTACTTCTTGAAGATCATATTGAGATCCCTCCAGTCCTAGGTTTGTAACATTAGAGAATGCCTCTCTGATGGAAGACGTGGTGTGGGAAGTGAACAGGGTAGTGCTTGCACTAAATTTTATATGTTTCCTTGATCATGGTGCTATGATAGTAAATTTTATCTTAGTAATAGATGGAGGCAAGATTGGGCTCTCTGCCATTGTAGAGGAGGGAGTGGAGACCTATAGTATATGAATTCTAGAAGGAGAAGAGATAATTTCTTTAGTATTACAAGTGGACACAATATTTTTTTTTTGCTGATATAGGTTCCCTACAGCTTCCTTATCAATCTCAAATAAGGTTCTCTCCATCTAAAGAAGATGTTATAATAGGCTTCTACAGTTGATTTTCTTTTATGAGTATCCCTTCTGGTATGGATTTAGGTTTATGTTGTTAGAGTTAATGGAACTAAGCAAGTCCAAGATTTGACTCTCCTTGCTTTTCCCCAATGCTTAGAGGACCCTATTGAGCCTAGTTCATCTAACCAATTGATTAATGTAAGAATGGATTTGGATTTTCTTTTGTGGTGTTACTACCTTGAGGTGCATAACAAGGAGGATAATAAAGTGTTGTTGATTGATAGGTCAAACCATGAGTAGTTAGTGTTAGGCTTACCATCTAATGACATAGACTAGAAATATTATTACTTTTTTATTGATTAGAAGGGAATCATTCTTACACACTCATTATATAGCATTCCTAATGAGTGGAGAATCTTCATTTAATAATATTTTAATTTACCTTGTTACGATAATGTTAATTAAAATTAAATTCTTAGTCCTTTTTTTACAATTCCTCAAGGAAATATAAAAAGGGATTCATTGTTGGTTACTATTTATAAGATAATCAAAAAGATTTTGGTGGGTCCTAAGAAGGATTTTCTCTAGAACAAACTATTGTGCCCAATAATTTGAGCGATAATGTAACACTTAGCTAAGTTAGCAACCCTTAAGGTATTCCCTTGCACTACCTTATCCAAAATTTTCACATCTCCTTGCTGGAGATTTTAAAATATTGGTCGTCATATATGAAGTTGTTACCTTCATTGGAGTGACATTTTGTAGATATTGTTATGAGTTTTTCAAGTGATTCATCTTCATCAGATCCCCTCATTATTGTGTTTTAAGAGGCCAGAAGAAGGAATGTTGCTATCTGAGGGGGATCATCCCATGTCCTAGGTAGCACAACACTTGCTTCCTTGATAAAATTGGGAGGATCCTTTAATGAGGGTGAAGGTGGGGGTCTAGCATTGGGAATTTGAATTTTGTTATCAAAATGGTCCAAAAAGATTCTCTAATGATACACACTAACATGGGAGGTGGCTTAGGGAAGAGTGGGATGTTCTCTTAAATAAGGAGATTGATGCGTAAGAGGAAGGCTTTTAGTGATGTGGAGGGTGGCTTCAAGGATAAGCCAAGGTTTTAGTGAGTGGGATTTATAGGTTATTAAGCTAGTCTTATTCACTTTGAGGTGCCACCAGAGGGTGTCAGTACTAAGTTGCACTCAAAAGTGAAGTGACTTTAATAGAGTAAGGGGTCCCTAGAGTTAAAGGAGGAATGATGTTGAGAATTTTAGGCCTATTTGGATTCAAGAGTGAAGGGCTTAGAGAGTTATCAAGAGATTCTTCACCAACAACTAGCTCAGGTTAAGAAATCTCTAGAGGAGTGTGCTTCTCATCAAGAATTTGAGGTTTCATGGAGCCAAAATAAGGTTAACTTAGACACTAAGGAGATCAAGTTGAGGTGGGAACTCAAAACTCAAAATTCCTAAATCTTTTACTTGTTTAACAAGGTCCCACACTATGAGTAAAAGTGGGTATCTAGTGCTATTAAGACAAAGTTAGATATGGTGGAAGGCCAACCTTATCAAGAAACGGGACAAATAAGAGTTATAATGAGACTAAGATGCTCTTTAGGAAGCTAAGAGATTGAGCCTGAGAGTAGTTATCCCACTTTGTATAGTCCTTCAATATAGGGTAGAGGGGGCTAATAACCCATTATGGTAATGGTAATGGTGAATAGGCTTTTTGAATATTTAAGAATAACTTATTTTATATTGTAATTTATGCTTTACAATTATTAGCACCTTTGAGGCTTTTTATCACATATGTGCTACGTATTATGGTTGAATTCTTTTGAACTTCCCTTTTAAATGGGGACCAAGGAATTCTCCTAGTCCTTTAGTGTACTACTACTTTTTAGAAAATGTTTTAAAATTGATGGGCTTCATTACTCAGGTCCTAAGTGCACCCAAGGGGTGCTTCTTGTAGGTAGCTATATTGAAAAAATTGTTGGCTCTCGCTATATGATTTCCTTCAAAATTTTCCTTTAAAGTGAATATGGTTTCAACCTTCAAGATCCTTTCAGAAAGTCATTTAGGAAGTTAGAGTGCTTCAAATCGCTCTTATGAGAGATGTGGCATTGATTGAGAATAGTACAACTCTCTAATTCCCAATACAAAATTAAGAAGGAGATTAAATTATTCCAAGCTATTCATTTAAAATTCATATATGTATGATGTTAGTCCTCTACTTCCTTTGAAAATGAGGAAAGAGGTTGGATCAAGCTTTACATTATCATTCAAAAGCTGAATGCATATGACATAGGTCCTCTATTTCCTCTAAAAATCAAGGAGGTTATATATGTTTCAAATTTATATTTAAAACTTGTGTTTGGTTTTGGTAGCCCTCTACTTCCATTTTGAAAATTTTGAAGTAGGTTATAGTTTATTAATAGTGTTTTTTTGAATGTTATGTTTATGAGTAAGACTACTGGTGAAGTCCATAGACCTCCTTGGGAAATCAAGTAGGAGATATTCAGGTGCAATGTCAAGTGTTTGTAGTTTTCTCTTAACAATGTCAGTTTCTAGTACTATTCCTAATATAATGGAAGATGTTTGCATTGAAGATATCCATATATTAATAGATTTGTCACAATTTCTAGGTCATAGGTAAATATTGAATATATGCTCCTAATTCTTAGGACTAAGATGATAAAGATTCTTCATGAAGTTAAATATGACAAGATAAAGATTTGTAGGACATATTATTGTGTGATTATTTTCCAAGATTCAAAGATCAATGATATTCAACATCTATTTAAAGTAGAACTTCCAAGAGTTAAAAAAGATAATAAAGCAGAAATAGCTTATTTAATCTTTAAGAGAAAACTAAAGTACATGGTGAGAAATTTAAAGAGAAAAATAATAAGCAAGGTAATTAAAATTCAAGAGAGTTTGTTCTACGATAGTGAGAGCATAGAATTGTAATACCCCAAAAATTTCGAAAAACCTATATTTTAATAAATTACTTTTAATTGGAATAGAATTGCTTTTAGATTATTTATTTTAATTATTTTATGGATTTTAGAGTACGTAAATTCGGATAAAAGTATTTAACAAATTAAATATAAATAGTTTGCTATTTATCATATTACTTTATTTAAATGATTTTCCAAAACTAGTATTTTACCAACTTTATCCTTTTTAAACCAAAATATTAGATTATAATAAATTAAATTATTAAATTAAAGAATTTACCAAGAATATTATGTTTTATGATTTTATAAATTAAACTAAATTACCTTCCTATTTTTCCATTCCCCATTTTGCCCTTTCTCCCTTTTTCCTCTTTCTTCTTTTCTTTTTCTCTTTTCTTTTCCTTCTCCTCCTTTGGGCCGTGCGCTGAGCCAGGCCCGTCTCCCTTCTCTCCCTCGCGCGTTGGGCCAGGCCCTCCCCCCTTCTCTCCCTCGCGCGCCGCACGGCACCCCTGGCCCGTCCCTCCTTTTTCCCCTGGACCGGCCGGCTGCCTATTCTCTTTCTGCGCCGGTCCAAGCCGCCCGTCCCTTTCTTCTTCTTCCCTCTTCTCCCACGCCCGACCTGCACGTTCGACGCCATGCCTGCTGCCACCGCCTGCACCCATCGCTGCCACCACCTGCTCCCTCTCCCTCTCTCTCTTCCCCCGTCGTTTTCCTTCCTTTTTCGAGCCAAACCGGCCCTGGACTAGCCCCGCATGCCTCTCCCCCTTTCCTTCTTCTTCCCTCCTTTCCCCTGCAACCCTGCGATGCCCTGCCACCCTAAGCCTGCCCTCCGATCAGCCCCTATTCCCCTACCCTTCCTCCTATTTTTCTTCTCCCCTTCAGCCATTTCCCTGCCCATTGTTGTCGAGCCCCTCACCCCCTTCCCGAGATCCCTCCTCTCTCTTTTCTCCTCCTCCCATTCGCCCCCCCCCCCCCCCCCCGTTCTTCTTTTTCCACCACCGTCCGCCGCTCCTGCCGCCTCACCAACCCCCTACGCCGCCTTCTGCCACTGCCTAATACCACCCTGCACCACCACACAGCCCCTTCGAGCCCTACACTTCCTCCCTTCTCCTCCTTTTCCTTTTTTCCCAGATTTTTCCCCTTACCGCCGAGCCACCTGCAACCGCCTCTACCGCCGCCGTCCGGCCACCTCTGCTGCCACCCAACCCACCGTTTGACACCCTGCAACCCCCTCTACAACCGCCATCCATTAGTTGGCCGAAACCAACCCTTGCACACCTCCATTTTTCCCTCCACTTTTCCTTCGTTCTCAACCCTTTCCCTCGACCCTCCTCGGCAGCCGACCTTCGCCGCCTCTCCGCCGCCTTGAGCCGCCTTGAAACCACCCTTAGCCTCCACCTACACCCCCTCTACACTCCTGCACCATTCCCTTGCCTTAGAACCTCCCCTAACCACCTTCTTTTCTAGCCTAAAAACCCTAACCCGAAAATGATGAATCTTGCTTCCTTCACCCCCCTTTGAACCCTTCCACCCCTTATTTTTGCATGAAACTCACGCTGCCCATGCAGCGTGAGCTCCCCTTGGTTTTAAAAATTGTTTGGATAATTTTTAAGGTAAAATGGTATTTTATGTTAAGTGTTTTATTAATTAAAATTTATAAAGTTTTATGCTTTGGTTCTTATTTCTAACATAAACATGATGGATATTATTTTTAGGTGTTGAGTTGCTAAATATGCTTGGTAAGATTTGATATTTTGCGGGATTAAGGTAACCGTTAATCCTCCCTTAAATATATGGAAAAACGCATGCTAGCACATTTAGGGTTTAGTATGATTTTATGCATGTTTTGTATGCTTAGCATGATATGTTTATGGTTTCTTATATTGTTTGTTAAAAAGAAATAGCATGATAACTTTTATGCCATATGTAGGTAGGTTAAATAAAGAAGGAGTTGGAATATGGATAGAAATGTTAAATACTTGTTTATGATGTACCATGTTGTTAATGCATGAATGATGTTATTGTTTAAGGGTATTTTAGTAATTATGCTTATGAGGTATGTGAATCAATGTATATAGTTGCTAATGAGTATTATGTTGAATAATGATAAGTTGGTGGACTTAGATGACAAAAATGAAGTATTAATATCATTATTTTATGTAGTGTTAGTAAATTCATAAAAATGGTGAATAAAGGGGTTGAGTGGAAATTTTATAAGTGGAAAGGGTATTTCGGTAATTTTTGAGATAAAAGAATAATATGGAAATGTTATGATTAAATGGTCAAATGATAATTTACAAGTAAAGGATAAAATTGTAAGTTGTGAGAAGAAGGGTAAAATGGAAATTTTGGAAGTAGGGGTAAAATAGTAATTTTGGAGGAAGGAGGGCATTATGATAATTTTGGAGGTAGAGGGGCAAAATCGTAATTTCATAAGTAAAGGTTAATATGGTAAATTCTATAAGTGAATGGCGAAGTGGAAATTTATAATTAAAGGGGTAATATGGTAAATTGGAAAAGAAGGGCAAAATGGTAATTATGTAATGAAAGATAAAGATGGTAATCTTGGATGTAAAAGGGTAAAATAGTAATTTGTAAAGTAAAAGATGTATGGTGGTAATTTTCATAAATAAAAGGATATTATGGTAAAATTGGATGTAAGGGGTAAAATGGTAATTTTGTAAATGAAAGGGTATTATGGTAAACTTGGGAGTAAGGGGTAACTTGGTAATTATGATAACGACAAAAGATAATTTAGCAATTAAATTACGATTGTAGAAGGGCAATTGGATAAGTATGATACTATAGAAGGGTAATTTTGGTAAATTAACCAATTAAAGGGCATTATGGTAATTTTAATAATGGAGAAGGGTAATATAGTAATTTTGATTATGAAAAAGGGTAAATTAATATTGGTAATTATGAAGAAGAGTAATTTGGAATTTGTGATAATTAAAAAGGGTAAATGGCAATTAAAATAATTGAGAGGGGTAAAATGGTAATTATGATAAAGGAGAAGGGCAATTTGGTAATTTGTTCAACTAAAAGGGCAATTTGGTAATTTAGCCGATAAAAGGGTAAAGTGATAATTGTTTAACCAACTAAAGGGGCAAAATAGTAATCATGATAATGAAGGAGGGTAATTTAGTAATTTATCCAACTCAAGGGCAATTTAGTAATTATAACAAAGGAGAAGGGCGATTTGGTAATATAACCAACCAAAAGGGAAATATGATAAGTATAGTAATTAGGAGGGGTGAATGATGATCTGAAAAGTGTATGAGATAATTTGGTACCCTAAATCGGACAAAGGGCAATTTGGTAATTATGCAACCTTAAGGGTAATGTGGTAATTTATCAAGTAAGGAACGGATACTTAACAATTATATAAGAAAAGGGCAAATGAGTAATTTGTACCTAACACATCTTTGAGATTGTGGAACATTAATATGATTAAATAATGTTGATTAGCCAAGTAAGAGTATTTGATAATTGGGATGGCCTTAATGGTTTCTCTGTGATATCCTGGATAATCCTCTGAATAAGAAACGATTAATGATATCGAAACGATTGAAAGTGAATAAGTATCGGATTATCGTGCTTTCTATGATCATCTTAATTAAGACACTATTACTTAAAGTGAAAGACCTCGAGATCGGGAATGGTGACTCCTTAGGGGTCGCTACCCTAAGGACGTGGTTTAGTCCACGATTATTCTGGTATTTGCTGGTGTGCCTTTGTGCCCCAGCCAGGCCCTATATCTTACTCTTCCTAGCTCTACGGACCTAGTTAGGGGGTATGTATACTTATGGATTAGGTATCCTTGTCGGTAGGGTACTGAGTTAGCTTTATGCACCAGTACGACCAGGGTACCTTTGCGTCCTTGGGTTCACGGTTAAAGGGTACTGAGTAGCTGATATGCACCGGTATGACCGGTGTACCTTTGTGTCCCGGGTTATCGATCTCCCAATCGAGGCAAATAAATATGATTGATGTGCTGATTAAAGAAAGGAAAGATACGATAATTGAAAGTGGAATATTAATGAGCCGGGCCCAGATGATTTACGATATTGCGTACCGGTCCACCGGTTATAATAGTGGTCCAGGAGCGTGTTGCCCTGGTGTGCGATTATGAGTACCGGTCCACCGGATATAATAGTGGCCAGGAGTGTTGTGCCCTGGATGATGAGTTATATATATCCCGGTCCACCGGTTATAATAGTGGCCAGGAGCGTTGTGTCCTAGATGATGATTACATATATATTCCGGTCCACCGGCAATAATAGTGGGGGTCCCGAGCTCAATAAAATCAGTTATGTATGTGAATAAGATTATGGAAAAATACTAATCACTTATAGTGGAACACCATGTGAGTCGGGGCCAGACCGGTCCACCGGCAATATAATAGTGGTCAGGTGCGTTCTGCCCTGTGTGTTTATCTTCCGGTCCACCGGCAATAATAGTGGTCAGAGGCGTTCTTGCCCTGTGTGTTGACTTCCGGTCCACCGTTATAATAGTGGGGTTCTCGTACTCACATGGATACAAAATTATGATATTGATGATTAATGACAGAATTATGGCTTAAAGTATCGTATCGATCTTGACATATAAAGTATTATGTTTGTTATTGTTATGTATGCATCTCTCATTATTTATATGTGTGTGGCTTGCATTATGTGTCGTATGCGGGCCTATCTTTAAGTGTGGTATTAAAGGGTTACTCAGTACCGTAGTACTGAAGGGATTCCCTTTATGGGGCCCCTGCCTATTCAATGGGCAGTGCCCTTGCAGGTATTTTCAGGTGCTACTCAAGTGGGTTACGGGAAGGAGAGTAAGGAATTTTCCGGTATCATGGCTCTTTCTCTTTCTCATTTAAATTCTTGGTTTTAAATGTTAACGTTGTTAAAGTAACCATTATTGGTGGATTTTATTCCTGAAAACGATTTGATGCGCTACTCTGATTTAAATATGTTGAAGCTTGCAATTTACTCTGATTTATGCATGTTGAATGTCTTTCGAATTGTATTTCATTTTCTTAGCCTTAGCACTTGGTACTAGAACGGTATGAGTGAACCGGTCTGGTACTAAGTGTGGCGGTAATACTCCCAAAGTTCACGTTTTGTTTATCTACTTCCGCTATTATCTTTTAATAAAACGAAATTTTTCAGTAGTGAATTTTGGGAGTGTTACAAGAATAAACTATTTGCTTATCATAAAAGCACGAGAGTTCAAAAACTTGTATCCATTCTTCATTCATATATTTTGCAAGAGGGTATGAGTGTACAGAGAGCTATTATGTAGATTAATTGTGGAGAATAACTAGAATTAGTTTTAAGGTGACTTAGATCAGAATTTAAACTTGAGTGCTAGGTTTATAATTCTTTCCTTTCAGAGTAGATAGTAAAAGAAGAGAAACACCAGCCATGGACATAGACCAAAGTTGATCAAACCACGTAAAATCTCTATGTTCTTTACTACTTTACTTTATTAGTTCACTAACGTGTTATAAGCAACAATAATTAGAACTATAACATTCCCCCATTTTTTACTACTAAAAATTTTTGTTTTAAAAACCTTCTGGAAGCGGAAAGCTAATAAACACTTAGGAAAAATGGGGTGTTACCATTGCACCTAACATAATATTGGTGCCTCCCATCTCATGCTAAACACAAGGTTGAGAAACCAAAACTAGGCAAACCTAATGTACATTGCACTACAACTGATTATATAATATCAAAAGGAAAGCTTCCAAGTACATAACTTGAACAGTCTACAGTATTCAAGTATGTGAGGAAAAATTAAACTAAATTCATGGTTAAAATTACAACAAAAAAAACAAATATAGTAAAAATCTTAACTCTAGTCCATCAAGGACCTCTCAAAGTCTCTAGATGTCCATGCTTTCAAAAACCATGCCCCACACAAGGTCGACCAACTACTAACCTTCTTTGAAAACCTACACATAGCCCTCTACTCATGGGAATGAGTACGTGACTGAGCGAACAAGCACATTCGTCTACTTCATATTGAGTAAGCCAAGTTACCTCCTCAATGAAGTTACCAAAACACAAGATTATAATATATATATAATCCACACTAACATTTTCATACACACTTCATATAAACAAAACACATGCTTTATGAAGGTCACATCAGGTATAGAAGGCTCATAACACATATGACTCATCGTGCTTGGTACCATATTACTATATCATAGATGATGGTATGCAAGCTAATAGAATGTTTTAGCTAATAGTAAGGATACGTTCATCTAGGCAAGCAATTTCTCTATAAGCCAACTTCTATCTTCTTGAATTTATTAGGTTACATATATATATTAGCCATTATCCTTATTACCATTATTTTTATTTTACTCTACATCCCTCTTTAACCATGTTCTTATTTCAAAATTCTCATTTGAAATACTTATTCAAATTATTATCCGATACTCATCCAAATTATCAACATTATCATCAATTGATGGACTGTGCACCACCCCATAGTCTCACATACCATAGAAGTCTATCCAACCAAAGGACATAAAGTATAAGTAGAAGCTAAAACAACCTTGGTAACCAAATACTTTATTAATGATACCTTCTCGTACATCATTAGTGTCTAGAGCAGGTAAGATACCAATATCTACTAGGATCCTGCCCAGAGGCAAAGACTAAAGGTACTAATAATGCCCAAAGGTATAGTAAACCCTGGTAGCTAATTAAGGATTTGATAACTGAGACCCATACACAACTTTATTATCTTTCACTTTAAGTGATTAGTAAATTATTCTCAAGCTTATGTGATCACACAAGGCTCATACAAGATGTAGATAAAACCTTAACACACTTATTCCATTTTAACCCTTACCATTCCCAACCATGTGTGGGATTTTTGTAAATGATTACTCATTATTAATCAAATCCATTAGACTATTTCGTCTTGAAAAATGCTTGAATTCCATTACCCTTTCCAAACCATCAAATACTTATTTGGGTTAACCCATCAAGGCATTTACAATACCTGTTGAGTATGCCATGAGTCATCATCGGTTTAATCCAACCATTAGGTTATTAATCCTTGTTAATGGATGTATTTTAATCTTTAAATAGTCATATAATAATGTTAATCATATTCTCAAAGCATATCCAAGTCAAGAAATCAAAATCACACAATCTAGATAAACCAATCAATCTATTTGACCTAATCAGTCGATCAGTTAGGCTAACTAATCAATTGGTTTGGCTTAGTCAAACCTAAAGATCCTTCAAATCAATCAATCACTTCGGTCTATCCAGTTAATTTTTCATATACCAGTCAATCGGTTCTATCAAACCAGTCAATGAGTTTAAGTAGAGAGTAAGACCATGGTCGCCACAAACCTACTAGTAGATGGGTTAGTTCAACCAGTGGACTAGTATAGGGACCAATCGATTAGTTTTCCCTTAAACATCAAAAAACATACACTTTCCATGCAATTCATTCTCAAACTTTCTACCACATCCAGCTAAAACGCGCACTAACATCATATTAACATTATTTAGCTTATAATAGTTGCATGTTTTACAATTAATCAAACCTACATTATTTCCCTAAATCGTACATTTATTTCAAAATAATAATTTAATCCACAAGTACCAAATGTGAAACTAAATTCTCATCCCAACTTATAGAATCAAGACTTTAAAGATTTCATCACACACATGTTTAACCAAGTCACATTTCAGAAAGTAAGAATGAATTACCTAATGCATGTAAATATTTCCTTAAACTAAAAAAACTCAACTTGAAAAAATCCTCAACTTCTAAAACCTTAAAAAAAATTTAAAGTTTCAAAAATCTAATAAATACTTTCATAAATCAGAGTTTGAATTAGGAGAAAAAATGAAGTCACAACCTACGAGAAAATAGAGAGATTTCCTACTGAAAAGTGTCTCAATTTCCTATTATGTATAACATTCCCTTGCTTAAAGATAAATAAGAAGAAGCTAAAGAAAGGATCAGAAGAGTAGAAAGGAACCAAAACTAAGCTTTGAATTTGAGAGAAAGAACACACGTTTAAAGAGAGCAAGACTATTTCGGTGGTTCAAAGAAAGGTGAGAAGAAGGTGTGATTATGGCTATTTATGGCCAAAAAATTGATATAATCATATGTGTAACTAGAAACATATCAAAAAATCTAATTCCTGTAATTTGAATTAGAGCTTAAAGGGCATATTTTTTCAAAGATAGGACGACCTCCCTTATAGAGCCAAAGTGGTTATTTCTAGAGAGGTGTAGGTTAAATTAGCCCAAAAATGCCATTCATAATAGAGGAAATAAACAATTGGCATGGAATAAATCTCCCATCTAAATAGAGGCAGGTATGGAAGTGGAAGCAATGGTTATAGGAGTGCGTAGAGGAGAGATGTGGAAGAAGACAAAACTAAGATCACTCTCCCCATCAATTGTCAAAATCAAATCCTCAAATCAGCCTAAGGCATAATGTTGGGCCAAATGCATGATAAAAAGGTTAAGAATATTTAAAGAACAACTTGAAAATGAGATTATGAAGGTTTAAGTTTGGTATAAGAAGTTTTTCCCAAAAAATTAAGTTTAAAAAATGTACTTGTCTTGATAAACCAACTGATCAGTTTAGTATACTAGTTGATTGTTCTATAGACCTATCAATCGGTTCTATTGAGAAAAACCTTTTGGTTGAAACAGCAAACCAGTTGATTGGTTCATGAAACCAATCAATTGGTCCATTTGAAAAATCATTTTTATTCAATTTCTAAAGCTTATTTAAATCTAACTTTTCCTCAAACTCAATTATAGTTCCAAATCAAAGCTAAATATCAAAAAATATTAATAATGCCATAATTTTCATTGAACAAACTTCACAAAACTATGGGGTATTATAGGAATAAGAGCCATTACAATAGTAGGAACATATGCTATCAAACTAAAAACCTATTTATATTTCCTCACAAAGGTAAAATTTGGAAACACTCAATTCAAATCCTCTCGAATGTAGTTATGAGAACCAACAATTGGTATCAAAGTGGGTTATTCTCAAAAGAGTGATATCTAGAAAATTATGAAGGTTTTTTCACAAGATGGCTCTTAAGATATGGGATCAAAGATTCCCTAATTCAATGGATAAGGCTATGCTTGGTGGAAGAACCTAATATTGAAATATGTCAAAGGATTTGACTATTAATGTTTAAATACCATTCAAGATGGCTCCTTCTAGATCACCAATACAAATGAAAAAGGAATTGGAATTCCTAAACCAGAGAAGGAGTATATTGCTGAAGACTATACCAAGATGGTAAAGAATTCCAAAGCTATATGGATCTCTAATATGTCATTAGACATGAAGAATTTGATTGAGTGTTTGCATGTAAAAATTCCCAAGAATTATGGGATGAATTGGATCTTGGGAATGGGGAAAAAGTGAGGTAACAATCTAAAATTAATTTAATCATGCATAATTACAAGTTATTCTCTATGCAAAAAGATGAGCCTATCAAGGACATGTTCATAATATTTATCCACATAACTAATGAGCTCAAATACCTCGGAAAAATCATCACTATGAAGGAAAAGGTGTGGAAGATCTTTAGAAGCTTGAATAAAAAGTGGACGCCAAAGGTTAAAATTATTCAAGAGGCTAGAAATATTACAAAGATAACCCTTGAAGAACTCATCGAATCACTTATGACCAATGATATGTTGCTAGAATCAAAAGCTCCTAAGACATCAACCAAAAGTAAAGTAATTGCTCTCAAACTCAAAGATATTGATGAAGAAGAGGAATTTGATATAGAAGAAGAAGGTAGTGATGATGAAAATATGGCCATGCTATCTTGATTATTGAATAAAAACTGTGATAAAAATCATGGTAACATGGAGAAAAGAAGCTCACCAAAGGTAAGACTTCTAACTTTAACAAAAAACCCTTTGACCTAAATTATTTCAAGTGTGAAGAAACAAGTCATAGGATTTTTGAATTCCCACAATAGGAATAAGATAAGTCAATAAACAAATGAGAAAAGGCCATAAAGGAATTCGATAAGGCTATTATTGCATTTATCTAAGGATACTAAGAATCTAATGAAAATGAGACATTGGGTAAAGCTAACATATGCCTTACAATATTATAAGAGTAATCAATCCCACTATAACAATAGGCACTTAACTATAATACACAAATTCTATCTGCCATAAACCCAAGTAATTAATATCGTAACCTAATCATAATATTAGGAAAGAGATATTTTTACTCTATCTTAATTCATTAATCCTAAATCTAAACCTATTAATAATCTTTATTTTTGGCCAAATATATTTTTTAACCTAAACCTAAATCTAGATGGTTGATAAATTAATTTTACTCTTATTCCTTATTCTAAATTATTTA
This sequence comes from Tamarix chinensis, assembly GCA_030549775.1. Classification (NCBI taxonomy): domain Eukaryota; kingdom Viridiplantae; phylum Streptophyta; class Magnoliopsida; order Caryophyllales; family Tamaricaceae; genus Tamarix; species Tamarix chinensis. Next base: position 85,013,769 of record CM060181.1, read on the forward strand.
AACCTAAATCTAAACCTTACCCTAAATTCCTTTTTATTTTTCACATTTTCTTTCTCCTTTCTTTTTCATTTTGCTTCTTTTCCTTCCCAGACTCCTTCTCCTTCCTTTGGGTGATGTTATATTTTCCTGACCAAATTCCTTTTTTCAAGCTTACGATATAAACCTAGCTATCCTATCTTCATCATCACCACCATCACCTCATATATTTTAAGGGATGTGTTCATTTAACTTTTTCCCAAACTTTTCCTTTAATCATAATGCACCATAACTTCCTACCTTTACCTCTCTTTTGTTCCTCACCATTTACACAATGATTTGTATATACGTTCAAATATATCTCTCCTTACCTCATTTAATGCTTCCCTAAAATCTCCCAGACTCCCTCTCCCTTAGCTTCCTTAAACTTCATCTGATTAAATATCACTATTTTCACCAATTAAAGCTCTGTAAACTTTCCCTTACTTCTTACCTCATGCTATAAATTAAGTCAAGAATGAGCATCTCATGTTGATAAACCTAACTTGCATGATAAACTCACCTTTCTCCCCTCTTACATTGTCACAAACTCACGTTGCACCAACCAAAATTACACCCCAACCTTATGTTGCACCATCCACCAAAACACCACAACTCCACTCCACTCCACCCCCACCAATGTGAGGTATCCATATAGCCCATACCACCTCAACTTTAGGAGATCATTCTTCCCTCCCTTATCTATGTGAGTTACTCACATTACTACCCTCTTATTTAGTTGATTCAGTTTTGCTCCATTTTCACCCTATTTTGAATTAGCTTTTCCTTTTTATATTCCTAAGTTATAGTTATGTACTATTATTTTTTATTAGGTGGTTTTTTATTAGTCTTAGAGGAGGAAGGTTAAGCTTATATGTGCTTAAAGACCAGTGTCTTTTGGTAAGGATACATGTCATTGTGAGGGATGTTTGAATAATATGTGTAAATTGTGGGAATTATCATGTTGTTATGATTATTTTTATAATTTTATGGTGCTAATATTTTTTTATGATAAGTAATAGGATATGATGAAAAAGAGAGTAATATATGCAAGCATGCAAATATGTATATCAATTAGCTAAGATTGTTGTGTAAGTCAATAAGTGGGATTGGAAAAATATTTGAATTTCAATGTGATGAATGGATTATATGTATGTATATATAGTTATTTTTTGACGGTTGAGAACAAAATCATGTCAAAACTCATAAGGTTTTTTGTGAAATATGGTCGTTTAGCTATTTTAAGGGTAATTTAGTTGATATTGGTTTAATATGAAAATTTTAGTATTTTAATTTTTTAAATGGATTAAAATATGTTGATTATATCATGTGGAATACTTGGAGAAATTATGAATGGATTAAGTCCAAATAAAATGAGAAAAATGGCTTAATTTAGGAATAGTAAACCTAGAGGCGGGTCATTATTATATGTGCAAGACATTGGGTTTACACCTTGAATTTTGGATAATTTGTTAATAATGACATTTATAAATGTATATTAAAATTTGTGATTATATAAGTCTTGTAGAAAAAGCTATGCCTGGCTAGTGAAATTAGGGTTTTATATGGGTCGTAAATAATAATTCTAAAGATAGAATTGTCATCGTATGTGTAAGGAATTAGAGTTAGATATTGATTTTCGTATACGTATATATATAATAATAATAATAATAATAATAATAATAATAATAATAATAATAATAATAATAATAATAATAATGTTTTATTAGGGTGTGCTAAAATTGGTGGATAGATTAGCTTTATAGAAGGAGTTATGCTTATAGTGTGAAATTAGGGTTTCTTAGAGGAAATGTGTCCTTTTTCCCTTGGGGAATCTTCTGACCTTCATGTGGTTGTATTCTATGTGTTTGATTGTTTATGTTAATTTTGGATTAATGACCTTACATATCTACATGTGTGTTTATATTTTAGCCTTGAGATAAATAATAGTGAATAAGACATTAATCACTTAATGTGAAAGATTACGTGAGTCAAGACTGAGCTATTAGTTCTTCTACCAACTTAATTATAAAGGTCATGCATTTTTTTATTGGGAGTTGTTAAATACCATTCCACTAATTTAAGAATATTGGCTAGAAGTGTGTTGTCGTAAGAGGTGTTGAATCTATTCTATCATCTAAATAATAGTGGTTAGGCGCGTGTTGCTCGAAGAGGTATTTTATTCTATTCTAATAGATTAAGAATAGTGGGATCCTAAGCTTAAATTAAATAATAAAATGGATTTTGATATTATCTAATGATGGAAATTGAATTCAATTATTCTCTTGCATCATATCATGTTTAAGATTTTTTTATACGATAAATTCTTTTTGTGATCCTATGCATTTATAACCATGATTGACTTTATTTTCACCTTACTCAATACATAGTGCACTAATCATCCTTCTTATTGGTATTACTCATTCTCACAAGTAGATGACTCAAATATTTTATACAGGTTGATGAGGGCCTATTGGATGACTTTATTTCTTAAGATGCTTTACTTGGAGAGGAGTGATCATTTTGTACTTGGGGTTGGATGTAGAGTCATATTATTTGATTTTTTTTCTTTGGTCCAGATATCTTTTTAGACTATTAATTCTATGGGATCCTTTTGATATATTTTGATATTGTACTTGAAGTTAACCTCTAAGATCTCATCCATGTTTATAAAATCTTCTATCATTCTCTTTTTATCATGTTTTATGCCCTAATTATTTTGTTTTGTAATTGTTGTAAGTATGGTATGGCAAGCTAAAGTTAATATTTTTTATGGTGGTAACACTCGTTTATGTTGATAGTATGATTCCACTAAATTTTTAGTAGTATATTTTTAGGTGTTACACTACCCGGCTACAAAATCATAAACAAAAACAAACAAAAGGGAAAATTGTGCGCGATTGCTAAAGAAGCAAGAGGCAAATATGAATTTCAGGTGAATCTTGATAATCTTAATACTAAACAGCCTCAATTTCCAAATTATAATTTGACATGCTTTCTTGACTATCATATTAATGAATGTATTGATTTTGGAGATGCACTTAACACTTTAAAACATGATTATAAAGTTGTTAAGAAATCCATTATTGCTTGTGAGGAAAAAAAAATTTCAAATCTAATGGAAGAAAGTGATTAACTATATCCTTCAAGAGACAAAATTGGATAATGAGGACTTAAAAGAAAAAAAATAGTTGAGTTGACTATTGTTCCCTGACCAGATCCCCCTATACATATTCATTATGAATATGAGAAAAAAATTGTGTATATAATGAAATAACCAAAGAATTGTGTATCTGATGAAATAACTAAAGAAGTTAGAATTTATCAAGCACAAAGGAAAGTAACTCCCTTATTTAAGTCCATATCAAAAGGAAATAAATAGAAATATAAACAATGTTGAAAAGGAAATCAAGGTACTAGCCAAGCAAAATAAAGAGCTCGCAACCTTTACCTTCCACCTTCCCTATGACCACTCTTCCATTCTTTATCCTCTCTACTATGTATCACCTTTGACCTAGCCTTTTAATGTGAGAAGCAACCCAACCCCCTAGATTAGTGGTGTTTCTTGCACCATGCATCCACAAAATTGGCTATTAATCTCTCCAATTATTAGTCCTTAGTTCCTTTTAAATTTTATTTATATATTTTGTCTTAATGTAGATGCTAAGATATATATATATATATATATATATGTATATATTTGGTGGTTTATGTTATTAGTTTTGAGTAATTACAATTTTACATAAGGTGGCCTTAGAAGAGGTATTGTTGGGGGTACCACGTGTGTAGCTTTGAGATAAATCCAACTACTCTGTAGATACTATAAATTTGGATGTAAATATCATAGGTTTATTATCAGAATAAATGATATAGGTTGATATTATTGAAAATTTCATGGTTTTTTCAAGAAAATGAAAGCATATAATATTATATTTCTATGTAAAATTTTATGATTTATAAAGAAGTGTACATTCACATGTTAGCAATTAATTACCATGAATGCTTTTGTAGTATTTTAAATATGATGATGTATGCTTATGCCAATATATAAAATTTTGCTAGAAATAATACGCATATCTATGGTTAGGGTTTGAATTGAATTTTTTACCTTAGCATGTGCTTGACATGCTAAGGAGTTTAATACATTTATAGTACATTTTAGATAGATTTTGATGTATAGCTTGTCATTTTTTTAGCATAATTAAGATTACATTTTGATGATTTTTTACTGCATGTTTTAAGGGTATAAAGGTAAATCTTTGTGTACCATGATTCCTATCTAAAATTACTATTTAAGATTAGCATAAAAATTATAATATATATAAAAAAAGTAATTTTTTGTATCATGATTCATGTCTATAATTATTATATGGGATTAGTGTGGAAATCATAATGTGTTAAAAGGGTCAATTTTTAGGTACCAAGATTCATATTTAAAATTATTTTATGGGATTAGTATGAAAATTATAATAATTTAGAAATGTATGATAATGTTATGTTCGTACTTAAGGATGATATTGTCCTTTTTCATTACGTGAAAGTTTCTTGTATGATAAATTAGTTTTAATTATTATATTTTAGTTTTTTCATAACAAATATCCTTTAAAAGTAAACATGTTGATGAATTGGATAAAAAGGTGGTACATAGGTTTTAGAGGGCATTTTGGTCTTTATGACAAAAGTGTGCCTCAAGGTGGATAATTGAGCTAGTTGACTTACGAGTTGGCCTTGGAATAATTTTGGAATTAAGTAGATGAATTGATTGGATCATTCAAAATTAGATAATTGTTTGGGCTATGGTGTGGTGCCTAACCCTAGGTCATGATGGTTTTGAGATGTTGAGACTTCTGTGGTCCTATAATTGATTTTTGGCTATGTTGTTTTTGTTGTTGTAGATCTTAGTATCCTTGATTAATAATATTAAATTGAACAAGACTCTAAACACTTAAATAGAAAAACTTGAGTTTGAAAAGGGATTGTGTTCTTTAAAATAGGCTCCCAAGTTTATACTTGGGCCTTCATGTCAAAATCCCTATACAGGATATGCGTACATAAGGACTTGGGTGTTGAAGTTTATTATAAGAGATATGTCTCATGTTTTCCGAAGAGAGCTTTATCTTAGCATTAAGTGATTTGATTTGGTAATACCTCCTTAAAAATCAATTTTCTTGGATATGGGATTGTACTCCACTCAAAGATTTTATTATTGTTTGATCAAATTGGATTAGGAAACCATCGCAATACCTTTGGAATAGTTAGATTAGGTGTAACATCCCAAAATTTAGTACTTAAAAATTTTATTTTGTACAAGTAATAATTATAAAATAATGGGTGTTATTGATACATTTAGCATAAGTTCAGTTTCCTTATCTTTCTCATGACAAGTGCTAATGATCAAAACAAGTCAGATTAAAATAAATAGTCGAAGAAAAATATAATATATAAATAAAAGTTTATAGGCAATACTTTCTCCATATAAAAATAATATTTAAAATACATTAGGGGTATAAGAGTCTAAAGAAAAAAAAGATCACAAAAGAGTATGTAATGGTGCAACACTAGCTTTCCCTTACACCCATCCCTTCTACAAAAATATTACAAATAAGGGTTATAGGAAGAGGGATCATCACTTCCTTAGTCTACCTAAACGTTTGGATGACATTCCTCAAAATCTTTTACCCACTGCACGTAACACATGTACTCTTCTTAAAAGTTATAATATCGATATAACTTCCTCGTACTAAGTATATCACGATGCCTCTAAAGAGGTAGCGTGCTCATATTGCACAAAACATATAGATAAAAGAGTTATACCCAAAAGCATTCATTGACATGTTATAACAACCTCTAAATAACAGGATCCCAAATTTCAGTAACAAGGGTAGAAGAAAGACATGCTCTGAATTGTACAACAATCACAAGATATCAACAAATCTTATTTTGTACAAAACATGATATTTGTTTGAAATTACCTAATGGTCCCACCTTTTTCTAGCCAATCCTAATCCACTTATTGTAGATGTATTATGGTGGTGGTTGTCTAATCTAATTATATCAATCAATAATCAAGTCTTGAGCAGAATACAATCCCATATCCAAGATAATGATCATTAAGGAGGTGTTACAAAATAAAATTATTTAATTACAACGTAAAGCTCACTAGGGAAGCCACATAACATATCAATCTCCTATACTAAACCTCAACAATAAAGTCCTTATGTATGTGTATGCTTTATAGGGTGTTTGGAATACCTATAGAGTAAAAATGAGACATTTAAATAAAAGTTCTAACTATACACTTGAGGGCCTATTCCGAGGCACAAGATCCCTTTCCAACCCTAAGTCTTTCTCTTTAAGTGATTAGTTTCTTATTAAATTTAATGATATTATTCTAAGGATACTAAGGTCCACAAAAAAATAACTTAGGCATCAATTAATTGAATTAGAGGACCACGAGAGTTATGACATTACCCAACCGTCATAACATAGGGCTATGCATCATGCCATAGGCCCAAATCAATTATCAAATTCCATTCAATTCAATCATTTCATCTAATTAATTTTAAAATTACTCTAAGGCCAACCCTTAATTCAATTAGTCCAATTATTTACCATGAGACATAGTTTTGTCAAAATGACCAAAATGCTCTCCAAATCCAATTTACCACATTTTTAATGCACTTTATTGCCATATTTATTTTTTTATGACATTTGTCATGAAAAGGCTAAAATATCATAATTAAAAAAATTTAATATATAAGAAAATTTCATATTATGACAAAAGATAATATTACCCTTAAGCATGAACATGACATAATACACATATAAACCTTAGCAGGCATTTCTAATATATTATAATTTTCATCCAAATTTCACACAATAATTTTAAACATGAATCATGATATGTAAAACTTATATTTCTATCCGTTAAACACGTAATACATTATCTTCACAATTCAATCATATTTATGGTCTAAAACCAATTTGTTATATGCCCAAGTCTATCTAAATATTCAATAAATATATTTTATTCATTAGTAAGCCCATGATAAGGCATGACAAAATTCTAATAAAACCCTAAACCTAATCATGTATATTATTTCAAGCCATAACTTATATATCAGTGCGGGTATAGATCTTCATTTTAAAAATATTACCAAGTCATATATGGATTACTAATTCCTAACATAGTAACATATATTATTATATACATCAAAAATATTTAAAAAATATATAATATTACATGCTTTTATTTTTGGGTAAAAATATAAACTTTATGATAACATCAACCTAGCATGATTTTTGTTTTAGAAAATTAATCTATCATAATTACATAAAAATTCTACCATCTATGGAGTAGTTGAATTTGTATCCAAGCTACAAAAAATTATACCATCAAAATGCCTCTTCCAAGGACACCTTAAGCAAGATTAGAATTACATAAAACCAATAATTTAGCCCACACAAAATATATATACATATTAGTATCTATACCAAGATAAAATAATTAGATAATAGTCAATAAGAACTAAGGTTAAAATAGATTTGGGAATAAAAAACTATGGGTTGTTGGTGCATAGCACAACCATGCACCATATACACATAGGGAAAACAATTACAACTTATGCTTGATGTAAAAGAGTGTTGGGTGCGAGAAGGCTCAATAGTGGTTGGTTGCATGGGATGGTGCTGAATGGAGGAGTTTGATCGATGTGCTTGGTCAGGTAAGGGGATGTTCGAGGGGAAAGAAAATGAGAGGTTGATGGATTTGGCTTAAACATGTGTAGGTGATGCACAATGCTAGTGGTTGAAAAAGGAGACCATGTGTGGGGAAGAATGTGGTTTAGTTGGTTGGTGAGACAAAATAGGGTGACAGTGGATGAAGCTTCTCAATAGAAAGGGAATAAGGCTAGAAGGGTAATGGTGCTGGCTAATTATTGAAGGTAATGTAGTATGTTGTAGCTTCTCAGGCAAGGAAGTCAATGAATTTATGTTGAGGTGGAAGGGTAGGCATGATGGTGATGGTAGTGGTCGATGAGGGGGGTTTACAGGACAAAATAGGGTGAGGGAGATTGAGATTCAAAATAGAAACTCAAGAGGAGGGGTGTTGGTGGTGGCAAGGCAGACAAAAAGAAAGCTAAACAAGGTCGAGGCACCATAAAAAAACATAAGAAAAGGTGGGAGGATGGTTAAGATGGCTACCAAAAGAAGGGGGGAAATATGAAGTGCTAGTTGAGTCAAAATAAATAAATAAAAACAAAGGGAGATGGTGAACGTTTGGTGCAAATGAAGTAGGGGGTCGTGAGGAGGAAGAAGATAAAGAAGAGAAGAGAAAAGCTAACCAGGTATAGAGAAGTATGGAGAATAAGGAAATAGAGGAAGGAAAGGTATTTGTTCATGTAGAAAGGATGGAGAAGGTTTGGTGAGAAGAAAAGAAAAGAAAAAAGAAGAAGAAAGGATTCACTCTGGTAGAGAAGTAGTGACGATGAAGCAAGCAAGCATGTTGAGGCAACAAAAATAGAGGGAAGGAAGCATTAAAGATAGGTTGAAATAGATCAAGGAAGAAAGGAAAAAAACGAAGGAGTAAGCAGGTAGATGATGGAACAAGGCATGGAGGTGGTCTAAGATGGTTAGAGAAAAGGAGGGGCTACGACTATAAGTAATGGGAGGAGGTAATGAAGGAATATGTTGGACAGGGGCATTTATTGTTGGGAAAATTTAGGGTTAGCAAAGTGAAGTAGGGTTAAGTCATGTTTGGCAAGGGTAGGAGGCACATGCAAGGGGGTGATTGGCGGAAGTATGCATAGCTGCATGGGGAAAGAAGGTAGATGTATAAGGGTTGTTTTGTTTAGGCTTGTTAGGTTTTGACCAAGGAGGGTTGGGGATTTAGTTAAGTTTAGATTAGGTTTGGGGATAAAATAGTAGAAAAAGGTTTTGGTTAAAAATAATTAATTAACTATATAGTAAATAATATCCATAAATTTAAGAGGTCATTAAATACTAATAATAAAAATCCTACTCAATTAATATTTTATTATTATTATAATTATTTTTCATCTCTACTTATTATTATTGTTTTTGTTATCATTATTATCATTATTATCATCTTTATTATTGTTTTTATTTTTCTTATTATCATATTTCCTCTAAATATTAATATAATAATCTAAATTATTAACGTAAATTAAATAAATATAGTAATAAACATAATAACGAGACATCAAGCTCTAAAATAATTCTATAATTAATTATACATAACAATAAAATTTTAAATTTGGGTATCTAAATTAGGATTTATATAAAAGCGGGTGTTACATTAGAATTTTCATGTTAAAGTTTGGGTTGTTTGATGTAATCAATAAATACCATTTTATGTATAGATTAGGATTTATGGACATCTTGAAATTAGTGCATGATTTAGAGCATGACTTTCTTGAGCCTTAATTGGGTTTTTATTGGATTAATATCATGGATTAGATTGTGGGATCCAATTATTTAGATGTCATTATTGCATATGATTGCATGCTTTTGGTATAATTCTTATTATTTTATGTTATGGGTAATGTGGGTACACTACATCTATGGAGGAATTATGATTTATTTAGTGTGAGAGAGCTGCTCTCAAACTATCATTTTTCATATGAGTACGCTTTCATGGGGTGACTTATTTTACCTAATTCTTTCTTGTATAACACTTAGAAGAACAACTCCTTTAGTTATTACTAAGTCAACCTTTAACACACTAGGGTTATTACCAAGGCTTTAAGGATGAGTAATGACCCTTGGAGATCTTAGGAGAATTGGACAGAGTGAGAGAGTGTTTGTGCGTAAGAAAAGAATACTTTATTGATGATAGAGGAGAGAGCTTACAACTTAGGATATGGTGGGAGCAAACGGGGTGATCCCCTATTTATAGTTGAGTTCCCCCTCCCTTTTCCCCCTTTGGTGGAAGGTTTTAGATCTTTCGCAACCCTTAGATATTTTTAGAGACCCTTCTAGATTATAAGATATTTTGGAAGAACCTTCTAGATTCCTTCATGATTCTTCTAGCCTTTCAGATTATAGAGAGTTACACACTATTCTAGGAGGTCACTATATATTTAAATAAAGATCCACACATTTCTTAACACTTCCATATAATTCTACTAAATTCCACATAACTCTAGAATATTCTAGAACTTTCCAAAATAAATTGAAAAAATTAAGTGGTCTGTAACTGTAACACCCCCAAAATTCACTACTGAAAAATTTCGTTAATTAAAAGGAAACTAGCGGAAGAAAATTAATAAACCGTGAATTTTGGGAGTATTACCGCCACACTTAGTACCAGACCGGTTCACTCATACCGTTCTAGTACTAAGTGCTAAGGCTAAAGGAAAATGAAATATAATTCGCAAGAATTTCAACATACTTAAATCAGAGTAGCGTATCAAACGTTTACATAGTTACAGTATCCACATATACATTTAAAACCAGATATTTCAGAGAGAGAGAGAAAAACCCTAGTAGTTCCGGATGAGACCTTACTCTCTTTCCCGTTGCCCACTTGAGTAGCACCTGAAAAGACCTGCAAGGGACACTGCCCATTGAATAGGCAGGGGCCCCACGAATGGAACCCTTCAGTACTATGGTACTGAGTAACCCTTTAAAGTCTCACTTAAAAGCAGGCCCGCAATGTAACACATGAAACAAGCTACATACATATATAACGTTCACATAATTAACATTCACATAGCATATCATTATATCGTTACGAACAATCGGTACTTACGGTCTTAAGCCGTATCATAACGCAAACTCAAAACAATTAGGCCTTAAGCCCTTGTTCCACTATAAGTGATTTGTACTTTCCCATAATTTTATTCACATACAATACTGGTTTTATTGAGCTCGGGACCCCCACTATTATTGCCGATGGATCGAAATATATATAAAATCAACATCCAGGGCACAACGCTCCTGGCCACTATTATAACCGGTGGACTGGGATTTATAAAGAATCATCACCCAGGGCACAACGCTCTTGGCCACTATTATAACCGGTGGACCGGTACTCAATATCATAAATCATTGGGCCCGGCTCATTAATATTCCACTTTCAAATATAGTATCTTTCCTTTCTTTAATCATCACATCAATCATATTTATTTGCCTCGAACGGGAGATCAATAACCCGGGACACAAAGGTACACCGGTCGTACCGGTGCATATCAGCTACATAGTACCCTTCAACCACGAACCCAAGGACGCAAAGGTACCCTGGTCGTACTGGTGCATAAAGCTAACTCAGTACCCTACCGACAAGGACACCTAATCCATAAGTATGCATACCCCCTAACTAGGTCCGTAGAGCTAGAAAGAGTAAGATATAGGGCCTGGCTGAGGCACAAAGGTACACCAGCAAATACCAGAATAATCGTGGACTAAACCACGTCCTTAGGGTAGCGACCCCTAAGGAGTCACCATTCCCGATCCCGAGGTCTTTCACTTTAAATATTAGTGTCTTAATTAAAGGTGGTCACAAAGGCACGACAATCAGATACTTATTTATTTTCAATCATTTTGATATCATTAGTCGTTTCTTATTCAGATGGTTATCCAAGCTATCACAGAGAAACCATTAAGGCCATACTAATTATCAAATACTCTTACTTGGCTAATTTAAATCACATTATAACATTCCACAATCACAAAAACAAGTTAGGTACAAATTACTTATTTACCCCCTTACTCATGTAATTGCTAAGGCATCCCTTCCTTACTTGATAAATTACCATATTACCCTTAAGGGTACGTAACTACCAAATTACCCCTTTCTCGATTTACATTACTAAGTTACCTCCTACGCTCTTTAGATCGCCATTCACCCTTCATAATTATTAACCTTAACATCTTTCCCTTTTTGGTTGGTTAAATTACAAATTGCCCTTCTCCTTTGTTATAATTACTAAATTGCCCTTGAGTTGGATAAACTACCAAATCACCCTCCTTCATTATCATAATTACTATTATGCCCCTTTAGTTGGTTAAATAATTATCACTTTACCCTTTAATCGGCTAAATTACCAAATTACCCCTTTAGTTGGATAAATTATCAAATTGCCCTTCTCCTTTATCATAATTACCATAATGTCCTTTAATTGGTTAATTTACCAAATTACCCTTCTCTAGTAGCATACTTATCCAATTGCCCTTCTACAATCATAATTTAATTACTAAATTATCTTTTGTTGTTATCATAATTACCAAGTTACTCCCTTACTCCCAAGTTTACCATAATATCCTTTTATTTACAAAATTACCATTTTACCCCTTACATCCAATTTTACCGTATTACCCTTTTGCTTATAAATTACCATAATACTCCTTTTTCTTTTCAAATTACTATCTTACCCTTTTACATCCAAAATTATCATTTTTATCTTTCCTTACCAAATTACCATTTTGCCATTCTTTTCCAAAATTACCATATTAACCTTTTACTCACAAAATTACCACAATACCCCTCACTTACAAAATTACCATGTCGCCATTCACTTATAAAATTTACCATATTACCACTTACTTATGAAATTACTATTTTGCCCCCTTTACTTTCAAAATTACCATATTACCCTTTCACTTGAAAAATTACCATTCTTACCCTTTTCTCCAAAATTACCATATTAACCCCTTTTACTTACAAAATTACCATAATGCCCTCCTTCATCCAAAATTACTATTTTACCCCTACTTCCACAATTACTATTTTCACCACTTATAAAATTACTATTTCTCCCTTCTACCTCCAAATATTACCATATTGCCCTTTTCCCTCGAAATTACCACTTTACCCCCATTATTATACCACTTCTATTAATTTAACATTTTCACATGAAATAACAATATTAGTGCTCCCTTAACAATGTTCAACTCCACCAACCATTACATTTGACATGATACATATTAGCACCTACACATATTAGGCCGTAACCTAACCTAAGGAAAATTACAAAAATGCCCCTCGGGTTCACAACAATATTATTCATGCATAAAGGGGTCACAATCACATAAAATGACATGGATAATTGATTAACACTCTCATTAGTAGTCAAATTCTTCCCTTAGGAAATATCTCCACACATATTACATAAAAGAGCATACTTTCCTTTTTATTAGAGAATACAAGCAACCATATTATTTATATTAACAACCATGTATCAACCATAATAACATATTAAAATTCCTAATGTGTAAACATACGTTTATCATGCGTTTAAGTAGGGTTTAACGATTACCTTAATCCCGCAAAATATCAAACCTTATCAAGCATAATTAGCAATTCAACACCTAAAATAACATCCATCACTATTGTGTTAGAAATAAGAAATAAAAAGGATAAGACTTTATAAAAGAAATTTATTTAATAAAACACTTTAAATAATTATCATTATACCTCAAAAATTTTATAAACAATTTCCAGCACAAGGGGAAAGCTCACGCTGCATGAGCAGCGTGAGTGTCATGCATAAATGGGAGGGGAAAAGGCTCGAAGAGGGGTGAAGGAAGAAAAATGAGCCATGTTCGGGTTGAGGTCTTTGGGCTAGAAAAGAGGGTGGTTGGGGGAGGTTTGGAGGCAAGGTAAGGATGTAGGAGTGAAGAGGGGGTGTTGGTGGTGGCCAAGGATGGTTTCGCGGCGGCTGAAGGCGGCGGAGACGGCGGCGAAGATGGCTGGCGATAAGGGGAAAAATGGGGAGAAAAGAAAGAAGGGGTGGAGAAGGGAGGAAGTGTAGGGCTCAAGGGGGCGGCGTGGGGGTGCAGGGCAGTAGGGGGTGGTGGCAGGAGTCGGCGCAGGGGTTGGGTGTGGTGGTCGGAGTGGCGGACGGCGGCGGGGTAGAGAAAAACAGAAAAAAAAATGGAAAGAAGGAAGGAGAGAGGAGGGAGCTCGGGGGAGGGAAGATGGATCGAAAATGGGGCAGGAAGATGGACGAATGGGGGAAGAAAAAGAAGAGGAAGGGTAAGGGGGCAGATGGCAGTGCATAGGGTGGTAGGGAGGCGGTAGGGTGGCAGGGAGAGGGTGGCGATGGGGAGGAGAGAATGGCAGGCATGGATAGGGTGAAGGGGTAGATTGGCTCGAAATAGGGGAGAAGAGGACGGGGTAGAGAGAGGGAGTAGCAGGGGCAGGTGCGGTGGCAGGCCGCGGCAGTCGCAGGTGGTCGGGCGGCAGCTGCAGGTGGTCGGGCTGCTGTCGAAGCCTAGGGGAAGAAGAAAGAAGAAAGGAGGCTGTGGCGGTCGGTCGGGGAAAGGAAAGCAGTAGGCCGACCGGTCCAGGGGGAAAAGAAAGAAAAAAAAGGGGAGGCCGGCCGGGTCAGGTGCGCGGGAGAGAGGGGTTGAGGGGGAGAGGGAGAGGCGGGCTGAGGCCCAACGCATAGGGGAGGGGAGGGAAGCAGGCCGGTGCGGGCGGCCCAAGGAGGAGAAAAAGAGAAGAGAAGAAAGAAGAAGAAAACGAGAAAAAGGAGAAAGGGGAAAGAAAAGGAAAAAGAGAAAAATGTGGAAAATAAGTTAAAATAATTTATAAATTCGTAAAATGTAATATTCTTGATAAATTATTTAATTTAATAATTTAATTCATTATAATATAATATATTAATTTTAAAAGGATAAGGTTAGTAAAATATTAGTTTTGAAAAATTACTTAAATAAAAATAGCATGATAAAATAACAAAATATCTTTTTTAATTTACTCAATATTCCCATCCAAATTTATGTACTCAAAAATCCATAAATTAATTAAGTTAGATAATTTTAAAAGCTAATTTATTTCAAATAAAAATTATTTATTAAATTATTAGTTTTCTAAAATTTTGGGGGATTATAGTAACATTCTCCCCACCTAAACCCTTGACGTCCTTGACAAGTCCTTAGTGGTCTTGAAAGCCTCTATCTGGTCACAAAACTACCACAAGTCCTCCTCGCATTACCAACTTGCTCCGTTATCAGGTAACCCTTTCTAGTGCACGAGGTACTCTATATAGTTTGGAAATCCTCTGGCCTTCTTTACTTGATCTATCATGATCTCAGCAACCTCCTTCTTAAAAATTGTAACCTTTACGAGTGGTGCTCGATGAGAATCACCTCTACTCGAGTCATCTTTATCTTTTTGATAGGGATTTAGATGACTCATATAGACTACCGGGTGGATCTTGAGCTTCTTCAGCAATTCTAATCTGTATGAAGTATTTCCAATCTTCTTCACAACTGGGTACGACCACTTATATCGTTGTGTCAAGCCTTTATATGTTTCTTATAGGCCTTGAATTGCTAGGTTGGAAGTTTTACCATAACTTCATATCTCCCACTTGGAATGCCCTAGGCTATCTAAACTCATCAACCCACCTCTTCATCTTCTTAGAAACCTTGGTCAATTTTGCCTTGGCCATACCCAACTACTCGTCCCACTCTTTGGCATATTTGAAGGCTACAGGACTAGTCCCCGTGTATCCCTTGTCCAGCTCCTATGGTGGACTGATGGCCCATCACTAACTCAAATGGACTATTCTATGTTAACTCACTCCACTGGAGATTGTAAGATAATTGGGCCACATCTAATAGCTTTACCCAATCTATCTAGTTGGCACTCACAAAGTTCCTCAAGTAGATCTCTAATAAGTGGTTCATCTGTTCCGTCTACCCATTAGTATGTGGGTGAAAACTTGTGGAGAAGTGGAGATACAAGCCCATGAGCTTAAAAAGCTCCCTCTAAAATTTTCCTATAAATTATGGGTCTCAGTCACTAATGATACTCGGAGGAGTGCCCAATACCTCACCACATGTTTGAAGAATAAGCATTCGGCTTCCTCGGCTATGCAATCTCGTGGGGCACGGATGAAGGCTCCATATTTATAAAATTAATCTACTACCACCATGAAAGAACCACATCCTTTTGAAGTAGGGAGTGCTGAGATGAAGTCCATGGATATGCTCTCCCATGGCTTCTTTGGAATAAAAAGAGGCTCTAGTAGACCAGTGGTGTAATACCCAAAAAAATTTCTTAGCCTAATCTCACATCATTAATGCCCTAATTTGATTCTAATATCAATAAATATTATTTTAGCCTTAACCTAATTTTTTAATCCCAAAACTTTAACCAAATTTGAAAGCTTGACTTGGATAAATTGTAATTCATAAATCAAAATAAAAATCAGCTAAAATTTCCACTAATCCTAATTATTTATGGCTAATCTAAAATCACCTAAACTAACCCCTAAATATTTTCTCTTTTCCCTTTTCTTTCTCCTTTTCTTTTATTTTATTTTCTTTCTTCTACTTTACACCTTCAAAACAAGCTGCAACATTTGAAAAATGTTGCAACTTACACATGCAACTTACCTTATCTTCTCCACTTGCACCATTACCTCCTGTAGACATCCATCACCCATCACCTTGCTGCCTTTCTTCTTTCCTTCTTCTACTTCTGCTCCTTTATCCCTACCCAAAATACACACTCCAACCCCTATCATTTTAATTCTCACACAATACACCTACGTACTACCATCACCACCCTCATCCTACTGCTACTGCCCTACTCCTCACCATCCTCTACAACCATCAACATTAACATCATCACCTTGCAGTTGCACCATCACCACCATCATCATTGCCCACCCATCCCCATGAATTTTTCTATTCATGCACACATGATCATATACAAACACAAACACACATATACTACATACTCTTCTTCCCTTCTCTTTGTTTTGCCTCCTTTCTACCCATTTTTGTGTCCAAAACACTAACCAAGAACCCCCTCTTCCTTCTCTTTTATTCTTCTTCTTCCTCATTCTTTCCCCTATTTTTGGCCTATGCACCACCCATGCACCACCTCAACTACCACTCGCGTCCCACTGGCTGGTGGACTGACCACCAAGGTCACCCCAACCTTCCCCAACACCATCGATAGCTATCACCACTGACCACCATCTCTTTTTCCTTCTTTCTCTCATTCGTCACATTTTTACAAAGTACATGGCCTCAAGCACGACCATGCAACACTAAAATTTCCTATCTCACAATCATACAAATCAACATCGTCTAGTAGTGTACGATATTTTCTCTTGACTAGGGATACACCACCTATAGCACAGTTGTGCAACTCAGAATCGCCTAGCCATGTGTGATATTTTCTCTCGACTAGGGCTATAACTCCTATAGAACAACTATGCAACTTTTCATTTTTGGTCATGCACCCCTATTTTCACCTCCAAACCTTGTTCAAATACCACAAAAATTTTACCATAGCTCCACCACACATTTCTCTACACATCCACAAATCTCAAGCCCTTATTTAACTATGGTTATTTCTATTTTTACCCTCTTTATGTTGATTTCTCCTTCGATTTAACTCTTCAAGCCTAACCATGAATTTTGTTGTTTTTTGTAGGTAGTATTCCTGTAGCATTGGAGGAGGAATTCTAGGATTTTTGTGCTTAGAGCTTGGTGTCGTAGTTGGTAAGGATATTATACGATGTTTAGGGTTTTTGGTGTTACTTGCTTGTATGATTATATGTGTTTTTCATGATATGGTTGGTATATGATGTAACATGTGTTGACTATGATATTTTATGATGATATAAATATTATTTTGAAAGGAACTAAGAATGGGTGAGAGGTACCAATTTGTTATAATTCTATTGTAATAATGTCTTTTTTGTGGAAGTATATTTTATAGTATGAAATGTGGGCTTAAGGATATTATGTTATTGAAAGAAAGTAAGAATGGGTGAGAGGTACCATTATGTTAGGATTTTGTTGTGATAATGTCATATTTGTGGAAGTATATCTTATGGTATGAAATAAGGGCTTAAAGGTATTAAGTTATTGAAAGAAAGTAAGAATGGGTAAGAGGTTCCATTATTATTTTTTTGTGATAATGTTATATTTGTGGAAATAAATCTTATGGTATAAAATATAGGTTAAATGAGCTTTGATAAATGGACATAAGAATTTTCATGAGGTATGAAGATAATTTGTGGTCTTGAAAAATAATATGTTTGGAAAGTAAAAGATTTTATAAAATAAAGATTATTATTTATGCTTAAGGGTAATTTGGTCATTATGGGATAATAAGGCAATTTTGGTATTTTATGTGTTAGGTGGATGAAAATATGATAATAATAATAATAGCATGAGAAATTCCTGGAAGTACTCTTGTTGTTTGGAGTCGTTAAATGATTTAATGGATAATTTGGGGTAAACTATCTCATAATGATAATATCATTATTTCATGTGTAAGATATAGAGGTTATTTGGATTCTAAATATATCGTAAATGATTTTCCTTGTGAGGTTATATACTGGATTTGGTAATCAGGTAACCTTCATGGGAGGTAGTATGGCTAAACTATGTAATTTGGGGTTTTGGAGAAGGTTTATTAATATATGTGTATGAGAACTAGACCGTGTATTATGGACACGATAATAATGATGATATTTGAGAGCGACTCATTATAAGATGCATAAATAATCAATATAGGAGATTGATTGCTAAGGGGAGTGCAATTAGGGTTTGAAAGGCCTTAAGGACTTGGACCTATGCTATATGTGTATCTGCTTTAATGTGTTCGATGTATGAAAATTAATATTGAATAAGATACTAATCACTTAAAGTAAAAGAGCACGAGAGTAGGGCTAAGGTGATATATATGTATGTATGTATTCCCGTTACACTAGGGAGAATAGTAGCTCAGAAGCATTGCTTTTAATCTCCATTCCTCTAGAAAGAATAGTGACTTGGGAGCATTTTATCTTGAAAAGGTGCTTCAGTCTATTCCACTAGATTAAGAATACTGGGGGCCCTACTCATCGTGAATTAAAATATAACAGCACAATCTATAGAAAATATATTAATGATTTAAAGTGGAAGAATACGTGAGTCAAGACCAAGGTGGTCTATTTTAATATAAATATGTGTGTGTGTGTGTGCACACGCGTGTGTATTCCCATTCCATCGGGGACAATGGTGGCTCAAAAACATGTTACCCCAAGAATGTGATGTTTTTAGATCCATTTTACTAGATGATAATAGTGGCTCAAGTGCGTTGTCCCTAAGAAGGTGTCTAAGATCGTTCCACAGGTTTAAGAATAGTGGAGTTCTTGCATTCGATGTATATAAAAGAATGAAAATGGATTATACTTAATAAAGGAATTTGGAGTTTTTTTCTATATTATAAGATGTTTCATTTATTTGGTTATTCACTTATTATCTAATGTGAAAGCATGTGTTGTTTATATTCCTATATCGATAGTAGTGTTCCCTTACTTAGTACATAGCATACTGACCACCTATTTTATGGTTGCTGCTCATTCCCATGAGTAGAAGGCTCTGATTCTTATGTACAGGTATTAGAAGATTAGCTAGATGATTATAATGCCTATGATGTCCTATGTGGGGATGAGTGACTTCACTTATAATAGGGGTTGGGTGAAGAGTAAGCATTATATATTTGATGTATTTAACTGGATACCCTTTTTGGACTTTTGATCCATGGTATCCCTTCTTTAGTATTTTGTATTGTTAACTCAGAGTTAGACTCCAAACTTATTATTGTACTATAAATGTTCATTTGTTTCTAATATCCTTGTGTTACTTTAAATTTTTTAGCTTTTTGATTGATGTAAGGATGGCTGCATAAGCTAAAATTATGTCGATTACAATGGTAACCCCCAATATTTTACTTAATTACTTCCACTATAAAATAAAATTTTTCAATAGTAAAAATTGAATTATTATAAGTAGACTTGCTTTGCTGCACCTCATCTTGTTGACACATGAGACAAGTCTTCATATATGCCTCCATATCATCTTGCACATTAGTCCAATAATAAGATTTTTCAAGAACTGCAAGGGTCTGCCTCATACTAAGATGACCAGCCCCCTTTGATTCATTGCAATCCTTCAATAATTCTCTTTTTAGGTTAGCCTACTTTAGCACATATAGTCATAGGCTAATAGTGTAGAGAAAGTCATCTTCTACCCAAAATCTTCAAGTTATTCCTTTCTCAGCCATCTCCACCAAGTTCTTGGCCAAGTAATCTTAGGTTAAACCACCATAGACTCAATCCATGATGTCACATTGTGGTTGGCTCATAGTTGCTAACTTTGCCTTTTGACTCAATGCATTCATGAGAACACTGGCTTTACTTGGCTTATACTTCATTGTATAGTCAAAATCTACCAAGAATACTGCCACCGTGATTGCTTGGGACTTAACTTTTTTTTGCCTCTAGAAGTAGCTTGTAGTGACATTATTAGTCTTGATCTCAAACTAAATCCTTAGAAAGTAGTGCCCCTATACCCGAAGGCAATATATGATTTCTATCATCTACTTATCATGCATCCTATATATTCTTTCTGTTTCATTCAACTTCCAATTCTCGCAGGCTATTAGATGGTTACCTTGTATTAAGATGCCTTCATTAGAAAAAATCAATGCATCTATGTGTACCTCGAATGGCTCCGAATGATTAGGAAGAGCTAAGATCGGCTCTTCCATTATAGCTTGCTTAAGATCCTTGAAGGCCTTTTGACATTCCTACATCCATTCCCATATAACCTTCTTCTTAATCAAGTTGGTGAAGGGTGTGGCCTGTGCCGAATACCCCATGATGAACCATCAATAATAGTTAATGAGGCCTAGAAAAGTCCTTAGCTCCAACACACCCTTAAGTGGTTCCCATTCCGCAATAGCTTACACCTTAGCCTCATCCATCAAGATCTTCCCTTTCACAATCTTATTCCCCAAGAACATTACCTCCTCCTAGGAGAATGAGCACTTCTCCAACTTTACAAAGAGCTCATTTTCTCTAATTCCTTGGAAAATTTTCTTAAGGTGCTCAACATGTTCACCCAAGATCTCACTGTAAACTATAATATCATCCAAGTACACCACCACAAATTTGTCCAAGAAGGGGTGGAAGATCTTGTTCATCAAAGTATACAATGTATCAGGTGCATTCATATGACTAAAGAGCATAACCAAGAACTCATAAGATCCATATGTGGTTACACATGTAGTCTTGGCCTCATCCCTTTTAGCTATGCAGACTTGCTAATATCCTAACCTCAATTCTAGCTTGGATAACCATAAGCTTTACTAAGTCTATCAAATAATTCTACCACCAATGGGATCAAATACATGTTCTTTACAATCACCTTATTTAGTTCCCTATAATTGATGCACATTAGGAGGGTTCCATCATGCTTCCTCTAGAATAATACCGAGGCAGCAAATGGAGCTTTGGATGGCCTTATAAATCCCACACCTAATAGTTGCTTGAATTGCTTCCTCAATTCTTCCAATTCTAGTAGGACCATTTTGTAAGGACACATGGCTAGAGGTTTGACACCTAGCTCTAGCTCAATCACATGATCCACCACCGTCCGAGGTCGGAGCTTCTTTGGAACCTTGAGTGGTATCATTTCCTCAAACTCCTTGATGACTCCCTTAATCTCCATGGGGTGCCTCCGATTAACGGGTGAGGATTATTCCTTTATTGTGGCCAAAAGTGTGACCTCACCCTTCTTAAGTCCCTTAGATACTTGCATGACTGACATATCTTGGACTCCGCCTTTCCCTGAACTAGGGACACAACATAGAACTCTCGCCCCTTAGATATATGCATAGTTTTAGCATCCGAGAAAGAGACTAGAGGTACATTATTGATGAACTCCATGCCAAGCACCATTTTGAAGTCGTACATAGGTACCACCATCAAATCCACCATGCCTTCCCATTTGACTGACTGAATGGGTTCCCCTTAAGTGATACCAAAAATTGGTCTTGTAGCTAAATTAATGACCTTCATCCATCTAACTTCCTTAACATACTAAATCCCAAGTCTTTTGACTTCCCCTTTAGCCACAAAATTGTCAGTGGCTCTTATGTCCACCAATGCCTTCATATCTCCACCATTTATTTTGGCTTCAACATAAAACAAACCTTTAGAGACCTTTGGCACCTCCATATATTTTTTCATCAACTTGGGCTCCTCCTCAGCCCTAACCTTGAGAGAGTTTAGGAAGCGTAGTGATCCTATCTTAACTTCCTTCTCACTGGACGTCCCTTCTTCTCCAAGTGAACTAATAAGGGCATTTAATTTTCTTCTTTTGGGATAATTGAAGGACATATGATCCCCTTGACAAATGAAACATGTTCTTTTCTTGGGGTGGTCCTTGCCCATTTCATGCTTTCCCTTCCACTTGGGTGAGTCTCCTTCCTTGTGTGATTTCTCTCCCCTAACTTTATACAGGCCACACTTCTTTAGCTTATCCTTCTTCTCCTTCCTGAACTTGATGAGGGACTCCACCTCCTTTAAGGATAAAGCAAGGTCTTAAACATTATAATACCTCAAGTCTTGCTCCACCTAAGTTTGTAGCCATCTATAAAGTAGAGAAGTTGATTCTTCTCCGACATATTTGGTATCTCAAGCATCAAAGAGCTGTATTCTTTGACATAGTCCTTGATAATACTAGTTTTCTTTAAGCTCCTTAACTTTTTAACCACAACATCCTCCATATTCATGGACAGAATTAGGTCTTAAGATCTTTCTTAAACTCCTCCCATGTATTGATAATCACCACACCCCTTTTAATCTCATTGCCACAACATCTCCACCATATCATAGCATCATGCTCAAGGTAGAGTGTGGCAGTATCAATCTTGTTAGCATCATCATCCATACCTACACGACACATACATCTTTCTACTA
Source organism: Tamarix chinensis (assembly GCA_030549775.1). Classification (NCBI taxonomy): domain Eukaryota; kingdom Viridiplantae; phylum Streptophyta; class Magnoliopsida; order Caryophyllales; family Tamaricaceae; genus Tamarix; species Tamarix chinensis. The sequence goes on from CM060181.1 coordinate 85,036,529, forward strand.
TCCAGATAAAATTATTAAGTTATTTAGTGTCACATTTACCTCCATACTTGGGTGCCTCATGGCCTTGGACACTTAATCCTCCAATGTGACCAATAGTCCATCCTTGGTTAAGATCCTACCTCCACGCAACATGCTCCACCCTAAGGGTACCAAACTCTTCCCTTAGGATGCAAATATCCCTAAGGAATTCCTCCAACAAGTGGTTGATGCCACCAAGGAATTTTCCATAAATATCTTTACCAAGATATTCATCCCACACATCAAGTTTCTCCACCAACTCATCCACCCTTCTCCACACCCGAATAACCCTTTCTTTAAGTTAAGAGAGTCGGTACTCGGATACCAACTGATATTTGGTGACACTCTTGTTCTTCTTCTCATGTTTCCTATCATGGGTCTCCATAGAGACGGTCATATCACTTGGGTTCTTTAACAACTCATCATTTGCCATAGCTACGGTCCTTTGTAACCAAAGCTTCCTTTTAACCACGATCTGATACCACATATCACGAGGTGACTTCTTTCACCTAAGTCTTTCCTATGTAGTACTTAGAAGTATAACTCCTTTGGTGCTCACTAAGTTAGCACCAATCCTTTAAGAATGAATAAGAATACTTTGAGACCTTAGGAGACTTGGAAAGAGTGAGAGAGTGTTTGTGTTTAAGAAGATAATAATTTATTGATGAGAGAGGAGAGATATTACAACGTGGGAGATGGTTGGAGCAAATATGGTGGTTCTCTATTTATAGTTTAGGTACCTCCTCCCCTTTCCCCCTTTGGTGCAAGGTTCTAGATCTTCCATAACCTTTAGATGTTTATAGAGACCCTTCTAGATTATAAGATATTTTGGAAGAATCTTTTAGATCCCTTCATGATTTTTTTAGCCTTTAGGATTATAGAGATTTACACACTATTCTAGGATGTCTCTAGATATTTAAATAAGGATCCATACATTTATTGAAACTTCCATATAATTGTAGTAGAGTCCACACAACTCTATAATATTCTAGAACCTTCTAGGAAAACAAATTGAAAAAAAATAAGTGGTTTGTGACAATGTGCACTATATTCAGTGATTGAAGGATTTTAAGGATCTTAATATAGAGAGTTAGGGAGGCTAAAGGAGTGAGGGTCCCTACTCTTTTAACCTTTTTTATTGTAATATGATTGTAAAAGAGATAAATGTAAAGACAAATCAATGTTACACCATTGTGTTTTCTTTTGTGGTTAGTTTCTCTTTTGACTCTTGTGTCCTTAAAGTATTTTGGATGCCATTGTTGTGTAGAGGATATGCTATAGGTAAAGGGTTTTTTATATTATTATATTTTTCCCTGTTAATTTATTTTTTATTTGATTTATATTGAGCCTTAGCACTTGGTATAAAAAAGTGTAAGGAAACCAAACATATGCTAAATGTGATTTTAACACCTAATATTTTATAATTATTGCTTTTGTAAAATGAAATTTGTAAGTACTAAATTTTGGGTTATTACATAAGGCTTATGGCTTAAGGATTAGGGATTAGGTATCATGATTCTAGTGTTAAGGCTAAATTTTGGGTTTATGATTTATGATTAGAGTTTCGGATTTATGACCTAGAGTTTAGGGTTAGAGTTAAGATTAATGTAATATCCCTAAATTTTAGCACTAAAAAACTTCATTTTACAGACAAAGTGGAAATAATTGGTAAACAAAATGAGGGGATTTCATTGTCGTATATAACATGAGAGATGTGTGATTATTACCTAATACATGCTCGATGTATGATAAAACAAGACGAGAGAAACAAACAAATATATTAATAACTAACAATAGTAATAATGATGACATGATATGATAGAAGGAATAGAATTACAAAATTCAAATATAGGTATTAAATCTAAAAGTTTAAATAATGAAAAAGAGCAAAAATATTTCAACTCAGTGGGAAAAACTATCTAGACATGTTAGCCTAAATCTTAATTAAAACATAACATAAATATTGATCCATAAGTAATTGTCGACTACTAGCCCACATCCTCATCCTCAACATACTTTAGTTGAGAATTGTAACCATATCAATATATTACTAGTACAATGAAGTATTGGGAAACAAGCTGCCTAAAATATGATAAGGGCTCATATTGCACATTGAGGTTACATAATAACATATTGTAAATCATACTCATTATGAATTATAATAGAAGGAACACATTACTCATTAAACTCATATAAGATAAATTATATTATGATTCCCTCATTTAGTGATCACATACTTTCTAATTATTAAGATATTCAAGAGGATACGACTAGTTATTCACCATGATCAAAATTTATGGAAGCACAACACACATTAATAGGATACCACACCACCACACATGGTCATAATACATTGACTAGGATTTCTAAGGTAATACCACATACAACACACCTTGAATGCATCTATTGCAAGGGTTAACATAAATTGGAATACCACACCCACATAAGTCATGGATATATGAAGCACTAGGAGGCTTATACAGGGATACCACACCCACCTAAACTAGACACATATGACATGTATATCTGCTAGAGTATAAATCCTACCCCTTATAAATATGCGCATACCCCTATTGATTGTAGCATGGTAGAGAAGGACATAGGTACTGAGTGAAGAAAAATAAATACAAGGGTTACCAACCCACTAACTCTCGGTTAGCGATCCCTAAATTTGGAGGAACAAGCTCAAATAAAATCTTAATTTCTATTACATAAAAACTATTAGTTGATATCAAAAATCACACTATAATTCCATATATAAAATTAATTAAATTTTTCTAAGTGATAATACCAAACACAGACCAAGACATATGGGCCTCCAAATTAGGTGTTTAGAAGATATAAAAACTTAAACAAAACAAAACAAGGCTTCCAAATCACACCTCATAATTTACCATTTTAATCTTTCATTAGTTTCAATTATGCATGACTAAATAATACTAGGGAATCAACAGATAATATTAGGGACCAATCAACTAGTCAGCATACCATACTTAAGAAAAGTAAGCAGCATGCAAGAACTATTTAAATGGTTAGCCTAATCAATTAACTATTCATAAGAGCCAATCGATTGAATTGACCAAACCAGTCTATGTGTTTATACTAAGACAAAACAAAAACTTTAGACATATAATAACTATTTGATGGGTTTAGCAAACTAATTTACTATTCATAGATTTTAGTTGATGGGTTTAACTAAATGATTAGCTAGTTTAGGTGAAATAGCCACAACCTACACATTTCACACTTCATCAAATTCACATACTCTTTCCAAATAATCCTAACATGCTCTTATGTTATACAAACACATATACAGGAATTCTTAATGCTTAAAAACACACGAATTTATGATAAATAACCAATATAAATCATATTCATACTTAACTCACCACATTCATGCTTAAAACAAAATAACTAAAATATGCTCTAAATTCTAGCGAGAATATAAATCACATCACATGCTCAAAAATCACAAATTTAAAATATCATATATATATATATATATATATATATATATTATGGAACACACCAAAATCATAGAACCCCAATTAACAACATCAAATCTTAGTCATATTAAATATAAATATGATTTACCTTAAAAAAAACTTCTAACAAAATCAACTACTCCTACCTTGATGAATTCCATCAAGGTTCTTGATTATCATAAGAGAATTGATAATCAATATCAATAAAAACTCATTTTAAAACCAACTTAAAAACAAAAATGGAAGATGAGGGAAATAAGCAAAACTTAACCTTCTCCCAAGAACAAGGTTGCCAAGAGGAGGAAAAGGGTCCTAGATCTTCAACCTTTCTTACACTTTAATACTCATTTACTTAAGTTAAAATAAGGAATAATCAACGAAAAGATTAAGAGAATAAAGGAGAAAAATAGATGGTAAACTAAAAGGTAAGGGCTTTGATTTCTAGTCAAAATAAAAGGGAATAAAATGGGTAATGATCAATAATTAAGAAAACAAACTAAGGGAAAAGAGAGAAACTATTGAAGTCCATGGTTCAAATGTAATCCCCCAAAATTCTAAAAGTCTATATTTTAATAAATAACTTTTATTTAGGATAAATTAGCTTTTAGATTTATTTAATTTAATTACTTTATGGATTTTTGAGTATATAAAATTGGATATAAATATTTAATAAATTAAAATAAATATTTTCTTATTTTGTCATACACTTTTTATTTAAATAATTTTCCAAACCAATAATCTTCCTAAAATTAATTTTTTAAATCTATATAATTAATTATATTAAATTAAATTATTAAATAAATTTATTACACAAAAATATTAAATTTTATTATTTTATAAATTAAATTATTTTATGTTTCCCCATTTTCCCTTTTTCCTTTCTTTCTCCTTTTTCTCCTTTCTTTCTTGTTTTCCTTTTTCTTCCTTTGGGCTCCTAGCACCCCGACCTACCCTGTCTTCCTCACCCCTAGGTTGTTGGCCCATTTCCTTCCTCCCTTCCTTACCTCCCCCTCCAGCATCATCTGGCCTAGACCCCCCCTTTTCTTTTCTTCCTTCTCTCGGCCCAGCCTCCTTTCCTTTCTTTAGCGTTGCACCGGAACACCTCCGCCATCTCTGGCCATGCTACCTACAACCCTCCTCTTCCCTACTACTATCCATATCTCTCTCTCTCTCTCACCGTTTTTCTAGCCCCATCTCGGCCCCACAACCTCTCTCTCTCTCCTCGCCCATGCCTTACCATTCCCCTCGTTTCCCTTCCTTCTCCCTACAACTCCTATACTCCTACCACCCTAACGCCACCCTACCGAGCCCCTATCCCTTCCTTTGCTCTCCCTCTTATTTTTCTTCTTCCCTTCCTAATTCATCTTGCCATTTTGAGACTCCCTTTCCCTTCCCTGATCTTCTTTCTCTCCCTTTCTTCTCCTTCCATCTCCCTCCCTATTTTTGCACCACCGCCACATTCTGTCGCTTCTGCCGCTGCACCAGCCACTTGCACCACCCCTGCCACCCTCAACCTCACCCCTACAGCACCACACCACCCGTTGAGCCACCCTACATCCCCCTTCTTCCTTCTCTCTTCTTTTTCTCTTCTTTCCCTCCCTTTTCAACAACCACCCTACACCTCCTCCTTCCGCTGCCTCTACCGCCACCTGTTCCACCAAACCAATCCCTAAAACCTCCTCTACCACCCCCCAAATCTCCTTTGGCCAAAACAACCACTAGTATGTCTTCATTTTCTCTCTCCCTTTTTCTTCCTTCTCAGCCCCATCCACCTCGGCAGCCACCTTTGCAACCTCTTTGTTGCCTTTGGTCACTGTCAACCTATCCCTAACCACCATCTACACCCCCTCTCCACCTCTACACCCTTCCTTTTCCTTAAATCCTCCCCCACCTACCTTCTTTCCTATCCCCAAAATCCAAACCCGAAATTGGCTCTACCTCCTCCCTTTCTTGCCATTTCGAGCCCCTACCCCTCTTATTTTGCTTGTAGCTCATGCTGCATAAGTAGTATGAGTTGCTGCATGCCTTGGTATATTTTGTTTAATAATTTTTAAGGTATGATAATATTCTAATTTAAGTATGTCATTAATTAATTGTTATAAAGCCTTATGTTTGGTTTTTCTTATTTCTAATATAATAAATATTGATATTATTTTTAGGTATTAGTTTTGCTAATCAAAGCTTGAATCTTTAACCGGAATACAGGTAAGGTTCAATTTTTGTGGGAATTAAGGTAATCATTAAACCCTAGTTAAACATATGGATAAACATATGCTAGCACATTAGGGTTTAAATATGTTATTTTGCATGATATATGTTGTTTAATATAATATATGTAATTACTTACATTGATTGATAAAAAGGAAAAGCATGCTAGTTTATGTGCTATGTATGGAAATATTGCTTAAGGTAATAATTTGGTTATTAATGAAAATTTTAAGTATTTATCCATGTTGTATTAGACTATTGTGACCATTAATGCATGAATAATATTATTGTGAGCCTTAGAGGTATTTTAGTAATATGTCTTGTACAAGAATGTGGCCTAATATGTGTGGGTGCTAATAAGTATTATATTAAATATAATAGTTGTGGAGTTGGATAATGAGAATGGGGTATTAATATTAATATTTCATGTAGTGATTATAATTTAATATAAGGGGTGTAATAAGGGGCAAAATGGTAATTTGTAAGGGAAAAGGGTAAAATGGTAATTTTATAAATGAAGGGTAAAATGGTAATTTTGTAAGTAAAGGGAAAAATGATAATTTTGGGTGTAAAGCGGCAAAATGGTAATTTGTAAGTAAAAGGGTAAAATGGTAGTTTTGGGAAGTGAAGGATAAAATGGTAACTTTGCGAGTAAGGGATAAAATGGTAATTTTGTAATTAAAGGACAAAATGGTAATTTTATAATTAAAGGACAATATGGTAATTTGTAAGTGAAAAGGGCAAAATGGTAATTTTGTATATGAAGGGTAAAATTGTACTTTTGGAAGTAAAGGGTAAAATGGTAATTTTAGAAGTAGAGGGTAAAATGGTAATTTTAAAAGTAGAGGGTAAAATGATAATTTTGGAGGAAATGGGCAAATTGGGAATTTGTAAGGGGTAAAATGGTAATTGTGTATGCAAAAGGCAAAATGGCAATTTTGTAAATAAAAGTATAAAATAGTAATTTATAAATATAAGGGGAAAACGATAATTATGGAAAAGGGTAGTTTGGTAACTATTATAATAGAGAAGGGCAGTTTGATAATTTGACCAATTAAAGGGTAATTTGGTAATTTTGATAATGGAGAAGGATAGTTTGGTAATTATAATAATAGAGAAGAGTAATTTGGTAATTTGACCAACTAAAGGATAATTTGGTAATTTTGATAATGGAGAAGGGTATTTTAGTAATTATAATAATGGAGAATGGTACATTGGTAATTTAACCAACTATAGGGTAATTTGGTAATTATGATAATGAAGAAGGGTAATTTGGTAATTTGACCAACTAAAGGACAATTTGTTAATTATAATAAAGGAGAAGGGCAAATTGGTAATCTAACCAACCAAATGGAAAATATGTTAAGTGTAACACTTATAAAGGGTAGTTGGTGACCTAATAAGTATGGGAGATAACTTGGTAACTTAAGTCGAGTATGGGGTAATTTGGTAATTATGCAATAAGGAGAGTAATATGGTAATCTGTCAAGTAAAGAAGGGATGACTTAGCAATTATATAAGTAAGGGAAAAATGAGTAATTTGTATCTAACATATCATTGTGATAGCGGAATTTTACGACTCAAATAACACTGAATAGTAAGATAAGGATATTTGACAATTAGTAAGTATCATGAGAACGAATCCTAAATCAGAATTGGATGAGATTATGATGGCCTTAAATAATGATTCATCTATGTTACCTTGGATAACCGTTTGAATAAGAAATATCTAACGATATCAGAATGATTGAAAGTGAATAAGTATCTGATGGTTGTGCTTTTGTGATCACCTTAATTAAGACACTAATACTTAAAGTGAAAGACCTTGAGATCGGGAATGGTAGCTCTTTAGGGGTCGCTACCTTAAAGACGTGGTTTAACTCACGGTTATTCTAGTATTTGCTGGTGTGCCTTTGTGCCCCAACCAGACCCTATATCTTACTCTATCTAGCTCTACAGACATATTTAGGGAGTATGCATACTTATGGATTAGGTGTCTTTGTTGGTAGGGTATTGAGTTTGCTTTATGCATCCATACTACCAGGGTACCTTTGCATCCCTAGGTTGATGGTTGAAGGGTATTGGGTAGCTTTTATGCACCGGTGCGATCGGTGTACCTTTGTGTCCCGGGATCTTGATCTCCCTATCAAGGCAAATAAATGGAATTGATGTGCTGATTAAAAAGGAAAAACATTAATCGTGAAAATGAAAGATTAATGAGCCAGGCCTAGTTGAATTATATTATGAGTACCGATCCACCGGATATAATAGTGGCCCAGGTGCGTGTTGAACTGGATGATGTATATTTGTATTCCGATCCACTGGCTAAAATAGTGGGGGTCTCGAGCTCAATAAATTTGATTTGGTTGTGAATAAATTATGGAAAAAATACTAAATACTTACAATGGAACACCATGTGAGTTGGGGCCAGACCGGTCCACCGGCGAATAATAGTGGCCAGGAGCGTTCTACCCTGGAGGCCGATCCATCTGTAATAATAGTGGTCAGAAGTGTTCTACCTTGTATGTATTCTGATCCACAGGCTATAATAGTGGGGTTCCCACACTCACACGGATATTTATAATCTAATATGATTGATAATGATGGACTAATGGCTTAAGGCCCTAAAAGTATCGATTGTTCATTATAACCTATTAATATTTGATTGACTTGTTAAGTATGTGAATGTATGAAAGTGAATATTATGTATACACCATTAATATCTAATTGCCTTTTAAATATGTGAATGTATGAATGTGAATATTATGTATACACCTATCATTATGTATGAATATAGTGGTTTATCATGTGTTACATTGCAGGTCAGCTGTTAAGTGTGTTTTAAAGGGCTACTCAGTACCATAGTACTAAAAGGTTCAATTCATGGGGCCCCTAACTATTCAATGGGTAGTGTCCTTTGCTGGTCATTTTTAGGTGCTATTCGAGTGGGCTCCCGGGAAAGAGCGTAAGGAACTATCCGAAAAGTCCAAGGGTTGTCCTCTTTCTCTTTTAAACTCTTAGTTTCAATGTATTTGTTGTTTTGTAACCACCACAAGTGGATTTTATTCTTGTAAATGGTTTACTATGCTGCTCTAATTTAAATATGTTTGAGTTTCTCGTAAGCTGTATTTTTCTCTTTTAGCCTTAGCGCTTCGTGTTGGAACGGTAGGAGTGAACCGGTCTGGTACTAAGTGTGGCGATAATATCCCCAGAATTCATAGTTTTTTTTATTCCGCTTTTGCTAATTAATTTAATAAAATAAAAAAATTTATTAGTGAATTTTGGGGGTGTTACATAAAATAAATAAGAAGTGATGAAATGGAAGGCTAGAGGTTGACACTTGAAAGGGAAAAAGAGATATAGTCAAATTTAGTTGACTGTAAGGTATAATGTTTAAGAAAGGAAAATATGAAAATGAGGAATATGGAGTAAAATTATGTTATGGTAGAGATGAGGTAAATCACTAAGTGCAGAGGAAGGTCTACACAAAACCTTGGCTGCTAGAAGTGATAGAAAACTAAGGGAGAGAAAAAGAAAGGTGAGAAAGTATCTCAAAAGTATTTTAAAGAAATTTTTAGTTAAATAAAATCATAGGATGATATAAATAATGTAAAAATAACTCCAATACACTAAAATATTCTTTTTAGCGTAAAGAAACTCTGATTAGATTTTTTTCATAAATAATGGAAAGATAACTGAAGCAAAAAAAAAGAGAAAGGGATATGAAATTATAGGATAACTAGCCAATCGATTTTGGTAACCACTTAGCTAGTTATCTTAAAAATAAAAATGTCAGTCCCTAGTCATTCTAGTTGATTAGTTCAGAAAACCAACCAATTAGTACCCTAAACTTCAAATTTTCACTCAAATACCAAGCTAAAATTATTTATTTTATATAAACATAATTTTAAATCAATTTTTAAGGATTTTAGGATTGGATATTTCAACTTTACCCCCTTAAAAAATATGATATCCCCGAAATCCACAAATAAATCATTGTTAAGAGATAAAATCATTTTAAAACCCTAAACCCTTAAGTAAAAGAAAATAACACACAAGAGTTATAATAAAAGAAAGGGGCACTGCCCCTTTAAAAGAGATGATGTTGATTAATCAAAACACCCAATTAAATAACTCTAGATACTTCATCTTGATTTATTCTTTGAACTTTGAGTTTGCATCCTCGAGTTAATAACATTACCATAAGTTCTCCACTAGCGAACAACCTTTGAACACATCTCTCATGTCTTGGTATTAAGGATCCTCGGTGGTTGCTCCAGGTACATCAATGAATCACTAAGCTCGACCATCTCCAATTGAATGATGTGTGTAGGGTCAACCACATACTTCATCAACTAAGAGATGTGGGAAACATTATGCATTCATGAAAGGTAAACATGTAAAGTAAATTTGTAGCTAACCTCTCTGACTCAATCTATAATTACATACAATCCAATGTACCTTAGGTTGAGCTTACACTTTTTGACAAAATTGCATTACCCCTTGGTAACTTGTACCAAAAGTGTGATAAGAATATGAAATCATTATCTCAAATGATATCCTTCGATAACTCACAGTACCACACCATATGATTTGTATAAGCATTAACCATTTGCTCCATGCTATAGGTCAACCTCATTGATATAAACATTGCCAACTTGGTCAACTAGTTAATTATAACCTAGATTGAGTCTAAACCACTATGTGTCATCGACAACCCAACCACAAAATCCATAGAGATGTTATCTCACTTCCACTTAGGAACCTCCAATGGCCGAACCCACCTTTTTGGGTACTTCTACTTCATCTTGACCTTCTGGCATGTCAAGCATCTAGCCAGAAATTTTACAACTTTTGCTTCACACTAAACCACAAATAAATGTACTTTAGGCCCTTATATAGCTTCTTCCCATCTAGGGTGGACCGAATAAAGAGCATGGTGATCCTCCTCTAGAATCTTTTTCTTAATCTCCATAAAACCTAAGGAATGCACTACTTGCCTAGAATTTAATGTTTCTATCCTCATACCTAAACCCCACAGCTATACACTTAGCTATAACTTGTCTAATCTTGACTTGGATTTTACAAAGATAGATTATGTAATCATGAAAGCACTTATCCTCCTCTCAAGATCTTTGAATCCAATGATCTCTAAACCAATGTATAAAAGCTCCCACTATATCTAATCTAAAATTACTAATGAACTTAGTGAGTGTTTAGTCTTACTACTAAGAGCATTTGCTATGACGTTGGCCTTACGCTCATGGTAGGTCAACTCCAAATCATATTCCTTAGCCACATCTAGCCATCTTAATTGTCTCATGTTCAGTTCTTTCTAAGTGAACATGTACTTGAGACTCTTATAGGTTCATGAAGAACTTACAATACAATCCATACATATATTATCTCTGGATCTCCAAGGGAAATATCTCTAGGCTAGCTCAAGATCGTGAGTAGGGTAGTTTTATTTTTGCTCATTCAATTAACGGGAAACATATGCTACTACCCTATCATGATGCATTAGTCCACATCCTAGACCATTCTTGAATGCGCCATTATATACTTCAAACCCCTCTACACTAGGTGATAGGGTAAGCACTAGAGCTGAAGTCAATTTCCTCTTTAACTCCTCAAATTCCTTAGTGCACTTATTGTCCCACTAAAAGTGCTTCTTCTTCTTCTTCTTCTTCTTCAATTAGTTAGTTAAAGGATGAGTAATCCTATAAACGTTATAGATGAAATACCTATAGTTGATTACCAAACCCCAAAACTACACACCTCTCTAACATTTGTCTATACCAACCAGTTTAATATTGCCTCGATCTTTAAAGGCCCGACTCTAGGAGTGTGTATTAAACAAAACTCAAAACAGACCCAGACTAACCCATAAACCCATTTTGTTTTACTAAATGATGATATGAGATCTAGAATAGTTTCAAAATGGTCTATAACTGGACTTGAAATGTAAAAATCAGATCAACTCCAAACAAATCATGCTTTTAAATTAATCATGTTTGACTTGGTTTCGAAACTAACCCTATTTTGACCAACTTAATTTTATCCTTATTTTCACCTTGTTTTAATACAAATTTTAAATTTAACCCTATTTTTATCCAAATTTTGACATCAACATTGTCTTTGTGGGCTCCTTTCACACACACAAGTCCTCCATTTATCCATAATAATGCCCTATAAAGAGAAATAGTTTTGAAAACATAACAAAGATGATAAGATACAAAAGAAACATTATTACATAAATCATGAAGGATTAGAACAAGCTAACATAACAATAATGACATCCAAACAGAAATAGCAATCTAAAATATAATATAAAAATAAATTTTACATAAAAATTAATACATCTTTAATGTCATCATTTATCTTAAGTAACACATACCACCTTAGGCTTCACATTGACTTTCTTTTCCACATCTATTCAAATCCAAATGTAAATAAATCAATAGTTAGTAATAACACTATATTAAGCATAATTGATAAAAGATTAAATGGTATAAAAAAAAATAAATTAATTAAATAAAGTAAAGAAATAAAGTTTAATTGATTACCACCTTTATCTATTTCTTCCAAATCTTATAATGCTTGCTCTACATCAACTTTTTCTCTTAATTTTTTCTCAAATCCAATCTTAAGATCATATAAGAGCTTGTACAATCTTAATTCACACAAAATAGCAAAAATAAATAAGCAAGTAAATAAAATTTTATTATATTGTTAAATTAAATAAATAATTTTAATAATATAAATAAAGCATTGCCTTCGGTGTTAAAGAGAACCTAAAGTGATCTAAGTGATGACCACCAACACTAAGCAAATTCTGATGCAATTGGAGATATTAGTGCAATAAGAATATCAAAGGTCTTACATGAAAGAATTGGATATCTAAGGACATGTATTTTCCCCCACTTTAAGACATATTTTTCTACATGGTTTGCATTCTTCTCCTACAAAACCTCTCAAGCTCTATAATATTAGAATATACTTCATCCATCCTCAGCACTTGCTATAACACACTTTCTCTAAGAGCATCAACATTATCCTTACTTGCAATAGGATGAAAGCTTGAACCATAAATTTTATCAACTATAAATGTATCATACTTCTTCGTATAATCATCAAACAAATCAATGATAAATATCTTGATTTTTTCCATCCAATCTTTGAAACATTTCAAAATTTACTACTAAAACATTTTATTTTGTGGAAGAGTAGTATTAAGAAAATTGAGTGTTACCACCATACTTGACATGAGTTTGACTTAAAAATAAGATAATTACATAATAACGGTTTATACTTGTGTATTGATTAAGATAACAATACAGTCATATAAAATGGAAAAGCAACACATATAAGGTCACCTGGAAGGATAAAACATGCACAACTATAACATGAGATAGTTCAAGAGAGGAACCAAACTAGAATTACATATTAGGTATAGTCATAACCTATTTACTTTATTATGTTAAGTTTAAGGACCCTACTATTCTCATTTGGTGGAATAGATAAGTACAACTCCTATGGGATAATGCTCAAGGCTCTTATTCTTGTTTGGTGGAATGGACTAGTAAAAATCATGAGTTATAATACTCTTAGCCACTATTATTATCCAAGGAACAGACATATATAACTCTCAAGGCACGATGCTCATGGATATTATTCTTATGTTGTGGAATAAATAGATTACAACTTAATATTGACTTACGTGATCTTTCACTTTAAATAATAAAGTCTTATTATACCATTGGTTATCTTGATATTATCATGCAGTATTATCGCAAATATTTAAGGCACATAAAACAAAACTAAAATATATTTGGGTCCTTTTTTAAGGAGAAGGACTAAAATGCTCCTATGAAACCTTAATTTCATAAGATAATTGTAACTCCCTCCATGAGACTTATCTAACCACCAAATTTAACACATCATCCTAAAATATCATTGTTGATATGATAGCCTAAAATGATTATCTAATTATAACATCGTGATCATGTTATAATTAGATCATGTGATAATGATTATACCCCTAGGGTTACCATTCCCAAATTAGGTCATTTCCACATTTTATCATACCTATGCTACTCATAATTTAAACCCAAGTATTTATATAATATACTTAATATATTTTAATCCAATATGAATTTACAAATACCAAAAATACCTAATTAACCCGAACTAAGCAAAATATCATTAGCTTACTTAAATACTTCAAATCCTTTTCTTACGTAACTTGTACCATACTCAACCAACACTCTAGCATATTATACATGAAATAATTTCTAAAGGACTCAATGATTACCTTGCAATATTTATTTTCCTACAAAGCACTTTAAAGGCCCAAGCACCATTAAGATCAGGAACTACCCAATTATGTCACCAAATTTTCCTACAAAGCACTTTAAAGGCCCAAGTACCCTTAAGATCAAGAACTACCCAATTATGTCACCAAAACCCTACGAGTCATAATATTGTCAACTTTTCAACTTTAATATATTTAATCACAATAATACTCAATCATATATCTAACCCATTTTCCATACTCAAGTTAAAATAATATATCATACCAACATATGTAGGATTAACAATTAAGGATTATATCACGCAATATCATATGGTGCTCATACTTTACATAACAATCATACTTTCATAATACGATACATTATGAATATGACATAACATTAATTACATAATTTCAATAAATGCCATTACGCTAGAAAATATATAATATAATTAGCACATAGCATTAAAACCCTATTCTAAGACATGTATTCTTACCCAAATGCCACTGGTATCTAAGCAAGTAAAGGACCTTAAGTCTCTTCCTCCAATACTACTATAAGACCACTTAAAAACTAAGAAAACCCTATACTTAGAATGTAGGAAAATGAATAAGGAAAGGTAAGGTAAATGAGGATAAAAAAATAAGAACTGAAGTAAAAGAAGAAGGTCAGTTTGTGTGCAAGGAAGTCATGTTACTTAGGGGGTGTAGCATGAGGCCTTCACGTTGACAAGGGCAACACAACATAAGGTACTTATGTTGAAAGGGAAGAAAAATGTGAGGCTTTATACTACATGAGGGTTGGATAGTGTTGATGGTGTTGCTAAGTGAAGAATGTTGAAGTTGGGGAAGGAATGAGGGTGGTTATGTGAGCTTCTCATGTTGCCAAAGGGGTGAAAAATGAGGTGCTTGGGTGCAAAATGAGGTTCTTTGAGTTGAGTGGAGATAGATACACAAAAAAATGGTAGAATTTTAGGGGGGAAATGTAGAAGAGAGTTGGAAAAAGGAGAAGATATTAGGGCTTAGATTGTTGTTATAATACATGCTAGAAGGAGGGAGAAAAATGGGAGCATACAATGGATGTTGGTATGCGAACATGGTAGAGTGAGGGAAAGTTGAAATTTGAAGGCATGGGAAGAACACATAGAATGGGGGATTTAAAGGGGATTTTGATGTGGAAATCCATGGAATGGAGAGAGGTGATAAGGCTGGAATGTAGGTTTGGTTATAGTTAGGTTTGTTGGTTAGAGTAATCAAACTAGTACAAACTCAGTTAGGGAAGGGAGTTGTGCAAGGAAGAGGAGAACTAGGGAAATAAAGAAGAAAAGAGAAAGGAATGGAGAATAAGGGGAAAAGGAAAAGAAATAAAGAACTTTAGGGCCAGAGTTAGGATTTAAGTTAGGCTTAAATAATTAAGGTGAGATTATAATACTAATCACTTAGGTTTAGGCCTAAGTTAAATTTGGGCTATTACAATATATCCCTTAATTCATCACAATACATCCTATAAAGAGTAATTTTCATTCCTAAAAGCCTTATATTTAGATCTAACATGACACCCAAATATATTAACATGTTCATTTTCTCGATGTCCCCTAATACTTGCCATAACTTTCGTTTGAAGTATCATGTATCTAATGTCATCATTCACATCCATGATCCATTGCTTCAACAAATCAAATATATAAACAATATAAAAAAAATATTACTAGTTACATACAATGAACTAGATACCTCAATAGTTAAGTTATAAAACTCCTTAAGGGAAGCAACAAAGTGCTCAATTTTATCAAATCATCATTGGAAAAGGGGTAATAATATCAATATCATGCATAAAATCCATAGGGAGATCCATTCTACCAAAAGCATCCCTAAATTTCATAGTAGTAGCCAACATAATATAGGTGAAATTCTACTTTGTAGGCACATTAAGAGACAAAGAAGCCTTGCACTCAATTTTACACTTGTCAACATGTTATTTAAATATGATCAATCTAACAGTAAAATTTCTGTTATACTTAATAACATCCCTAATCCAACCACACATCTTATGTGTAAGGATTTACCATCACCAATGACACCATATTTTTTCACAATCTTTTTCAAATAAGCACAAGCAATGTCATTAGAACTCAAATTATGAATGATAAAAGTAAATAATGTTTCCTTAAAACCCCAAAAGGTTAGACAATCTTCAACAATCCAACCAATTTCTTCTTCTTTATGACTAGAAATTGAATAAAAAAAATTCCCCTTTTTTTTTAATCTCCACTAATCGTCAATGAAATGACTAGTTAGACATATATCATTGATTCTCTAATTAGAAGTCCATATATCAATAGTCACACAAACTCTATGATATGAATTACTAAGCAAATATTTCAATCTCATCTTTGCACTAAGATATAACTTATAAATATCACGTGCAATAATTGAAATACCCCAAAATCCCTAATTTAGGGAATCATGTCGAATAGGGAATTATTAGGGAATTAATTAAAATAAAATACTTTTAGTGAAATAAAAAGGAATTAATAGGATAAATCAAGAAGGAATTTATAAGAGTGTAAATAGGAGGAATTATGGTATTTTAAGTTAATTAAGGTTTTTATTTTAGAAATTTATTAAATACCTTAAATTACTTAAAATAGGAAGGATAAAGTAGTTTCAAATTAATATAAAATTTATAAATAATTTAATTAGAGAAAAATTAAAGGGTTTTGTTAATTAAAATGAATTTAGGAAAATTCTTCCATAAATCCCTAAATTAACCTAAAAATAAATTTTAATTATTGTTTTGATAATTATACTTTATTAAATACCCCAAATTACCCAAATTATACTAATTAAACCAACCACTAATTTTCCCTCTTTTTCCTTTTTCCCTTTTTCCTTTTTTCTCCCTCCTTTTTCCTTTTTCTTTCTTCCCCTTCTCTCCCTTATTTTTCCCCGACCTGGGCCGGCCTGCCAGGCCCAGCACCTTTCCCCCCCTCGCGGCCCGTTCCTCTCCCGCGCCCCTCATTTCCTTTTCTCCCGGCCGGTTCGGCCGCCCCATTTCTTTCTTTCTTTCCTTCTTTCCCCGCTGAACCGCCGGTCCGCCCCACCCGTACTTCGTCTTCAACCTCCAGCCGCCTGCAACCCGAGATTTTCGCCGGAGAAGGAAGCTTCAACACCACGCCATTAGCTCCTGTCTTTTCGTCCTGCTCATCATCGTTGTCTCCCCTGTAGATTGGACTAATCGATCCGATCTTTCCCCGCACGAAACCCCTTTCTCTCTCTCCCCGATGAGTCTCAGTCTACAACTACAGACCTGCACCAGTCAGCCTCGTCGGACACGCATCCACCTAACCTCCGACCCTCCCTCGCATCCTTGTCGTTTTCCTGTCCCGTTTGGCTTATAAATAGCCCCAAAGATCGCCTTAATCGGGTTCGAAATTTGGAACCCAGAAAACCAGAGCCGCACACCGTCCCACCTTTAGCCGCCCTTTCCTCCGCCTTCGGCCACCGTTGCCGCCTGCCCGCACCACCAAAATCCTCCCTGCACCGCCCTCTACACAACCAACCACCTTAGCCTCCCTGCCTTGCCCCGCACACGCCGCCTTGGTCGTGCGAAATTACCCTCCCGAACAGCCTTCGACCCCCCTGGCGCCACTTTCGTGCCGCCGGCGCCGCCTCCACCGCCGCTTGCAGCGCCACCATCACCCCCCAAAACGACAGGCAGCTCCTGCTCTACCACCCTATACCTCCCTTTTATCCTGGTTTTCCCTCCCCTAGCCTCCACCACCATTTTTCCCCTCTCTCCCTTCCTCCACCGCCGCGTCGCCGCCGCCGCCACCACCTCAGTCAGGTTGCCCAACACCCTGAACCCTAAAGCTTAAAAATAAATAAATGAATAAAAATAAATAAAATTGATTAATGATTTAATATTATTAACTACTATTATTAGTATTATGATTAATATTAACATTACCATTATTATTACTAATATTGTTATTATTACTAATACTACCCCCCTTATTATTATTACTAAGACTCAACATTACCCTAAGGACCTTTAAGTAATGGTGTTAATTAACTTTAGGGCCTTATTAAGTTATTATTACTATTATTATTATTATGATTATTATTATTGTTATTATTGCTATTATTATTATTATTATAATTATTATCAATATCTTTATTATTATTATTAGCATTATTATTACTATTATTACCACTAGTGTTATTATTATTACTATTATTATTATTATGATTATTATTACTATTATTATTATTATTATTATTATTATTAGTGTTATTAGTATTATTAATATTATTACTATGAGCATTACTATCATTATTACTACCATTATCATCTTTTTTTTATTATCATTATCGTTACTGTTACTATCCTTATAGTTATTTATTATTCTTATTATTATTATTATTATTATTATTATGGTTATTATTACTATTATTACTATTGTTACTATCAATGTCATTATTTTACTATTAGTGTTATTATTGTTATTAATATTATTATTATTATCATTAGTACTATTATTTTCATTATTATTATTATTATTATTGTTATTGTTATTGTTATTATTATTATTATTGCTATTACTATTATTATTATTATTATTATTATTATTATTATTATTGTTGTTATTGTTGTTGTTGTTGTTGTTATCATTATTATTATTATCTTTACTATTTTTATTATCAACATTACTATTATGGTTGTTATTATTATTATTATTATTATTATCATCATTATCATTATTATCCTTATTATTATTATTATTATATCATTATTATCCTTGTTATTATTATGTTGTTGTTGTATTTAACGCATTTATTATTTTATCGATTATTACTACCGTTATTATCCTTAACGTTATACTTTAATATTATTACCTTAGTATTTTTGTTATGCTTAGTATTGCCACAACTATTGTATTATTATTATTATTGTGATTATTATTACTGTTATTTTTATTATTGTTATTTTATTATTGTCATTATTGTTACTATCATTATTGCTATCATCACTATTATTTTTACTATGATTAATACTAGTGTTATTATGTTTATTTTTCTCACTATTATTATTATCGTTATTATTCCTATTCATACTATTTCTAGTACTCTTATCATCCTTTGTGTTATTACTATTATTATTATTATTATTGTCGTTATTATTAGTATTATTATTGTATTTATTATTATTATTATTATTATTATTATTATTGTCATTACTCCTATAATTATTATTATTATTGCTATTATTATTATTATTATTATTATTATTTTCATTACTACTACTCCTTCTATTATTATTATTATTATTATCATCATTATCGATATTGTCATCTAAATGGTTATGGTTGTGTTAGTATTTTATTATTATCGGTAATACACTATCACTAATGCTACTATGATTTCAATTATTATTATCATCACTATTATCATTATAATCATTATTATTCTTATTATGAGTACTATTAGTAGTATTCTTATTATTGTTGGTATTATTGGTAATTATTATTAATAATATTGAAACCCTCACCCTAATATTCTGGATTTGCTAAAACCTACTTTAATTAGTG
Organism: Tamarix chinensis; assembly: GCA_030549775.1. NCBI lineage: Eukaryota > Viridiplantae > Streptophyta > Magnoliopsida > Caryophyllales > Tamaricaceae > Tamarix > Tamarix chinensis. The sequence continues at coordinate 85,056,124 of CM060181.1, forward strand.
ATAATCCGTTTAAGCTATCGTAAGAGTAGTAATAACCTACCCCTTTATTTATAAACCCCATCATTAATATTAGCCTTGGTATTAGGCCATGATAGGGGTAAGATAGGAATTTTGGTAATTCCGGCAGAGGGAGATTAACCCTAAGTATTTCCCTCTTATAGGTGAATCGGGTCAAACCCCAGGAGGTGTAGGAGCGTGCTCCAAGCCCGGCACCGATTTAGGTAAGGACGTAACTAAGGCCACCTATGTGCATTGCATGTTTTACCTGTCTTGTATGCTTTGTGCGGTTGTATGTTATAACCTGTATATTATCTGTGTTTTTGTGTAGCGCAGCATGGAACCGAGGTACGTCCCTGTGTTCTCGTCTTTGTGTACTAATATGTTGTGGTACAAGTATGATGTGGTGTGATGTGATGTGACCCCTACGACATGCATGCTAGGTTATGTGAGGAAGTGTTGTGAAGTGGGGACTTGAAAAAGAAAAATAAGCGGATAAAATAACCAAAGGAAGTACGTCGGTTAACATAGGAATGGACGACCTAAGGAATTCACCATTTATGCGATAATGAAGAGAAGGTGGAATTAAATATATATAAAAGAGTGGGAATAAAATAAGGTTGCATGGGGAAAATTAGGGTTTGCATGATGGTATTAGGGTTTGTATGGTGGTATTAATGTTTCTATGGCAGTATTAATGGTTGCATGGTGGTATTAATGGCTGCATGATGGTATTAGGGTTTGCATGATGGTATTAGGGTTTGTATGGTGGTATTAATGATTGTTTGGTGGTATTAATGGCTTATGGTGGTATTAATGATTGCATGGTGGCATTAATGGCTTACGGTGGTATTAGGGTTTGCATGATGGCGTTATGGTTTGTGTGGTGGTATTAATGTTTGTATGGTGGTATTAGGGTTTGCATGGGGGAGTTAGGGTTTTGCATGGGAGTTAATGATTGTATGGGATTTAGGGTTTGTGTGAAAAGTTCGAGAGGTTGCATGGGATGCGTAACGTTTGCGTGGGAGCAAAATTTACGTATGAAAGGCTGATTTGGGGTGTAAGGAAGGTAATGCAAGTATTATTTGGGTGTTTAACTGTTTCGGACGGGGAATAGTACGTGGAGTATTATAAGGGTATGGAGGAGACAGAATTAGGGTTTGGAGTGACTAACTCTGGGTCGTTGTGATTAAGTAGGGTTGGAGTAGCTAATTGTGAATTGCTGAGGGTAATTAAGGTTTGGGATGACTAAGTATGGTTGTTATGGTAAAATAGAGTTAAGGTACGGTTTGGTGTGGACAATTAGGGTTCGTCATGGCTGCTTAGAGTTGTTTGGTGTCATCATGTGTATTATTGACTAATGTGTAGTTATGAATGTGGAATTTTATTGTTTGTGATGTGTAAAGTATAAAGAGAATGATTTATGCATGTCAAGGGTGTGACGTGATTCAATAAGGTACGAATAAGACATTAATTACGTAAAGCGAAAGACTGATGAGCCCGACCCAGTCCGTTCCACCGGTTAGAATAGTGGCCAGAGGCGTTTTGCCCTGGGGGTTGATTTTCGGTCCACCGGCTATAATAGTGGCCAGAGGCGTTTTGCCCTGGGTGTGTATCTCCGGTCCACCGGCTATAATAGTGGGGGAGTTCGGGCTCGACAGACCCAAACGAATGAGTTAATCCACAGGAAAGATACTAATTACTTACAGCGGAACACCATGTAAGTGCGGGGCCAGTCCGTTCCACCAATTAGAATAGTGGCCAGAGGCGTTTTGCTCTGGGGTTCGATTTCTGGTCCACCGGCTATAATAGTGGGGTCCCCGTACTTATAGGGATAAATGAAGAATGTGTGAACAGAACTTATTATCATAATAAGTAATAACGAACAAAGTACAAGCATGAATTCAGCTTTCCACTTACTCACCTTTGCGTGTTGTTGATGTGTTGAGCATGTATCTTGTGTATTATTGCATGTTACTTTTATGATTGTGTCATGTAGACTACGTGGTAGGATTGTATGCTTGGCCCTAGCACCTACGCCCTTACTCAGTACTGGACCCGTACTGATACTACCTTGATTGACTGGGTCCTGTGATGATCCACCGATGGTGGGGAGCAGACCTTTGTGCAGGTTGTTACTGTGTTGGGGTGGAAGGCTTGAACTGAGTGAGTAAGTGGTCCGGATATTCACCCTTCGGAATTGTTTTGTTTAATCGTATTTGTCCTTGGAGGTTACAAGTGTTGTTTTTAAATTTTCAAGGGTTTTATCGTACCTTGTTATTCCGTTATTTTAAGTACTCTGATATATGGACTTTTTAAATTGTATCTCGGATTGTAACTTTTGACCTTCGTACTCTGATTCCGTAAAACTTGTGTTTTATGAATGATTTGTTCTGGTTTTATTCTTTTTAGCCTTAGCACTTAGTACTGGAACGGTAGGAGTGAACCGGTCTGGTACTAAGTGTGGCGGTAATACCCCCGAGTTTACGGTTTTATCCTTTGCTTCCGCTAAGCCTTTTGATATTAAACGAAATTTTTCAGTAGTAAATTTGGGGGTGTTACAATAATAGTGTGTGAAGGCATATAAAATTGAGGATAAGTAATACACATCACTTTACTAAAACCCTAATTCTCAACAAAACTATAAGGAAATTCATCAACAATAATCATTTCTTCTGCTTCTTCTATAAGTTCATCAAGATCCACAATCTTATAACTCAAAATATTCTCCTTTTTCATATCAACACCAACAACAAGGTTCAAGGATATATAAGATTGCTTACCTAAGTTAATTTTTCCTTTTCCATTGTTTTAAGGATTATATACACGACTTTTTGCATGTCTTTTTAAAGTTTCCATGACATTTTTGGGTATATGCTAAAATGGTTTTTAGGAAATAATTACACTCCATCCTTGATTGATTTTTTACATCTACATAATCCCAAAAGTGATCCTTATAAGTTCCCCTATCTCTACCTTTTTTCTTCATATCGATAACCTTTGTTAACTTCTTAGGTCTGAATTTTGATTCGCCGATGTAAAGGAACTCAAGGTCTTTATTTGCCTTCATTTATTAAGTAGAAGCATCATCAATTATTATAGGAGGATGAGTGGTGGATTCAGATGTTAAACATTGCCTTTCAGATCTAATATCCGAGCTCGACATCTAAAAGGAAAGAAAAAGAATAAACATTTGTATAATAATAAGTAATAACACATATTATATATTTTTGAGGTTTTAAAATAAAAGGAAGCAAGTCCTAAGATATTAAATTACATTACATGAAAGATGAGTTAATGGATCTGTGGCTTTAGAATATTATAGTTGTGATATCACCAATCACCAACTAAAAAAAATTCAAATGTATAAGAAAAAGAGAAAAATAAAAAACATGCATATACAAGATAAGAATACTTGAAATTTTTATGAACCACATGTGCATGTATAAGATAAGAATAACTAACATTTTTATGAACCAAACATGCATATATAAGATAAGAACAACTAACATTTTTAAGAACTAAACATGCATAGATATTGAAAGGAAATAAGAAGCACCAACTAAACAACTCTAGGATAATATTGATACATACTATAAAATGTAAATAAATTAAGAAAAGTGAAAGGTGAAAAACAAAGATATAGATAATATAAAATACAGAGACACCATAGAAAAATCTTTTTATTTCCTTTCACGGTGTTTTTAAGTGGGGTTAGTGTTGGTTAATTTTATCTAATTTCAAACTAGGTATGACTTCTTTACAAATTTTCAATTCCATATATCTCCTTCCCTCCTAATCTACCATATCTAAACACTTACATAAATTTTGTGAAACAAACATATTTCCTTAGGAAAAAAAAATAAGTCAACCAAATGACATGAAATTTCAATTTTACATAACACAAATAAGTATACCCGTAGTATAATCAAATACTAGTAAACCCGTCATGGAGCATAACTAAACCAACAAATATTAGCAATACACTAATTAATTACAACTTCATAAACTAATTAATACCTCAATAATTAGAAAATATTAGCTTTCTAAAGGTAATAATGTAGTGAGCCAACAAGAAGTCAAAGAATTGCAGCAATGAAGGAGAAATCAACAATTAGCACATATCAACATATATCTACATTGGTAAATCTAAGAGGAAAAAAAATTAAAGACTAAGCCATAACTGATCCAAGGACACCAGATGAAAATTAGAGAAGGTGGATGACGATATCGGCTGGCAGTGACTATAGCTAAAGCAAAGCAAGCACAACACGATACTCGGTAGCAAGGAAACAACTAGTGGCAAAAAAATAAAAATAAAAATTTACAATGTCAGTCTAGCATGAAGAATGAGAGAAACCAAAGGAAGGGTGGGACAACAATGAGTAGATGGCAAAGGTCATGATCATCTGGTCGATGTTTGGTGATAATGAGTAAGAGTGGACTTAGAGGCTAAAGCACAAGAGACTTCTATGGTGAGTGGTGACTAATTGATTAGAGTTTGGAGTGGCGGCGACTTCTTTATTTTTTTGAGATTGAAACATTAGTGACTAGTGAATGGTGAGATTAGAGAGGATAGAATGTTCAATTGGTGTTCTTTTCTTTCATTGTATCTTTTCAATTAGTTACCCAAGGGCTAAGTCTAGGGAAAAGTCCGAAGGGATGGGAATGAAGCAAAGTGCAGTTTGAAGGTGAATATGTTAACATAGGTTAATTTCAAATTTACCCAAAAAACCAAAGGCACAATTAGATTGCCTAGAAGACCTATATTTTTTTTTGAAAAATGCAATATGAAACCCATACTATTTTTAAAACCTAGGCTACCTTGACTTAATTTATTTTTCTAGTCTGATCCAGAATTTTGGGTTAACCCAGATTCTGTACACCTCTACCTTTATCCCTCAAGATGATATGTTAGATGTGATGGTGTCAACCTTTGATTTTATTTTCAACTACTTCTATATTATCTTTAAAATGAAATATTTTAATCCTTAAATTTGGAGAGGGAGTGTTACTAGTAGAGTTTCAATTTTAGGGTTCAAGGTTATGGTTAGTTAGGTTTTTTTGGATTAAGGTTTAAGGTTTAGGGTGTAGGGTTTAAAGTTTATGGTTTATTGTTTAGGGTTTTAGGACTGGGGGATTGGGCCATGGGTTTGGAGCTTAGGGCCTTGGTATATGGTTTAGGGTTAAAGTTTATGGATTAAGATTTAGAGTTTAAGTCTTAGGTTAAAAAATTAATTAAATCTTATGCATTGATGAATGTTGATTTAAAGGCTAAATTTGGTTTATACATTGTATTATAAATTTTGAGGGTTTTAAGTTTGTAGAAGCCCTAAGTAAACACTTAGTTTACCTAACCTAAGAGTGCTACTTTGCTTGAGTTGTATTAGGGGGATAATGTATGTAGTGATCTTTGGTTCAACTCTTGTTATTTAGTAGTTGCATGTGTTTTTTCTTAGTTTGGTTGCCATTGCCTTTCACTACTTAGCAATCTACATTATTTTGTACCAGTAGCTTGGTGTAGAGGTGTTATGCTGCTGCAAGCCCTTTTTTACTTAGTTTTGCCAAAGTATATAATTAGCTATTCTTCTAATTTCTTCTTATATAATAAAAGAAGTGCTTTAATGATTGGAGGCAAAGCCTCTTTACCTACTTTCCCTTTTTATAGTAATAGTTTCCATTCTTATCAAGGGAAAAAAAAGAAATAAAACATTACCAACTTGATAAAGAAAAAATCATTTGTGATCACGCATTTTTATCACCAAATACATGATACTTGCATTTGTAATGTTCAAACATATAAACTACATCCAAGGTTGCATTATTAATAAATTTTAATGTAAGATGGATGCAACTATGATATAGTCAAATCAAAAGTCAAGATTAAATCGAATTGAGGTAGGAAAATCAACTTTTGGTTTGGACTAATTATGTCTTATCTTATTTTAAATATTAGTATTTTTGAGACATTACATTTTAAGATTGAATTCGGTTTATTTTATTTTTAAGATAAGACATATAATGTATTCAAAATTTTTTTGAGTCGACTTTCTTAATGAGTCGAATAAGAAAATTGAATTTCTAGTTAAATTTTGGTACACACGTAGAACGACTCCTCAATAGTAAGTCGAGTATGTTGCTACATTGCTATTTAGATATTATTTATGAAAGTATTGCCATTGGCCAATGGTTATGTAATTGTTCGATTACACAGAGAAACTATAATTGAAAAATTAAATTTGAATCTTTTTTTTAATAACCCAAAAATCGGGACTTGCTGTTTGATAGCCGTGGAGAGTGAAAACCAAAGACCAAAAGAAGTGGTAGACGACGCGGCTTAAAAATTAAAATACGATGATTATGACGAAAACTTAGTAATATGGGCAGGCGAGGGTCGCGGTGTCTTCAAGTGTCGTGCATGCATTTTTTTTTCTTCTGGCATTTGTTTTTCTTTCATTCTGGCAATTCTTCATAATAATAATGATAATGATAATAATAATAATAATAATAGCTCTCTCTCCTTGTTATTTGTCATGTGTGCGTCTCCTCCCATTCTCACTCTCTCTATCAAACCCCGATCTCCAACTCCACCTTGCATGCACACACGCTCTCTCTCTCTCTCTCTCTCTCTCTCTAGAGCTTCGTGTTTCATGTGCACTCTATTCTCAATCCCTCCGTTCGCTTCCTCCTTCTCAGTAGTTATCCATTCTCTTTCAGATTTGCTTTTGCTCCTAATCTCAGAGGCTTAATTTTTATGATATGTATTGAAAAAATAAAATTGAACGACACTAATTAAGTTAGCAGCGGAGAGTTGAATAGCACAGTTGAAGTTTAAGTTACTGCAACGGTTCATCATTTTGATCCAATTTCGACTATTCGACGTCTCTGTGCATTTATATTGAGATGCTTCGCTTCTACTTAATGAAGGGAAATTCTGCGTCAGTTAATTTTATCGAATTCGGTTCTAGTTTTGTCGTTTGATTTCAAACCGAAACCTTTTTATTTATTTATTTATTTTTATTTTAAAAAAGGAAATAAAATTAGTCTCTCTCTTTTTCCCTCTTCGATTCAATCATTTCAATTTTAGGGCTTTCATTGATTGATTCGTGTTCGGCTTAAAACTTGAGGGTAAGGTGATCGAATGCGTTGGTTGACTAAACTTATTATTTTTCGTGTGGAAAATGGGGTCAAGAACTTGCATGAACACATCTTGTGGGGCGACGACTTCGCCGCTTTGGAAGAAAGGATGGGAATTGAAATCCGGTCAAACTGCAGATCTTTGCATCCGTTGCGGGTATGTCTTTCACACTCAGGCTTTGATTGGATTGGATTCGATTCCCTTCCCGTCACTATTCTCAGAACGGACTTCTTCGTTCATGACTCGTGCTTCCATATTGATTCATATCATCAAATTTATCGCGTCTTCTTTTTGTTTGTTTGTATTATTATTGTTATTATTATAATTATAATAATAATAATAATAGTTATTATTATTATTATTATTATCCCCCAATACTGGTAAGTTTATCTGTAACCTGTCGCGTTTATTTGCTGAATTTGAATTTTCTCTCTATGTTTTCGAACTTCCATATCCATACTACCTATTTATAGTCAAGCATTGGATCTGTGTTTCAAGCGACTTGGTCTCTCTCTCTCTCTCTGTATACATATATAGTAGTCGGTCGGTCAATCTTTAAGTCAGCATGCATTTTTCCGACTGTACCTATTATCCCTAGCTGCTAAACTAACCCCTGATGGTAATGACTACTGAGGAGACATCTCATGTACATGCACTATATGAATACATTTCACGATGAGCATGCTTGCGTACTTCTGTATGGAAATTGGGTGATGTATGGCTGACTGCAAACCATTTGGAGACGAGTTTCTCGATGTATTTGTAGGAAACCAATTTGCTGTATTACGATTTTGGGTGAAACCATTCATTCCTTTAGCATTCACCGTCGTCATACATAGTCATTTTTTCTCTATTGGAAATTCTCTTCTTCTTCATCTTTTAATAGTTGTGCCTGAAAAATGTGGAGTGCATGCTCTATTCACCTACTCAAAGTTTTACTTTCTCAAACTAGCAATTTCTTTTTCTTTCGGGATTTGAGGGCTGCATAACCTCTCATACATCTTCAGTAGTTCTGATGGGATCTCTTTTGGTCCAAATAAATGGGCAACTCAACCCGTCGTCACCTGCAAGTCTTAGAACTATCATTGCTGTTTGCCAGGTCTGCCTATGAGAAAGCTACCTACTGCAATACATTTCACTCTGAAGAAACTGGCTGGAGAGAGTGCAGCTTGTGTAACAAGGTTTGTGCTGTTTCTCTGTGCCCTTATCTCCATTTCTTCTTCATTTCATAAAATGTTGAAGGTCGATTCTTAACTTTCATGCCTTCTGACCTCATTTGACGTTTTGTCCCACAGCGTCTCCATTGTGGATGCAGTGCATCTGTGTCTTTCTTGGATATCCAGGACTTTGGGGGTGTCTGGTGCATAGATTGTGCGCGTAATGCTGGATGCCATTCAGTAAGACCAGTTAAAAATTTCCCCTCAATAAACTATACATGTTTTATGTTTTTGTAGTCTAGGATATGATCACTTGCCTGTCCTACCAGTTCACGTTTATTTTTCTCTCATTACTGGATGATTGTAACATTGTGCTTAAGGTCTAGTTCATAAGTGTGCCTAACAGTAATAACATTGTGATTAATTCAAGATTGTTTTCTCAGTGTTTCCATCCATGCCCTTTTGTCTTTTGAGGAGCCTACAAAATCTCATGAAGGGATCGATGCTTATTACTGCTAGGCCCACTTATAGCATCCTGTTCCCTTTTCCCTTGTAAAATCAGTCCTGCATCCTATCTTTTTGGTGTTGGTCACCCATATGTTGTAGTACCCTCATCTATAAGTCAAGTAGAGACTAAATTTTTTCCTGCATTGGTGTTGTTCTTTGCAAATTCTTTTCTTGTTGATGAAATGGATGGCAATGAAACATTTTAATATTGACTGATTTACTAGAAGTATGACGAAGATTCAATGTAATGTTAGTTTATGTCCTGTATGCCTGTGAAAGGAGGTGTCAGAATTTTGGATTTTAGGAGTTAACTCCTGTCTGTAGTTAGGCAGCAGTGATCAGCTTCTTTAGATTGCTAAGTCAATTCTTTTCCCATGGCTATCTTTTGTTCCATTTGGGTTAAGCTTGTTTCTATGTAATGCGGCCTGTGGTCCACTATACTAATCAATAAAACCATGGTTGCGGTCAAGATTGCTGTTGCAGTTTTAGCGTTGTGGTATCGGGGTGTTGTAAATAATATTTTATTTCGTGGTTGTTGAAGTATAATTTTTTTCACAATATAATTTTTTCACAATAAATGTTGGTAAATATCAGCCAATGACCGATATATACCCGATAAATATATGAAATTCTAATATTGTTGCATCTGGGCTAACCAAAAATCGATAAATATCTGAAGATATTGCGTATTGGGGCCTATATTTAATTGTTTGTACTATACTGCCTTGGTGATTCTTCATCTTTTTATCTTATTGATACTTGTTTTTTCAATCTCAGGTCTCTACTGACCGATTTCTGTCATGCAATTTCAAAATAGTGACACACGCAGGTTTAAATATTTACATGGATATATAGTTTGAAAGGTCGTTTTGTCTTCATCATGCAGGTTCAGAAGGATGGATCTCATCATGAAGCTAAGGCATCAGGAAGCCAAACTATCAGTGACACACAAAAAACTCTTAAGCTGGACAATGATACTCTTGATGGTGGCAATCTTTTAACCTTGGGTGGTTATATGGAAGCAAATGAATCCAGATATTTGCCACAATCCCACACTGATCAGACAAATAAATCTTTGGTTCAGATGAAACCGGATGTCGATGCCTCAATGACACTTGGAACTATGGGCTTCCCAAGCCTTTCTCAACAACCAATTGGATCATCCATGCTAGCAAAACAAAATGACAAGTCAAATTTGACAGGCAGTGATATGCATGAGTTGAGACTTCCTCCATCATTAAACATCAGTTTGCATGTTCCTACCGAGCCCCCAAACTTAGCTCTGGCCCTTCCTGGAGGTATCGAAGAGGGGGATAAGAACAGACACACCCTTTTTCAATCTGGGCAAAGACCTCGTCATATATTGCCCAAGCCTCTTAAAACAATCCATCCTAAAGGTTCTGAGACAAATAAAAGTTTAGGCTCCAACATGCGAGTTGCAAGGCCACCTGCTGAAGGCCGATTGCGGAACCAGTTATTGCCAAGATACTGGCCAAGAATTACTGACCAAGAGTTACAGCAGCTGTCAGGAGAGTATCCTTGTTGCCTTGGTGCATGCATAAGTATGGCCATATTTTCTTTCGGTATTTAGGATGCATGCCTGCTGGCATTCGCATGCGTGTGCATAGTATATGAGAATTCTTGTGCAATTTGTCTCTGTTATATTGAAGGAAAGTCCTTTTTCTATTACTCTCTTTTTGGACTGTTTTTTTAACCATGTGAACTATTAGCTTGAATTCCACAATTGTGCCATTGTTCGAGAAGGTTCTCAGTGCCAGTGATGCTAGTCGAATTGGCCGCTTGGTACTCCCAAAGGCATGCGCTGAAGTAAGATACAAGCTAATCTTTATAAGAAATAGGATCTTATTCCTCCGGGAAGTTCCTTGGTTTATAAGTTACATCCGTTGTGCAGGCGTATTTTCCTGCAATCAACCAGTCAGAAGGCCTTCCCTTGAAAATTCAGGATGTGAAGGGGAATGAATGGACATTTCAGTTTAGATTTTGGCCCAACAATAATAGTAGGATGTATGTTTTGGAAGGTGTAACCCCTTGCATACAATCTATGCAGTTGCAAGCTGGAGATACTGGTATGGATCTATCCACCCTTATAAGCATTTTACAGATGTTCCTTGTTGGAGTAGTTCTTATATTTTAGACGCTGCATCTACCTTTTCATCATCTGAAACTTTGGTTTATGCTTGTAAATTTGAAAATAGGCCTGGTTTTGCTGATTCAAATATGCACAGCTTGAATTGGTAACATAAATATGAGAATTCAACGGAACATGCAATGCAGTGATAGGATGTTTCAGTTTTTTAATGACTGGATTGGTTTAATAGCTCAATTAACCTAGCAGAGAATGAAAATAACTCATATTTTAATGACTTCTGGATGTTGGCAAGAACTGTTTTGGCATCTTCAAGACTGATTTACCTTCTTCCCCTTCCTTTTTGTTTGGTGGAGGGGGATAGGTGAAGGATCATTTTCTGGCAGTTATGAACCCGGATCCTGTTCAACAATTTTTTAATCAGTAATCAGGCACCTACCTGTGAACTTGTGCTCTTTGATTCATTGATGCTGCTCTTTCAGTTCATAGAGTGTTTATTTATCTAGACAACCATTGGAACAATATGCGAGCCTCCATATGGTATAGACTTCATGTAGTAATTCCACCGTGCATAGTGTGCTTCCTTCATTAATAGTGACATCCTCTGTGCAGTGACTTTTAGCCGGATAGATCCTGGAGGCAAACTGGTCATGGGTTTCCGTAAGGCATCCAATACTGCTGAGTCACAGGTTCTTCTGTTTAATCCTCAAACTTCATGGCCAGTTATAGGTTTATACCAGTGGTGACTAATTGGACGTTGATAATATCAGGAGCCTCTGGCATCTGCCCCTCCTAGTGCTACGTCTGGAGAGGCATTTTATTCTGATGGCACTGACAGCCTTACTGTGAATGGCTACACTGGCATACTCCAGTCAACCAAGGGAAGCAAAGATGATCATCGCTGTTCACTGGCTGAACAATCAAAATTTTTGAACGGGGAAATCAGTTTGGGCAAGGGTGAGAAAACCAAATCCAGGTTGATTGAGAATTCTCTGCAGCAACCTGTGATTGGTTTAGAGAAAAAGAAGACCCGTAATGTTGGCCCAAAAAATAAAAGGTTACTCATGCATCGCGAGGATGCTTTAGAGCTGAAAATTACATGGGAGGAGACACAGGACTTGCTTCGACCACCCCCAAGTGTGCAAGCAAACATTGTTGTCATTGAGGATTGTGAAATTGAAGAATTCACTGTAAGTTTCATTGGATATGCTTCTAAACCCCTTTCTGCATTATGCACATTAAAATTTTGGTCCATTTATTCTGTACAAAATCTTCACTTGTTTTAGTATCTAGTAACTTTCACATATATGTTGAATTCTGGAAGTTCGTTGCATTGCATAGCTATAATTGTTTTTTTTCTTCTTAATTTATGCCATTTAGGAGCCCCCTGTATTTGGGAAGAGAACAGTGTTCACTAACCTCCTCTCTGGGTAAGCAGTTAATTAAGTTTTATTTTCTCATTCTATATGCGTAGATGTTCTGGTGATTGATTCTAATTTGGCTTTTGTGATTGCCCTAATTGTTGGCTGGAGACCCCCTCAGAATTGAATTTTTTTTTTGGGGGGGGGGTATTAGTTAAGTTTTTATAATTTCAGAGGAGATTTTTTCCCCTTTTTTTTTTTGGGGGCGGGGGGCATTCTCTGTAGCTGTGCTACCTGCTAGCCATGTTGGAATAAGTATTTGTTAAATGCTGCAAGTGCTCCAGATGGAGTGACAAGGCTGAGTGGTTCATTACACCTCTGTATCACCAGAAATAAAAAATATGGTCAATCAAGATCACTCTTGTCTATCATCAATAAAACTGTAATATCATGGAACATGAAGTATTCAGTTATATTTATTGTCATTTAGGGGCTATGAACAATGGGCCCAATGTGATAAATGCATGAAGTGGAGAAAGTTACCTGTGGATGTTTTACTCCCACCAAAGTGGACTTGTTCCGACAATATATGGGATGCAAATAGGTTTGAATTGATTCTCTCTCTCTCCGGTAATCTTACATGTTATGGTAGTACTTATCATATGGAAAAACGTGGATAAACTTGTACTGCTATGACTTGTTATTTGTTCATAGGTCTTCTTGTTCTGCACATGATGAGATGGATTTGAAGGAGTTGGATAGTCTTCTCAAGGCAAATAGAGGTATTTAAGTCTTACCTTTTTTTTTTTAGGTTTTAGCCGAAAAGGCCTATTTTCCACTTTTTGCACATGCTTGTTGCTTCTATTGGTTTCATCTGCCAAGATGCTGCTTTTTGCGTTCGTGTCACATTTAGTCCATACGTGAGCAATATTGTGGTGAGGCTGCAGCTGCACTTATGTTCACTGAGATGTTGTGGGTGTCTGTTTGTTGTTGGCTTTACGCTAAGCTAATGGACAAGGCATTTTTATTATTATGAAATTAAATAAAGGTAGGACCATTAGTAGGCATGTACTAAGGCTTGCTGAATACTGAAGAAACCCATTAAGATTAAAACAAGTTCGTAACTTTTATTAGAGCTGTTTCTAACTTGCCAAATTATGATCTACTTCCTCTCATTGTTTCTGTCAGCGTGTTTGTTGTTCCTGATTTGTTGGCGAAAAAAAAGTCCCAGTCATGATCGCGTTATCTCGATATTGAACTGTCTTGAATGAAAATATTATGTTGCGTTTATTGTGGTGTGACTTTTTATTTTTTTCACATTAAAAATTATTAAATATTGGTTATTCTTGATAAATATTGGGACAGACATGTGTTTTCATTCGTTAGTTATCAGATATTTTGCGTTTATCTACAGGCTGAAAATCAGATTTATATCACACATTGGCATATCGCCAGATATTTTATTTTATGTTGCTTCATTAATCATATTTCCCATTTTACTGTTCAGCACCCAAAAACTTTTCTAGCCCTTCTTTTTTCCCTGTTTCTGCCTATCTCTATGTAAATAGATTCTTCTATTTTGATAATACCATTATAATCTTAGAAAGGCCAAGAAAATATGGTGTGACTACCGCTCCTTGATAACAGCTATGAGAGCAGACAGTAAAAACTACATATCAATACACATCATGGTTATGTTGCTCTTCTTATGCTTCATCCTTCGATTAATATATTGTTAACTTATAAATTTAACAATTAGCATTATATTTTAGCTGAAGTGTCGGTTGAAAATTTGATCAAGGTGAAATATTTTCATAAAATGAGTGTATGTAATTTGGCCACCTCCCCAGTTTCCCTCCTGTTATTCTCTCTCTCTCTCTTTTTTAACCTTGCAGTCATACCATTAAATATTGCTCAAAATAGAAGGAGACCACATAGATTTGACGCTGCACTGGAACATGGGCATTCCGTGGGTTCTAGGTGCATATCACATTGGCATCTCCACCCCTGAACCTGTATTTCCGGAAAAAAACAATACTGCTTGCCTTTGAAGTAAATGTTTGACCTAGCTGTGTTACTTTCGAAATGCATCATACATGTTGCTGCATGTCTCTCCTAGTCTTCTGGTGCACTTATATCATCTTAGCGTGATGTGGTGCTCAAGTTCTGGTCAGAATGAAAATGTGTTGCTTCATCCGTTAATGTCTATTCATCAGATACCAAGAGGCGGCGGACTGAGGAAGGCTCTGATGTAGGACGAGGACCTGAGCCTTCGGGTCTGGATGCTCTAGCTACAGCTGCCACTCTGGGTGATGATTCACGTGGCTTGGAAGAGCCATCAAGTGCTGCTACTACCAGGCATCCAAGGCATCGCCCTGGCTGCACCTGTATTGTGTGCATTCAGCCACCGAGTGGAAAAGGGAAGCACAAGCCAAATTGTATCTGCACTGTTTGCTGTACTGTAAAGCGGCGGTTCAAGACACTAATGATGCGCAAGAGGCAACGTCAATCTGAACATGAAGCTGAAGTGGCACAGCAGAGTAATAACTGTCTAGGTAAGGAATCTCAAGTGAACGATGCACCAAATGATGTAGCATTGCATAAAGATTCTATTATGGAGAATGAAACTAGTCAGGAAAACAATCTGGCCGAAGAAGGTGAAGGAGGTGGCAACAAGGGAGGGCATATAGACTTGAATTGCCACCCAAACCGTGAGGAAGAGATGCATTTAGAAACAAGAAGTCTGAGCAGAGTGAGTCTTGTTCATGCAGCCAGCCTTCGATCAGAGATGTATACCAAACAGCAGACGGAGTCGGGCTGTAGTAAGCACCAGCTGCAGCAAGCTAATGGCACTGGTGATGGACTTGGAAGCCCGCCTGAGGAAGGGCATAGCATCTCTGCGCCTTGTGAGCAAGAAAGCAGGGACGCCGATGGCCCAAATCCCCCTTCTGAGTGATAGATTATGTATTTCTCCGTCCTGATCCCCCCCCCCCCAAAAAAAAAAAAAAAAACTGTTTACATATGTATAGGCGTGTGTCGCAAGGGATTAGGGATTGGTTGCGACTTTTCTCCCTTTTTGGTTTGTTTTTCTGTTGTCTCCACCGCATATGAAATTTATGCTGGAGAAAAACATTGTACATTGACATGCAACGGGATATATACCAAAAAACAGCGTGGTGGGTCTTAAGAGTATACTACTTACCCGGCAGAGTGATATTTTGAAAATGCAACATTTTATTTACCGAAAAACAATCTGGATGCCTTAATAATATAAGTACTATTCACCTAACAAAATGATATGATGATTGGCGCAGCACTAAATCCCCGGGGGGGGGGGGTGGGTTTCATCAGTTGGAAGGACTTGCGGGAAAAAAAAATCGGTGTAGGCTCGCTTAAGTTCTATCACATGATATACATTCAACTCAGCAGTGTTTGCATTGATTTTGGACAGCGGGGCACTTAAGGAGGACAGTAAATATACCTTGAAGCTAACAAGTTGGTGGATAGACCGGCAAACACGGGCGCTTACCAATCTTAACCTGTTGTTTTTGTTGATCCTTGGCCAAGCTCCCTCTACGAGACACTTGTAAATGATGCTCGCTTGTCTACGCTGCTCGGTAGCCTTCGTTGTAGAAATGCTGCTATACAAATAAACTTCTGTTCTTATAAAAAAAAAATGAGTAAGCTCACAAAAAAACATCATGAATATTGTAATATTAATAAACTCAAATGTAGATAATAAATTAATAAGATAAGATAGAGAAAAGAGAGGAGAGTCTCTTATTTATTCATGTATATTATTTCTCTTGTATATACAATTCATCATATTCTATATATAAAGTATCCATAGTTATTATATCTATTATGAGAGGAAGTTAAAGAATATGGAGGGTGGTTGCATAGAAATGAGAGGTTATAGCTATAATGAAAAAAATTGTTACAACTAATAGAAATAATGGGAGTAATAAACCTAGGATTTAATACAGTAGACATTTATAAATTATACATCCACAATATATAAATAGAATATTTACAACACTTCCCCTTGAGTTTATATATTCTAATATTTATAATACTCATCTTTAAGAGTAAATATTTGAAATACTGGCTTATTAAAAATCTTGTTAGAAAAATCTAGTGGGACAAATCCATAACTAAGGAAAAAAATTCAGTTCCCTCGTCAACTTAGTATATCTCTCTATATGTTATATTATGTATAATTATGTTTATATGTATAAGCACACTTTAATAATGCTCACATTTGAAACTTTGAAAGTAAAAATCCTATCCACAACAAAAAAATTGGTATTTGTATAAAAATATGTCTCACCAAATTGAATTTTAGATCATTTTTTTAAAAACAACAACTTATAGCCAATTCGCCTAACACTTTCAAATGTTGGACTTCTTATTCATTTAAATCCCACTTATTAAGAAGCTATGCTTGACTATTCCAACTCGTCAATTATTTATCCAACGATATTTCATAATGAATTCAGAATAATTCTCACTTTTCTCTATTATTAGTTGTATCTATTTAGGTAAATATATTACCAATGTCTACCTCATACCATTTTTATTCCAGTATAATTCATGGATATTGTATTCATTAACAAAATCTATTCTCACATTCTATCCATATGAACAAGTGGACTCAGTGTGGCAAGGTTTGTATCATTTTCAAGGATTATAACTCCTTTTTTGAGCATTTAGCTCTTTCGAAATCTCATATACTTATAGCGTATTTATATCATACTTGCCATTAACTTTATTGAAGTTACCATAATAAATTCTATGTTGATTGAAAATTTAGTCAAAACATATTTGACTTTCACGATTTCTTGACCATAATAAATGCACGTTGTAGCTAAGCTACATGAAGCAAGCATAAGGATAATCAACCACATTTTTTTTGGGTTCATATCTTATAGAAGTCGTCTTCTAAGTACTTTTTAACTTTATAATCTCAATATAATATTCTCTTCCCCTAAAGTCGAGGAAACTAAAATTTATATCCTTCTTTGTGGCTCAATTTCATATCCATAGGGGTGTGTAGGCATATATAAAAACCATCCATTTTTTAAGAAAAAAACAAGGCTCATTCAAATTGACGTAGCTTAATAAATAATATGATATGTGATTGGTACATACCACAAATCTTTACATGCATATTGACATATCACTTCTAGACCTCACTAAAAATGGTTTATGAATGAAACACATAATCAACAACTCTACCAATTCGTTATACTTCCAACTTAAAACATTGATTGCAATTTTATCTCAATTGGAGAGCTATGCACTTTTGTGCCAATCCAATAATATTAGTTACAAAATATAACATGTGACCTTACATGGATGCATTATTATATACCATGGTGTATTTAAATGGTCTATATGTGTCCACATGAATTCTATTAAGGATCTAGGAGAATAAGTGGCTGGAAAATTATGCACAAATCCATCATCACTACTTTGTGATTATAACAAATACTTTAAATACTATAAAAAGTAAAATTATAAAATTTAAATTGCATAAATAAAAAGTGTAGAAATAAAGTTAGTACGCGAGTCTATAGATAACCAAATAGTTTGATCTTTTGGATCAAAGTACACTTGAGGTATTTAATATCATTCAATTTTCTTAGTCGATATTACATAAGTCTTAAACGAATTTTAACTATTTGATGTCCTTGATCAAATCACACATAAGGTATTTGTCCCCTTTTAATCATTTAGCTTATGTTTGGAGTTACTTATCAAAATTAATTATCCATAATAACTACTTAATTTGAAAACTTTTTAGGCTAAAATTTTCTAAAATAAGTAATTATCATAGATAATTATTTTTCATAAGTAACTCCAAACAAGCCATTAATCATTAGGATCTAACTATGCATAAGGTTTCAGTACCATTAAATCATTGGATGAAGCTTTTGACTTCCACATCAATTGGGTCTTATATCCATGTACCTCAAGTACATACTTATAAATACTATAGTTAATCGGGATTTTCATGCTTCTATTAACACTTGTGCAATTACTCATCCACACTTTAGGTAAGTAGGAAAATTTAGTCATTTATGGTGGCCCTCCATTAACTTTAGGGTAATGAAGGTTTACACTATATTCTCTAATAAACTTTAGGTGTTGATGTATGAATACAGTGATGGGTGATAAGACCACCGATCCATTAGTTTTATGTACATAATTATGGGTGATGAGACTATAAATCCATTACTTTTAAATTTACGCAAGTTTCTTTTATGTTGCCACTTTTTTGGCTTTCCATCATCTTTAAGTGATGGAGATCTATGTATGGTGATATGTAATGTGGCCACTAATCCATCACTCTCAATATGTCAATTAATCATATTATATCCAATTTACCTTCATTGAATGGGATACTTTTACCTTTCTATCATCATTTACCTATACCTTCCATCTCATAATTGGAAGGGAGGTCATCATACATAAAATCAATTTAATGCCACAAATCTGACCTTTCATATGTATACAAAGATCGAGATCTCATGCAATAAACAAAAAGATCATATCCATTTAGAATAATAACTAATAAATATAAATTACTCCCTTTTATAAAGCACATATCATATTTGACACCAAATCTATAGTCATTTGTTTGAGGGAACCCCCAATTTCTCAAAAAAGATCTACACAAAATCATATATTTTCTTTTATTTCATTTAGAACATAATTGTGTTAATAACGTGCTGTACTATTGATAAATACACATATAGATAATAAGATAAGATAAAGGAAAATGATAAGAGGGTCTCTTATTCATTCATACATATGAGTTTTCTTGCATATACGATTCATTATATCTCATATATATAGTATCCATACTTATCACATCCATTATGAGAGAGAGTTAAGGAATATGTGGTGGAAGAGGCATAGAGTTTGCAGGTTAGAGCTGTAGGAGTATCAAACCTAAGATTTAATGAGTCTATTTTTACATTTCTTTGGGGATAAGGGTTGAAGCCTTGTGACAACAATGGGAACTAAACCCCAATGTACAATAATGTCATGTAAGGAATATATCATGCTTTTAGTCACTTTTATGAAGTTAAACTCCATGTGATCATGCAATTGTCATAGTGAGTCTATGCTTAGTTATAACTAAGATTGTGCAAAAAACATAGGGTATGAAAATCCATTCTAGTGTTTAAAAAATCCGATCGAGGAATATCCAGTTGTAATTGAAATAAATATCTAGTCCTATTTTAATCAAGTTTTTAGATATTTGTATAATATTGAATTTTTAACGTATTGTACTATGTTTGGAGTACTTTAATTTATATTTTTTAATTTATTATATTGTATTTGAACATGTAAAAGTACATTGCACTCTATTAATAATTATTAGAACATATTATATGTTTGACATATTATACTTTATTTTGTAGTATATTAGAGTGTATTGTTGTAATATCCTATTTGTAAGAACCCTAATTATAAATTTGGTAATTATGTGTAATTAAATTCAATTATTATTATTATAGGATGTTATGTATTATTATTATTATTATTATTATTATAAATATAATTAGGTTAAAATTTGATAGAAATTGAGTTTGGACCTTAACATGTATCTATTTAGCCATGGAACTCTAGCTTTGCTAACTAGATGTTTTTAGCCTCTGGTCTGGTTAACCTTTCCTTCTCCTCCTCCTCCCCTAGTACAATTCTCTCCTTCATGCTATTGCACCCTATGCTTCGACTCTATCCCAGACTCTCGTGTTCTTCTCATCTTTAACTACTTGTTGTAGTAGTTCATGTAACACCCAAAAATTTTAAGATAGAAAAATTTCATTAAAAATAGTTGATCTCAGAAGATAAAATATAAAATGTTGGGGTTTCAAGCCACATCTAACATAAAAGAGGAATTCCTTATGCCTAGTCTATGTTGCGTACAAGGAAAAAGTAATATTTTACTTAGAAATCAGGTGTGGAAAGCACTTGGTTCCACCACGATACATGACACAAAATGGAGAGAAGGAAACTGTATAATGAAAACAAAGGACTAAGAGTCCATGGAGAGATAGAGATATTTAGATAACCATACCCTACACTAATTTGATTAGTCCTCACTAAAGGTGAGCACATTAAAAGTAGTAAGTAATAATCACTTGCAAAACGAGGCGAATATGCTTGTGAGAATGGGATACACCCATAAATAGGCTGATGAGTATGCTACATACTGATTAAGGTAAAGATATAACCATGACTAGGTTACACAAAAAGCAGAAATAATATGGAAGCATAAGTGAGCACAAGAACAATATATAAAATAAAACTGATTTTGAATTCCATTAATAGTATGGCCTCAATCCATTTCTACTTTATCTTGAGTTTGAAACTCCATTATTCTTAATCCATTTTTGTAAGTAAACACTTATGACCCTACTTGCATCTCTAATTCATATCTCAAATTCTACAAAGACCTACTGGGATCTAAAGGGAGTGGTTTAGGTATAGTAGATTCAGTAGTTATTATGCAGGGTCCAACTCTTCATGATTCTCATAAGTACCAAATTATTGCCCCAATTTCCCAACAAGAGGTTTAGGAGACTATCTTTTTTATTAGAGACTATAAATCCCATAGAGTTGATGGCTTTATTACTGCATTCTTTAAAAAATCATGGGAGATTATAGGGGTAGATATCATCCCTGTAGTGTAGAGTTTCTTTACTATTGTATATCTTCCTCCTTAGCTCAACATCACTTCTTTAACTCTCATTCCAAAGAAAGAAAATGCTACCAGGGTAAGTGATTATAGGCCGATTTCTTATTGTGGTGTTCTATACAATATCATCTCTAAAATTCTAACTGCTAGACTGTAGAATTTAATGCCTCATCTTATTGACCAGGCTCAATATGGTTTTGTAAAAGGTAGGCATATTAGAGAAAATGTGTTGTTAGCTTTAGAATTGGTTAGGAAATATTCTGAAAAGCATATTTCTCCTAGATGCATGATAAAAGTAGACATTAAGAAAGCATATGACTCAATCCACTAGGGAGTTTTGCAGCAAGTTCTTCATGCTTATGGTTTTCCCCTTCAAGTAGTTAGATGGATCATGGCCAGTGTAAGTTTTGTCTCTTACTCTCTTTCTATAAATGGGGAGCTAACTAAAACTTTCAAAGGTCAGCAAGGGTTGAGGAAAGGGGACCCCCTTTCCCTTTATCTGTTTGTGTTGGTGGCTGAGTACTTAACTAGATCCCTCAAACTTTTGTGGGATGACAAGGAGTTTAAAGGGCATCTTAAGTGCAAAGGTTTGAAGATTATAAACTTAGCTTTTGTAGATGATATACTCCTATTTTGTAGGGGTGATATTAAGTTGGTTAATAGCCTTACCAGTGTGATTAAGGACTTCTCTAATAGAACTGGTCTTATCATCCACTTTCGAAAGAGAAACATCTTTTTTGGTGGTGTGGATGATATAATAAGGTCTCACATTCTGCATCAGATTCATTTATCTGAAGGTAGCTTTCCATTCACCTATTTAGGAGTTCCTTTATCCTCAGCAAGATTAACAACTTCCCAACTTCAATGTTTGGTGCAGAAAATAGAAAAGAAGTTTACAAGGTGGCACTCACATCTTTTTTCCTATGCAGGTCGAGCCCAGCTTATGAAGTCTGTAATCTTTAGTTTCCAACTCTATTAGTCTTAGCTATTCATTCTCCCAAGGACTCTGATTCATCAAATCAAATGCTTGTGCAGGAAGTTTCTTTAGATCGGTAAGATTAATTCTTCAAAGAAAGCCCTGGTGGCATGGAAGCAAGTTTTCTTACCAAAGAGGGAGGGCGGACTAGGCTTAATTGATATGCATCATTGGAATCAAGTGGAAGTGGGAAAAATGCTTTTGAACTTATACTGTAAAAATTATTATCTTTGGGTTAAATGGGCTCATTCAATTTATCTAAGCACTCAACCTTTGTGGTCTTTCAACTCAGTCCATAGGTGCTCATGGCAGCTACAACAAATCTTCAATCTCAGAGATCATTTCAAAGCTCTTTTCTCTGATTCTCAAGGTAAGGTAAAGATATTAAAGAAGGATGGATCTTATAATATGAAGAAAATGTGTGATCATACTAAAAAAGTTTAGTGGTGGCCCATTACTTGGTGTGGTTTGGCTGCACCCAAACATCAATTTATTGCATGGCTAGCCATTCAAAACAAATTAATGACCAAGGTGAGATTGAAGCATTTAAACCTTCTTGAGGATATTGAGTGTAGCCTTTTCACTATAGGTTAAGAAGATGACATTAAGAATCTTATATTTGACTTCCCATATAGTTAGGAGATATGGAAGAAAATATAAAAATCTTTTAACAAAAGAGATTATATCCACTCATGGGAGATAGAAATGAAGATCTTAGCTAAATAATAATAATAATGCAAGAGGAAGAAGGACATGCTTCGAGCCCTATTTGTCACATTCATAGGGTCTATTTGGCAGGAAAGCAATTCTAGGATCTTTTGTAATAGATCTCGACACTCTTTTTTGCTTCTTAAAGATATATATTTCGTAGTGTCAAGTAGAATCTTTGCTCCTCATCGAGTCAATAAATATGACCAATGGAAGGAATGTATAGATGGCTTGGTGGTCTAACTTAGTTTTTACATATTTTTAATTTTTAGTAGTTATAAAATTTTACTTACTTACAAAAAAATGCTCTTGGATACTATTATTAAGCTAATGGAATAGACTCAAGACCTTCCAGGTCAACACGCTCTTGGCTATTATTCTTAAACTAGTGGAACATTTTGAATTACCTTCCAAATCAAAACATAACTAGCCAATATTATTAAGCCGATGGAACAGGCTCAACACTTTGGTCCCAAGTCAAGTAATATTTCACTTTAAGTAATTAATATCTTATTCGTTATTACTTATCACAATATCATAATATGGTTTTTGTTGAGGCCAATAACCCCACTATTATTAGTAATGGAACTTTCTGAATCACCTTCCAAGGTAACATGCACCTGACCATTACTATTAAGCTAGTGAAACTAATACACACAACACCTCGACCCTTATTCACGTATCTTCCACTTTAAGTAATAAGTATCTTATTCAAGGTTTTATTTCTCAAGGTCCTTATACATAAGCAAATGTAGACATGAACAGTATATAATATATCTTAAAAACTCATCTTAAACACGTAAAGTATAACTTCATGAATATCGATACAACTCTCTAAGAAAAAGGCCATACCTATCTTAGGAAACCCTAATTTTCATAAATAAACCATAACTTCTCCCCTAGTACTCATTTTATCACAATATTTAATATGAATCCTTAAAATATTATTATTTATAACATAAAAAAATAATTCCCTATAATATTTTAATTTCATAATTTAATCAACACTTTTCCCATAGATCCATATAACCAAAAAATTTAATATAAATTCCCAAAATATTATTATTGGAATCATATAAAAATTGAGTTCCAATTTTTACATCTTACACATGCTATAAGAGCCTACCTTTAGGATTACTATTCACCTTTCCCTATAAAATCCTAATTTTTCAAATTAATCATAAGTTTTCTCTTGAGAATCATATGAATCCAAAATTTAATATGTATTCACAAAATTACACTATTAACAGCATATTAAGAAATAAAGGTCAAAATCTAATATTTCACACATATGATAATAATCCCACCCTTAGAGTTACTATTCCTACTTAAAGCCACTTTTCTCATTCATTGGACTTAAACCATTCACATTCACTCCAAAACATTCTACACAATATACTAAACAACTTTTTAACTAATTATCTCACTAAAATACCCAATATTTTATTTTTAACTTATATTGATGAAAATTCCCTCAAGACAACTAATATTTCCATTTTCCACAAAAATCTTACAAATCCCTATATGAATGATTTTTCAACCTCCAATAAATTTTATCATCATAAAAATTCATATCCATAATTATATATAGATACTGCACGCCATAATTCATCTCAATCAATAATATACACAAACTCATACTTTCATAACTTTCTAACTTTTTTTTTTCGACATATAACACTGCATATCACATAGCACCATTATGTAAATAAATTTTCTATGACACAATTCGAAGTATGATAACATGAACAAATATGAACATTTTGCACAACAAAGCCAAACTATGACATGTATCCTTATCAAAGTGGCTTTAGTCTCTAAGTATGTAAGACCTATGCTTCTTCCTTTAGTACCACCAAGGTGTCACCTAGAAGTTAAAATACATAAGATTAGACTAAGAAAAATTAATCTAGGCGAAAATAAGGAAAGGGAGAGGGAGAAAAAATAGAGATAACTAAAAAATGGAAGGCTTGGATAGGGTAGTATGGCAGTGGGCATAACAGTGGTATGGTGGTGGTGATGATGCTAGTGATTGTTGGAAGTAAAGGTGGTGGTGATGGTGGTGGTTATATTTCTAGAGGTTGTGGAGTTGGTGCTAGTTGGTGATAGTTGGGAAATGGTGATGGTGATGGTGGTAGGAGGTGGTGTGATTAGTGGTAGAGGGAGAATGAAGGTTGGGATTGGATTTGTGGTTGATGGTAAGGGTAAGTCAGGAGGATAAGGAGAGGAGGATAGGAATGGAAGGAAGGAGCTGGTAGCAATTGGGCAATGGCATGCAAGGTAGGGAAAAGAGGGAGAAAGGGCTCAAGTGATGGGTGAAGGGTGATGATAGTGAGGTGGATGGGTGAGGTACGACGGCGATGACAAACCAAGTAAGAAGAAGAGGGAAGGTCAGGTAGTGGTGTTGGCAGTGACGAGTTGTGACAAAGTGGAGATGTGGATGCCTAGGTTACATGGGCATGGGTAATAAGGAAATGGGTCACAGGTGGTGGTGGTGGTGCTGGGATGAGTAGGTAGGGAAATGAGAAATGAGAGAGGGATCAAATTGAGGTGATGAGCAGAGGTATGGTGAGGAGATGAAAATATAGCAATAGAGCAAGAGAGGCTGGGGGAAGGCTTAGCTGAGTTATTGAACAGGGAAAAAAGGGAAATGAGAGGAGATGGGAGAAGGGAGAAGAGGGGAGGGGTGTATTGCTCGCATGTGTGTGTATATATATATATGAGAGGTAAAGGAAATTGATAAGAAACATGGAGCGGAGCAGGTGTGCAAGGGAAAGTAAGGGAGTGGTTGATTTATTTTAGGGGAATGTCAACACAAGGCTAGGATGTTAGGGGTTATAGAGGTGTTTAGGGTAGGTGAGGTGTGATAGAGTGATGTGGGGAGCATGTTTCATGGTAGGGAGAGGAAAGAAGGAGGGTGAAGGGGTAGGGTTGGAGATTCCCTGTTTGGCTAAAAAGAGAAATAGGAAAGGGAGAAGAAGGATGTTGACAGGGAAGGATAGAAAAGGAAAATGAAAGAAAGAAAAGAAATAGGGAAAATATGTTAAGATGTAGGCGCAACCTAGAGGAGAAAAGAAAATAAAGAAAAGGTGGGTTGGGCTGGTAGATTGAGGATAAGAAAAAGAAAGAAATACTAGGGTAGGCTAGGTTATTGGCTAGAAGAAGAGAGTTCAAGAAGAAAAAAGGAAGGAAGAAAAATGAAAAATAAAGGAGATAAAATAAAAAAGAAAAACAGGAAAAAGGAAAGTTTTTTAGGTTTAGGAATAGGATTGCATTTAGTTTTAAATTTATAAAATTAATATAAAATTTTATTTATTAATTATCTGAGGTTAGGGTTATGCTAAAAATATAATGACCCATATACTAGAATTAGGATTCAATTTAGGGTCGAGGAGTTTGGTCAAAAATAAAAGTATCAATTATTCGAGATTTAAATTAGGTTAAAACATAAATTAATTGGGATTAAAACTAGATAACAATCTACAGCATTAGAATTTACCTCACCTATATAAGTCCTCCTTACTCCCTTATTTTTGTGTTTTTATCCACTAATAATTATAGCCTTGGTTTGTGCACATCTTTCCTTCCTCTTAATCTTCTATTCGTAACCTTCCTAAGCTTGAATAGAGTAGTGCCCAAGGTAAGCCCTATATCTAATCTAATTAGTTCTCTAGAATTCTTGGGGGGTATTGATACTTAAGGATTAGGTGATTTAGAGGACTAAGGCTATTATGTTATATTGTTATGCTAATATGAATTAGTGAATGTCATTATCATCAGGTTGATTATCTCCTAAGTAAAATATATAGTAATGAACTATTTTTTTTGTTGACGTTGGTATACATTATATTTTTGGTTTGATAATTACCTGTATGTCCTACATGTGGTAATTGGAATTTATTTGGATTTTTTAGTTTGGTAGTTACCTCTGTGACCTACCTTTGAGTTTTGAAATTAATTAGGTCGGTTGGTCAGTAGAGCCTTAGTGCATTACTTGTTAGTCATGGGTTATGATATGGTTGTAGTGTATGGTGCCATTGATGTGAATGAACAAGTATGGTTGGTTTTTGAGCATGAAGCTTTGATGTTGTATATGCCAAACATGATTTTACGTATATTATTATCATATGTGATTTATGCTTTGAGCATGTTTCTTGATTATTGTGTGATTATATGCAATGTGAGTAAGCTACTTCTTATGAGGTATTATGATCTATTTGGTATAAGGCGATATTATATGTTATTGTCTTTTATTTCCACTACTTTGTGGTGGGCTAAATTTGTAAGTGCACAAACTTGTTATAGCATTTCAAGGTTGTATCCCACATGGACTTCGATGTTGAGTAACAAATCTTTGCTATTTTAGCTATATAGATAAATTCAATTTGGAGAGTAGAAAATGACTATCAGAATCAAAATTAATGGTAATTTTAATGTTGGTAAAAAAAAATCTAATTAAAAACCTGGGACTATATTGGTGTAAAAAATTGGTAATTAATTAATAATCGATTCAATTTCCAAATAATTACTTAAGTTAGAGAGGAAAAAATAGCCCAAATCAATTAATAACCTCTTTCAAGGTCTAAAAGCCATACCTAATCTACTTTAATAACCTATTTTCATGGTATTAAATTGAATTAATTCAATTACATTTTGTGCTTAATTAATAAAATCTTCAAGAGACTCTAGTCTACTTTCGTGGTTTGATTCACCCATTCAATTATTATTTTTCAATTATTAATCTTTACCTTTCAGTCATTTGATTAAATACCTATGTCTAATTAAGTCGGTGGTCAAGAAACTCACCCAAAATTATAGAACTAACAACTGAATCCACAAATTTTAGCAATTGAAATGAAAATCAAACTAATTTATCATTAATTAATAATTTAGACTAGATCCAATCCTATAAAATAAATATGCTCAATCACAATTGTAGTTAAATGCAATATATAAAATGTAATAATATAAATAACATTAAACATAATAAATAACAAAAGAAAGATAAAAAGATAGAATACATAGATAAATGCTGGAATCCGATATTGCATACATATAAAATTCTAAAGCCAGAACTAAATCTCAAAGTGAATGAGGAAATTCTTAAATTACATTAATTTAGTTCCCTTTTTTTACAAATAAATAAGGAAAGAAATAAAATTTATCTCATTATTTATGCATGATGCTAAACATATTAAAATAAGCCAAGTGTTAGTGATGGCATTGGGTAAGAATCCAACAAAATAGAAAATTGAGAAGAGATTAAGAAGAGGAAGAGAAGAAATTAATCTTGAAATACCTTTAGATTAAACACTTACACTAAATAACTAAGATATTAACTCTTATTATAAATGGTGTAAGATTTTGGAGGATAACAAAAGACTAACTCTAAGCTTTGAAAGGATGTTGTTGTTGACAACAACCAACATATTTTATCCCAAAATAAGTTTCCATATCTTTAGCCCTTATATTAGACTTTGGAAAATTACAAACTACACTTCTAACTCATAGTGAGTAGATTTGGTTACACCTTAACCATAGGTTACACTAATACATACTAAGGTTGATAAGATACTACATTCAGCTATGATGAATGTTAACCACCTAATCCCCCCATCACATGATGGATGTTTCTTACAACCTATGAAAAGCACTTATAAAACACAAATTACACTTTATGAAATTTAAAAAAAGCTCTTTAACCATACTTAACTAAGAAAGATAAAAACCAAGTTGAGAGTAAGTTGATGGATGGATGGTCCATTGGAAGGCTAGATTTAAGGGCCAAAAATGGGGGTTGATTCTTCCATAATTCAATGTTGATTTGATGCCTTTATCTTTGCATAATTATATTCCCAATGATCCTTAAAATCTTCCCACGAAATGGTTACTACAAGGGTGCAAAATCAGCTTAAGGTGTTGCATGTGGTCGAGAGTAGTCTTGGTTTTGTGGAGCCATATTAAAGCCATAATGGTGCCAGAAGCCATATTAAAGCAGTAATGGTGCCATAAAAACATGGCTTTATGGAGCCATATTGAAGCCATAATAGAACTAGGAAAGTGTGGCTTTGTGGAGCCATGAAAGTGTGGAGTTGATGGCTTTTATTTTAGTCTTGCATGGCTTTACATAGCTTCCAATAATCTTGTTTATTCATTAACCCAAGTAAGAAATTTTTAAATTCTTCTCTCTTGGGGAAATTAATAAGTATATTATCATTATTATTACCATTTGATGGACATACTTCTGCATCACTTTGCCCTCCATTCTCCTCGAAATTTTAGATAAAAATCAACTCTCATATGTGATGGATCATATATGATCGTGGGTAACTCTCGCACAACTATGCATATCTCACATGGCCATACCATGTTTCATATTTTATCTAAATATTATTGAGTTCATGGCTGTAATGATTGCACATAGCTAGGCCATGTGTGTTCATTACTCGTGGCATGTGTTGTATGATTGTGCTAAACGTGCATCATCAGGCCACGCGTCTTCATTAGCATAGAGAATATACAAATGATTGTGCATAGGTCAACATGGATGTCTTACACCTATGCAAAAGTGTTCTTTAGATACATTAATGGTTATTTTTTCCTAATTTTCATCTCCTTAGTTTTTTCTTTACTTCTTACTTACCCGCGAGCATACCCTTCCTTTAAAGCCAATCTTTGCTCCAATTCTCTATTTTTGTTCCTCAGTTTCATATACTTTTGTACAAATATTAAAAGATAAATACCAAGGTATAATCAGCTAGAAAAAGAGGCAAATAAGACAAAAATTCTATAAATTATATGAAACATGGTCATAAAATGGATGCAAAGCAAGGTGGAAAAGTAAAAAATAATGAATTTATCAATTCCCTCATGCTTGAATTATTTCTTGTCCCCAAGTAACTCAAATCATAAAAATGGAAAAAGATGATGAAAATGAAGGAAACAAAAGGAAAATAAAAGGATGAAGAACAATGTTATGACCGTAAAAGCAAATTGCATGGACAAGGCATGCATATACAAGACCTACTTAATATGCAAGCGTTAATCATAGGGAAAATGAAAAAAGTTAACAACCATCAATCTTAATTTTTAAATTAGTATTATTATTACACTCTAAGATGATTTAACGTTATGTAGATTCACATTCATAAGAGACGAAGGTTAAATAAAGAAGTAGACTTCCTCACTATAGGTAAATGTTGGCACTCTACGGTCATATGTCTTTTGGATGTAATTATTTTCCTCAAAACTCTCCATTCCAATAATGATCAACTATATGCTTGCATGTATCCTCATTCACCACCACTTAAAAGATAATATTCAATGAAAAAATCAATAAGTATTATTAAATTTGTAATGGGGCTAGGTTAAAGGGTAGCGTAAGTCTAGGATTATAGCTAATGACTCAAAACAAATGGAGTGAAAAATATAAGAATTTATCTAAAAATTAAGATAAAAAATGCACTAACACACTCCAAAATTTATATTAGATTTTTTTTGAATAAGAAAACCCTCCTTACCAATCAAAACTCATATGCTCAATAACCTATATCAACATTACCACACTTTTATCCCTCATTTGTTTTTTGATAAATAAACCATTATATTATTTTTAATAATACAAGCTCTACCAAACACACTTTCATCACACCCCTTGCTTATTTTTAATATACCTGCACCAAATATATTCAAGAGTTATTTCTCTCTAGTTTTGGATAAGGGGATAAAAATATAGGTTTGAAAAAAGAAAAGGTATTAGTCTCAAAGGAGTTAAGAAAAAAGGAAATATATACCATTTGATAGGTAATTTAGCTAATTTAGCTATGAAAAGAAAAAAATGTGCCTCAATTATGTTGATGAATACATAAGTCATATGTAACCTTGAAGAGAAATAATGGAAGTTCTATTTTTACACATTAGAGGAAAATGCACACAATTAAAAAATAGTGAGACTGCATAAAAATTAAACACTTTATAAGGCTCAAGATATCACTAGCTCCAATGCTACTCACTCTATTTACCATGTATCAATTTTAGATGATAAAATCAATAAATATAAGCCAAGTGGTTTTAGAGTACATTGATTGGAAAGTTCACTCAACGAAACAATTTAAAGGACTTTTTTCTTGGGCTCGCAATCTATAGCTCTCACTAATATATTATCAAGATGTGTAGATAATTCTACCAAAATTTCTTCATTAGCATATGATTTACCCAAAATTTCTCTTTTTTTGAAAAAAATAAGTACACCAAAAAGAAAAGAAAAGAAGAAAATCAAATAAAATAGCAGAAAAAAACACACACTAAACATATCAACAAAAGAAATCATGAAGAAAAAGAAGGTAAGAGAAATATAATAAGACAAGATAAATAAATGTAACACAAATGGAAATGACCAATGAAATCCCTCATGCTTGAAGAACAAATTTTCCTTAATGTGGGGGAAGGAAACAATGGGGACAAGATATTAATGCTTATGGTGGTGGTGGTACTCAAGATACCACCAATATGTTTGTTGTATCACCTTGTTCATATAGTTAATAGGATATATGGGCTCTAAAAGATAGCAAAATAGGATTTAGGGATATCAAATCTTGCATCAATCATATCAAAATGGGAAACCCAAAATTGGGTAGAGGAGGAGGGGCAATTGCATTATCAAAGGATGTTGGGAGAGGAAGATCAAGTGGTACTAGGATTTGTGGATCACTAGTATAGGTAGGAGGCTCATTGACAAATTGGGGAAGTGGGTGACCAAGGTGAGGCATAATATTTATGGAAGCTAATTGGTAGATCCATTTTTAATGATAGTAGTGAATGCTCTATTAGGAAGAGGGTACCACTGAAATACCCCAAAAACTTAATTTTAAGAATTTTTCTTAAATAAGAATTTATTAGAAAAATTAATTAAATAAATATTTTTATTAAAATAAAAGGAATTAATTAGAGCTAATCAAGAGGAAAATATTAAATCTTTTAATTAGGAAAAATTTGGATATTTTGCTAATTAAATCGGAATTTAGCAAAAATCTTTAAAATATTAAACTAGCCTAAAAAGAGAAATTAAATATTATTATATTTAAATATCTTAAATGTCTAAATTAATTTAATTATCTCAACCCACATATTTTATTCTTTTTGCCTTTTTCCTTTTCCTTTTTCTTTCTTTTTCTTCCTTTTTCCCATCTTTTTCTTTTCTTTTCTTCCTCCTTCCCGACTTGGGCCTGTTTGCGGCCCAATTCTTCATTTTCTTCTTTTCTCCTTCGGCCACCCAGCACGCCACGTTTCCTTTCTTCTCCCTGGTCCAGTTTTTCCTTTTCTCCCAAGGTGTCTAATCTAACTCCCTTCTTCCTCCTTCCTTCTACTTTCCTCCATTGACCTGTAACTCCACTACAACGTCCCTGGTTTTTTGCCGCCAGCTACGCCCCATTGACTGGCCGTTTCTCTCCTCTATCCTTCTCCCTGACTCGCCATCCATGTTGACCCAACCCACTTCCCTTCCTTCTCATGCACAACCTCCTCTTTCTTGTGCAACCACCCCTGCCACGATTGAGTTGCGCTAGCCTACCGTCGCCGACCGGTACCCTAACCCACCTGCCCTATTCTCTTATCTTCCCTTCCACCTTATCTCCTCCTTAAGCCTATAAATACCCCTTACCAGCCCTAGAATTGATATTTTGTTTCAAACTTAGAAAAATCATCCCTTTTTGCCGGCACCCTTTCAGATGTCAACCCTGTCGCCATCGACCAACACTGCCACCCAAGCCTTCCACCTAAACACTCCCTGCACCGCCCTCTAACTAACTACACCACCCTTCTCCCTCGATTTTCCCTGCACGAGCCACCCTGGCTATGCAAAGTTTCCTTCACAATCAATCCTTTCTTCCACCATTAGCCACCACTTCCGCCGCAACCACTGCCCCTTCACCTCCCAAAAATATCTGCAGACTTCCCTCTATCTCCCCTTACCCTTCTTTTCCTCTTCCTCCCTCTCCTCCTCTCCTCTCCCTTTCTTCTACTCTCGGCCACCACCATTGCTGCCGTGTGCCGCCACCCTCATTCCACTCCTCTCCATCTAGGCAATCATAAACAAACCATTTCCCACCCTCATTCTTCCTCTCCTTTTCCTAGCACTCAACTTTCTCTCTTTTCTTTTCTTTTTTTCTGCCCATCACCGTGCACCACCGCCGGTGCCGCCTGTCACCACCAACTCAATGTGGTACCCTAAATCCTCTAAACGCTTTTTACCCTATTTATAAAAGCTTTATTTTATTTCCATTATTTCAAATATATTATTATTATTATTATTATTACTACTACTACTACTACTACTACTAATGTTATTATTATTATTACTATTGAGGGCCGAAGCCCTATTCTATTTTTATTTTGATTTTATTATTATTATTATTAGTATTATTATTATTATTACTATTACTATTATTATTATTATCGTTATTATTATTATTAATAGTATTATTATTATTTCAAAGTAGGGTCAAAACCCTACTTTACTTTATTTTTGATTATTATTATTATGGTTATTATTTTCGTATTACTATTATTGTATTATTATTATTATTATTATTATTATTATTATTATTATTATTATTATTATTATTATTATTAGTAGTAGTAGTAGTAGTAGTAGTAGTAGTAGTAGTAGTAGTAGTAGTAGTAGTAGTAGTAGTAGTAGTATTTTTGTGAATGGTCGAAGCCCTTATTTTACCATTTATTTTGAAATATATTGTTATTATTATTAGTATTATTATTATTATTATTATTGTTCTTCTTCTTCTTCTTCTTCTTCTTATTTTTTATTTTTAGTATCATCATTATTATTAGGGTAAAATCTTCAAACCTTATATTATCACCTTTTACAATATTACTATTATTACTTTTATTTTTAGAAAATTAGTAATTAGTTAGTGTTATTACTATTATATTATTATTTTATCCAAAATCCTTAGGGTACATAGGAGACCAAGCTAGGGTTTGGTGTGGCTACTTAGGGTTTCGTGGTCACACATGTACTTGGTGAGTAAAGTGTGATGATGAGGGTGGAATCTATGGGTTGTGATGTGTGGAGTGGTAAAAGGATTTGGGTTGTGTGAGGTGGAGTAGGATGAGCAACTTAGGCCTAAACTAGGGCATCTAGGGAAGACCCTAAAGGGAGGCAGTGAGTGGACTGGAGGTGAAAAGTAGTGGGCCTTGACCCAAATATATGGGAGATAGCCTCTAGTGTGAGTTAGGGTAAGGAGGAAATGAGGTAGGGTCGAGATAGGAGGTGTATGGGTTTCATGATGTGGGATGAGACCTTTGAAGGATAAGTGTAGAGGTAGTTAGTCATGCATGTCTAGGGTGAAGCTTCTGAATAAGATACTATAAAACATTAATCATGTAAAGT
The DNA here is from genome assembly GCA_030549775.1 of Tamarix chinensis. NCBI lineage: Eukaryota > Viridiplantae > Streptophyta > Magnoliopsida > Caryophyllales > Tamaricaceae > Tamarix > Tamarix chinensis. The sequence continues at coordinate 85,090,195 of CM060181.1, forward strand.
GGAAGATTATTGAACCGGGTCTAATTGATCCATTGGTAAGAAATAGTGGTTAGGGCGTTTCGTCCTATATGTGGCTGATCCACTAGTAATAGCTAGTGGTTAGGGTATGGTACCCTATATATGATCGATCCACCGGCTATAATATTGGTGGATTCTGAGCTCAATAAACCTAATCCTGAGTTTGCTAAGGCACCTAAAAGACACTAAGTACTTACAGTGGAACACCATGTGAGTTAGGGCCAACCGATCCATCGGTAAGAAATAGTTGTTAAGGTGTCTTGCCCTATATGTGATCGATCCACCGGCTAATAATAGTGGTTAGGTGCATTTTGCCCTGTGTGTCTTTGCTCCACCGGCTATAATAGTGGGGGTTCCCATACTCACATGATTTTGATAAAGAGCATGGTGTGAAATAAGTATCGATAAGAGATTAATTAAATAATTAATCTGGACTATAAATGGCCTTTATTTGTTTATTTATCTAAACCGATCGTATATTGTTTTATTATTCTGCTGGAATTATGTGCTTATATGTATATGGTCTTAGTGTATGGTTGCCTTACTCAGTACGTAGCCTATTGATCATCCTTTTCATTGGTGCTGCTCATTCCCACGAGTAGAAGGCCCTTCTGACTTTGTGCAGGTGAGTGATGCATATTTTGATGCCTTTGATGTTTATGAGGCATCAGGCGAGGCTAAGAGTTGAGCATGTGCTTGGTTCGATGATCAAGAGTCATGTGGTCGGATCATTCCCACGTGCAAAAGGCCCTTCTGACTTTGTGTAGGTTAGTGATGCATATTTTGATGCCTTCGATGTTCATGAGGCATTAGGCGAGGCTGAGAGTTGAGCATGTGCTTGGTTCGATGATCGGGAGTGATGTGGCTGGATTCTCTCTCCATGTTATTTTATTTCTTTTTGTTATTTCATTTCTGTATTAGATTTTCCATAATTAAACTTTATCTGTTGTAGACGTTTTTCCTTCCAATGAATTTTGATTTCGTGCTTTGGGTTATGTAAACTTTGTATGCGTACTCTGATTTCTATGCTATGAAATCTTGGTTTTAGTATTGATTTAAGTTTAGTAAATATCCTTTTTAGCCTTAGCACTTGGTACTGGAATGGTAGGAGTGAACCAATCTGGTGCTAAGTATGGTAGTAACATTCCCAAAATTTATAGGTTCTAATATAATTTAATTGCTTCTGTTTAAAAAAAATAGTGAATTTTGGGGTGTTACAACCACACCTCTTGATTGTACACCAATTTGAAGTGCCCACCTTCATGAACAATCATTTTCATATTAGCATAGCTTAGTAGCCTCAAGAATTCCCTTGGTAAATTGATCAAGACATGGTCTAGGGTGTATCCTAGCCAATGAATGAAATGTGATAATACCCCTACAACAATGTTGTTGGTCAAGTGGTTTCTGGCATTGCTGATATGTTTAGCAAGAATGTATCCTCCATCGAGGACATCATCTCTCAGCATAAAATTTAAAACAAATAACTCAACTTTTCTCACATTTCCCTACCTCTCACCCTTATCAAAATAGTCCTTTCTAGTAGCCTTTTGATATATCTAAAGATAGAGTTATAGATCAACAAAGCTTTGATGTAATTACCTAGAAAAGCTTTAGGGGAAAGTCCTCGTATAGGGAAAGGAAATTTCCCTAAAAATCTTATAGATCCCATAATTTGAGGTCATCGCAAGTGTGGCATCCAATGTTAGGGAAATGAACTAAGTCGCAAAAATGATCTAGATGCATATTATGGGAATCATTAAACATTTTAAAAAGATGTTGTTGTCTAGTCGATCAACGTGAAATGAGCTAAGGAAATCAAGGGTAAGTCCTTTACTTTTATGATTGACATTGGTAATGAAACAACCTAATTTGCCTTTAACCACCATATATTTAATATCCTCATTAAGACCTAATGTCTCAAGATACGACCAACTGATGTATTGAGTGGCAGTGATTCCCCTTGATGCAATAGTAGTAAATTGATCTTTATGAGCCTCATTAGCAAAGACTTTTCCACATAGATACATAGGGGGTGCATTTGTAGTTTTAATTTTACCTCTAGTTTGTGGTAGTTATGACACTTCACCTTCATTATCATGTGCTCAAGCTTAGGTCTGTTATGGTGGTTCTATGTCCTTTTTTACTACCTATAATAAAAGGAATAAACTGGATTAGGTGTTAGTATAGAGTAATGGATAATTTAAATAATAAAATAATGCAAAAAGAATATTGAAATGGTTGTGTGTGATGTTATTTGTGTGAAGGAAGTGTAGCATTTGGTGGTAGGGCATAGGTGGTGTGGATGGTGGTCTGGGTGTGCATTGTGTATGCGTAAGGGAAGTGTATGAGGAACTAGTATTTGAGGACACAAGTGGTGTGGGCGTGAGTAGTGGTGGTACGATGGTGTGTGTAGTTTGGGCTTGTGTAACCTGCATATACAGGGCACATGGGGTGTGGCTAGTAGTGAAGGGTTCAGAGTAAATGGTTGAAGGTGAGAAGAGAGGTGAGGGAGGAAAGGAAATTTTAGATGGTTGAGGAAGATGCAGGGCACACGAGCTGTACAAGCTTAATTAATGAAGGTAGAGGCCTGAGTTTGCGAGCTATGTACAGGTGCAACATGTACGTCCTATCCTCTCAACATTTGAGAGGCACAAGCATGTAATCATATACGTCCTCCATGCTAGATTGATTTCTTCATATATTGTCCCTTTTTTGGACCCAGTCTCCAAAAATTCCTTCTATAGATAACACATCCACCATAATAATTCCTACAAAGTATTATAAAGAGAGGGAATAATAAAATAGAGTAAAATAAAATAAAATGAATAAAAGACAAAAAAAATCACACAAGGATTTTCATTGCGTCCTAAAAAGTGCTTGTTTAATGTCATGAGCTCAATTTCCTTTATGCTTAAGGTGTTGATAGATCATGAAGGGTAAAGATACCTAACTTTTTAATTGGATATCTCATGATATAATAATCTAACCTCTTCCCACTGACTTTTAAGGATCCCATGGCCTCTATCCATATTTTGTTTGGGTCAAATGGATATACTATATGCACTTGGAACATTCTTGACCATCTAGATCAAATATTACCCAAAAATAACCTTTGGCAGGAGTTGAAGAAAGGTAGTTTTCATTTACAGACAATGTACTTATCATGCCACTTCTTTATTCTTTCTTTATATATCTTGGTATTCTCGTATGCATCTAACCTCAACTTAGTGATTTTAATGAGTTGAAATTTTCTCCATTCTTGTGCTTCTCTCAAATCCATATGAATACTTTTAATATTCCAATGTGCCTTGTGTTCCACTTGCAAATGACATGATTTTTCATAAATTAATAAAAACGGTGTTGTTCCTATAGGAGTCTTGTAAACTATTTAATAATCCCATAGGACATCAACCAACCTTGAAGACCAATATTTTCTCGATCCAGACACTGACCTTTTTAGAATTCTCTTAATTTCCCTATTTGTGGTTTCCGCTAGACCACTCGTTTGAGGGTGATAGGGTATAGCCACCTTGTGGGTTACACTATATTTCCCCAAAAAAATAAGATCCTCCATCATTTATTACTGCTATTGGGACACCAAACCCTGGGAACGTAATCTTTTGAAATAGCTTAACAAATATTGTCGCATCATTTGTTGGAAATGCTAATGCCTCAGCCCATTTTGCGACATAATCCACTACTATTAAGATATATTTATGATTGTGTGATGATGGAAAATGTTCCATAAAGTCAATCCCCCACACATAAAAGAGTTCAACTTCAAATATGTTGTATAATTACATCTCTTTTCTCCTTGAGATGTTTTTAGTTCTTTGACAATGATCATAGCTAAGTAGTAAGTCCTCACATCCTTGAAGAGTGAAAGGTAATAGAATCCCGCTTCGAACACAATTGCGGCTTTTTTGGAAGTACTTGTACAAACTCTATATGGTGAAGAGTGGTAGTGGGATATGACATAATGCATTTCCTCTTTAGTAAAGGACCTTATAAATATTTCATCTATACACCGCTTGTAGAGACAGGGATCATCCTAGTAGTAGTGCTTAGTATCCGAAAGGAATTTCTTGTGTTGTTGGTAGGAAATATGAAACACCCGCAAAATTTATAGTTCAAATTTTTTGTTTATGCATAAAACTATATATTAAAACAAGAGGTACTACCACCGTAATTGGCATAAGATTGACCCCCCAGTCAATCTCATACCAACCACAAGGCTAGAAAGTTTAAAGGTATTAATACGAGTAATAAATAAAACCAAAATATTTCAACATTTTATGAATAAAATAGAGTGCGTAAGTGTCGAAGTTGATACAGAAATGGAAAGTGAGTACAACAACACCCTCTATGGGGAAATAAAATTGTAAATAAAATGATAAGAAAGTTAGGTAAAGGTAATTCTGGATAACACCCTCTCAGACCCCATGACAAGTACATTAGGCCATCACTCAATCCTACCCAAAGTATTATAGGTGTCAAATTCATCACAGGTATCATCACCTACCTACATAAACTTAGGAGGGGCCATTGCTTGTGGGAATGAGCAACACAAATGAAAGGGGTGATCAGTATGGTACGTACTAAGTAAGGTAACCATATAGCTAAGACCATGCAAATGTAAATAGGCAAATGATGACTTCATTCAGATTCACCATCATTATTAAGACATAGGCCATTATTTTCATCTTTACACATCTCCTGGATTATATACATGTGAGTAAGGGGAACCCACTATTATAGACGGTGGACCCAGAATAATATCCTAGGGAAAAGTGCACCTGATTGCTATTATAGCCGGTTGACCGAAAATTATCCTAACCTAGCCCTGACTCACTTGGCATTCCACTATAAGTAGTTAGTGTCTTTTCCACAATTTATTACCATATAAAGTTTGGTTTATCGAGCTCGAAACCCTCACTATTATAACCTATGGATCAAAAATGATACTCTAGGGAAAAATGTGCCTAGCCACTATTATAGCCAGTAGACTAGAAGAAAATCTAAGGCAAGAAGGCTCTTGTCCACTATTATAGCCGATGGACTAGAAAAAAACTCTAATATGGGCCCAGCTCGATAATATTTCACTTTAAGTAATTAGTGTTTTACTTGTATTTTATTCCACACGTGACCCCGACTAGACATGCATGCCCTCCAAAGACTTCCGACTCACATCCTAGACTTCATGAATAACCTAGTCCCATATCTTGCGACTTCTACACTCCTCAAGATCTAAAGGCCTCAGATGCTACTTTCCCCTACTCACCATGAATCCAATCCCCCTTACTTGTGGGTCCAATCCCACTTTCCCATCTCTCTACCTTAGCTCACCATCATCTACTAGGGTTTCCCCTTAGAAACCCTAATCTAGCCTATGTGTCCCTAACCTCTCCTCATGATACCTATCCAATGCTCTCTTTTTTTCCATCACAATCACCCCACTAAACCCATACCTAAGAATCACAACCTCATTACCCATCTTTTACATTTGATGTTGAAAACCCTAGGTGACCACCCCAAACATTAATCCTTCTCCTTTCTTTTACACCATCCCTTGATCCTCACACTCTACCCTTATTTCCATTTGAGTCATCCATTTTCATAATACACCCTCCTAGTCTCAATCCTTGCTCCAACCACTCACCATCAACTTCTCCACATACTTTCTCCACTTAGGATTTTCCTACAAACCCTAGATAAGCTTTCCATGCACACTTCTACCAGCCTATATACTATTTTTTACCCATAGACTCCAACCACCCTAAATACTCTTCCCTCATCATGATTAACCCTTAAATCACCTTTTCCCATGTAAACGTTACCCTCATACAAAGGCTAACCACCCCATACAAGCCTTACCCTTCTCATGCAAGATTTACTCCAACTTTTCATTTTATCTCTATTATCTCTTTACTTTACCACCAATGAATCACAAGATACTTAGGCTTCTTCTCACTTCTTCCCAATCACTCCACCCTCTTTATTTCTCTTAGCTCACCCCAAACTCATCATACCACCAAAGGCCTCCTAGCATGCATGTCATATTAGGGCAACTATATATAAGAGCATATCAAAAAATACAAGTCATATCACCCATATCCCACATATCATAATACATACATCACTTAAATTAGCTCTATGCATAACAAGTTGTAATACAAATATTTAATCTATACTCACATATAATACAACAAATATCCAAAATCACCATGAACATGTGAACATACAATTTAGCCTTAACAACATCCTTACCTAATAGGACATTGGGCTTGGGGCACGAATCCTACACCTCCTCAAGGGTTGGGTTGGATTCACCTATAAGAATAGAACACTACTATTAACTTTCCTCTTACTCCTATTTCTTTTACTATCCCCTAATTAATTATTAGTAAAGAACTAATAATAGTAATGATAATAATATAAGATTAGTAATATTAATGACACTAAACATACTAATAATAATAATAGTAATAATAACAATAATAAGATTAATAATAATAATGATAGTGATAATAAAAATAACAACAACAACAGCAACAACAATAACAATAATAATGATGATGATGATGATGATGATGTAAAATAAATTACACTTAAGTAAAAACAAGGGTTAGGGCACAACTAAGGATGGAGGTGGTAGCTAGGATGGCGGTGGCATTGGCATATGGAGGCGGTGGCACAAGGTGGTGGAGGTGGTGGTGATTTAGAAAGATACAATTTTGGGGTTGGAAAATGGGAAGGGAAGTGTTGGTTGTGAGGCGGTAAGGTTCCTGGATTAGAGGGGGTTGTAGTGGTGGTGGTAGCGTGCCACGATAGTGTAGTAGTGATCGAATGCGGAGGAGAGGAAAAGAGGAGGAAGGAGGGGGATAAAAAGGAAAGGGAGGGTATAGGAAGGCAGGGGATGTATTTATAGGAAAAGAGAGAGGTAGTGGGGGTGGTGGTTATGGTGGAGGAGGCGATGTTGGGCTGTGCAAGGGGCAACGATAGGGTGAAAAGGGAAACTCAAGTTGCTCACTTTATACGAGTAAGGAGAGTAGAGTAGGGGGATTTAAAGGTATGGAGGGGTCTCATTTGGTAGAGGGTAGTACAGGGAAGAAGGTGGGTGGAGGTTTGGATAGTGACAAGGTGCGGTGGGGCTAGGGCTGCGTCTGAAGGGGCGGTAGAGGAGGATTTTGGGGGATGCTGGGTAGAGGGAAAAGAAGAAAAAAGGGTGACTGGGAGGATTTGATAGATGAGGAGTGGAGAAGAGGAAAATAGGGATGAAGACAAAGGAGTAGAAAGGCAGGCGACTGCCAGCTGGCGGTAGCAACTGGTGCAGGGGTGTAGGGTATAGTCTTGTAGGCAGTAGAGGAAAAAAAGTGGAGGAAGAGGGAGGATGCAAGTAGTGGAGGGGTTGGGCTTGAAATGTAAAGAAAAGGGACGGGGGGGGTAGAGGGAGAGGCAGGTTGGCCGGTGTAGGTGTAAGTGCAAGTGTAGGTGGGCGTATGGTTAATGGCAGGCAGGGGAGGAAGAAGAAGGAAAAGAAATAAGGGGGATTGCTAGTCGAGTAGGGGAATAAGAAAAAAGAAGAAGAAGGGGTAAAATTGTCCACATGCGAGGGAGAAGGGGAGGGGAATGGGTTGGCCCAACCAAGAGGAAAATGAAGCAATAGAAAAAAGAAGAAAAGGGACGCAGGGTAGATAGGTGAGAAAGAAGGGAAAGGAGGGGAAGTGGACTGGGGCGGCCCAAAAGGGAATAAAGGAGGAAAAAGGAAAAGGAGAAGGAAAAAGGAAAAAAGAAAAATAAAAAAGGAAAAATAAAGATAAAATAATTACAGCTTGGCATCCTTCTTAGCCAATAGATGTCTGAGAGTCGCATAGTTAGTGAACACAATAATCTTGACATGAATCTTCAATGACAATGAAGATTAGTGTCAATGAGTTAGATGTATGATTGTTTTAGGTTAGTTTTGTGAAGAAGGAATATAAATATTTAAGCAATAACTCAAAAAGAATGTAATAAGAATTCAAAAAATTCAACAAGATGTAAAGAGATCCAATTTCAATATCACCCATCTAAGATTATTCCAAATAGTATTAGAATGAGTATTCAATCACAAAGAGAGAATTAACCCATTGAATTACTTGTGTTATATTTTAATATCAAAATCAACCAGCATGTTGAAATTATTGACACTCCATGCTTATATAGGAAATTAGGACATTACTAACTAGCACACTAATTTAGCCTCATGACACACAAATGGCTAACTAGCACATAACTAGTGTTATAGTATATTTATATCCTATGTAATACATAGCTCAAAAATATTATTACAAATAAAGTAAGCTAAGATTACATGAAAATAATTTACAAGAATCCTAATAAAAAAATGATGTTGACTTTGAAAGGTTGACTAGGTCTTCTTAACTTTTACATTCATGTACAATAGCTTTCTTTGTAAATGCTTGTAATATGTGGAAATATTAAGTATCTTGAATTCTTAAATGAATTGATTTTCTTCCTACAAATATGTTACATACATGTAATAATGACTTAAAGCAATATCATTAAGGTTAGTCAAAGCATTATCATCAAAGAGAAATAATATGATTATCTCCAAAACTAAGTATGCCAAATCATCACCTTGAGGATCATCTATTGATTCTCTTGAATAAAATCTTCAACCCAAGTGAAGAAGAATTTGTCCTCAAATTAACATCATTAAAATAAGGAGATAAATCACCCACATTCAATGTCCTTGAAACACCGCCATATGATTCACGTAGTTCAAGTTTGTAAGTATTATCCCTAAAATTTTCTAAGGATTTTAAATGGTCCATCCTCTCGTGACATTAGTTTAGTTTTCTTTAGGTTTGGAAATATTTCCTTGCATAAATGTAACCACAATAAATCACCAGGTGAATATGAATATGCCTATTAACTACAATGTTTATTAGCTTGTTTTTGATATTTTTCATTGAAGTATGCTATAGGTCTACTTTCTTAAGAAAGAAATCCTCTAATACTTACCCCACTTGCATCACAAGTTACCTCAAAGATAGTTTAAAATTAGGAATAGATAATACAGGAGCATTGCACAATTTATCCTTGATAGTATCAAAAGCTTTAGCAACTTCTTTTCCCTAAACAAATTCTCCTTTTTTTTTGAGTTGAGTAATAGGTGCAACTATATTAGAGAAATATTTAATAAATCTCCTATAGAAACTAGCTAACCCATGAAATTTTTTTACTTGATGTATGTCTTTAGGAACAAGCCACTCTTAAATAGAATGTATTTTGACAGGATCAAGTTTAATACCCTCAACACTAATAATACAGCCAAGAGAAACTATACATGAAAGCATAAAATCACACTCTCTAACTTTACATATAATTTAGTTTCCTTGTGTTCATCAAATAATCTCCTCAAATGCAAATGATGATCATGTTCATTTTTTCTATATACAACTATATCATTTAAATAAACTACAATAAATTCACCTAGGAAAGGAAAAAGAATTTCATTCATCGGTCTTATAAAAGAATTAGGAGAATTATTAAATGATAGAACCATAATGGCCCATTCATAAAGACCATATTTAGTTTTAAATATTATTTTACATTCATCTCCTTCCCTAATCCTCATCTAATGGTAACCACTTTTCAAGTCTATCTTAAAGAATATTCTTACACTGCATAAGTCATCACCCATGTCATCTACTCTTGGCCTAGGAAAATGATATTTGATAGTTATTCTATTCATTGTTTTCGAATCTATGAACATATGCCATGTACCATCCTTTGTAGGAACTTGTAAGGCGCGTACACAACAAGAACTACTCTGTAATACCCCTAAATTTTGGAACTTTAAAATTTCATTTTAAAGAGTGAATAAGGAAAGACAAAACATAAAACGTAGGGGTATCACGCCACATCCAACATAAATGAGTCATTGCCTATGCCCATTCTATGTCATGTGTAAGGTAAAAGTAACCTTACACCTAGAAATTAGGTGTGGGAATAACTTAATTCCACAACAATATAGTACATGAAGTAGAGAGAAGGAAATAAATAGTGAAAATAGAGGACTAATAGTCTAAAGAGATATAGAGATATTCGGATAACCATACCCTTTTCCAATTCGTTTAGTGCTCGCCCAAGTCAAGCACATCAAGCTAATAATAATCAATCACTCGTAAAATAGGGCAAATTTACTCATGGGAATGAGTATCACCATGAAAAGGATGATTAGTACACTATGTACTGAGTGAGGTAACAATAAAGTTGAAATAAGGAAAATATATAATTACATATATTCACAACAGAAAGTTGTATGCATGCGAGATATAAAAATTGATACAAGGTAATTATTGGTCCAAAATTGTATTACTAGAATATATTAGGATCCATTCTTTAATCTACGTTGAGTTTAGGGACCCCACTATTCTTAAACCAGTGAAATGAAATGAAATACCTTATAGGGAAAAAATACTCCTAGCCATTATTCTTAAACTAGTGGAATGGTCTGAAGTACCTCCTAGGACATAAAGTGCCTGTCCACTATTATTAAGTCAGTGGAATGGACTCCTACACCTCGGCCCTAACAAACATAATTTTTCACTGTAAGTGATTAGTATCTTAATCATTCGTTACTTATCTTATACTCATGTTATCTTTCATGCTGAGACTAGAACCCAGTATTCTTAAACTGGTAGAATGATCTAATGCACCTCCTATGGCAAAACATGCTTGGCCACTATTATTAAGCTGGTGGAACGGACTTATAAAACACCTCGACCTGGCTCATGTGATCTTTCACTTTAAATGATTAATGTCTTATTCATGATTAGTTTATGAGTAAGAAACACAACTAATGCAATTGGGACATGAATATACATATGAAAAGACTGTTCTCAAAGATTAAGATGTCATTTTCCTCAAAAATCCTAAATTCACAATTTAAGCATAACTTCCCCCATATTGACCATTTATCAACCAAATTTAGTATATATTCCTAAAATAATATTATCATTAACATAAATAAAATTTGAAGTCTAAATTTCCTGTCTTACACATGTAATAATAACCCTATATCAAAAGTTACTATTTATAAGGTTCCTAAAACCCTAATTTCACAGGTAAGTCGTAAATTTTCCTAGAAGACTCATATAATTAATAAATTTAATATAAACCCCAAAATGCCAATATTAACAACATATCCAAAATTTTTGGCCTAAATCTAACGTTTTACACATGTGATAATAATATTATCGTTTTAAGGCTACTATTTCCAAATTAGGCTATTTTCTCATCTAAAGAACTTATGACACTCATAATCACTCCCAAACACTTCATATGATGTTTTAAGTATATTTTAATCCATATCAAATGTTATGATAATAAAATTTTCATAGTGACCAAAATGCCCTTAAAGATAGCCGATAACCCTTATTTTACTAAAATCTTATATCCTCAATGTTAGTATTTCCAAATTCTCCTTTTATCAACATATATTTTAAATATAGGTATTTCTTGATTATAATACTTCATTAGGCCCATATTATTCTTCCATAAAATATTCTCTTCCACAAAATACGACTTAGCACAGAAATCAACATATCATCACATCTTTCATTATTTGTACTCTTTTTCTATTATATCATCCATATTATCATATCTTAATATTAAAAAAATACATTTAATAATATAATAAAAATAGCATTATATCAACCATTTTCATCCAAAAAATTAACATAAAACCCTTCCAAAAAATAGCATTATATCAACCATTCTTGATTATAATACTTCATTAGGCCCATATTATTCTTCCATAAATTATTCTCTTCCACAAAATACGACTTAGCACAGAAATCAACATATCATCACATCTTTCATTATTTGTACTCTTTTTCTATTATATCATCCATATTATCATATCTTAATATTAAAAAAATACATTTAATAATATAATAAAAATAGCATTATATCAACCATTTTCATCCAAAAAATTAACATAAAACCCTAAACATCGATTAGTATCCTTACAAATAAAGGCTTCGGTCTCTAAGCTTGCTTATCCTAATCCACTTTTTTTTGAAAATTTTAAAAATAACCTAAGAGAAATTAACAAAACATAATTAGAATTATTGATATAATTAATTAAGGGTTAAGGAAATGGAAAAGAAAATAATGGGGGAAAAACCAAATCGAGGTTTAAAGGGGGGTCTTGGCTAAACATTTGTGTAACCAAGGAGGGAACGGTTGGGATTGCAGAGGAAGGGAGGCTAGCAATGCACAAATTTCCATTGCTAGGGGGTTGCAATAGCAAGGAAGGCCGAAAGGAAGGGGTGGGATCGGTGGATTTGTCTAAAGGGAGGGGGTGAGCAAAGGTGGCAATTGTCGAAGGATAATGGGGCGTTTTGGTGGAGTTTGCCAAAGCTTGGGGAGAGGGATCGAATGGTTTTGTGGCAGCTAGGGGTAGGAATGGTGAGTTTTGCTGCAACTAGGGGGATATGTAGGAAAGGCTACTAATGCTTGGGGTTAAGGTATGGAAAATTCTATCGGTAGAGGTGTATATGGTTTGGTTGGGCTCACCAGTGGAGGTGATTTTTAGGGCTATTTGCAATGGGAAGGAAGGAAAAGAAGGAGTGAGGGAGGCTGTATTGGTGGTGCTAATTCTATAGAAACAAAAGGGTGAGAAGGAGGCATTGGAGTGCATTTATTTCTAGGTATATGTGCACACACATATACATGCAAGAGGAGAAGGAAGAGGTGGTGATCGGGCATAATTTCAACCTTAACCTTGGAACTAAGGAGATGGGAGGTGATGGGGTAGATGGGTAGGCTTTGGCAGGGGGAGACATGGACAAAAAGGGGAAGGAGAAGAGAAGAAAGGTGGGGTGATCGGTAGGGAGAAAAAAATGATAAGGAGAGGGGAAGTAAAAGGAAAAAGGGAAAGGACAAAGTGTGAGTTTAGGTTTAGGTTAAATAATTTAGGTTAGGGTATTAGGACAAATTTAATTAAATAATTATCTAAAATTAGATTTAAGTTAGGAAAAAATATTAATAACCTAAAAAAGGATTAGGCTAAGATTTAGAATTAAAGAGTTAGGGTAAGATAGAAAAAAATATTCCTGAGGTTAGAATTAGGTTTTGATATTAATTACTTAGGATTAGGTTTAGCTAGAGATTTAGGGTGTTACATGCGCACTCTTAGGAAACCTTTATTTAATAGCTCTTGAATTTGCCTTTGTAATTCCATAGGCTCCTCTAGATTACATATATAGGCCCATCTATTAGGTAAAGGCATCCCCAAAATCAAATCCATAGCATGCTCTATACCCCTAACAGGTGGTTGTCAAGGAGGTAAATCATTTGGAAACACATCGCTATATTCATCAAGAAAATTAGTATGATTTGAATTGTTATAACTTTTCTCCCTAAACTGAGATGACTTAACTACCAAGGCATATGAAACACCCTCTTCCTCAATGTAATTAATCATTTCCTTTCATGTAAAAATAAATTCTTTTTAACCTTAGGTAAGGATACATAATACATTGGGATGGTTTCAAATTATATTTCTTTTTATCCTTTATCACCTCATATTCATTAAATACACCATCATGAGTTGCATTATGATCATATTATCATAGTCTACCAAGTAAAATACCACAGGCATCCATACACAAAACATCACACAACACCTCATCATGATAATCACTAATGCAAAAGGAAATGAGTGTTTGTTTAGTCACTTTAGCTCTTTTTTCTTTATTAAGCCATTGTAAGGAATATGATTTAGGATGTATAGTTGTCACTAGTCTTAATTGTTTGACAATTTTCTCGCTAGCAACATTTGTACAATAACCACTATCTATGATGACCCTACAAACTTTTTCACCAGTTCTACACTTATTTTTAAATTTTTTTATCCCTTTGTGTAGATTGATCATTAGGTTGTATTTGTAATTCCCTTTCTAGTATTAAATAAGTATTTTAATCTTCCTCATACATACATAAGACATCATCATTAGATTCAATTTCTAAGTCATCATCATCAATACATGGTTCCATGTTCTCTATTTCACTCAAGGTCAAGACTCTTGGATCAGGACATTCCATAGCAAAATAACCATACCCCTTAAATTTAAAGCATTTCTTCATGGTCATTTCACTAACTTTAGTCTTACCTTTATCAAATCGGTTAGGGTTGATTTTTTTTTTATCATTAGTTGAGTAAATATGTATCCCAAATTTTGATGTAGATACATTAGAATTTTTTTTGGGAAGTAGAAGTTGAAGCACTTGTCTTTTGATAAGTTTTGGTAGACTTAGTTTTTCTTTTACACTTTAAGTCTAACTTAATCAAATCCTTAAGAGAATTATAGGCAAACATTTCAACTTTTTCCCTAATAAATTTGTTAAGGCTACTTAAATATCTAGCACACTTATGTTCTTTTCTCTCTTACATATCACATAAGAGTGTTAGTCTTTCAAATTTTCTAGTGTATTCCTTTACACAAAGAAGCCCTTGCCTAAGAGTATTCAATTTTGTATACATATCTCACTTATACACTTTAGGTATATTTTATTTTTCTTAGGTGTTTCTTTAACTTTTCTCAAGACTTGATTTTAATTTTATCTTGCTTATCACAGGTCCTCATAAGATCTTCACACCAAACCTTATTAAACTTATTGAATTTTAGAGTTGCTAATTTACACATACTCATCATCATACTCCCTAAATTCAAACATTGATTCAATTTCATATAACCATTTAAAAATAATTCACCATAAAAATAAGGAAGATCTAGATTTTTACCATTATCTTCAAAATGGTTGTACTTTTATTGATTGTTTGGATAGCCTCTTCAGTTATGGATAAATTCATTTGATCCACTCTCTTGATCTCTCTCTCCATACTCCATTTTAGCATTATGATTACTACTTCAAGCTTGGACTTCCCTCCTAACCATGCCCTCTAGTCAATCATTTGTAGCCTCCATATTATTATACATATGTTGAATAGTCTCTTAGTTAACTACCTTTGATTCCAATCTTTGTAGTTTCCCTTGAATGGAATGAAGAAATTATGCATTTGTTGCATGTACACTTGCTGAAATTTGTTGAAGATTATCATATATAGTATTCATGTATACCTCTTCATCCATACTTGAATCTCTCTTTAAGTTGCACTTGATGTAACATCAATCACTTGCTGGACTTTGCTTTTTGAAATATTCTTGAAGTTATACTTATGTTCTTGAAATAATATTACACTAAAATAGGTAAGATAAATGAAACAACAATGCTAGAATGTGTTCTCAAGTAATCTTGATAATCTTCAAGATAATCTTGATAAACAACAAGAACTTTATTGCTCAAAGAAATATCACAAAGAAGTGTACAAATACATGTTGATATTTGAACATAAGTGAAGATAGATTCTTCTCTAATTGTGATCAAAGATAAAGAAATAATAGGAGTGGAAAATGCTTAGTTTTTTTGACCCTAAAGTTGTCAAAAAGAACTTGCTAACTCATGAGGAAGGATAATAAATTTCACATGACACAATCTCCAAAATACTCTCTATATTTCGGAGACTTTAAAGACATTGAGTAAAACTAAGAAGAAACTAAGAAAAAGGTTGAAAGATCTAAAGAAAAAGAGGAGGAAATCGTATACTTATCTTCAAGTGTCAAAGGTATGAACACATGATTAGCGATTTTTAACCTTCACATTGAGGCCTAAGGAGAATAGATTAAAGATGTGAAGACTTGGTTGAAGATCTACTACACTTTTGTTGAAGGTATACTATACCCTTCAAATATCTTTGAACTTTGGAGTTGAAGATTTGAAGACCAAGTTGAATATACACTAATCTATTATCATATCTTCAAACTTGAGATTAAAGATACGCTAACCTATTCAATTTCACCTTGAAAAACAATCATGCATGGATTTTTATGGGAGGATAAGATTCTAGAAGAAATCACATGTGAAAGAAGAAGAAAAATAAAGGAGCTTCAATGGAGGAAAATTGGAAAAGAAAAACTTTTGTCAAAGGAACCAAAAACAAAGTGAGGCTTTAATACTAAAGTTGACACAAATCTTCAATGATAATGAAGATTTGTGTGAATGAGTTATATGTAGGATTTTATTGGCTTGGATTTGTGAAGAAGAATTAGAAAGATTCAAGTAAGAACTCAAAAAGAATGCAAAAAGAATTCAAAAAATTCAACAAGATTTAAATAAAGCCAATTTGAATATCACTACTCTAAGATTATTCTAAATAGTATTAGAATGAGTATTCAATCACAAAGAGAGAATTAACCAAGTGAATTAATTGTGTTATATTTTAATATCAAAATCAAACAACATGCTACAATTATTGGCACTTCATGCTTATATAGGAGTTTAGGACATTACTAACTAGCACACTAATTTAGCCACATGACACACAAATGACTAACTAACACATAACTAATATTACAATGTATTTATATCCTATATAATACATGGCTCAACAAGACTATTAAAAAAAACTAAACTAAGATTACATGAAAATAATTTATTATAATCCTAATTAAAACAATGATATTAACTTTGAAAGCTTGACTAGGTCGTCTTGACTTTGACTTTCATGCACAATAGCTTCCTTTATAATAGCTTGTAATATGTGAAAATTTTAAGTATCTTGACTTCTTAAATGAATTGATCTTCTTTCTATAAATATGTTACATATCTATAAGAATGATGTAAAACAATATCATCAAGGTTAATCATGTCATTATCATAAAAAATAAACAATGTGATTGACTCCAAAACTAAGAATGCCAAATCATCACCTTGAGGATCATCTATAGATGCTTCTGCATCAAATATTTGACCTAACATGGTAAGATCATAATTTATCCAATGCAAAAAAAAACAACTCATATTTCCTTTTCTATAGTAGCATAATTTATCTGGGATCATCTAGAGTTATATAAGCATAACATATGGTGTATAATTTCCCTTTTTTCCCATTCCCAAGTACAATCCCAAAGACATAATCACTGGCATCAACATCACTTTGAAAGGAAGATTTCAGCCAAGTGGTTTCATTATCGAAGTAGTTGTTAGAGCTTTCTTCAACCTATCAAAAGCATTTATATAAGATAGATCAAATGCAAAAGGAACATATTTAACAAGAAAGTGGGTTAGGGGTTTAGTGACTTTCAAAATCTCTTTATTAGATTCCTATAAAACTCAACCTGGCCCAAGAAACTCCTTACTCCTTTTACATTTGTTGGGGGCATCATTTTAGTGATGAGATTTATATTATCCCTATCAACTTTAATTCCTTTATTTGAGATTAAATGACCCAAAAAAATTCCTTACTATACCATAAAATGGAATTCATCACAATTGAGTACCAAGTTAGCCTTTTTACACCTTTTCAACACTTTAGCAAGGTTATGAAAACAATCATTAAAAAAAGTTCCATAGATAGAAAAGTCATCCATAAATACTTCCATACTATTTTTAATAAAATCTGAACCATATGGCCATCATGCATTATTAAATGGTAGATGGGACATTACAAAACCTAAATGGCACCTTTCGTTAAGAAAAAGTGCCATATGGACATATAAATGTCTTTTTCTCTTGATCACTAGGGTGAGTGGGGATTTGAAACAATCCCAAGTACCCATCTAGATAATAAAAATGAGAGTGTTTATCCAACCTTTCCAATATTTGGTCAATAAATGGAAGGGAAATATGATCTTCTAGGTGTCTTTGATTAGTTTTCTATAATTAATGCATAAGATCCATATGGTGCTTGTTCTAGTTGGAATAAGTTCATTTTTCTTATTTGAAATAATAGTCATACCCCCTTCTTTGGTGCCAGTTGCGCAGAGCTCACCCACTCACTATCTAAGATAGGGTAGATGATCTCTACATCAAGTAATTCTAGTTCCTCTTTCTTTATAGCCTCTTTCATATTCGAGTTAAATTTTCTTTGATTCTAGATGGAGGACTTGTATCTTTCTTCTAACAAAATTTGATGCATGTAAATAGAGGGGTTAATACCATTGATATCATCTATGGAATAACCTATCACATCCTTATGCTACCTAAGAACCTTAATTAACTTCTCAACTTCCTCATTAGTCAAGTCAACATTCACAATTAAAGATGTCAATGGATCCCAGACCCAACCTAGACTTCCTAGACCTGACTTAATTTTAGTGGTCTTGGGTCTATGATTTTTATACCTGATGGGTCTAGGTTGGGTCTGGGTCCATACGTATCTAAATGGGTATTGGTCTAGGTCCAGTAGTTCTGGATCCATACCCAACTCGCCTAACCCATTTAGTGTATATATGTGTGTGTGTGTGTGTATATATATATATGCATATATAAATACATACTAATATTATATTTTCCATCATTATCGTAATCTTATTTGAGCTCCTCATTTTTTTTTAATTTTATTGTTGTATATTTACTTTATAAGCAATGTGTATAATATTTTATTCCAAAAGTATTAAAACACCATTTAAAAAGTTAATGTAACTATTTAAAAATGTTTATTTTTTCACTTGAATGATTTTTTAACAAAAAATATATATTAAGCTATATAAAACATAAATGTATTTGTATTTACATAGATTATTTTTTTTTTTAAAAATAGCCGGATCCATTTAGGACCCGTTCAGAGCCTATTTACCCGCTAGACTCGGTAGATCTAGATTTGGGTATGAACTTCTTAGATATGGTGGGTATGTGTTGGGTTTGGGTCTCGGTAATATAAATTGGTTTGAGTTTGATTCTAATTAGACCCAATACAAATCTGAACCATTGCCATACCTATTCAAAGTAACATGATATTCACCATTATAATCCAAGAATTCATACTCGAGTGAGGAAGAGAACGGTGTTAGTTCTACCGTGGGGTGTAGTCATCTCCTCATGAATTTTGTCACTTAACTCCTTTTGAGCTTAAACCAATGTTTCAGGCTCTTTAGTATATAAATGGCTCTTCCCATGTATGATAGCATAAGTAGCTACTTCCTCATCATCGTCCTTGTTTTCTCCATAATTTACCAAATATTTTTCAAGCATATCGCTTGAGATAAAACTAGCAAGGTTCTCTCTAGCAACCACATCCACGGTATTAATCCAGTAGCAACTGTCATCAGTCAATGTACACTTTATCACATACGACAAGTCAAAATTCGCTTTCTTATCCCCAAAGTTGAGAGAGAGTTTTGCATTTTTCTTATCGATTATTGCTCTCGTGGTAGGTAGTAAATATCTTCCTAATATAATAAAAATTTGAGCATCCTCCTCTATCTCAAGAATAACAAAATCAATCAAAATGTAAAACTCACTGTCTTAAATAGGTACATCTTCCAATATACCTACCTAACATTTCACCTATTAGTTTGTCCGGTAACAGGTAAATCATATAAAAGAAAATATACACATACACTGGGCATACCCAGGTCAAAAATTCACTACCATCAAAACAGGGTGGTAGCTACCTAATACATAGAACACAAGTTCTACCTTAAGGAAGCATCAAAATACAAAGATTGATACACAAATATTTAAACTTGGAGGATTAGGCCTTGTACATCAAACTTTTTTGCTTCAAAAATTGTTGCATTACGCGCGCGCTATATAAAATAGACGGTAGCTGCTAAGGCACTTCGACATACCTTCGCAGTGAAAAAGAGCTCGTTACGCAGTCTTCTCAAGACTCAAGCACAACTGACAAGGGTAGTACAGCCTCTTGTAAGACCCAACTACTCACGTATAGCCGACCAGAGTTGGTTTACCAACATACAGAAGAAGAATAAGTGCTCATGAGATTCATTTTCCAAACCACAAAGGGGGCACAACAGAGATCCATCAAGGAAAGCAAGCCGATCCCTGTTGTTTAGCTTGTTCTGGAGAGGCAACCACAAAAAGAAGGAATACCTTTTAGTGCGACAACCCTTCCAAACCAACGAGCGATCCCTCCATATGTCCCCTGAGGAGCGAAGGAACTCGTACGCTGTCTTGGTGGAGAACTTCCCTGCTGAGCCCCAGGAGGAGATAAGACTCATAGCTACGGCTGGAGACCCCGATGTCTCCAAAATACTAAGATACACATGCCAAAGCTTCTTCAAAAAGTGAGACGAACCATGAGTGGGTCGGAACTGACCCCACCCGTGGCCTCTAAGGTAATTAGCATGGATCCATTTGGTCCAAAGGGATTCCTTCTCATCTTGAAGAAACCAGATGTACTTACAAAGAAATGCTCGATTCCATGCCGAAAGATCTTTCAACCCTAAACCCCCTTCACGTTTGGGTAAACAAACTTTGGACCAAGCTACAAGAGGCTGCTTACCTTGCCAAAGGAAGCCACGACAAAAGGACACAATACGATTCAACACAACCTTTGGCAACGAAAAAATCCCAAACCAAAAGCCCATTATGCCTTGGATAACAGAATTAAGAAATTCCAACCTACCAGCAAAAGAGAGCAATTGAGACCGCCACATTTTCAGACGATCATAAACATCATTAATCAGGACTTCATAATCCACTGCCCGTAGCTTACTCGGGTTTAGTGGGACGCCCAAGTAGCGAAAAGGGAACGAGCCCTGAACCATTTGGGCCAAGCTAAGAATCTGTTCTTTATTCACCGGATCCACACCACCGAAGAAGAGTTGAGACTTGAGAGGGTTAGCCACCAATCCCGAAACTACACTGAACTCCGAAAGGGTTTGCAATAGGACTTGCACTAAAGCAATATTGTAATACCCCAAATTGAGCGGAGTGTTATAAGGATTGATCCGGCTACTTATATCAACATGGTATACCATCCTTTTGGTGATTCCATCCTAAGAACTCCACAGTTAAGCGTGCTGGCGGTGGAGCAATTTTAGGATGGGTGACCTCCTGGGAAGTTTAAGAAATTTTCTAAAAATTTCTCGGGAAGTGCGTGAGTGAGGACAAAGCGTGCTGAAAGGACTCGTGTTGATCTGTGGGGCCAGCCGATCAATCCGAAAGCACTCCAAGGTAGCCCCCGCGTGGTCATATCGACTCGGGGTGTTACAAATATCTCCTCTACTAAAGAGAACAAGGTCATCAGCAAAGGCGAGGTGGGATATAGTAAGGGCCTTACACTTTAGGTGGAAAGAGAAGCCTCTCTATTGAACAGCTCTCATACGGATCAAACGAGAAAAGTACTCCATACACAGCACAAAGAGATACGACAACACTGGATCCCCTTGCCTTAACCCCCTAGCACCCTTAAAGAAACCCATCAGTTGACCATTGAGCTTCAGGGAGAATGACGGAGAAGAGACGCATTCCATGAGCAGGGCCACAAATCTGTCTAGGAAGTTAAAACCCCTAAGTACTACAAGCAAAAATGGCCATGAGAGGGAATCATAAGCCTTCTTGATGTCAACCTTGAAGAAGCACCGAGGCGAAGTACGATTCGTGGAATATTCCTTAACTAATTCTTGTACCAGAAGGATATTCTCAGACATCAAATGACCATTAACAAAAGCACCATGTTCAACACTGATAAAACTCGCCAAAACAACTGATAACCGTTGAGCAAGAAGTTTAGAGATCAGCTTATAGGTGGTAGAGCAGCAAGCAATCGGCCGAAAATCAGAGACCATTGCCGGGTGCGGGCACTTAGGGATCATAGCCAAGGTTGTATGGTTAATACGTTTCAGGAGCTTTCCCGTGTGAAAAATTTCAAGCACTACAACAGTGAAATCTGTCCCCACTATGTCCCTAGCACATTTGAAAAACCGAGTAGAGTAAACATCTGGTTCGGGGGCTTTGTCATCACCCAAGGAGAGCACCACTGACTTGATCTCTTCAGCAGTGACAGGCTTCAAAAGTTCCTCCTGAAGGTTTGCTGCCAGCAAAGGACCATGAGAGAAAACCAAGTTGTCCAGAGGAGCACCTTCCACTTCAGTCCCAAGCAATTCTTGGTAGACTGTGATAAACTCCCTTTCCAACTCAAAATCATTCTAGGTCCATAAACCATCGGTCTTCTTAACTCTCAAAATAACTGATTTGGCTTGTCGAGCTTTCAACATGTCATAGAAGAACCGAGAACTGGTATCACCCTGGAACAAGAACTTCTGCTTATTCTTCTGCGCCACAAAACTCATAACAGCCTTGTTCAAGAATAATGCCCGAGCCTGAAGATCCTCCAAACAAGCAGAAGAAGTAACACCAGAACCGACTAAGGATGCCTCCTGTGCTTGCATAAGCTTATCCTCTGCTCTGGAAACAATATGGGAGTAGTGCAACTTATTAAGTTGCTTAAGACCATGCTTGAGCCCAGAAAGTTTCTGACACAGATTAAACTGATGAGACCCACAGAAATCGAAACACCACACCGAAGCCACCACACTATGAAAATATGAGTGATCACACCACATGTTGAAGAAGTGGAAGGGCCTCCAAATGTGTCTTAGACCTCCAAACATAATAAGAACAGGGCTATGATCAGATAAGGACCCAGGCGGGAGAAACTGAGCCATAACAACCAAGTCTATAGCAAACCTTGTGGAATTCAAAAGAACTCGATCCAACTTGCATTTAACATTCTTAGTAAAGAAAGAATAAAAGCACCCAGTGGAAGGAACGTCTGACAATTGGTTCACAAGGCAACATTCCTTGAAATCCTCCATCTCGTAGTCAGTAACCGGTCTGTGACCCTCCCGATCAACCGCATTAAGAGGAGCATTAAAGTCACCACACACAATCCATGGACCATCAATGAGAGGGGATAAAGCTCTCAAGTTCTCACAAAGAGGTCGCTGATCCCCAACACTATAAAGCCCATAGACCACAGTAATACAAAAATCAACACCACTAGAAAGATCAGTGACCATACCTGACAAAGACTGTGGGTTAGCTTCAAGAATAGTAACAGTCACCAACCTCGGGTCCCATAGAAGTAAAATATGCCCATTAGGATGATGAGCAAAATTATGAAGGTGCTTCCAGCCAGGGAAGTAGAAGCGAACAAGTTTTGTGACCTTATCATCATCCAACTTGGAATCCAAAACCCCAACTATAGAACAACGACGATCCCACTGAAGCTTGGCAAGAGCTTTTTGTTTCAGGGGAGAGCTCCCTCCCCTTATATTCCAAATAAGAATATTCATAACAAAGGATTGGCTTTATGCCGAGTGGAATTTCGCCTCCCAACCAAGCCCAAAGCTGGCCTCTTAAGTGACACAGAGGGTCTCTTCTTCAGACCATGACCCTTTCTTCGTACGGTTTGCCGAGACCCTCCTTTCTCATCAACCAATCCCAACTCAGGATCACCAATCTCCTCTGCTTGTTGCACACTAGAGGAGGCAAGAACACTCTGACTTTGGAGCTTAGCCTGAGACTTCTTACAAGGCTCCCTAGGAGAAGGAGCAATAGGACCAACATTAAGAAGAGGAGATTTCCCTTTGACCGGATCACGAACCAATGGAGAGGGTAGGTGCTCTCCAGGAGCACTATCAAGAGAAGGAACCATATCGCCACTCTCCTTAGGCAAAACACCCTTATCACCCTGGTCAACCGTATGACTCTTATCCACCTGCCTCTACTCCCTATTCTTCGAAGCCCGTTTTTTCACTTTATCCACCGGCTTCCAAATAGAAACATGATTCACCAATTTATCACTTTCCCAAGTAAGACTGTGGCTATCACACTCAGGCAAAGCATGCCCCAACAAATTACATTTCCTACAAAAGGAAGGCAAGTCTTCATATTAAATACCTTGCACAAAGCTGCCAACCTCGCTTTTAACCTCCACAGAAGAGGGTAAATCAGTCGCTACATCGACTTCCACCAAAACCTAAGCAAACTCAATCTTCAATTTCTGAGAAGTAAAATCATCAACCTGGATCGGCCGACCCACAAAGGAAGCAATAGTACTTATAGCTCCAGCATTCCAAAGTTCGAGAGGTAAATTTTTAAGCCTAACCCACCCCGGAATTTTTGTGACCTCTTTCAAGCTAAAGGAGAAAAACCGCGGGAATTCCTTCACAAAAAAAGCTTTACTACGCATTGAATATGGGCCCCCAACAAGAGCTCTATTTTTCTCATTCTCGGACTCAAACTTCAAAACCACCCACCCTGAACTATGAATCAAATACTTAAAGGGTAGCACAATAACCGATTTTGCAGCATTAATCAAGTATTTATCAACCTACACGCCAAAAAATCTTCCAAGAACACATGCACCCCAAGTGTCCTCAATATTTTCGATGTTAGTCGACTCAATAAACACGGAATTATGAGCAGGAGGAATATAATCACATTTCATAGTTGGTGTAGAAGTAAACAACTTAGCATATGTCATCCCCTCACCAAGTAATTTTTTTGACCAGGTTGAATTCCACACATTACCTCTCGATATAGGGGCTGTTCTGGGCGCGTGGAGGTCACTCGCCAGCATTGAACCAGTGGGCGCAAGCTCCTCGGAGGTTGGTGGGTGCACAGGGTCGCCGAAAAATGGTAGGGCAACCGGCTGGGAGGTCTCCTTCAACCACGGCACAGTCTTCGAGGCGCGCTGGAGCAGAGGCGCGGGACAGGGTGGGTCGGCGCTCACCAGACCAGGTTGCGACCCCTGTTTGACCTCCAACAGACCAGGAGGCACTTCGGGCGGCACTGGCTGGGCAGAATCACGAGAAACACTAGCCACTTGCACCAAATTAACATCACACAAATTTGTTTGCTCAGAAACCAGATATGGACCAGAGCGAATGTCAAGCGGCGCACAACCAGATCTGGAAAAATCACTCCCATATGTCGAACTAAAATCTAGATCTGAATTGGACGGTGAACAATGGTTCTTACCACCAGCAACCTACGACGATTGAGACCCAGAACCAGACGTGCCTGGCAATAGAATGGACTGCTCCAATTCAAAGGGAGCGCACATATGGGCGAATGAACAACAATTTTTAGCCGCCCACTCCTCTTTTTATTACCCATAAATCACTAATCAACAAAATAGTGAATAGTAATGAATAGTAACAGCAAGGTAATTGGAGCAATTACTGTAGAAAATAGAGGAGATTTCGTTGTTCTTGGAGAGCAAAGTTCCTTCCACCACTCTCCACCATTGAGAGAAAATGGGAGAGGAGAGAGAAAGTTCCAAGACTATGTACTTATTAGTCTGTCAATTGAAGGAAAATGGTGGTTGGCTTCATGTCTCCCACTTGAAATTTCTTACAAATAGACAGAGGCATTAAACATACACTAGCACATAGATGACATAAAACATCATTAGTAGATACATTGCCAATACTAAAGGGGATAGAAATGGAGCTCGAGTCCTTGGGCTTGGATGGTAACTTATTTTAAATAAGAGCGCTACACTCATGGGTCAAAGATAAAGTCTCATATGCCTCTAACCATCTCTTATTGGAAAGAATCTCATTTAAAAGTTTAGCATATGAGGGCAATTGATAAATGGCTTCAACAAATGGAATATTAATATGCAATTTGTTTTAGAATTTCTAAAAATTTCCCAAAATATTTTTGCTAATTTTTCCTTATCTTATCTTTGATTAAAGGGTAATGAAGGTTGGGATGGTGGTGGAGGAACATATTTATTAACATCATGCTCCCTTACTAAAGTGGTATCTTTCTTAATGTTCACTGGTTCATCACTCTCTTTTTGCACATCTTCCACTTTCTCCCCCACATCATCAACTTCCTTCCTTAGAGTGGGACATTCTAGCTCTTTTCCACTCCTAAGTGATATGGCATTGATGGAACCTTTATGATTAGTCTCTGGTTGCCCTAGAAGCATTCCAATAGGTCTAGAAGATGAAATATCTTGTTGGGTCTATTGAATGAGTTGGTTTTATAGAATCTTATTATGGGTGGCAATAGAATTAAAATTAGAACTTAATTTCTTGAATGCATTCCTTAAATCCTTAGTTTTTTTTTATTGAGAGAGACCATAAAATATCCAACAATGGCTCAAGATTAGATTTTTTAGAGTTAGGAAAAGGTGTTCTAGGGTTCAAAAAAATTGAGGAATGTGATTAGGTGGTGGGTTCTTGTAAGAAATATTTGGATGATTTCTACATCATGGGTTGTAAGTAGGAGAGAAAGGGTCACCTTTTAAATTGAAATTGTTCACATAATTCATATGATCTGTAAGAGTCACATCATTAGGTTGAGGAGCAACATATTAACATTCAAATGATGAGTTTCTTGCAATGCCACATTTCTCACATGTAGTAGAGGCAAACATTAATGCATTCACATTTAATTTATCAAATTTCTAATATAATGCATCAACTTTAGAAGAAAGATTATAAATAGTATCAACATCATACCTTACTCCATTCTTGGTAGAAGAGCAATTACTTGACCACCATATATGGTTTTGAGCCATGTCCTTAATTAATTGCTTTGCTTTGAGTATCCTTTTGTTCATTAGAGTGCCTTCTACTATTTCATCTCGAGTCATCCTTGTGTTGTAAAGGAGACTGTTATAGAAATTATGATCTAGGATCCATTCCTCCAATCCATTGTATGGATACATTCTCAACATATCCTTGTAACATTCCTATGCATCGTACAAGGACTCACCATATTTCTAAACAAAATTGGTGATGAGATTCCTTAGTTAAACCATCTTAGATAGGGTAAAATAGTTCTTTAAAAAAATCCTATAAAATTTAGTCCCAAGTGGTGATGGATCTAGGAGGGAGTGATTGCAACCAAGCTTTAGCTTTGTCCGAATTACATCATCTGACAACCCATTCATTTTTCAAGATGTCGCAATACTCAAGTAATATTGTGATGTGTAAATTTAGACTCTCTGTTGAGCTAGTGATGAACTAATTTTATTGTACCATGTTGAGAAGTGCAGGCTTCAAATTAAAAATATTGGTGGTTACATTAGGTTGTTGTATGCTTGATTATGTCTCATATGCCTTCAGAGATGCAAACTCCTTAAGAGAGATATTTTGATCTTTAGTTTCCTCTTGGTTAGTCTTGATACCCAAACTAGTGCTTGTTTGGGTTAACATACCCACTTCTTTATCTCACTTAACATCATCTCAATATTGGGATTTAGCTTAGTTGGAGACCCAAGAAGAAAAGTTCGCTGCATAAAAGTACCTGAAAGTGCAAATGATGATCATCAAATAGCAAAAGAAAAGAGTAAAATAAAAATAAAACATAAATCTAGTCTAGTATGATAAAAATGATTCAATATCAACTACTAAAGTCCCTAATAATGACGCCAAAGACTTGGTGGGCTGAATCTACAAGCACATGGACTCATTATAACATATCAAGGTCATATCCCACAGATACTTCCTTGTTGAGTACCAAATCATCACTATTTTAGCTATCTAGATAATTAAATTTGGAGAGTAGAACATGAGTATTAGAATAAAAATTAATGGTAATGTTAATGTCAGTAATAAAATATAATTAAAAGTATTAGATTTCCATCATAAATTAGTAATTAATGAATAATCAATTCCCTTTCCAAACAATTACTTAAATTCAAGAGGGTAAAATATAATAAATTACCTAATTTTCTCTTTTAAGGTCTAAAAGTCATATCTAATAAAATTTAATAACCTATTTTCATGGTATTAAATTGAATTAAATTAATTACATTTGGTGTTAAATCAATAACATCTTTAAGGGACTCTAACCTACTTTCGTTCTTTGATTCTCTTGTTTAATTGTTATTTTTCCAATTATTAATCTTTACCTTTCATCCCTTTGATCAAATAATTATATCTAATGAAGTCGATGATCAATAAAATCAAAAAAAATATAGAACTAAAATTAAATCTACAAATTCAATCAATTGAAAGGGAAATTAATCTAATTTATCATTAATTAATAAATTAAGACTAGATCCAATCTTAAATAATAAATTTACTCACTCATAATTGTAGTCCAATGAAAGAAATAAAAATCATGAATAAATATTATGAAACATAATATATAACAAAAGAAAGATAAAAATATCGAATTTGTAGATAAATGTTGGAATCCAATGTTGCATATAAATAAAATTATAAAGATGGAACTAAATCTCAGAGTTAATGAGAAAACTATTGAATTATATTAATAGAGTTCCCTTTATGGATAAAAAACAAAGAAAAATTATCTCCTTCATCCCACCATTCTCCTCCAAATTTTATATAAAAATCAACACTCTTATGTGATATATTATGCACTATTGTCGGTAAAATAACTCCTGCATGATTGTGCTTGTCTTGAATGGCTAGACCACGTAGTATCTTTTCTCTCGGCATTGTTGAGTGCATGACTGTGCTGATCAAACACAACCTAGACACGTGTTCTCATTATTCTTGGCCGTTCTCCACATAATTGTGATGATCGTGTATTCCCAGGTCATGCATATTCATTTGCATAGAGAATATACATGTAGTTGTGCATGGGTCAACATGACTATGATGCTGATGTGTGTTGGAATAAGGAATTGTAAAATTAGTAAAAAATAATTCTCGATTAGATTGGAATTAAGAAGAAGAATATTCAAAAGTGATGTATGATTGATGAAGATATTCGAAGAAGGTAAGATAATGATGATGATGATTCGAATATGGTGATGATGACTCGTAAATGATGAGTGAATGATTGTGGTGATTCAAATTTGATGGATGAATGATAAATATGATTCAACAATGATGAAATGGTAACGAGGATGATTCAGTGATTAGGGTTTAATGATGGTTGGGGTTAGGGTTAGTTTAGGGTTTCGAATTAGGGATTTGATTTTGGGATGTGTTTGGATAATGGATATGATTAGATGGGAATGGGTTATGGTTGTTAGTACTTAATGATGGTTGGGGTTAGGGGTTAGGGTTAGTACTTAATCTCTAATTCACACAAATGAAGAGATTATGGATTTCAAGAATAATCATTTGCACAAATTCGATTAAAATTGAGATGAACTCATACAGAATTCAATACCTGCATTTTATATTCAACTTCAATTCTTCATTTATCTCCAATCATGCATTCTATGGATTTATATAGCCAAGCTACCAATTACAAAATATTAGCTAAAAAGCATAATTCTTCAAAAGATACCTAGCTAAACGATATTGGAATATAAAATATCTTTAAAAAAGGTAGATTTATGCTACTTTATTCTCTAGCTAATCTTTGACTCTATTAAATAAATAAATAAATTAATTTGCACATCTAAGCTATATATTATTTCCCAAATGCACATAGCCATGCACTCCATGCATGCCATGCACATGCACATATACGCATAGTAGCTTATATGGTACATTTCCTCTATTACTAGCAACATAATAATCTATTTGTCTTTAATTTTATAGCAATTTCTTTGTAAATGAAGAATAATTGGTTCCATAATTATGAATACCAATTCTTGTGTGTTTTCTCCCACATCATTCTCTTCTTGTTGATTTAAATTTTCCCTCTAATTAGCATCTCCATAGTAAGGGCTAATGTCTTCAACATTGAATGTCCTTGATACCCCCACCAAATGAATCTAGAAAATATGGCTCATAAGCACTTTTCCCAAAATTTCAAAGTACTTTGAAAGAACCATCCACCCTTGGCATAAGCTTTTTATTCCTTATATTGGGAAATATTTCCTTCCTCAAGTGCAACCATACCATATCTCTCAGGTGAAAAACATGTTGAATCTTATACTTGTTTGATCTTATCTTGTATACTTCTTTCATCTTCTCAATATTGTTCTTGATTTGTTGATGATGGTTTTGAAAGAACTCCACTGTCTATTATGTATCATAACTCTTCACTTCACCTTTCTTCAATGGTGCCATATTAATCAGCATATATGGATTAATACCATATACTATCTCGAATCGCAAAAGCTTTAAATCCATCATGGTAAGTACAATGGTCCTCCTAGATAATGCATCCACCACAAAATTCTCTTTGTGATCCACATGTATTTTATAGAACACAAATTTTTGCAATAATCTTATCCACTTATCATGTCTTGGACTCACCTTCTTTTGAACATATAGGTACTTTAAACTCTCATTATCTGAGTGAAGTATAAAAGGCTTAGGTCTTAAGTAATGGCTCCATGTCTCCAAACAACACACAATAGCATAAAACTCTTTACCATAGGTTAAATAGTTGGGTCATCAAAAGCCTTTTTCGCTTGATCATTCCAATGGAACTCCCCTTTCTTCATCAATTATATGATAGGTGCTGCAATGATAGAGAAATCTTTGATGAACTGTCTATAGAATGAGGCCAACCCATGGAAACTTCAAACTTCATGGACATTAATAGGATAAGGCCACATTTGGATAGCTTCAACCTTTGCTAGATCAAATCTAATACCATCTTTGCTCATAATATAACAAAGAAAAACCACCCTCTCCATCATAAAATCACATTTCTCTAATTTACCATAGAGCTTCACCTCTCTAAGCTTGTTAAATATCCTCTTTAAGTGTTGTATGTGCTCGAACTCACTCTTTCTATACAATAAGATATCATCAAGGTAAATAACAATAAGGAGTTTAAGGATGGTTCTAAGTACCTTAGTTATCAATCTGATAAATGAACTCGGTGTATTACATAGCCCAAATGGCATCACTAACCACTCATACAACCCATACTTAGTCTTGAAGGCTGTCTTCAACTCATCCCCTTCCCTTATTTTCATTTGATGATAGTCGCTCCTAAGGTCAATCTTCAAAAATACCTTTGCACCATGGAACTCATCTAATATGTCATCCAATCTTGCCATCACAAATCTGTACTTGATTGTGATGTTGTTGATTACTCTTGAATCAATACATATCCTCCATGTACAATCCTTCTTAGGCATCAACAAGGTTGGAACTCCACATGGACTCATATTATCTCGAATATGGCCTCGGTCCAACAACTCTTGTACTTAACTTTGTAGCTCCTCAGCCTCCTCTAGATTGCACCTATAATCTAGCTTTTTTGGTAATGGGACTCTTGACATAAGATCAATAACGTCTTAATTCCTCTCCAAGGAGGTAGCCCATTTGGCAATTCATCTGGAAAAACATATGCATACTCTCTCAACACTTGTTACAATTTTGGATCCATATTAACATTCTCTCCTTGTTGGACTTCCATTACCACCAATGTATATCATATCTTCTCATCTTTGATTGCTTCATTCATCTCACACTCCTTAAATACCAACAACTCCATGCTACTCTTCTTTCTTCCCCTCCTACACTCAATATCTTCCTTCTTTTTTTTTCTTCCTTTTTTAGCTGCACGCTCTTGGTTCCTTCCCCAATTTTCTTCCTCAAAAGCAAATCCTCCCAATATAGATTAGCTTTTATCCTAAACTTATTTTGATCCTTGCACACTACATGCTCATTAAGGAATATATCATGCACAACCTTCCTATCAAATTTCCATGACCTCCCAAACAAAATAAGACAAGCATTTATAGGTAGAATATCACATAAAACATCATCAAAATAATTTCCAATCTTAAAAGAGATAAGAGTTTGTTTGGTTACCCTTACCCCTTTGTCTTTATTGATCCATTTGAGTGAATATGGTCTTGGATGACCAATGGTCTCCAAACAATGCTTGCTCACCATATTCTCACTAGCAACATTAGTGGAGGAGCCACTATCTATGATGACTTCACACACTTTATCACCAACTTTACACTTGGCCTTGAAAATCTTCTCCCTTTGAGTAAGTAAAGGTTGTTGTTTTACTTATAGTATCCTTTACAACATATAGCAATCCACTTGGCCTTCTTCTAAGGCATCCTTTGGGCTATAACTCTCCTCTACTAGGCCTCCATCAAGGTCTTCATTCTCATCACAAGCCTCCATACTTTCTATCTCCTTCAAAGTCAATGCCCTTTGGTTTGGATAATCCCAATCAAAGTAACCATAACCTCTACACTTGAAGCATTACTTTTTCACTTTATCAACCACTTAACCTTTCCCTTTTCTTCATGAGTGAACCATATAACATTGTCTTGATTTGTGGCTTGAGAAATTGGCGTCTTCGAATCCCCCTTTTAAGTTGAACCATATGGAGCATTGGTTGACTTATTTGGTGGCTTTTTTCTCTTCAACTATTTTTTGAACTTGGTTGCTATCTTGGATAGGTCTTCAAACAATTTATAAGGATACACCTTCACTTTCTCTCTAAGATTCATATTTAGCCCTCCAATGAATCATAGACACCTTTGTTCTTCTCATTCTTTGACATCACAAATAAGAGCTAATATTTCAAATTCTCTAATATATTCTTCAACTCCGAGCAACCCTTGCCTTAAAGTAGTCATCTTTATAAAATTCTCTTTCTCGTATTCTCGAGTCAAAAATTTCTTCTTTAAGTATTTTTTAATTTTTCCTATGACTTAATTTGTGGTTTTTATTTTCTCTCCCCTATCATTTTTAAATTATCATACCACACTCTAGCAAATTTTTTAAAATTTAATATTGTTATTCGACACCTCTTCTCATCATTAATCTCTTTATACTTAAAAACATACTCAACAATTTCAAAACATTCAATAAATGACTCTAGATTGAGATTACCTTCAAAGTTTGGTAGGTCAAATTGATTCCATTCTCCACATCATCGTAGGTTCTTCTTAAGGTGTCATGTGCTCTTCCATAGTTTCCCAGACTCTTTTCTTCTTCCTCCATTCGATTTTATTCCATTCGCTCATGGTCTTCTTCTACTTGTCCCCCTAATTTTTGTAGCTACAAGTGTGACCCTTAATCTTGTGAAGTTTAAATTCTCCCCAAACATAGCTTTACCTCCTTGATTTTTTCCACTAAGACCTTGAGAACAACTATCAAGTCTTCCTCTTGGTTTTCCATCTCCTTCCTTCACTAACCGAGTGGTGTTCTCATAAACATGCCCTTAAGTTCTTGGATTTTGATGTCTTCTTGATGAATTCTAGGATAATTTTGAAGGAAAGACACATCCTTGCAAGAATTGTGAGTAAAGATTAGATCTTGACCACAAAGATCAAAACCTAAGGCTTGAATACCAAAGTTAATGTGTGTGGGAATATGGAATTATCAAATTGGTAAAACTAATGCTTTATTAGATTAGAATTAAGAAAAATAATATTTGAAAGTGATGTATTGATGATGAAGATATTCGAACAAGGTAAGATAATGATGATGGTGATTCGAATATGGTGATGATGATTCATAGATGATGAATGAATGATTATGGTGATTCAAATTTGATGGATGAATATGATTTGATAATGATGAGATGATGATGAGGATGAATCAAAGATTAGGGTTTCATTATGGATGGTTTCGTGGGTTAGGGTTAGGGTTAGGGTTTAGTTTTGAAAATTAGGGTTAGGGTTAGGGTTTGGTTCGAAACTTGGAGTTAGGGTTTTGAATTAGGGCTTTGATTTTGGGATTTTTTTGGGTTATGGATATGGTTAGAACACTGTGGGTTATGGATATTATAAAATATAGTACTTAATTTCTAATTCACACAAACAAAGAGATTAATAGTTTCAAGATTGATCGTTCACACAGATTCGATTAAAGTTGAGATGAACTCACATAGAATTTAATACTTGTAATTTGCATTCAACTTCAATTCTTGATGTATCTCTAATCGTTGTTTATATGGATTTATATAGCCAAGGCTACCAATTACAAGATACTAGCTAAAAAACATACTTCTTCAAAAGATACCTAGCTAAAAGATATTAGAATATAGAATATTCTTTAAAAAGGAAGATTTATGCTAAATCAGTTTCTTTCTATTCTCTAATTCTACTGCTTAATTAATTCATTAACTAAATCAATTAATATTCATTCCCAAGCTGCATATTATTTCCCCCATTCACATAGCCATGCACTTTATGCATGCCATGCACATGTACGTATATGCCTAGTAGCTTTTATGGTATGTTTCATCTATTACTAGTGAAATAACCATCGATTTGTCTTCAATTTTGTGGGAGATCCTTTGTAAATGAAGAAGAATTGGTTCCATAATTATGAATTCCAATTCTTGAGTGTCTGCTCCTACATCAAATGCACATGTGCACAAGTGTACTTAAGATACATAAACAGTTATTATTTCCCTATTTTCAACTCCTAAGATTTTATCCTCTTCTTCATTGCTCCTTCCTTTAAATCATTTGAAAAAAAAAATTCTCTTATTCCATGCTTCTATTCCTTTATTTTGTATACTTTTGTGTAGATCTAGAAAAATAAATACCAAGATAATAATAGCCAGTACAGGAGGAAAATACGACCAAGCATTCTATAAATGATATGAAGCATGGTCATAAATGGTGGCAAAGCAAGGTGGAAAAGTTAAGACTAAATATTTTATCACTTTTTTTATTTAACTTATTTTGAGCTTTAGCATTTGACATAAGGAAGATGAGAGCACCAAATTTATGCTAAATGTGGCAGCAATGCTCATTATTTTTTTAATTGACACTTCTGTAAAATGAAAATTTTAAGTTGTAAATTTGAGGGTGTTAGAAATATAATGTCTCCTCTAAATATATACATATAATTATGAGCATTAGTATAACAAGATACTTAGGGTATATTCAATTTATAATTTATTTTTTGGATCTTTGAGTTTATCTAAGAGATGTTGAGTGAATATTTGACTAGACGGATGCAAATATTATTTCTTGAACACCCCTAACTGTAAATTTTTATTATAGTGTTTTTGTTTCATTATTATTTACTACTTTCTCAAATTAAAAAAAAAAAACAAGTTTTATAATTTTGGACACTACAATAAATTGGTGCATTAGAAACCAAATAATTTTTTGGTCACTTTTGATATATTGTTAAACATTATAAATATCCTAATTTTAAATATCCTATTTACATACTTTAGGTGCACAAGTTATGCATGTGTTTTGTATTAAACCATAGGTTTAATACCTCCTTCATTTCCATTAGTCGTAATAGCTTCCTTCATTATGACTATTACATCTCAACTCTATGTATCTTCCACCTCTTTTAATATTCTATAACTCTTTCTCATAATTGATGTATTAAGTATGAATACTATGATGACATGTAAATGAAAAATAAGAGATAATTCATACGTATCAATAAGAATTAGAACTCTCATTCTATCTTCCTTTCTGTACTATTATATTATCTCTCTTTAAGTTCATCAATATTAAAACATGTTATTATCACAGGTATACTCTAGATGAAAAAAAAATACGCTTTTTTATTTATCTTGTTTGTGATGATGGGGTGGCCATAAGAAAATGACCATGGATTTAGTGTTAAGTTTGATTAGTACTTAATAAAATGGAGTAATCTATATTCTTTATTTACCATTCTAAATGGATATGATTGATATGTGTCATATAGGAATAACCTATATTTTTTGTTTCTTGTGTAAGATGTAAATTTTTGCAAGCATATGAAAAGTTATACATGTGACATATCTTATAATTAAGGAAATTTTAAGAAGAAAAACCTCCTAATTAATTAGAATTGATTAAGGGATTAAGCATTTTGAGGAAGATATAATATTATGGTTCTAGAATCAGCTCAAAATAAGAAAATCTTATTTTTATTTTCACCTTTACTTTAATATAATTCCAATTAATATTTTTATCAATTTTAATAGGATATATTCGCAATATGGAGTTTAATTTGATTGTATATACGATGATTTCCTTTCTAAGTATAAGATGGAGGGTAGATATAGATGGTAATAGAAGGCTAGATGTTTTCCATTAAATAAAACCAAATTAGATCTAATAAGAGCAATTCAAATATAAAAAATGATGGATTGGTGGCCACATCGCCCATCACCATCTGTAGGTCTCCATCACTTAATGATGACACAAAACCGCGAAAGTGGTAATGTTAATAAAATTACTTATATTTAAACATAATGGATTAGAGGTCTTATTACCCATAACCTTTTGTATGAAAGTGATGGATTGGTTATTTCATCACTCATCACTATAGACATATCTCATCACTTAAAGGTGATTGGAGAATCTAATGCAAACCTCCATTACCTAAAGTTAATGGAGAAACACAAGAAGTGGCTAAATTTTCCCCACATACCCGAATTATGTATTGGTGATTGTACAAGTGTTGGTAGAATCATCAAGATCTAAACCAACTATATTATTTAAAAGTATATACCTAAAGTACAAAAGAGGATTGAGATAATTGAGGTAAAGGACAAAAGTTTCATCCAATGATTTAATGGTTCTCAAGACCACATGCACAATTTGACCCTGAAGATTGAATGATTAAAAAGTGCTAAATATCTTATGTGTAATTTGATCAAGGAGATTTAATAGTTAAAAGGCTTTCTATACTTATGAAATACCGGTGAAGAATATTGGATGCCATTGAATACCTCAAGTTTATTTTTATCTATAAGATCAAATTATTTAATGGTCTATAGACCCAAACACTACTTTTATTTATGCTATTTTAATTCTTATAATTTAGTTTATTTAATTTTAATTTTATTAAAATTTAAAGTATATGTTATAATCATGAAGTAGCAATAATGGCCTTATGCACAACTTATCAACTATTTATTCAAAAGACTATACACCTACTTCGTCATAAGAAACCTAAAAAAATTAATTTTCCTCCTTCACCATAGTGGACCGATTTTTTACAATAGTCTCCCTATTATATTATAGTTTTGGTGGGTAAAGATAGTAGATGGTTGAAGACTTAAGCTTCATATTCAATAAGTAGTTTGATGATTGAAACCTAAAGCTTCCTATTCAATCATTAGTTGAACGGTTGAAACTTGGAGTTTCCATTTAATATAAGTAATATAACAATAGAGGCTAAAGGCATTCCATCTTATAGACTTGAATACAATCTAGAATATTGATTTATCTAATTAAAGTTCCATTGTACATTCTATTTTATGGATAAAGTATTTTATAACCTTGTAATTGGAAAGAATGTACGTGTGCATATGTCATGATAAACCTATTAATAAGTTTCCTGAAGAAAATTGAGATAACTTTTCTTTTCATGATATTGTAGCTAAGTTCCTGGAGAACTTATTGTAGTATATGAGTATTTGATGGTATTGTTACCATCAATATCAGTTAGAAGTAAGCTTGAGATAAATGCACAATATATGCATTTGGCATATATGAAAAATAAAAATGTATTAGTAACTAAAAGCTAGTAGACCATAAAATATTATCTTTGTGGTATGATAAATGAGACCACGTTAGTGGAGAAATGATATGTAATATTATTAAAATTTGCATGAGTATCCACTTATAAACCTGAAGATTCTTTTAATTGACAATCTTATGTGAACAACATATTATTTTGGGTAATTTTAAAATTAAGTTGTTCTAATGCAAAAAAATGTAAAAAATTCTCATGTCCTTGATAGAACTCAAATGGACACATTTGAAAAAAATTTAATATACCATGGTATATAATGACATATCTATGTAAATTCACATGTTATATTTTGCAACTTATATTATTGTATTGCCACAAAAGTGAATAACCATCCAATAGGGATGATAATGCTTTACTATTACTTCAACTTAAAAGTAGAATGACCTGGTCAAGTAGACCCTTGTTAGTGAGGTATAGAAATGATATGCTAATATGCATATAAATATTATTGGTATGTACCAATTTTATTTCACATTATCCCTTAAATTGGATCAACTAGAATATACCTAATGCTTATTTTAATTTTTTTTGATGAGTTCTATGTGTACCTAAACTCTCCTATAGATATATAATCTATCCATAAAGAAGGAAGAACATTTATTTCCTCATCCTTAAGGCGAGAGAAGAGGAGATTAAGATTATAAAGTAATCAAGCACTTCCAAACATGGTAAACAGTAGCTGCAAGTGCTAGCATCAGGGCTTGCTTGTGGTGTGGGGTTCTTCTCTTACATTTTCTGAGTGCCCTTATAGTGCTTTCTATGGTGGTGCATCCTCTTACATTTCCTAACCACCTTCTAACCTGCTACTAGATGCTATGGGTGATTCGGCATTGGAAGAATAGATGGGCGTGAGTCTCATTGATCTGATTACAAAGTAAACATATCTGTGAGATGTCCAGGTAAGTGAGTTTATCTTTGGTTTTGAGTTTCCCCCTAGCTATAAGCCAAAGGATAAATCCCTACCTCTGTATATGTAAGTCATTCCAAATGATTGAGCTATTCCTCATTTTCTCCCCTTTCCTTCTAAGTTGTTCATATGCACTTTTAGAGGAAAACTTCCCTACATACACACAGTCATCAAGCATATCTTTTGTAGTAATAACTGTACCAGCTTTACAAATCATCATATCCCTAATCTTCTATATTGATTTCATTAGTGGTGAAGTTCCCTGACCAAGTGCAATAGCCCACACATCACAATTCTAAGGGTACACTTGGTGTATCCATTTTGTCCATAGAGAATCCTTCTTACTTTGTATATGCCATAGGTACTTACACATCAGTGCAACATTCTAGGTCTTGAGATGCATTATACCACATCCTCCTTCATTCTTTGATAGGCACATGTCATCCCATGCAATGAGCGGTTGTTTTCCATCCCATACAAAACTTCTGCAATGACTAAGAACTCTTTTTATAACATTTTAAGGGACATAAAAAATTTTGAGCAAGAAGCAAGAAATACCCTGAACAACTAATCTGACTAATTTGATTTTCCCTATATAAGAAAGTGTCTTCTTATTCCATCTACTAATTGTATTTGTAATAGTGGAGTGAAAGGAATCATAATCAATAGCCTTCAGCTTGGTGGGACAGAGAGAGACCCCCAAATACCTAAATGGTAATGTACCATGGGAAAAATTACTAATCTCTATAATTTTCTCCTTTGTTTCCTGCTTGACCCTTGCTAAAAATAGCTCTAATTTCTCATGGTTGGTGTGAAGTCCAGAGCTGTTGCTAAACTCCCTGAGAGTGTCCATCAACACTTGCACTAAATCAGGATCTCCTTTACAAAACATCATTAGATCATCTACAAAATTAAGGTGGGTGATACCTAATTTCTTGCATTTTGGGTGGTAGGAGAACTGTAAGTTATGAGTATTCTTTCTAAGGAGTCTACTAAGAAATTCCAAGCACAACACAAAGAGGTAAGGTGACATTTGGTCCCCTTGCCTTAACCCCTGTTTCCCCTAAAAGAAACCACGTACATTACCATTTAAAACTAGGGAGAAGGAGGTGGTAGTGACACATGCCAATTTCCACTGCATGAACTTGGGTGGGAAACCTAGACCCACCATAACCGACCCAGGGAAATTCCAATTTATAGTTTCATATGCTTTCCTCAAATCAATCTTCATCATGCATTTGGGAGAGGTTCTCTTCCTATTGTATTCTCTCATGAGCTCCTGAGTTATGAATATATTCTCTGGCATTAGCCTTCCCTAGATAAACGCTCCCTGGGTGTTATTAATAATAGTGCTCAAACATCTACTAAGTCGATTAGCAAGGATCTTAGTGATGATTTTGAAGACTATATTACAATAGGAAATTGGCTTATAGTATGTGACTATTGTAGCATGTGCCTTCTTTGGTATAAGAGAGATAAGGATGTGATTAAGTTGTTTCAACACTCTGCCAGTTGTGAAGAATTTGTGCATTGCTGCCATTACATCAGTTTTGATAGTATCCCATGATGCCTTGAAGAATTTAGCTGAATAAACATTAGGCCCAGGAGCCTTTTCATCCCCAGTAGACCAAAGAGCCTCTTTTACCTCCCTTTGGATCATTGGTGCACTCATTTTGTCACTATCTGGTTCCTTCACCCTCCTCCCCTGCTCAAAAACAAGGTTGTTAACTTCCTGATTTTGTTTGGTGGTCCCTAACAGCCTCTTATAGTAGTCTCTGAATTCATCCTCTAGCTTCTTCTCACTCGTAGGTGGGGATCCATCCTACTTCTCAATTTAAGAAATGAAGTTATTTTTATGATTTGCCTTCACTAATGTATGGAAGAATTGGGTCCCCTTGTCAGCTTGGGATAAGAACTTATTCTTCACTTTTTGTGACAAGAATTGCATGGCTACTTTGTTGAGGTTAAGAGATTTATTCCTTAACTCCCTAATATCAACATTATCATCCCCCCCATCTTCAAGGTTGCTTCTTGAGTTGTATGTATCTTCACATTTGCTTCCTCTGCCCTGGTAATGATATGAGAGAAATGGAGTTTATTTAACAATTTCAAAGGCTTCTTCAAGTTAGTCAACTTCTTGCAAAGTTTATACTGTGTTGTCCCCCATCCCATAAAATGCCAAGCATTAGCAACAGTAGCAGATAAATCATGTTGATCCACCCACATATTAAATAACTTGAAGGGTTTGTTCTTGTAGGTCTCCTTTACTCGCTGGATGAGAGCTAGGGAGTGGTTAGAGTGAGGATGTGGGACAAGGAAAGTGGTGCGGACATTGTCATGGAGGTCACCTATTTCTAAGTTCATCATCACTCTGTCAATCTTGCTCTTCATCTTATCATGTGCAAAAGTATAAAAATAGCCTGTAGATGGCACATCAGAAAGGCCAGTAGCTAAGCAACACTTTCTAAAATAAGCTATTTCATATTCAGTCACTTCCCTGACACCCTATCTATCCTCTTTGTTCAAAGCACAATTAAAAACTCCTGTTATAATCCATGGTATTGAGTACCTGCTAGCAAACTCAGTTAAATTTTCCCATAACCCTTTTTTTTTTGTAACAGTATATAACCCATAACATACACTAAGCATGAAATGGTCACACATATGATTCCTAAACATCTTTTGCAATCTCTTTTGTTTAAAGGGGAGGTTGTATCCCCTTATATTCCAAATGAGCATTGTCATGGGGGTTTTGTGGGTGTTGTGACCTCCTTTTTGTTGAACTGAGCAAGGTACTACTTCTCAGTTGCTTTACCATTTTTTTCTAATTAGATTTGAAGATGAATGGATGGAACGAGGGTTCTTCATTTTCCTAGTAAGTTAGATTGGGTGTTGGGTGACTTGGAGTAGCCCTCTATTCCTCCACTTCTGCTCTGTTCAGTACTGCAGCACTTGTATATTCTTCCTCTGCTTGCATATGGTCATGGCCATTCTTAATATGGTCTATAGTTGCACTAATCTGGACTGAGTGGCTTGCCTAAGTTGGTGCCTCAGCTTGTTCTACCTGATAATCAGTTTCTGATCTTACTATAGGCCCTGGTAGCTTACTTGTAGTGGAAGCCTTATCTAGATGATTTGCATTCTGTCCCTCAGCTAATGGTACCTGTGATATATCCTCCACAGGCTTTGGCATTGGTTCAGGTGGCTTGGCAGCCTTTGCTTGAGTCTGTTTTGGTACCTATACCGTTTTTTGTGGCTTGAAAACACCTGTTTGGTGACCAATTTGTTGGCAGTCCTTACAAAAGCTAGGAAGCTTCTCATAAAAGACCTCTTAGCAGCTATTGTAACAACATTAGTAATGTATTTCCATAATGTATTTCCACCTCATGTGGAAGTTGTCAACTGACATTTACCTCCACTAAATCTTGAGAATACTCAAGGGTATGTCTCTTTTTTGTAACAACATTAGTTTCAATCGGGTTTCCCAAATGAGAGCATATAGTACTAAGTGCTCTGGGATTCCACAGGTCCATAGGAAGGCCTGGCAATCTAACTCATACAGGTACATCCACCATATCATCCTTTTCAAATTTAAATAGCTTAGGAATATTTCTAACTATCATAACTCTGTCATACACATGGTAGGGACCATTATTCAGAACCTCCATTTTGGCTTTAGATGATGAGAAGTGAAACATAATCTAGCCAAAACTAAGAGGAATGAATTGACTCTTGGCCCTCCATTGTTTCTTGAGCTTTCGGATGACATGGTTGTTTGGTAATTTCCTAACAAATCTGCCCAGTAAGAAAGTCCCCCAAGTGTCATCTATACAATCAATCATAGTATCGTTTAACACCACCTTCTTTCTACATTCAGTAACCATTTCTAATTTATCACCTGAGTTAGAGGGGAACAGGGCTGTCCATGGCTCTTTGACTTGCGACTCAACTTCAAGTTTATCTGGGTCATGTTCAGTATTATCTTGATTCCCGGCTTCTTTATTTGGATCCATTGGATGTTTCATGGTTTCAACCTGTAGAAGAGGAGCATTTGGGAATACAGATCTAGGCTCATTGCTAGTGTCATGTCTTTCTTCTCTTGTAGACTCAATGTCTAATTTCGAAATGGAGGCTTCAGACATTCCAGCCAAATTCGTATTAGGAGCTGCATTTATAGATTCCGCTACATCATTAATTTTTGTCTCGTGGGTAGTTGGTGGAGTTAGGTTATCTAGGCCCTTGTCCCCGACAACCTAGTTAATGTTATTAGGGTCATCATCTTTAATTTTGGTGACAGTCAAGGGAATGTCAGCAACACAATTAGATGCATTTGGTTGGGAACAATCATTTGCTCGATCTTTTTCCATCTGGATTAGTACATTGCTTCCAGCACCAATTCCCAAATTTAGATCTTTGTTGGCATCTATCTGGAGGTGTTTCGCACTTCTCATCAGCATGGACACAAACAAAGGTGAGGGAGAGGATAAATGTGATTGAGTAGGATTTGTTTAGAAGGAAGGGAGTGTGGGGATGTCATCATCTTTGCTCACAGTTGAACCACCATGGGTGCACTGACGAGAGAGCACGAGAACCACACACTCCTTCTTACTCACAAATGATCGGAAAAAAAAAAATCAAAGTACACTTGATGATGCGTATGCTTGATAGATTTAGCTTAGCTACAACTTACATTTATTATGACCAAGAAATTTGGAAATTCATGTGTCTTGACTAAATTTTCAATTCACATAGAAGCCCTTGCGGTAACTTCAAATACGTTAGTGGTAAGTATGTTACAAATATGCTAGAAGCATATAATATGTGTCCAAAGAGTTAAACTCTCATAATAAGAGT
Source organism: Tamarix chinensis (assembly GCA_030549775.1). Classification (NCBI taxonomy): domain Eukaryota; kingdom Viridiplantae; phylum Streptophyta; class Magnoliopsida; order Caryophyllales; family Tamaricaceae; genus Tamarix; species Tamarix chinensis. The sequence continues at coordinate 85,133,194 of CM060181.1, forward strand.
TATCACCCTTGAAAAACATAGCATGCTTGCCACAATGAATTAGAATTCCCATATGGATAGATTTCAAGAACATATTCCCCTAGTGATTTAAATATCCATGGATTATTCTTACATCCACATAAGATGGTATGGCATAAACATTGGTGATGTCTTTACCTAAATAGTGTGATTAATAAATAGATAAAATTTAGAATTATTCTCAATTCATTATGGAATTCTATTAGATAAATGATTGGTGAGTTAGAATGGTTAAATATGTCCTCTTAATGAGTGTCATTTGTATGAATAAGAAGTCCAAAATTTGATGTTGTCATGCCAATTGACTATAAGTTGATGTTCGTAAAGAAATGATTTAAAAGGTAATTTGGTGACATATGTCTTTGTAGAAAAGCTAAAATTTTAACCCTAATCAGGTTTATAGGTGAAGTTTTGAATGTATGAATTATCGAAGTGTGACTGTATATATAAACATAATTATATGTAATATGATATATAAATGAGACGTATTAAGTTGAGGGGAGAGAAAAATATATTTCTTTTCCTATCCATGATATTATCCTATCGGGTTTTTCTAGTAAAGTTTTTAATGAGGCAGTATTTTCAACATGTACTCTCAAAGGGAAGTGTTATAAATATAAAAAAAATGTACACCCAAAGGGAAGCATTGTAAATATACTATTGAAATATTGTGAATATACAAGTTATGCATGTATTTTTTATTAAATCATAGGTTCCATATATCCATTATTTCTATCAATTGTAATAGTTTTTTCCCATTATGATTATAACATATCAATTTTATATATTATCCACCTCCTTTTATACTCTAACTCCTTCTCATAGCTGATTTAATAAGTATGAGTATTATGTATATTAGATATGGTGAATTGTAAATGAAAAAATAGATAACTCATGTATATCAATGTGAATCACTCTCTCTTTCTCTATATATTATATATTATCTATATTTGAGTTTTTCAATATTATATAATTAACGCCTACTATAGAAATTCATCACTATTGATACATTTATTGCAACTAATGTTTTTTAGTCCTTAACTAATCAATTATTTGGTCACTATTGATTCTAAGTCATATATATATTGTAATTTAAAAACCAAAACAAAATATCAAAAGGCTATACAACTAGACCTAGCAAAGATGACCCAACCTGACCAACCCAATTGGAATAATCTGACCTGAAACCTGATATGGACCCAAAAAATTAAACTTAATTTCAACCCAAAAACCTAAGACAACCTGGATTAGTTCGAACCTAACCCAAATTTAAATAACCCAATAGTAACCCATATCTAAAATGACCCCAACTAAAATAACCCTACCTAACCCGAACTTACCAAACCCAAAATGACCTAACCCCAACCCAACCCATGCTTGGAAATGACTTTATACTTAATCAAAATTGAAGTTAAATATTATCCACAAAGATAATATGATATATTATATAAATTGATACATAAATACGAATAAACTATCATATTAATAAAATTTGATGTAAACAAAAATGTGCAACCCATATAAAAACAAATAAAAAACTAGTAAGCTTATGTTCCTATCACTTTATTATAACATCATATTAGCATTAATCAGATTAAATCATAAAAACTTATACTATTACTATTATGATTATGATTACGATTACTATTACTATTATAACACTCCTATTTTCAAAGCATATAATACTTAAAAAGAAACATGAAAGGTGAATATTAACATGGGTATTACTACCACATCTTGTGTAAGTAGACACTATTGTTCTACTTAAACTAGATACTAAGGCTAAAACTTAAAATTAAAACCAAAACAAAATTTCACATATAATAGAAACCATAATAAAGTTAAATAACAATTTCAAAAGTAGTTAATGACATATTATTAAATTAAATAACTATTCTCTATTTAAAACCAATTAAAATCAAAACACCATTAAAAGACGGAGCTCTAGAAGCTAAGCTACTATATCAACTCGACCCACAAGCATGCATCCATCATCAAGTATGGTCACAATTTACCTGCCCAAGACTATCTTCTCACCATGTACATTATGGATCATCACAACCCCATTTAAAATAATAACAAGTTAGTCTAGAAAATAACTAAGTAACTAATTATTTAGAAGGAAAATATAATAATTTATAGAACTACTATAATACATCAAACATAACCACATATGAGTCCAATGATAAGGAAAATATTAGTCCACCATTTATAAAAGCCTCTTAAATTAGTAGCCTCATAAACATACAATAAAAGTTTATTTATTGAGTGGGAACAACCCAACCATGAGGATCATTTGGAAAATAAGTCTAAAGGCATCTAATAACAACCACAACTAATAATAGGAGACCCACCTCTTGGGATATTCTAGTGGTCCTAGCACCAAAGGTTAAAATCTAATATCTGTTATCCAATCCTTAAGTGTGCATACTCTCTAAGAGGATCAAATATCCTAATAGAGTAGACATGGAGTGTAACACCCCCAAAATTCACTCCTGAAATTTTTTTTTTTGAAAGAATAAAGCGGAAGTTAGAATAGAATTTAGGGAATGTTACCGCCACATCTAGCACAAGAAAAATGTCTACCATCTATCTCATGCTAGATGCAAGGCTAAACCTGTCAAATGAAATTTCAAACATCTATGCCGTGAGGATAAACTCTCACAAGGAGATATCCACAGGCAGATGGCAAGTGAATATATTCACTAAACAAAATCATCGCTGAATTAATCAGCAGAACCTGTGAAATAAATCCGAATTTTAAAAGCTTATCAGAGTACAAGAAATTTAAAGTTAATTACAATACCCTTGAAATTTCAAATACAACACTTGTAACTTCCAAAGAGGAATACATTTAAACAAGATAAAACCCGACGGATCAAATTCCAGATTACCTACTCACTCAAGTCAAGCCTTCCACCCAAATAAAATATCCGATCTCAAACCTGCACAAGAGGTCTGCTCCCCACCATCAGTGGATCATCACAGGACTCATTCAACCAAGGTAGTATCAGTACGGGTCCAATACTGAGTAAATCCTAATACCCTATCTTATGGGAGAGACTTAAACTATAACATCAAGTGCATATTGAATCATGTTGCATTACGTTAATACAATAGTATGCCTACTCAATACCCACATCATAAGCCCTACCATACATATATAATAATATGCGAAACATATGTAACATCTTAACCCGATAAGAAATTAAGATAAACCAACCAAGAATTTATGGGTAATGTTAAACCAACCAACCGGGCATTTTTGGACAACGCCAAACCAAACCAAGACGAATCGAGCATTTATCAAGCGGGCATTTATGGGTAATGCTAAACCAAACCAAACCAATCAGGCATTTAGCCCCACAGACATTATGTAGGGACATGTCCAGCCCCGAGCATTACTTAGGGATATGCTCAGCCCCGGACATTACTTAGGGACATGTCCAGCCCCGAGCATTACTTAGGGACATGCTCAGCCTTGATCGAGTAGACTCATTCTTTAGATCTCTAGTAAATATAGTCGATTCACATCATAGTCTTTATCAATTCATGTGAGTGCGGGAAGCCCACTATTATAGCCGGTGGACCGGTCACGAGGGTAACATACCCTGCCACTATTATTCGCCGGTGGACCAGTCTAGCCCCGACTCACATGATGTTTCACTGTAATTACTTTGTATCTTTCTAATGTCTTATCGTTATTACATTCGGTTTGTTGAGCACGGAATCTCCCACTATTATAGCCGGTGGACCGGTCATGTAGGGCACCTTGGCTCTAGCCACTATTATAGCCGGTGGACAGTCATGTAGGGCACCCCGGCCCTAGCCACTATTATTCGCCAGTTTACCGGTCTGGGTCCAACTCAACATCTTTCTCTTTAAGTGATTAGTGTCTTAACATATCTTATTTGAAAGTATTTTAACCTTGACATGCATGGCTAACTATATCCCCACTTATCCCCTAAGGAGGGCTCGTCCCATATCTTGGGACTCTTGCGCCCCTTGTCACACCTCGATATCCATTCCCCTCTATACTTACACATAATGAAAACCAACTCCTAAGGGTGTGGGTTAAGGCCCAACACCTCGTGACATAAAACTCCACCCGCTATTAGCCTCTAGGGTTTCCCTTGAAACCCTAATTGAACCTATGTGACCCAACTTCCTCTTACTTCACTACCATTAATTTATTTATTATCAAACACCTCATCTCATTTAGGTTCAATCCCAAATCATACCATTTTACTCATTGATTTCATAGGTGATCGAAAAACCCTAGCTGGCCACTCCAAACCCTAGCACATTTCTTACCCCACAAATAATCTCTCTACTTTTCACCTAACCTTACTCACCTCCCATGACACCCATACTTATTCCTCATATATTAAAGTTCCACTCTTAACCCACTACTCCACTCTTCCTTAATTATTCTTACTTCCACATTTTCCCTCTTTTTATCCTTTCACATTCATGTCCCCCACATCATATTATTAGTATCCTAGCATGCACATCCTAGAGGGTCACGTCATAAAATATCATAAACACAATAGAACAATCATTACACACATGTCGTAAGGAATACATGTAAGCATACCTCAGCTCCAAGCTGCGCTACAAGTAATTAGTCATTTAAAACATAAGGTACACCACATGGCATAACACATGGTACACAAGGCACATAACACACACGCATAGTCGTTCTTAGTCACATTCTTACGAAACACCCATAAGTGGAGGTAAGTAGAAACTTACCTGGATCCGAACCTAGCTAAGCAAGATAAGAGGGGGAGAGAGATCACTAGTTTGAGGATCCACAATAAAGCTTTCCTAGATCGCTGATAAAAATCAAAACTAGGTTAGAAACTATTTTATCAATTAATAATTCACATATTATAATTAAATAAACGCAAACGAACACAAATGATCTTTCTTGGAAAATGTGTCCAAAACTTAGGACTTAAAAGCATAGCAATATTAAGATTTAAGATTAAATATAAATCAAAAAGGGTTAATACAAATACTAATTGGAACATTTTAAATTAATTGGAAAGATCGAGAAAGAATAATCAATTATAAGTTAATTTATCAAAAATAACTTATTCATTAAGTTTTACAACTAAATAGGTAAACCAACCATTTGCATAGAACCAAATCCAAGCTGATTAGATTAAAACATAACTTAAATGATTTAAAACCCAAAGATAGAAATCTATTAGATAAAAGATGCATAGCAAAAATTGATTTTATAAAACAACCCCCGAAGATAAGGGTTTTTAATCCCTAAACTACGAATCGACCAAATCATTTCGATTACCTCAAATTGATAATTTTAAAACATAATTAAACTAATTTTAGATAAATCTAGATAATTAATTTCAACAAAACAATCTTCCTTGTAACCAATTTAAGACTATCCATTTTCAAGATTTGGGTTTTAAAGCGAACAAAATAAACTCAGGTAATTCAAATCAATTAATTCCAATTAAAGGTATTGGAATACAATTAGGATTATTTCAACTACTTTTATAAATTTAATTTTAGAAAAACAACTATATAAGTAACCATTTTAATAATCTCACTTGAAATCTAGGGTTTTAGGCCTGAAAATGCAATTTGGTTGAATTCTATTAATTTAATCAAATTGAATGTTTAGAATTGTAATTAAACACATTTTATAACCTATCAAATAATCAATTGCTCCAAACCAATAAAAGAAATACACAATTTAGCACAATTGGGGTTTTTGAACCCGGAATGCAAATCCGATCAATTCTTGCTAAAATATATAAATTAACGGTTCGGAAATGTAATTAAACATATTCTAATGTAATTTATATAGTCAATTGAATAAAATAACCCGATTACACAATCCAATTTAAACCCGTGGGAGTTTTGACCTAAAAATCCAATTCCGATCAATTACGCACAATTTTACCAAATCAGCACTTCCAATATAAAATATAATACATTTTAAACGATATTATAAAATCAATTGAGCGGAACGACTCAATTATACGACTCAATTTTGTCACACATGAATTTTGACCTAGAAATCAAATTCCAATAAATTCTGCATAAATTTCTCAAATTGACGATTCCAACATAAAATTAGATACATTTAAAAACATATTGTATATTCAATTTATCAAAAATAGCTAAATCAGACGAATCTAAAAAATTCGGGCGTAACCCTACCAAAAATCCAATTTTCCCAAAATTCCAAGACAACCATACAATTAACATATCAAAATCAATCTTACAACACATATATACATAAACAAACAATCAATTTAGCTTTTCACAAGCTAAATCACGTTCAATTTACCAAATCCATATTAGGGTTTTTCAGAAATTTATGCCAAACAAAAACCAACTAATCGAGGCAAAGGAAGGCCGAGGAAGCTTCGTCGGGGGTCGGGGGGGCTCGCCGGAGCCGGACGGTGGTGACACAGCCTACATGGTTGTTGGGTGTGGCTGCTTCGGCCACTGTTGCTGCGGTTGTTTCTGCTGCTGCTGGGTGCTGCAGTGGTGGTCGACGACAACAACTGGTCGTGGCTAGCGACGAGGTTGGAGTGGAGGAGCATGGTAGGAGGTGGGGGCTAGGGTTTCAGGACGGGAGCAGGGGGTCAGGGCAGCAGAGGGAAAAGAAGAGAAGAGAAGAGAAAGAAGAGAAGAGAAAAAGGAAAAGGGAGAGAGGGGTCGGCCGGGTGCGTTTTTTTTTAAACAAATACACATAAAATAAAATACTAAAAATATCAAAATATTATTGAAAGATTTTATCTAAAATTTATTTAACGAAAAATTATTTTGAACGGATCCGAATACTTAAAATTAATAAAAAGCTATATAATGAATTTCGGAAACATTTTCGGAAGAATTTACCAACGAAAAAAAAAATTGTATTATTTACGGAAATATATTATAAGGCCTTGAAAAATTATTTAAAAGCATATACTAAAATATTTAAGTCAAATTCTAATAAATCAAGATTAATTTAAATAATTTCTGAAATCAGTTTTCTGCAAACCCAAAAAGCATAGAACGAAAGAAAAATTAATTCTAGAAATAAGTTCATAAATAAACTCTGAAAATCTTTTTAATTTAAAACTTTCCAAAAATATTAACGATTTACGAAAACGAATAAATTTAAAGTCAGAAATATTTTCTACGGGTAAAATCATTAAAATAAATTTAACTATTTAAATAGAAATTCTATAATTTAAATAATATATTTCGTTAACAAAATATAACTCCAAAATGAAGTCGTAATCACACAACGAAGTTAAAATCGAAAACGAATCTAAAATATTAAAAATCATAATACGAGAAAGAATGGGAATATATATTTGTAACCGAAAATCGAATTCATAAGAATATAATAAAATCATTGTCGTAAACGAATTTATCTAGAATGGTTCGCAACGACAAAGATTATTTAAATTCAAATATGAATTCGAATCGTCGATAAATCCATAAAACGAATTGAAATTAAAATAATTAATTGTTTACATCAAATTACGTTAATAAAATTATTAAACTTAATAAATCTGGATTTTAAAAATACGTGGTATTACATGGAGCCTTACTGGCTCTTGGCGTAATAAATAAACCAAATGACTACACATGAGTATAATCTAAGGAAAAGTTATTGGCAATCTCTAACTCTAGGAGGTGAACCCTGGAAGACCCTTCACACACTCATCTTCCACTTTAAATTTTAATGTCATATTCAAAGTGACTATATAGCACATCCAAAACACAAGACCATATCCATTCCTTAATTATTCACTTTTTAAATTTTGTTTACCTTCCATATTTGGTACTTTTCAAAAATAGAAACTTTCATAAATAACATATTCCATAAATAATACGTCTCATAAGTAATACTTTTATAAAGAATTGTTTTTATTAAATAAGGCTTTCTACAATAACACTTCTCAATTTAAATAATATCCATAAAGAATTAACTACTTAGGTTAGAATCCAACCAAACATCATTATGATTTAATGCCAATTAGGAAAAAGAAGAGGTCAGATATTCACAATAATATCATATGATTATGTGTACCATAAATTACATACAATTACTAGTAATATATAAAATCACACAAGCACCCCACATACATTCCTAATAAATTAGTAAAATAAGTTTCTCAAAATATGTATGAATAAAATTATATTTATAAAACTCATATTTTTAGATAAAATTATGAACTAAGTTAACAAAACATAAAAGTTTGTAAAATAAGGGTTACCTCATATATAAAATTTAAAGCACCTTAAATCATATATAATAAAAATAGTATCACATATGTCAAAATATAGTTATTAATTTTTCTATGAGTAACTAGAAAAGTAAGTGGGTTACCTAAAATGCGATTTGATCACTAATGGCTTACTAGTCAATTAATCCTAAAGTTAATAATATTAAATAAATGTATTATAGTTATCTTAGACCCAACTTATCAAAATCCTTAAATTTAATAATCTTTGAATCTATCACCTAATATTTATATATAAGCCCTTAATTCTAGAATAATTAAGGGGGAATGGAATTACTCTAATAAATAAAGTGCTAAGTGATCATTTACCTAATATTTACCTCCAAATAAAACTTATGAATTTAAAATTGGTAAAAAAAAACAACTAAATATTTACTACTTATTTGTAACTACTATTTAGAAAATAAAATCAATATGATTGTATCATTGGAGGCTATTATTACATAAATCAATCAAATTGAAATTCTGAAAACTAAATCCAAAGGCTGGTACTTCATCTTCATAATTACCTGCTACTATGTGACACCATTAGTGAAATTGTTACTTTTTTTTAATTATTTGTAAATTTATCTATTTGTATTGATATAAGAGTTCTACTATCTACTTCTTTAACTAATGGCATACGTCATAATTGGATGGGTAGAAATTGTGAGTTGTTGACTTAAGACTATGAATTAAAATTGCAAGCACTGCTTAGGAAATAAAAAATGGATAGGTGTGGTGCACAACACCATTTGATTTCTCCCATATTTTTTTTATTCATGTAAAAATTATAAATATATTATTAATTGTATATATGAAAGGTTTCTAACTAACAACAAGCCTAGTTCGCTGATAAGGAATAACATTATAAGCTCATATATAGTAATTCCATATTAAATTAATAAAGAAGGATATTATAATATCAGCAGATATGCTTTAAAGTATCAATTAAATATGTATGAATATTATGTGGTATTATATTTCTTAGACTATAAACCCTCCTCCCTAATCTAAGTATGTTGGTGTTGACTCTTATATTTTATTTTTCTCAAGATATGCGGGTACTATGTTGATTATAGAGATTTAATAAGCTATTTATAATATCTAAGGGTTGTAGGATTATGGTAAAATAGGCTTTGTAAAGGATAATTTCTAAAACTTACTTATTTATTTAAAGAAATTTGGTTCCTAAATATAATTTGAAATAGTCAAGGCTCTATTCATTATTATATTCCATTAACAACTTAAATTATATGATAACTACTTATTTCATGCATATCTTTCTTTAGCCAGATTATAATTCTCACTCTGTTTATCACTTTCATAATTTGTAAAGTGTAAGAATTCTCTTGTAATCACATGCAACTAATTAATTGTATAATTAGATAAATAGACATGTGTGTAGACCATTATCCTCATATATTATTATTATTATTATTATTATTATTATTATTATTATTTACTTATATTTATTATTATAAATATATAAATTATAACTATAAATATAATATATAATATTATAATAATAATAGTTAAATTTATATTTGTATTTATACTAATAATAATGATTATTATTTTTCTAAAGATGGCAACACCACCACCAAGAACAACAATAATATTAATACTAATTGTAATTAACATGATAATTATGATTATTATAATAACCATTACTATATAATTATATTTATAATAATTATAATAATAATAATATATTATTATTATTATTACTATATATTTTACAATAATAATTTCTTGGATCATTATATATATTATGATAAAAATTACTATGATAATCATAATAATAATAATAAATCACAAAATTTAATTTATTAACTATATTAAATTAATAACAATCAATATCAATACAATTTCCAAATTGAATTAACTTGGTCCAAACTTAAAATTACTCAGAGTTTATATTTTTTTATAACCCCAAATCTACCCAAAGAAACCCAATCTAAACCAGAGTCTGTACACTCTAATCGAACCTAAACCAGAAGAAAATTGATGGGTTAGACTCAAACCAAACTGATATTTTATTGACCTGAAATGACCCAACCCAATACAAATTCAACATGAATCATTATTACTTGAATTAGACCCAAACTAGAAAGACACTTGAACCCAAACCCAACCCAATTGTATAGTAACCTGATGTTAACCCAATCCTTATTGACCTAACCCAAACCTGACTCATATGCCATTTTCCACCTCTATATACGACATTACTAATGCCTCTTTATTTATTTGCAAAACTCAACCTCAACTCTATAATTGTACTCCTACTTCCCTTCTATGGATAATAACGTCTCTTTTAGCTACCAAATCATGAATGATGGTGTCACTCTAGTAACTTCTTCATCATATATTATTTAATTCATATCTAACCCAATATTTTACTTTTCTTGAATAATTTTGTATCAATAACCTCGACCTTCAATGACAGATGATAGTGTCTCCTTTTAACACCAGATGATGAAAGCCTTCATCAATCTTGTATATTCTTTATCTTTTCTTCTTTTATTTATAGTCTGCCGAATAGTTTACTTCTCTTGCTTATATTTTGTAACCATGACCTTGACCTTCAACAATGGATGAAAACACCTTCTCCGGCTAAGACAGTGGATGATGAGACAAATTTAGTATGTTCTTTAATTCATGGTGGTGGGAACAATGGAAAAAGTGTGTTTTCTTCTCTTTTATCACTCTCACATTAGTGGGAGATAGAATTTTTTAGAGAGTTTATATTTCCCCTATTCTATTACTTAGTTTGAGTTGAATGCTTCGGATATTTTGTTAATGCTTGGGCTGATCCACTTATACCACATATACATGGCCTCTAGTCTAGTCTAAGATGGGTTGGGTATGGGTCTCAAATCCTGACTGTTATTATAATATTTTTACTAGTAAAAGTCTATTCCAAGTTTTCCTCTAGTATAGAATGTCTTCAAACATTTCTATCCCTTCGTGTTAGTATAGGATTCCATCTCTTATACTTGAGTGCAACAGAACCGAAGGTGTTGTGTCAACCTTAGGAGTAAGCTGGCATATGATTTCACCTTGGTCTGATTGATTCATTGCTTCAAAGAAAAAAATTCACTATTAAATACTAATCAATTAGTTTGCCTATTTTATATTACGTTTTCTTAGCATATTTCCCACCAATCCACTAGTTAGTGGGACTAGTTGAATGGTTTCCTTGGGATTTTTTGTGTATTTTCTTAGGGTTGATCTTAAGGGCTAGATTCTTTACTTGTCCTTTTACCTTCTTGAATGATGATTAAAATAAGAATAATTGGCTTAAGTGTGAACACATGACATGAGATCAAGTGTTGGTCAAGTGAGGGTTCATGACATGAGATCAAGTGTTGGCTATGAATAAGACATTATTGCTTAAAATGAAAGATAATGGAATGCTTTACAGACTTCCCTTTATGGATCAATTGGTGTTTTTAATCCATCTTATTTGTGAGTTGTGTTAGCTATATATATTAGGTGATTTAGTGGTTTTAGTCCCCCTTATCTTGAATTGTCTTGGCTATCTATATTAAATTAGTTGGTAGTTTTAATATATATTATTTTGAGTTATGTTCACTATCTATATTGAGTCATATGGTGGTTTTAGTCCACCTTACTTTTGATTTATGTTAACTATCAATATTGCGTTAGCTTGTGGTTTAGTATAGATTTAATTTACTTTTGCATGCTATCTATATAAGGTCAACATGTTGTAGATAGTCCACCTACATTGTTGTATAAATTATGCTAATATCTATATTGTATTAATTTGTGCTGGAAAATCCACTAGTTTGAGTTAGATGATGAATGTGGGAGTACTAAGCTAGATTCGGAGAACTTATGCGCTTCATCTTGGATATTGAAGCTAGTGTTTCCACTATAGTATTATAAATCAAGAAGTTTATGTCCTTTAAAATACAATAAATAATGGAAGCTGACACTCACTGAGATCTGGTGATTCTTTATGATAAGCCCTGTAATGCTGCTAGGTTGGTGTAGGAAAAGAAAGAAGAGGGAGCTCAAGCCCCAACATAGTGATCAGAGAGTGCACCCACACTTTGAAAGGGGTTAGAGTTTTGTGCATTTTTTAGCATAAAGTTTGGGGAATGTTTGATAATTCTATTATAGACATTGTGTGGCTATGCATTTGGGAAAATGTTATGATGAAGAGTTGGTTCAATGTAAACCTTACGGTAATATGAGGCATATGTCATTTGACTGCTACTTGATTTGAGGAGATGTAACATAGAAGGATCACTATTAGGTGAGGGTTATAACTTCTTACTAGGAACCTCAATAGACAACTCCTTATACTCTTGGTAGAGCTCAGAGGTGAGCAAGTCAACACAAGTTATAAGCACCTTCACTACCCCAAAAAGTAGTTTAAATAACGATTATTTTACAGTTTTAATAACGGTTTTCAACCGTTATTAAAACTTCCGATATTAAATCTTTAATAACGGTTCATAACCGTTATAAAAAATATAAAAAAAAACTGCCAATATGAGCATAAAATGCATGTTTAATAACAATTTTTCAAAAAAACTGTTGTTAAACAAGAGGGTTTTAATAACGGTTCTGATGAAAACCGTTATTAAAACTCTAGTTTTTTTTTAGTTTTTGCAATTTTGTTCCTACCCACATACACAGTTATATGTTCAAATAATTACCAAATCTGCATTGTAAAACAACATCAATTGATAACAAATCTGCAATCACACCATAATTTCAATTAATCACATGTTAATACACCAGACATATATACTCAAGAATCAAAATTAGTAGGCATGCCACAACTTGGTAGCTCTACACCCCAAAGCAAAATGTATATAAATCTAGCTTAGAAGACTTACAGACATAAACAAAATACAAACCTGAACATGCATGTAGAATATATAGATCTCTACCTAATACCGAATGAATGAGTGCACATGCTTGGCCCATTGCTCTCTCACTTCATCAATTTCTTCAACATTGTATTGCTGGCCTTGTGCATAATCATCTGTGAAAAACTACAAATCCCAAGTTTTGATTAATATACAGTTAGCACTTACGTCAAGTACCAAACATATATGTCATGATTCATTAATGGAAAAATATCGAAAAGAAAACATAAATGGCTTGGATCTATGCTGACCTAACTATTTTGGATTATCAGATCCATTGCTCTACATATATAGTATCCACAATCTTTGTCGTTTTGTTGTTGTCGACATTGTCAAATAAATTCAGTTAGCTCTCTAACTATTGGATATTAATTTTAATTAAAATAAAATACGAAATAGTTGCCTTCCTACTTACTATGACAGGCTCGTATTGAACATTCTTTGGGTCTGGGACACCATTCCCACATCTCCTTTGATACGCTGTCCGTAGTGCCCTAATAAATAGAGTTGGATACACAATATTGTAAGTACGCATATATACCTCAAATAATGAAAGCTAGGCGAATATATGTATAAGTAAGCTAATGAAGTAAGAAGTGAAAAGTATACTAACATGTCGATAAATTCATTCCCACCATGATGAGCGACTTCAAAAGGCACGTCATAGGTTCAAAGGGAATCAAACACATAGACTTTATTAAGATCAGGTCGGACGACGTACAAAACCCAATGTTCAGTTGTGAGGTGAGGAATGAGATAGAGTTTGTTGTGTCCCTCAATCAAAATGAGATCCGCTAAATAGTTTATTTTCCTACCCTCTCTTATTGTACTACCATCAGCTATGTAGTATGGGCACACAAACACAATAGAGGACAACATTCCCTCCATCACAGCTCGAGTAGCTACCAACCTATGGACGACAAAAACAATGCATATTTGTTAATAATTAATAACTCATATAAGAGGTCATAAAAATTCCAATTGTATAAGTTAAGAGTACTAAAATCTCAAAATAAAATAATACTTACGTGACATAGACGGTGACACTTATGGTTGACATCCATTCTTGATTATAAATGTCGCTTATGTTAGCCGTCAATACCATGTAAGTAGCATTGTCCCTCCCAACATACTCAGGACGACAATCAATGAAAATATAATTGTCCCTGAGGTAGTTTTGGGCATAAAAATATAATATAGCTAATGCTGGTGGAGGTTGGCTTTGCTGATCTGAAGAAGGAATCTTTTGTGGGGCAACTGATTTTTCAAATTTAGCTCTCTTTCCGTTAGCAATCCCCTGTTTTGTGTTGCTCGTTGTGCTAGTACCTCTCTTGGTTTTACTAGCAGAAGCAGTCTTCTTTTTTGATTCCTTTTTTTATTCCTTAATTGATAATATTAAACAAAATATATATTGAGCATATAAATATATATATATGAAAAAGGTATATATAGTGTAACTACTAAACAAGGTCTAATGAAGATATCAAATGTCAATACATCTTCAGTAGTGAGACGTATTTGATCCGCAGGCCAAGCCACGAAGCTTCCATGAGCTTCTAGTACTTTGGTTGCCTCATCACCCTCTTTATAACAAGGCAAGTGTGCACTCCCAATGATTGGAGTGTCAATACTCACCGGCCTTGTATTTAGGGCTAAATAGTACCCGTGGATTGTGTGCGTTTCGGTACTGTGACTGATGCGGACCCTTCCTTTCGCCAAATTGTTAAAAGTTCATTCGCTAATAAGTCACATTTATGCAAACCCTAAAAAAAATATTACACATTATTAATAATTTATTACACCGAATACATTTAATAACAATTCATAGTTTGTAATGCTTACCTCGGGAAGAGTAGAAAGAAATGCATCAGCTTCACAACTATCTCTGACGCTATTTACATTAGGTATGTGAAGCTGATCATGGTCTACTGAACCAGATGGCTTATACCCTTGAGATTTAATAAATGACAACTCTTGCTCCATTGTTACCATCCGTTCAAATGCCACGTTCAATTTTTGGGTGAGGATGGCAACTTGCTCATTAGTGCTACGAGAACCACGAGATCGACCACATATGCTCGTTCTCGTAACGCCCAATCCAAGGCCCCTGTGTCTTCCAGGGTGTTCTACAATTCCTGTAGCCTAGGCCACAATGCTATATTGGTCCATCTCCTCACCTTCTGACGTTTCAAGTTCGTCCTATAAATATAACTTATAGGAATAAGCATAATATGATATTTTTCTAAAAGAAAACTAAGTAGGGTTCTAGATATCTACAAACTTACAATTTTTTTGGCTGCAACATCAACATATTCATTAATATATCCATCTCTTGTTGCTCTAGCTTTCTTCCATAATGTACCAATATTGATGGACGAGGTACATGGGTCCAAGTCTTGGGCTAGGAGCTATAAATCAAAAAATATGCTTAATTAAGAATATTATTATAAAATTCAACATTTACATGTAAATAGATAATCACAAAATGTATACCAACTCCTCTTCAAGGCCCGCATAGCCTTTGCCAGCCATATTATGCCGGTATTTATTTTGCTTGGCAATATCTTTATTTTGGGTACTTTTTTCCTATGTGACAAGACAAAACATAATGACATGGTTATTTAAATATTAAGCATAATACTGGGATTAATATAAAAAGTTTAATTGTTATCTAACAAGTACCTTAAAATCCACCATAAGACGATAAGCAATGAATTGGTTCCAACTTTCTTGATTGATGAAACCGTATCGTTTGGGTGGGTTCTGTCGTACAGAACCATCCTTCTTTCTATACATTTTTCTACGAGCTAAATATGACCTAAAGGTTCTTAGACGCTCCCCACAATGTTTAAGAAGCCATTTCTTCCTACTCTCTTGGACATTGAACACTCTCTACAAAATAAGACATGTATATGTATACCGATGTTAATGTAATAAAATTAATAACATTTGACATACAAAAATGATTACATAAAATAGCATATTTACCATGATTTACTGCTAAATATGCTCCTTATGAACCTGTGCAACCTACTTCCAATTATTATAGGAGATAGGAACACGGTTACGGGTCACAAGTGAAATATAGGTCAAAAACATATCCGCGTAAGGGCCGATGGGAAGATTGTAAGTATTCCATCCCAACTTGAATACTTCTCCTCTATTCCTCATGTCTATGATAATTCTCTTAATCGTAGGTCCTCTCTTCCCTTCTTCATCACTGTTATCCCTATCAATGTTTTTTGTTGGCCATATCTCTAAAAAAAAAATTATGTTAGAATGTTATGTATTGAGCATAATAATGTACCATTATATTATCGATACGAATCATGATTAGAAAGAATTAATCTCAAATTTATCATGTTATTCTATATATATATCTATATATATATGAATCATGCTAACACGTTTCCAAAAAGATATTAGTACTAACCCTAACCCTAACCCTAATTAACCATAATTAACCATAATAAACGATAAATCCTAACCCTAACCCTAGCTAATTAACCATAATTTATTATAATAAAACCTAACCCTAAACCACAAAAAAAACTAATCCCTAAACCTAGCTAAATGTAATTAAAGCATAATATATAAATCATATTATTAATTATTATTATTATTATTATTATTATTATTATTATTATTATTATTATCATACACAATTATTTCTCTCTATTTAATTATTCACTTTTATATATTCCTTATTCTCTATAACTATTTAATCCTCATCAAATAGCAATCATTAACATATGCATATGTAAAATATATTTGCATTTCATTATATGACATTTCCTATATTTTATTGCTAGCCTCCTATACTTATTAATGAAAATGTGTGTGTGTGTGTGTGTGTATAGTTTTTATGAGTGAAAATGTATATAATTCTACACTCACATTCATATTATATATATATATATATGTAAAGGTCTCGGCTAACACATGCATTTTTTAATATATAACAATAACGCAACAAATTCAACAACAAAGAGCAAAATTTTCAGCCAACACATTCAACAACACATTTTTGAACGACAAACCACAATCTTTCAATAACAAACAAACGAAACTCTGTAGCAACATGCATGCATTTATATATATATACATATATAAGTAGATAAAAAGTTACGAGAGGAAGAGCAAGCACATACATAAAGTGAGCTAGCTACAAACACGACAGTGAGAATGTTGAGAGAGGCAAGGGCTTCAAAAACGACAGAGGATGAAGGTGCAAGTGCTAGCTAGCTTTGGAACAATGACAACAAGCACATGCAGAGCTGACAATGGCAGAGGCGTGGTGGAGAGTTGGCGGTGCTAGAGTTTCCTTTACTTGAGAGGAGCCGGTGTGGTGGTGCGAGTTAGTGGTGCATGGTATGGTGGTGTGAGGGTTTGCAAGGAGAAGGAGAGCAAGAGAACGAAGGTGGAGAGAGTCTGAAAACTTTGGCACGAAACAGAACTGAGCGAAATATAAGTTTGATTTTGGGGTTTTAATAACGGTTCTTCTAGGAACCGTTATTAAAAGCTTCTGACTTTTGACAACGGTTCTAATATGAACCATTATTAAATCCTCTTTTAATAATGGTTTACATAAAACCGTTATTAAAACATCCGTCCAAATTTTAACGTGGCCCTTTTAATAACGGTTTTTAACTAGAACCGTTAACAAAACTCTCCCGCCCATTAATTTTCACGCGTTTGACAACGGTTGTCGAACTACCATTATTAATGTCCCGTTATTATTTCCCGTTTTCCTAGTAGTGCTTGATATTCTTTGTAGGGAGGTAATAGTGGCTAAGATTTTAAAGTTGGTGGTGTCAAGAGTGTTCCACTAGGTGGGTGCTTGAATGCGATCAATCAAGTGAAAGCAAGCTACTAGATTAATGTCATCATGGGTACTTTCACTATATCCTCTATGCCACTTTTTGTGTTGTTCGATAACAGTAAATCATATTTGTTCATATCTTTTGCTTTTTTCTATATATATAACTTCTTCTAATATTGTTGCATCCATAGTTTTACAAATTAGATTGTACATTAAACTGATATCATGACCCGTTTACTAGTTTAGTGCCCAAACTAGTGGTATATATTTGATTAAAAAAAATATAAAAAAGTAAAATACACATGAATTTGAACAACTTCCATTCATTTTTTTGACTAGTTTGACCAATCAATTTTTATATTTGTTCACCAAATTTCACTATTTTGATGGCTCTTAGCCAATTTTGGCTAGTTTTGAGTTCTGTAGGACTAGTATATAGAATTTGGCTGGTTCGTTAGTTCACCATTCAAACTAATCAATCATGTATGGTTTTTAAAACTATAGTTGCATCTAGTATACTATCTTCTAGAGACTCTATTACATGTACTAGATTATTATGTGGTATGACCTTAGTTAACGATGGGCTAGAGTTTTTTGTGGATCTGATAGGGTTTGACCTATTAAATTTTGATGCTGTACTAGGTATGGACATAATGGGGATATATTGGGTAGTGTAGGATTGTGCTTGGGAGTGTGTTATTCTTAGGAAACATTCTAGTGTGAGGGTATCTTATTGGAGATGCAAGCATAGTTCCATTACGAATGTAAAGTTGAGCCTGATTATTGATTCCTTACCTTGGAATGGTTATCCAATTTATTTGCGCAACATGTGAGATCAAAAATCTAACATTACAACTCTAGAGGACATATAAGTTGTGCATGATTTTTCCAACCCGTTCTTGATGGAGATTTCTATCATGTTGTTAATGCATAAGTTGGACTTGATAATTGACCTAGTTTAAGGAGAAAAGATTATGTCATGGGTACCCTATAAGATGTCACAAGTAGATATGAGTGAGCTTAAGGCTCAGTTGGAGGTGCTTTTAGCACATGTTCATATGTTCCCTAGTCTATTTATGTGGGGAGAACAAGTTTTGATCTTAAGAAGCATATTAGTATTCACTTGTGCATATGGATAATATAGTATTGAATCATTTGTTAGTGAAGAACCAACACCTGTTGTCAAGGATTGACAACTTATTTGATTAGTTTATGAGGGTTAATGTTTTCTTAAAAATTAATTTCCAATCAAGGTACCTTTAAATTCATATTAAAGAGTCTGAATTTTTAAAGACTTTATCGTACACATTAAAAACACTATGACTTCATGGTGATGCCAATTTAAGCTCAATGATGCTCTGATTGTGCTCATGGATATGATGAACTAGAGTTTTCAAATGTCCCTAGATTAGTTCAATGTGGTTTTCATCAATTATATCTTGATTTAATATGATATCCAAAAGGAGAACAAGCATAATTTAGATACAATATTAATATTCTTAGGATGCACATGTTTATGCCAAACTCTCTAAATGTGAGTGCTATATAGCAGAGGTTACCTTCCTAGGCCATGTGGTATTTACATCTAGAGTTTCAATTGACCTAGCTAATATTCAAGCAATGTTGGATTAGAAATCTCTTGCGAGTGTCATGGAGGTCTGCAACTTCTTGGGTTTTGTGGGATATTACATACTCTGTGTTTAGTACTTCTAGAGCATGAATCATCCCATGAAAAAACTCTTAAGGTAGATGACTAAATTTTAGTGGAATGATTATTATGAGAAATATTTTCAGGAGTTGAAGCATCGTTTGACTTCAACACTAATTTTAACATTGCCTTCAAGTTTAGAGGGGTTCATGGTATACTATGAAGCTTTAAGGAATAGGCTAAGTTGTGTGTGGATGCAATATAGGAGATTAGTTGCTTAATATTCATGCCAATTGAAGCTATATGTGAAGAATTATCCTACACATGATCTTGAGTTGGAAGATATGATTTTTCCCTAAAGATCTAGAAGCACTACTAGTACATGATCTAGTGTAACTTATATACTAAGTACAAATGCTTTAAGTACATCTTCATTCATCAAAATTTAGAAATGAGGCAAAGGAGATGGATCAAGTTGGCTAAGGACTATGGCATTAATTTAAACTACCATGAGGTTAAGGCCAATATAGCAGCAAATACACTATTTATGAAGGCGTCACACTCTCTTAGTTCTATGACTATAGAGAACATATTGTTAGAGGAACTAGGGAGATGAGTATTGAGTTAATTTTTTAGAGTGATCTGGAGCTTTGGGTGAGTGCTTTGATGATCATGCCCACTATATTCAAAGAGATTCAAGCCAAATAGTCTGAGGATGTTAAGCATTAATAATAGAATATTTGGAGTTATACTACATGAAACATAGAAGAGTTACTCCCTATATCCCAACTATGTAGGGTGCTAGGCTAAAACGTAATATACACCCATAGTTCAGCTGTGTTACATGTTTTATTCCATGATAATATGATATTATAAAATAAAGAGAGAACATATATGATAGAAAATAGAGGACTAAAATTCGAAAGAGAAATATTTGGATAACCATATACTTGAACCAAATCATAACCACTCACTATAGGTAATCACATCAAAAGGATTAATCAAATATTACCTACATAATAACATGGTATCTATATGTGAGAATGAGTAGTACCCATAAAAAATAGTTAATATTTGTGTATTGGGTAAATTAACAAAGCACATAAAAAGAAAAGGACATGCATTAAACATGGGGTACATGAAGACGTATACTGCTCATGCATTTTATTCATGATACGAGATGACCTAAGGATGTAACCATATTAAATTTCGTGCATAGGTGATCATAAACTTTTAGTTATCTAGCCATTTGAGTTTATGAATCCCATTATTCCATTGCTAGTAGATTGATAACACTAGATTGATAACACAAACATAATGAATCCTCTAAGAAAATATGGATCTAGAAAACCACAGGTGTAAATTCCAAATCATTTAGTATGTGTATCCCTATAAGTTGGTGGAATGGAAATATAGAGTAGACCTATGGTCACTTTGGTTATCACAAAAACCAGGAAATATATTAAGATAAAACACATCATTCTTAACTCATGTCACCTTCCACTTTGATTATTATTCTCTTATTACCTCTATAATCAATATTCAATATATAACAACATCATTAAGGGTTTTCTCTTCAAGCCATCATTTATTATAATTATCTTAACACAAATATGAATGCTTATTATTTATTACATGCAATACCTTTTACTTATGAATTTATTCCAATAATATTATAGGTTATACACTTAAAATTATTCCATGGTTAATTAATTCTGCATGTTATAGACACTAGATATCATGATAATACATATAGAAAAATAATACATACAAAAAGAATCATAACCAAGGTAAAAAGACCATAATGCCCTATGAAACCTTAATACAATCATGGGTCATTACTTCATCCTCATATATCACCAATTTACCAAATTTAACATAACTTCCTAAAATAACATTAAAATCAATGTATCCAAAAATCAAGGCTCAACTTCTATAACTCATACATATAATATCAAAGTTACCTCTTGGTTACTATTCCCAAAATTAATCCAATTATCTTAGTATTATACCCAAGTTACCCTCAATCCAAATAAAATTAAAATAATATTTACCCTGATTCACCTAAGTTAGGTCAATTTTATCCAAATAATATTTTAAAACATTCACCTTGATTTACCTTTGATCCCTTCACACAACTTAATTTTTAATGTTTACTCTTACTTTGATTCACCCCAATCCAAATGAACAATTAGCCTCCAACACATCTAAACCTTTAAAGTTTCAAGCCAATTCTTCCATGACAATATTTAACATAATTATAGCTACTCGTATATGCACTTATAAATTAAATAAAAATATATCCTTATGCTTATAATTTTCTATCAAAGTATAAAAAGCACAAATTTTACCGTGAAAAAATAATAACACCTAAAAGTATGATGTCAAGATAGAATGTAAGAAAACTATATAAAACAACCTTAAACTTGATTTCTATGCATAAAAAGTTTTCTAACATAGATTGTAATAAATTACCATATAGTAAACAAGGACTCAAATGTAAAGAAGTGAGTCATTGCTAAAATGTCCTTCAATATCTAAGTACAAATACTCCTAATCTTCTTCTTGAACCACTTGATCACCTAAAATAATAATAAGACATAATAGACTAGAATACAAATTTAATTATGGAATAGAAATAAAAGAAGTGAAATGAAAGAAATATTCTTAGATATAAAGGCTTGAAAACCACCAAGGAATTAGTGGTAAATATATTGGAAGTTGAAAGGGAAATAAAACAAAGAGTAATGAAGGAAGAAAATCTATGAAAATTTTGATGCAATGCATGCAACATCATTAGCATCAAAACACAAAGTTGATAGATAAGGAAAAAGGAGGGGAAAATAAGAGATACAGGACACAATTTTTTGGAAAAAGGGCACCTAGATGAAGTATAACATATAAGATAAAAACCCTAAAAAGAGTGGAGGATGAATGTCTAGTATCCAAGTTGTGAGAGAGGCTTGATTTTGTAAAACATAAGCTTTGAGAAAAAGTATAGGGTTATTTGAGGGATATATAACCACAAAATAGGAGTAGCAAGAGTCATTAATTGTATTATACAAGAGAATATTCAAAATTAAATAAAGACCAAAGGTAGAGGATAACTATATGGAGAGAATGAGGTATGTAAAGTAGCAAAACAATTAGTCAAATAAGGGGGAAATAGTGGCTAAAACATTTGTTTTGAGTGTTGAAATGAAATATGGAAGGGTGGCGATGTTTGTGGTCTATCACACACCTCCTCCCCTAGGTATATCCGACTTGAATCATATAGGGAAGTGTTTCTTACTTTTAAGGTCACTAAAAATACAAAAGGGGGTAAGAGAGATTATACGAGAGATGGTAGATTATGGTAAGATTGGGTATAACAAGATCTTTGGTTGATTGGTAGAATAAAAAATTTGATATCAAACAATGTCAACTAGGAGAGGGGTATGATAAGTACTTTAATATTTTTAGTCTAATTACATAAGTATAAAGGCTAGAAAATAGGGATTTGTTAGGGAAAATAAAATATGAATCCCAAAAATTATAAAAATTATGGGAAGGTGAAATTTAATTTTAGGAACTCAAATGTATGAAAATATAGGGTATAAAAGATGGTTTCTAGCTAGACAGATAAAAAATAGGTAAAAATTGTACACTTATATAATATGTAAAAATGCATTTTTTCACAAATAGGAGAAAAAATAAACAAATGGTAAAAAAGGATATGAATGGATGGAGAATATTTTTAAAAGTCAAATATGTAGAAAATTTGTATTTAAAATTTTTTTAGAGATCAAATAAATTAAAGTAGAGAAATAGGAGAAGATCATTCATTGTGAAAAATAGAAATTTCTACAATTTATAATTCAAAAAGATAGAATGAACTTTAAAATGTATCAGACCCTCATCTAATATTATATATATATATTTTTTAAATTAAGAATATTTTTTTTACGGGCTAAAATGAGCCGTACCACAAATCACGTAAATTATAAATTTTGTAAATGCCAAATCTTTCTAAAATCAAATAAATAATTAACATAATGCTCACAAATAAAGTGGAAAGTATAAAAATGAAAGAATAAGATCGAAATATTTTTATGAATGAGTTACAAGTGTATAATAAGTCAAAATGAGTGAAAATGACGCAAATGGAAAAGTTGCGTAAAAGAAAAATATTTTGAAAATGAATGAAATAAATGTCACAAAGCTCACATTTAATATAAATGACTTGTAAACCCATGTTAATTTTTTTTTCAAGTTGATTAAGAGCCTAATTGTATACTATTAGGGTTAGAAAAATTTGTGGAGTTACAAGTAGTAGGGTAGAGGGTTTTCATATTCACGATAGACTATGGTAATATTACATATAAACATATATGTTGTATACCATAAAATTGAGCTAAGGCGAAGCAATATATGATGGAGGAGGGTCATTATACTCTTTATTCCATTCATTCTAGATTAGATATGTTGTGTAATGACCTAAGATAATTCTACTGTGGCCCTAGAAAAAGAAAGAGATTAGTGACTTTATATCTTGATATTTAACCTATTTAGAAGGTAAGGCTTGATTGTTGTGTTACAATTTAAGTCATCATCAACCGGTTGACTAAATCATAAATTTTTATACCAATGAAATATAGCTAGAGTATAGATTAGTCAGCCAATATCTACATGAAATTTGAGGTGAGTTAGTATGGTAAACCTACTAACATAGTCACCAATTATGATTTAATGTTCCTCTCACACCTCTAGAGTAAGTTACAAAAGGGTATGTGCATGAAGTTGAAGATAAGTAAAACCCTATATATGACTATCTATGGTTAGATGAAGAAGAAAATTCTGACCTTGGAGGATATATTTTAGTCCCGTGTCTTGGACATTCAAGGTTTGGGAGGGAATATTACATCTAATGGAGTTTTTTTACAACACTCATCATGTTATCATTGAGATGTCACTGTTTGATGTACTCTATGAATAAAATGCCAAAACCCATTAATTTAGAGTGGCATATGTGACACTATAATACTTAGGCCTAAGATGATTAAGAAGACAACTCCATATGCCATGTTGGCTCAAGATAGGACGAGAACAACTTAGAGTAGGTAGAAGAGCTACAATGCTTTGAGGTAGAGAAAATTTAGATATAAGGTGGGTGAAAAAGTTTTATTAAGGTTTTTTAGGAGAGGTAAGATGAACCCGAGGTATACTAGTTTGTACAAGATATGATTTAGGAGCATCCCAATCTTCCCATACCAAGGTTAATATACTTATTAATTTTTTCAAAATTGAAGACTTCAAAACTATTCTCATTTGGGTTAATAAATAGCTAGATTATCTAGCAGCCATTCAAGCCATACAAACTCCATAACCCACATAAACATAGCTCCATATAGTTATTGCATGGCTCACCCAAACTCCCACTATACATAGATCAAATATGGCTCCAAATAATTGCCCACATCACCACCTTTACCCACCTCCATGCTCCACCTATCTTAGTCGAATCAATACCTACATGGTTCTCCATCATATGTGCAAGAATTAAGGGCATCAAAAATTTCATTATGGGAAGTTCAAGGCCCTCTAAAATAATCTTAAATTAAGGAGAAGTAATAATCCTACTTGACAAACCTTCAAGCAGCCATTAATCGAGTAGGTTATCATATTTATTTACCTTATTTAGCTAAGCTCTCTTAAAGTATGTTGGTTAACTTTCCTAATGTGTAATCTATGTATCCTAAAGCTTGTTATAGGTTGTCTTGTTAATCATCTAGTGATGGAGTTTGTGGATTTTTTTGACACATAATTAGATCTAGCTGACTGAGGTTTATTAACCTTAGCTAACTTTGGTAGCCTTAAGCTATGGGTGAGGGTGTACTAAGGTTAACCTATATGGCTAGTATTCTATTTGTAAATTTGGTTGATGACCCCCTAGTTAAAATATAGTGTAAGACTATAAGAAAGGGAGATCTTTTGGGTAAAAAGATTCACCTTATGTTCGACACTCTCAAACTTGTGTAGTGTTTGAGTTGTTGAAAAAATCTTACACCATTTATGCTAAGGGTTGTAGCCTTAGTTGGTTTATGTAAGTACCTAGGTTTATAGATCTCAAAGAAAAGTTTCATTCCCTAAATGTTCCTCATCTCTAATATTCTTTTTTAATTTTGTTGAAGTAAACCCCATCTTTAACACTAATGCTTAGCTTAATATCATTTTTTTAGCATTATGCATAAATTTTTTTTTATCAAAGCTCAAGGTTGGTAAATTTTAGGTTCTCATTTCTTCTCTTTACCATCACATCTTTTTAAATTGTAGCCACCATCAACTGCCCACAAAATTATTTTTCTTCTTTCCTTCAACCACTTTTATCATAAGTTCAAACCTTTACACACCTTACTTCACCATGAATTCTTCTCAAGTGGATTCATTCATTTCGTGTGCAATCCAAGCTCAAACCATGGAGAACTAACTTTTATAACAAGGTTTAAGTCTTTATGAGGATCACAAATGAAAGAGGGATAGGGCCATTGAAGCCTTAAAAGTATACATGAGGGGAGTACTAGGCATGTTGGAGTCACTCGTGCCTAATATCAACCTTCGGCGAGCAAAGAGTCGAATGCCTCAAGGAGAGGAAAAGGCAAATGGTGTAGGATATAATCCATTCAATTATATCTCATCTTCTAGTAATTATCCTATTTCTTTTCAAAGGAGGAGGATGGGAAGGAGGGATCCTTTTGGTGAGATTAGGTTAGAAGTTTCTAAATTTAATAGATCTCATAATCCGGAGGATTTTTTAGAGTGGGAAATGAGGTGCAATTGATTTTTTAAAGCTAGGGTTTTGGATGATGAGAAGTATTTTAAGGTTGTAGTTCTTAAGCTCAAGGGACATTCTTCCTTATGGTGGGAGAATTTGGTGTAAAATTAAGGGAGGAAGGACTAATTTAGGGTGAGGAGTTGGGTAAAGATGAAGAGGTTGATGAGGGAAAGTTTCTTGCCACCTTCTTATACTCAAGACCTTTACAACGAAATATCTTCCTTAAAATAAGGGTCTTTGAGTATGGAACAATATAATTGGGAGTTTGAAATACTTATCATGAGGCTTGGTTTGGAGGAGGTTGAAGAACATACCATGTCTTGGTTGATAAGAGGGTTGATGGGAGATATTGCCAGGAAGGTGGAACTTTAAAAGTAATATACCTCAAATGAGTTGTTCCACTTGGCCATCAAAGTGGAGAAGCATAAAAAAGAGAAGAGGGGTTCGAGGGTTAGTGGTTTGAGACTGAACACTTACCTACCTAAGGAGACACCAAAATCTAACCCTAATGTCAAAGCTTTTGATGTTAAATAGAAGGGGAAGTTAGATTTGGGTGAGGCTAGTTGAACCAAGGGTGTGTGCTACTTCAAGTTTCAAGATATTGGACATTATCAAATTGAATTTTCAAACGAAATATTCATGATCTTGCTAGACCTAGATGAGGCTGAAATAGAAGAGGAAGCATCTGAGGCCCAAGCGGCCATGGAAGGAGGAACCGAAATGGAAGTTGTGCCACTAGATGTGGGGGAGTCCCTAATGGTGAGAAGAGTCTTGCAAACTAGAGAGGCCATTGAAGAACAGTCCCAAAGAGAGAACATATTCCATAACAAGTGCATCATACTTAGTAAGAAATGTTCCCTCATTGTGGATGGAGAAAGTTATGCAAATGTAGATTCCATGACCTTGGTGGAGAAGTTAAAATTACCGACCCAATCACATGCTAAGATATAATAATGGTTCAATGGTTATTAAGCAAATGGTAGTGCCATTCTCCATAGGGAGAACCTAATATGATAACATTGTTTGTGTTGTCATTCCCATGGATGCATGTCATTTGTTGTTAGTTACACCATAATAATTTGATAGGAATGTAAAGCATGATGGTAGGAGGAACACATAAAGCTTGGTATATGCTAGAAAAAATATTGTGTTCACACCCCTTAAGTATCAGTCCTCATTTGTTAGGGAGGAAAAGAAATGTAATAAAGCTTTTTTTGTTGATAGGAAGGGTGTGGAAAGGGTCATAGGAAAAAGGAAGGCCTTATATTTTTTGTTGCTACTCGAACCTAATGAGAAAAAATAAGAATTTGGCCCTTAGGTCAAGCTCCTTATAGTGGAGGTTGGGGATGTTTTTCTAAATGACTTACCTAGTGAGTTGCCTCCCATAAAGGGGATAGAGAACCAAATTGAATTTATTCCTGGTGCTACACTCCCAAACAAGTCAACTTATAAGTGTAACCCTAAATAATACATGAAATTTCAAAGGCAAGTTGAGGAGTTGTCAGAAAATGGTTTCATAAGGGAATCCCTTTGTCCTTGTACACTTCTCGCCCTCTTGGTACCCAAGAAGGATAGGATGATGCACATGTTTTTGGATATTAGGGCTATCAAAAACATTACTATCAAGTATAGGTTCCCTATATATAGGCTTGATGATATGTTTGATTGCTTTCATGGGATTAATATCTTTTCCAAAATCGATATGAGGTGTGGGTACTACCAAATCCGAATGAAGGAAGGGGACAAATGGAAAACCACTTTCAAGACCAAATGAGGGCTCTATTAGTGGTTATTCATGCCATTTGGAATCTCTAATGCACCAAGAAATTTCATGAGACTCATAGACAAGATCCTTCAACCTATTATTTCAAAGTTTGTAGTTGTATATTTTGATGATATTCTTACATATACCTATAGTTGGGATGATCATGTAAGGCACTTAAGACTTTTATTCTTAGCCCTTAGGAACAAAAAATTATATGGTAAATTAGAAAAGTGTGACTTCTTTGTGCCTAGAGTCGCCTTTTTAGGGTTTATGGTATCTAAAAGTGGAATTTCCATGGATTAGTCAAAGGTGGAGGTGATATAAGTGGATTTGATCTGATTAAAAGGCTCTACAAATATCATTTTCTTCATGATTTTTTCACATGAGGAGTCACAGTGTGTGATTCTATATGATTTTTCTACCTTTTGAGATCTCACATGAATTGCATGAGTTTAACTTAAAAATATCTCCCTTATCCTATTAACTTACAATGCTCCCACTCTTATGACTGCTCATGGGCTTACTGCATTTTCTTAGCTACTTTCAAGACATGTGGAGGAATTATTACTCCCTAATATCTTAGAGAATCTCTTTACCCTACCAATACCATAGGAGCTATCACGTATGTCAACATCATAAGGCTACATACCGATAAAACTAGTACATAAAAATTTTCAAAATCTAGAAGCATTCATCCGAGGACCACTATAGGACCCTACCACCTAATAATAAGGTACAACCACCTGACATATGGATGTAACCAACCATTGTAAAGCTAGGGAATATATTTCCAATTTGCATGGATATACTTTATAAATACGCCAGGTAGAAAAGAAAGAGGAGGCATAGATGAATCAATCGATCGATCTATCAACCAAGTTTAAAAGAGAAGAAAGTTAGGGATTCCAAAAAAAAGAGGAAAATAGCAATGACAATGGAAAATTAATGGTGTAAGGGATGAAAGGAGAACATTCCCAGTAGATCTTTATTAAGAGAGAAAAAAGAATGAGTGATTAGGTTAGATAGGGGTTGGAATAATGTCTCCCCAATCCGTCCCTACTTTCTCTTCTTTATTTTATCTTGGCTGGAGGAAGGTTAACTTCAACTAACTTCTAGTAGAAGGAAAAGTTGCTAGCCTTTGATGCTATAATCTTGAAATTTCCAGTCTTGTTGAGATTAATGATATTTTATTTTGTTAAGCTAAAATTGTTTGGGTGTTGAATGTTGGCCACAATAGGTACTTGAACAAATTATGTACCAACTAGATAGTGTGCGGAACCTACGATGACAAATGGTGATAGGGTTGGCACCAAGACGTGAAGAAACCTTGTCATTAATCCTTTAACCCTTATTGTGTGATGTTACCAAGGCCCATGAACTACGATGGAGATGGCCTAAAAGCATGTTTCACCATTAAGTGAAACTCAATAACCATATGAGGATTAATATCCATCGAGCTCGATATGCTATGAATTATCATAGGGTACACACATTTAGATTTAACAACTCCACTCTCACAAATATACCTCCTTACTTCCCTCATGTCTATCCTACATTGAAACTTTTAACTCTTTGCCTACGGGATTATTTCTTATACTGTCAACATCTCCTTATTAGCATTTAGTTACATCATTAGATTCATAAGATACTCAACTTTAGCTAGCATAATTCACTCCTCTTAGTCCCTATAGCATTAACATCCTCTTACCTCTTAACTCTTACCTCTTACTACTTGGGTGACCGTGTATACTTGCATGAGCTGTGCTATGTTTACTTTATTAACCTTGCCCTACTAAAGTCTTTTGACTAAACTCATACTATCACACACTAACACACACCAGGAGGCAATAAAGATGTGGCCTACAACCACATCCATCACCGACACTAGTTCCTTTCATGGACTTACCTCTTTATATAGAAGGTTCAAAAAGGGATTTAGCAAGCTCCTAGCACCTATCACCGAGTGTCTAAAAAAAGGGATCTTTTAATGGACCAAACCTGCATAAGAGGCATTTGACATAATCAAAATTCGGTTAAGCAAGGCCCTCCATCTCACACCTACCCACTATTGATAAAGTGTTTAAGGTTGAGTGTAATACAAGTGGAGTTAGAATTGGGGCTGTTTTGTTGAAAAAATGGAGACTTGTGGCCTTTTTCAAAGAGAAGCTTAATGGTTCATGATCTAACGATAGCATCTATGAAAAAGAGTTTTATGCTATAATGAGGGCTTTAGATTATTGGTCACATTGTAACACCCCGAGTCGATACGATAACACGGGGGTTACTTTGGAGCGCTTTCAGATTGATCAACTGGCCCCATAAATCAATACGAGTCCTTTCAGCACGTTTTATATTCACTCACGTGCTTCCTGAGATATTTTTTAAAAAAATTTGAAACTTTCTAGGAGGGTTACCCATCCTAAAAATTACTCCACGACCAACACGCTCAACTGTGGAGTTCTTTAGGATGGAATCACCAAAAGGATGGTATACCATGTTGATATAAGTAACTAGATCAATCCTTATAAGACTCCGCTCAATTTGGGGTATTATATTCACCCCCACTCAAAGAATGCAACATCTTTGTTGCGCCTTAATCATTAACTGTCTCAATATAGTTTGTCCCAAGAATCATCCCGCTAGGTGGCTGACTGGCTCATCCAAGTTCAACTCACGGTCACTTTTTCACTCTGATACCATTTGTAACACACCTAGTCGATATGAGCACACTAGGCCTACCTTGGAGTGCTTTCATATTGATCGGCTAGTCCCACAGATCAACACGAGTCCTTTCAGCATACTTTGTTCTTACTCATGTGCTTCCTCAGAAATTTTGAGAAAATTTATGAAACTTCCCAAGAGGGTCACCCATCCTAAAAATTGCTCCATGGCAAGCACGCTTAACTGTAGAGTTCTATAGGAGGGAATCACCAAAAGGATAGTATACCATATTGATATAAGTAGCTAGATAAATCCTTATAACACTTTGCTCAATTTGGGGTATTACACACATTGTCTCCGACCATCAAAATTTATATTTTATATCGATCACGAGTCCCTCAAATACATAAATGGGTAGCATAAACTCAACTCTAGACATGCTAGGTGGGTAGAATTTTTGCAATCTTTTTCCTTTGTAGCAAAGCACAAGAGTGGCAAGACTAATGATGTGGTGGATGCCCTCTCAAGAAGATATTTTATGTTATAACTACGAGAGGCTAGAATCTTAGGGTTTGGGTGTCTTAAAGAGTTGTACAAATAAGAGGATGACTTTGCTAGCTACATAGAGCATCAAGGCAAGCTTCAAGGACCATATCTAGTGTAGGAAGGATTTCTCTTCAAGGGCAATAAGATATGTATCTCGAAGTGCTCCATTCGAGAATTGCTCATCTGAGAAGTACATGGAGGAGGTTTGGTAGGTCATTTTGGAATCAACAAAACTTATGACGTACTCTAGGAGCATTTATGTTGGCCTTGCATGGTTGGGGATATACAATCCCTTTTGGGCAAGTTTTCAACATGCTAAAGGTCTAAGAGACACTTCCATCAATGACTCTATATACCTTTACTAACTCCCTCACCACCCTTAGTATCATGTAAGCATGGATTTTATAGTGGTTATACCTAAGAATCAAAGGCAAAATGATGTTGTTATGGTGGTTGTAGATCAGAGCTCTAAGATAGATCATTTTATCCCATGTAATAAGGTGGATGCAACCTCTTACGTAGCCGATCTCTACTTTAAGGAAATAGCTAGGCTACATGATATCCCAAAGATAATCATCTCTGATCGAGATACCAATTTCATTAAATATTTCTAAAAAAAACTTGTGGAGATTGCTCGGTACTAAAATTCTTTTTAGCATCGCCTACCATCCACAAATGAATGGAAAAATAGAAGTTTCCAATTGCATGATCATAATGCTTTTCAAGAAATTGGTCCACAAATCCTTAAAAGATTGGGATATGAAGTTGAGTCACGTAAAATTCACCTACAATAGCTCTCCCACATATGCCACCAAGCACTCATCTTTTGAAGTGATATATGGGGTGAAACCCACGGCCCCCATTGATCTTATTCCACTACCCATCTCTGCACATACCAGTTTTGAAGCAAAGAAATGAGCCATAGAATTTAAGAAATTGCATATACAAGTTAGGGCCCAACTAGAAAAAGTCAATGGCATGAATTAAAATAAGGATAAAAAAATAAAAAAGAACAAGTTTTTGATCTTATAGATCTAGTATCATTACAACTTTGAAAGGAGAGGTTTCCATCATAAAGGGAAAAAAACTCATTCCCTAAAGCGATGATTCTTTCAAAATCCTTAAAAGGGTGGGTAACAATACTTATCGACTTAAGCTTCCACATGACATGGGAGATTTCTCCTCTACATTTAATGTAGGAGACTTACTTTCTTAACTTCATGACACACCTTATGAAAATGAGTAGGTTCCTTCTTAAGAAGGAGAGGATGATGTAGGTGCATACCAATCTTTCCAAAAAAAATTGATAATCTACTTATTAATTTTCTCAAAATTGAATACATCAAAACTCTTCTCATTTAGGTCAATAAATAACTAGATTATCTAGTAGCCATGCAAGCCATGAAAATTTACCACCCCATGTAAACATGGCTCCATATATTATCTATATGGATCACCTAAACTTTCACTATATGTGAGTTATATATGGCTCTAAAGCTAGATCTAAATAATCGCCCACATCACCACCTTTAGCCACCACTATACTCCACCTATCTTGTCTGAATCAAAACCTGATGGTTCTCCATCATTTTTAAAGGAATTAAGGGAATTGGGAAGATCATTATGGGAATTTCAAGGCCCTCCATAATAGGATTAAATTGAGGAGAAGTAATAATCCTACTTGGTAGATCTTTGAGCAGCCATCAGCTGAGTAGGCTATCATGTTTTTTTTCCTTATTTATCCAAGATTACATAAATTATGTTATTTAAATTTCCTAATTCTTAATCTATGTATCCTAAACCTTATTATAGGTTGTATTATCAATCATCTAGTGATGGAGGCTATGGGTTTTTTTTTGACAAATAATCAGCTCTAGTTGATTGAGGTTGATTAACCTTAGCTAACTTTGGTAGCCTTAAACTATGTGTGAAGTTCTAATAAGAGTAACTTGCATGACTATTATTCTATTTGTAACTTTGGTCAATGACCCCACCTAGTTAAAAGGGAGTGTAAGATTACAATAAAGGGAGATCTTCTAAGAAAAAAAAACCTAACTTATGTTTGACACTCCTAAACTTGTTTAATGTTGAGTTGTTACAAAAATCTTACACCATTTATGCTAAGGGTTATATTCTTAGTTGGTTGATGCAAGTAATTGACTTTTGAGGTCTCAAAAACAAGTTTCAATTCCTAAATATTCCTCATCTCCATTCTTCTTTTTCAAATTTTGTTGAAGTAAACCGCACCTTCAACACTACTGCTTAGCTTAATTTCATTTATTTAACATTATACATCAATATATTGGATAGAGCCAGCAAGGTTTCCCACCATTTAGCTTTTCCAAAGGATTTGGCTTATGTTCACAACATATTCTATGTTTTATAATTGGGGAATTGTGGTGTAGACCCATCTCATATGATCTGACTATACAAGATTAGGCTTAATAAGTCATTTTCCTATAAGGAGGATAATTGACACCAAGACAAGGTAGAGGCAATTGAGGTCCATGTTGATGGTGAAGATCCTATGGAGTTGTCATGGATTTGAGGAGGATACCTAAGAGACAAATGTGTACATGTATAATCTTCATCCTATGCCTTTCATAAATGGTTCATGTTCTTTAGACTATGTTTTTCTTGTAAGAGGGGAGTAGTGTTCTTTTTCATGCATGGTTTTATTAACGATTGGTCATAGTTGATTAAAAATGTTTTCTAATAATTTTATTTTGATTTTAACTGTCAGGAAAAATTTTATTTTTATAGGGGCTAGTGATGTAATACCTCATATATATAAACATACCTTTGTATAATTTTTAAAGGATAATGAATTTTCAAATGAATTATTAAAATGATCTTTAAAGTTGGGAGCCGATTGAGTGGTATATAGACCAATCAACTAATAAAACATGGCTTCCAATGAATCATTTAATAGGTATACCAAAACCAAATAACTTATTCTACTAGAATTCTCAATCCTTGTTTTGGTTTTAACTTTAAACATGTTGCAATCCTTCACCTAGACTTGGTAACATGTTAAGTTTCGATTAGAAAAAATTTTAGATGGTTTTAATCTCTCATTACAAACTAATCTTTATATTTATTCAAAATCAAAGTGAACTCATAGTTCAAGAGAATTTTCTGAAAAAAATTAAGAAATCTACAAAGATGATCACTTAGAAAATTAGAGAAATATTATCTAATTCATACTTTAAAAGTAAAATATCATTTTCTAAATATTTGGAAGTTCAAAAAAGAGTTTAAAATCTTTGATGAAAGTGCCACATCCAAAATTATAAAATACTGTCAATTATTTACTATAATCATGATATGAAAATAATAAAGAATTCTCAATAAGATCATAATTGAATTTCATAAGTGAAATTAAAGTTTTGTGGATATCTTTTTTTCTAAAAGTGAGGCATGTAAGTTTTTAATAGGATACTAATCATTGAAAAATTTCTATATGATATAACTAATATTTCTTATAACATATTTTTCTCTAATTTCAAAATTAGTTGAAAATAGATAATTTTTTTATAAGTAAGATATTTTTCATTTTTCATCAATTCAAAATTGAGTGTTAGATCTGATACTTAATCAACAAATTACATCTAGAATACCTAGCCATTAGTCATATTTTGCTTTATAAAAGGGGAGAGCCATTTTTTATGATGTAGGAGCATACCCTACAACTAGAGGGTACCTTATAAATATTCTTATGATTTTACCTATGAGAGGGACGCATGACCCTATAGGAAGAATATTATGCCCTACAATTGAAGAGATGATATGCTCTATGGAAGGGATAGTATGTACGGGAGCATACTGTACCTTAAGGTCGGGCTTTATCAATGAATATTGAGTAGGTAATTATTATTTTATTAGTTATTAAGATAATGTAACTCATAGTGTGGGTTAGCTTAACGTAGGTTGTTAAGATAAGATAAATTTTGGTATGATTTTTTGTGGTAACAATTCATAGGCTATTATTCACATGAATAGTGTTGTGAGTAGTACTTAGATATTAGGGACTTATTAGTTGAATAGTTAAGATATTAGTTAGTTAAGTTTATTTTATCTTATAGATTTTAGAAGTGTTATCCTTTTTGGATTTAGATAATATTATATTGAGGAGGTTTAATATAGATACATAAGTTGTGTGTAATCAATTTTACTAATCATAGTTGAGTTGTGTTTTTGATAAAGTTTTCTCTTAGTGAAACCCTATATGAGTTTTATTATTCTATGTTTATGTTATCTATGTGAGTCATAATATACATACATACATACATATATATATATATATATAATATAGAAATGTGATATTACTTGAGAGAAGTTCGTGAGTTTAATTATTCACATTCATATCCAATTCATTCATAAAACTAACCATTACCAAACCACCCCTGCTGCTATGCATCAGCTTAGCTACCATATTAATGAAGGCATACAATAAAGATCTCTCGTCTTATTTTTATACTGTGGAATACTCTCAATTTTTGTTCATACCAAAAATTAGTGATATATTATAAAAAAATTAATCCAAGATGTGCTTCTTAAGCCTCATTTTTCTTGATCTTACTACCAAAATGTGTGTCTCCCTCATTTCATCCATCATTAAATCTTGTTTGCCTGTTATTTCTTGAATCCCTTTCTAAATTTCTAAATAGAAAGGGTATTGCATAACAAAAAGTTCCACTTACTCATTCCCAACATAAAAATATAACATATTATTTCTATATCCATACTTTATTCTACCAATCTCTCCCTTATGGGGAAGCTTATTTTATAAAGCCAACCATAAAGGAATGTGATGATTAGGGAGGACAAAAGGTTGCCAAACCAAATAAGCCCACCACTTTTTTAGGTACGTCAGTCTTTGAATCCCATAGGTAGCACTCATATTATACTCTAGATTCCATGTTGCTAGATCCCTCTAAATAGCATGTGTAGCTTAGCTAACATCAAATAGACATACTACATAACCCATGATGTATAGACAATAGGCATATACAAAGAGATGGATAAAAGGTGTCTTATTAGATGATTTCCACTTCTTTTATACACATGTTTTCATAGAATATCTATGTATATAAATTAGTTTTTATATTAGGTTCATGGATACTATGTACTTTTTTATTTTTATTTCATAGGTACACTCTTTGGATACAAAATATACCAGTATAAGCAATATTATATGGACATTTTTGGGTTCATCAAAAGTGAATAATTAATAGAGGAAGATATGTTGCATACCTAATTCATTAGTGGATGAGAAAGAGAAAATATATGATTGTTGGGTTGTAATATAATTTAAAACAAATTCATTAATTAAGAAAGAACCAAACAAATGCAATGGTTAGTAATCTAATTTTAAAATGGAGGGAATTCTGTGAATGTTGGGAATGAGAATATTGAATTTGACATATGTAATGATATAAATTCTCCTCTAAATGATGATTTTTGTTATAGGGTAGGTTGCATAGACAAGGTGGTAATGAAAAAATTCATAGAGAATTTCACAAGTGATCCTCTTAAGGATTTCTTAGTGAGGAATGGGATAATTATTGATGTTGCTAAGATATTGGAGGTAATTCTTATTTTTCCTAAAGGAAAGGAAATGATGGAAGTGATTGAAGTGGGGTCAAAAGATCTAGCTTGAAAGAGATAGGTAATTCCTCAAGAAGAACCCCTCCTTTCTTTATTAAGGTATGAATGTCTTAACTCCAACTCTAATTATCATATTATTGTAAATGCTAACTTAAAGGCACAAATTATTCCCTATGTATATATCATATTCTCTTAGAATAATGTTATAACCATTTAATTTAACAATAGAGATGGTTGAACCCTAACATGAAAGAATTGGTACGAATAGAGGTATTTAAATTACTTGTTGTAGGGGTCATCTACCTTATCTCAAATAGTGAGTGGGTGATTTTAGTGCAAGTGGTACCTAAGAGGGGGGATGAGCGTTATCAATAATGAGAAAATTAATCAAACCCAACTAGGACAGTTAAGGGATAATGAATGTGCATAAATTATAAAAAACTAAAGAAATTCACCCACATGGATAATTTCCCCTCTCATTTATTCATCAGATGTTAAAAAGATTTTCTTCACATTCATATTTTTGTTACTTGATTGGGTACTTGAGATTATTAAAAATCCTCATTCCCTATATTGACTAAGTGAAAATTATATTTACGTATCCATATGATACCTTTGCCTATCAGAGGATCATTTAGCTTATATAATGCTGATGTCATCTTTTAACAATTCACGATGCCCATCTTTTCTAATTTTATTAAGAATATTATGGAAGCTTTTAAGGATAATTTTTATATTTATGCTACTTCTTTTAACCATCGTTTGAGCTCTCTTTCCAAGATATTAAGAAGTTTTAAGCAGGTGTAAAATATCCTAAAACCCTAATTTTAAGAATTTTAGCTAATTAAGGATTTATTATGAAAATTAATTAAATAATTTATTTTATCAAAATAATAGGGAATAAATAGAAAAAAATCAAGAGGAAAATAATCAATAATTTAATTAGGAAAAATTAGTGTGCTTTGATAATTAAAATGTAATTTAGGAAAAATCTTTTAAAAATATCAAATTAGCCTAAAAATAAAAATAAATATTATTTTATTAAAATATTATTATTTTTAAATATTCCAAATACCCAAAATGTTTTAATTAATTCCAACACACTTATTTTCCCTTTTCCCATTTTCTTGTTCTTCTCCTTTTTCCTTTTTCTTTCTTCCATTCTCTCCTTTCTCTTTTTCTTCTTTTTCTCCCCAACTAAGCCAGCCCTGCGGCCTAATCTCCTTTCCCTTTCTTCTCCTTCGGCATAACCCAAGCCCTATGCGCCATGTTTCATCTTCTTTTTTTCCCAATCACTGACTGGTCCACCTCCTTTTCTTTTCTTTCTTTTCTTTTCGTAGACCACTTGGTCCACTCCGCTCCATCTTCTTCCTTCTTCTTTCTCCTCTATTAATCTACAACTCCCTCCCCTACCTATGTCATTATTTTCACTGCTTACCATGGTTGATTGATTGGTCATTCTTCCTCTCTCTTCCCCACTGATCTGCTTGCCGTTTCAACCCAACCAAACTCCCTCTCTCCTTGTGTGTCATTCTCTCCCCCAAGCCAATCACAACTTGCTATGGCAAACCTGTGTCAGCCTACCATCGCCAGCCTATGAGTCCCCACCTACCTACCCCTATTCTCTCTTTCCCCTCTAACCTTATCCCCCTCCTTTGGCCCTATAAATACCCCATAATTAGCCTTGGACTAGAGCTCTTTCCTACAACCCAAAAAATTCTTCTCGTGCGCCACCACCCTATCAAATGCCCTTGCCGCCGTCGTCGCTTAGCGCCGCCGCTCGAGCCACCCTCAACACCACTCCCTAAATCACCCTCTTTCAAACTATGCCACCCTCTACCCTCAATTTGCCTTTCATGAGCCACCCTGACCATGCAAAGTTTCCTTCCGGAGCAATTACACTTCCACCTCTGCTGCCCTTCGCATTGACATTTTCCACCACTCCTGTCGCAACCACCACCTCCTACACCTTCTTATATTTCCTACATACCTTCCTCTACCTCACCCTACCCTTCTTTTCCCTTTCCTCCCTCTCCTCCTCCTTTCTCCTCCTTCCACCACTCTCGGCCACCACAGCACCGCCGCTTGTGCCGCCGCCTTTGGCTGCACCACCACCACCATTCCAACCCTCCTCACCTGGGTATCCACCACCACCCCAACTTCCACCCTCATTCCCCCTATCCTATTCCCACCACTCAACTATCTCTCTTTTCTCCCTCTTTCCTTATCGTAACTGTCGTTGTGTGCCGTCTTCGGTGTCACTAGTCACCACCAACCCTAGGTGGTACCCTAAATCCTCTCAACCCTTAAATCCTAATTATTCAAGCCTTATTTATTTTAATTGTATTATTATTATTAATATCATTATTACTATTAAGGGCTGAAACCCTATTTTGTCATTATTTCGATTATCATCATCATCATCATCATCATCATCATCATCATCATCATCATCATCATCATCATCATCATCATCATCATCAACATCATCATCATCATCATCATCATCATTATTATTATTATTATTATTATTATTATTATTATTATTATTATTATTATTATTATTATTATTATAACAATGAAGGGTCAAAACCCTATTTCACATTATTTTGATTAATACCATTATTATTAGTAGTATTTTCATTATCATCATCATCATCATCATCATCATTATTATTATTATCACTATTATTATTATGGTAAAAATATTCAAACCCTTATATTATCATCATTTCAAATATTACTATTATTACTATTATCCTTAGCAATATTAGTATTTTGTTAGTGTTACTATTATTATATTATTATTTTATCCCTAACCCTATTATTAGTCTTAGCCTTAAAAATACTAGGGTTTCTATTACTAGGAGAATTAGTATTATTTTTATTATTAATATCACTATTTTGTTGTAACTAGTGTTAGTACTAGCTATTAGATTTAATAATATAAATATGATATAAATATTATTAATAACCCTACTTTCACTTATAAAGTTTCCTTTAATAATAATAACCCTAATCTTAGAATAAAATAGGAAATAATAGTATTTTTAGTAGGAGAAAAACTAATCCTTAGTTTTCCCCTCTTATAGGTGAAACTAGTCAAAATCCTAAGGAGGCGTAGGAGTGTGCTCCAAGACTGGTGACATGTTAGGTAAGGGTGTAGCTAAGGCCTTATGTATGCTATGTGCTTTATATGCCTTGTATGCCATGTATCATGATATGTTATGTATCTTATGTTTATCGTTATAACTATTTTATGTGTAGCATAGCTTGGAGTTGAGGTATGCTCATGTGTTATCTTATGACATGTGTATAATAAGTATATGTTGTGATTATGATGTGATGTGATATGACCCTTTAGGACATGCATGCTAGGATATGTAATGTGGTGATATAGGGTGAAAGAATGAAAAGGGAAAATAGGAAATTCAGTTGACCAAAGGGAAATAAGTTGACCAAGGAATGTGGGATTGACTTAAATATTCCATGATTCATGTGAGGAAGAATAAAAGGGGACTTAAATCAAAATAAAGTGGATGAACTTTGTATGGGAGAATCTTGGACTTTGCATTGAAAATATAGAGTTTTGTATGGGAGAATCTAGGATAGGTTTTGCATGGAAGAATCTAGGGTTTTATATAGGAGAATCTAGGGTTTTGCATGAGAGTTGTAGGGTTTTGCATGCAAAACTTTGAGGGCTTGCATGGAATGGAGAAAGTCTACATGGGGGTAAATTTTATGTATGGAAAGTTGATTTGGGGTGTACGGAAGGTAATGGAAGAGTTGTTTGGGTGATTGGAGGCTTTGGGTGAAAAATAGTACGTAGGATAATATAAGGGTGCATAGGAGACCGAGCTAGAGTTTGGGAGGAAATCCTAATCTGAGAAGGTGGTAAAAAGGAAAAATAAATGAGGGTGAGTGGAGTATGAAATGAGGATGGAAGATTATCATGTGAGGGATGACCATGAGCATCATGGGAAAATAATAGTGAAAGGTGAGAAATGGAGGGTGACATGTGGAAAGGAGAATGCTAGGGTTGGCATGGCCACCTAGGGTTTCGTGGGCACACATGTATTTAGAGATTAAAGTGAGATTATGAGGGTCGAATCTAAGGGTTGTGATATGTGGGGTATTAAAATAGTTTGGGTTGTATGAGGTAGAGAAGGTTAGGCCACATAGGCCCAAATTAGGGTTTCTAGAGAAAACCCTGGGGTGAGGTAGTGAGTGGACTTGGAGGTTTAAGGAAGTGGGCCTTGACCCATACACTTAGGAGTTAGGCCTCTAGTATGAGTTAGGGAAAGAAGGAAAGGATGATGGGGTGTGTTAGGAGGGGTAGAGTCCCAAGATATGGGACGGGCCCTCTTGGGAGGATAAGTGTAGATGGAATGTGACATGCATGTCTAGGGTGAAAACTTGTTAAAAAAGGCACAGTAAGACACTAATCATTTAAAGCGGAAGACTGTTAAGTCGAGCCCAAACTGGTCCACCGGCAAATAATAGTGGCTAGGAGCAGGGTGCCCTAGAGACTGGTCCACCGATAAATAATAGTGGTTAGATGCATTATGCCATGTATGTTTCCAGTCCACCAGCTATAATAGTGAAGGATTCCATGCTCAACAAACCAAATATAATTATGATAAGACATGGGAATACACTAAGTACTTATAGTAAAATACCATGAGAGTCGAGGCCAGATCGGTCCACCGGTGAATAATAGTGGTTAGGAGCATCTTGTCCTGGCCACCGGCAATAATAGTGGTTAGGATCTTTATGCCCTATATGTTTTCAGTCCACTAGCTATAATAGTGGGGTTTCCATACTTGCATGGATTAATAAAAAACATGGTGTGAAATGACTATCGATCAGAGATTAAGTAATTAGTTTATCTGGACTATAATTTATCTTTTATTTATTTATCTGAAGTGATCGTATCTTGCTATGTTATCCTACTTAGATTATGTGCTTTTGTGAGTTGGCTTTAGTGCACGGTTACCTTACTCGGTACATAGCGTACTGACCACCCGTTTCATGGGTGCTAATTATTCCCATTAGTAGAAGGCCCCTCTAACTTTGTGTATGTTGGTGATCTTCACCAGGCATCAAGCGGGGCTGAGTGTTGAGTATGGGCTTGGCACGGTGATCGAGAGAGGTGTGGCTGGACTTTCTTCTTTACGATTTTCTAATTTTTATTAGATTTTCCAAAACTAAACTATTATCCCTTTGCATACCTTTTCCCTTTTAAGGAACTTTGACTATGTACTTTGGATTATGACTC
This sequence comes from Tamarix chinensis, assembly GCA_030549775.1. Classification (NCBI taxonomy): domain Eukaryota; kingdom Viridiplantae; phylum Streptophyta; class Magnoliopsida; order Caryophyllales; family Tamaricaceae; genus Tamarix; species Tamarix chinensis. Next base: position 85,175,524 of record CM060181.1, read on the forward strand.
TTTTTCATGCATTTTGATTTTTATCTTATAATTGTTTAATGCTTATTTGAAGTCTTGCTTGGGTTTGATTTATGATGGTTATTAAATTTCTTTTAGCCTTGTGGTTAGTATGGGAATGTCTGTGGGTCGGGTTTGTACTAATCACGGCGGTAACATTTCCGAAATTCATAATTTTTAATTTAATTACTTCCGTAAAAATAAATTAGTGAATTTTGGGGTGTTAGAAGGTAGATCTCATTCTGAATTGGAAAAGGGTGAAATTTCATGCTACAAGAGGGTGTCATCCTTGGTCACTTAATCTATAATTGGGGCATCGAGGTGTATAGAGTAAAGGTTGATATTACAGCCATGATGTTGCCTCTAACTTCTTATATTGGCTTCTACCCATATTTTGTTAAATATTTTTCTAAACGTATCAAACCATTAGCTAATTTTCTTATTAGATACATGGTTTTTGAATTTGACTAGTCATGTTTGGATACATCCAACAAGTTAAAGGATGATTTGAAAACCAGCTGATTGGTGTATGTTGTTTAAGGTGATGAGTGATACAAGTGATTATGTTAGAGGAGAAATACTTGGGAAAAGAAAGGATGGAAATGTTTATGCAATTTAACAGGTTGAACCCTTGATGATACTCAAGTTAGCTATGCTACAACTAAAAAGAGCTTTTAGTGGTGGTGTTTGTGCTAGTTAAATTTTGATCATGTTCAGAAAAAAATTATAATTTTCACTTACCATATAGAAATATGTGTTAACCAAGAAATATGAAAATCCATGCCGTATTAGTTAGATCATTTTCTTCTTTTTTTTGCAAAAGTTAGGCATTGAACTTTGGAATAAGAAGCGTGTAAAAAATGTAGCAGTTAACCATCTCTCTAATTTAAGGCACAATACAAATGCAATGAATTTAACTCTAGAATACTCAAGAAGAGGGTTGAATTGAGTATTGACATTTTTACTTTTTCAAAACAGTTAGAGATACAAATCAAAACTTCCAATGTAGAAAGAGTAAGATCAATCTATAAATTCACTGGAATTAGTTAAGTGATAATCTATATGTGCAAATATTCTATTTTGATTTTGTTTATAATTGTATTTCATGTAGAATTTTTTTTTTGTCCTTGTGAAGATAATGTTTTTTTTCCTCTACTTAAGAGATACCATTATCTAAAATAGCATATATCCATAGTTCTAACTCTATCCCTTTTATTTCTCACAGTACAATGTGTTTGAGCTATCAAGCTTGCATACTCTTACTCTGGATTGCCAATATACACCTAACTCTAGATGCCAACCTCATCTTAAGTATAAGGTGTAATTTACAAGTTTAAACACTTAAACCTGCTAGGATGATCTCTACTCTATGATCATTAAGACTACAACTTAAGAACAAAATCAATTATAAGCAATAAATGAATTACTTCAACAACATCCCCACACTATGATAATTGATTTTTTGTTTAAAATATGTTCACCGTTAATGATCTATTGTGAAAATCTTATTTCTCCATTATGTTTTTCTCATCAACATAGAGATTATTCTTTCTTTCTTTCTTCATCCCCAACAACCTGTTGTCAAATTACATTGATTTGCTTATTGAATAGAAAATCCATTAATCAAATTTACCCTCATAAAATCTAAGAATGGTGCCAGGTTTTCTTTCATTCGTAAACAAATGGCGGTTTCTATACCATTTTCTTCAAAAATAATGATAATTAATAATTAAGATTTTCTCATTTAATATTTGCTTTTAATGTGGAGTCAAGGAAGATAGTATTTTTACTTTTCTTTTCTTTTCTTTTCTTTTTTACCTCTGAAATCATCGGGCGATTTTGCCATGTTAATGCACTATCAATATGACCCTATTTAAAATTTCACCGAACCATCACCTGATTTGAATTCCACTCTCATTTCATTTGGAATCCGATCATAAACACTCAGTCACTCCCAGAATTCGCTTGAGGCGGTTAATCAAAGAGAAAATAGAAGAAGATGGTGAGGCAAAGGGTGCATTTGGAGAGATTGGTGGGAGACGACGCAAGGAAACAATATCTTCGACAGAACAGAAGTGTTGTCCGACAGAGAGTAAGAGATCTGGGTATTCTCACTAGGACGGACGTGTTTTTTCTTGCCTTCTCTCCTGGTGGACTTCCGACTCTTATCCTGAGTCAAAACAGGTTAAGCTAATTGATGTTTTCTCGTTTCGATCATTTTTCTCGATATTACTTATAATAAAATTCACATCGGATTTATTAATCATCCCCATCCTAAAGCTATGCCATTATAAAAAAAAAACTAATAAAGGGCTAATTTATATAGTTCCAATTTTGTTTCAATGTCGAAAACTAAAATTGTTTCGGAAAGCATAATGCATGCTTTTATAGAACTAGTTGATGTAACGATCATCTTTTTGGTGTTCCAGTAATTTAATAGATATTCTGACCCGGTTTTCAGAGATCCCATTTCATACTCGGGAGAAGAGGTTAGTTTCATTTATGTAGCGTCTTCGCTTCCATTTGTTGAAAAAATATGGTATTTATTTGCCTTCATTAAGCATCTACTAACTCCAAATATTTTCACTGATTTTTGAGAAACTTAAACGCGTTCGACACATTTCATTGATGTATAGGAGGCACCATAACCTTGCGGTAAGATTTATCTCTCTTTGTACAAAATGTAATTTTGTGATTTTTTTTATTTGAATCCCTATCCTATAATCGTTGGTCGGATCATTTTTAAATAATTCGTCCCTAAAGTTGTGATCGATCAAGCCATTAATTTTGTTGCATGCCAATTTTTGTATATTTTGATAGATTTATGTGGATTAGGATGGGTACATTCTCTTATATATAAAAGAAGCCTTAATAAAAAATTTGTTATTGTTTGTCATAATTAAGCTCATATTTTTTTTTTTTCAATTTTATGTTGTTTATGATTATGTCCTCTCGCATTAATTGAACAATTTGTGTTATAAGTTAGGATTGCTTTATGTTCGATGACGGTGTTCGTTTCTGCTGCATTTTGTCCACAAGCATTGTTTCTAGTTGCCTTGCGTTTGTAGTTGCGTTTAATCTTTTTAAATTTAGGAGAGTACTACTCTCAGTCATGCGTACTAATCCTTTCCTTTTTTGAAGACTAATTACCACACCGACGATGACTACCCAGTGCATGTCCCAAATTTCTATAATGATTGGTGAGTGATCCTGAAAAGTATTTATTATCAAACATCGGTAATGGTTATGAGTTCATCAATATATATATATATATATATAGAGGAGGGGTCACATACAAACTATAATTATTATACAAACATAGGAACTAATCTCATCCATTGGATCAAAATTTAATCACATTCAAGATTTTACTAATACCAAACCAAAAAACTAATCCAAACCTATATCCAAACCTAATATCCAAACCTCTAAACCCTAAACCCTCTAAACCCTAAACCCTAAACCCCCTAAACCCTAAACCCTAAACCATATAAACCCTAAACCCTAAACCCTCTAAACCCGAAACCCTAAACCCCCTAAACCCTAAACCCTAAACCCTAAACCTTAAACCCTAAACCCTAAACCCTAAACCCTAAACCCTCTAAACCCTAAACCCTAACCCCTAAACCCTAAACCCTCTAAACCCTAAACCCTCTAAACCCTAAACCCTAAACCCTAAACCCTAAACCCTAAACCCTAAACCCTCTAAACCATAAACCCTAAACCCTAAACCCTCTAAACCCTAAACCCTAAACCCTCTAAACCCTCTAAACCCTAAACCCTATAAACCCTAAACCCTAAACCCTAAACCCTCTAAACCCTAAACCCTCTAAACCCTAAACCCTAAACCCCCTAAACCCTAAACCCTAAACCCTAAACCCTAAACCCTAAACCCTAAAGCCTAAACCCCCTAAACCCTAAACCTTAAACCCTCTAAACCCTCTAAACCCTAAACCCTAAACCCTAAACCCTAAACCCTCTAAACCCTAAACCCTAAACCCTAACCCCTAAACCTTAAACCCTAAACCCTAAACCCTCTAAACCCTAAACCCTAAACCCTAAACCATAAACCCTCTAAACCCTAAACCCTAAACCCTAAACCCTAAACCATAAACCCTCTAAACCCTAAACCCTAAACCCTAAACCCTAACTTCTATAATATTCTTTCCACCCATTCAGTACACTATATATCCATTTAACATAGGTTAGTTTTTGACTGACCTTCGCTCCTCATGAATTCATGACCTTAGATAGTTGACGACCAAGTCACATTTGTTAATCCGAAGATGGACCGATGATTTGAAGGTTATCGATTTATGTTTGGCGTCCCTCTGAACAGGTTATGGATAGGGCCTAGGGGGTATAATAAGAATAATGCTACTTATCCAGATATAAAACCCAAACTAAAAATCAAATTTCACTAAAAATATATATATTAATGCATTAATTTTATTTTTTATTAATAATTAAGTAATATAAACTAATAATAATACAAAAGAAAATAAAATTAGGACATAAAAAAATGTAAATCCTTTTTTTTATAATAATAATAATAATAATGATGATGATTATACTAATAATAAATTTATTATACTTTTATGCCATAATTTTCATTTATAGTATATTATTATTAGTTTATATAATTTAATTATTAATAAAAATAAAAATTAATATATTAATATATATATATATATTTAAATAAATTTAAATTTTTATTTGAATTTAATAAGCCTCGGCTGAATTTGAAAAATGAAAGTAATGTGCGCAGCCAGACTTGAGGATTGAAGGGAAAAGAGACATTCCGGGGGACCTTCGCGCAAGTCCTGTGGTACTGAACCCAGAGAAAATAGGAGGAATTATATTAATTGATATAAATTAATATGGGACCATACAAATACAGTCCATCTACATAATCTAACGATCTACATATGGACGAATTATCCAACTCTTGGACTATACTTCTTATAATTTACTGTATTTTTCCAACTCTCTAATCTACTAGTGTTAACTTCATATCATATATAGTTATTATCATTTAATTGAAAGCAGATGAGCGAGACAAAGAGAGAAGGAGCTTGCCTTCCCGTCGAGCAGTGCAAGCTTTAATGGTAGCAGAGGAATTTTGAGCTTCTGCTAATCCAACAATGCCAAACACCAATAGTGAGTAACCAATTCCATAGACAGCAGTAGCCGTCGCCGGTTTTGAATCAAATAATAAATCAAATTACTTACCTCGGATGGAAATCGACACTGAGAAAAGGAAACCAAAATGAAATGGAACAGAGTACAGACGAGCAGTGGCGTTTATTATCAACACTAAGGTCGGCAACGATGGCGGCAAAGCGAGCGAGAGAGTGAAGGGGATGAATACGTCGAAGATCCCGTTCAGGATTTGCCTCTTTAATTCGGCCAAAGTCTGGACCAAGATGGCCAACACTATTAAATTACACTATGAAAGATGGCCGGACACTATGGAGAGAGAGGGAGACGGGAGGTGCAGAGAGAGGGAGACGGGAGGTGCAGAGGGAGGGAGACGGGAGAGAGGGAACGCGAAGGGGGCTGGGTCGGGAGAGAGGGAACACGACTGGGGGCTGGGTCGGGAGAGAGAAGCCGACAGGGAGAGAGGCGGGGCGGGATAGAGGGACGAGGAATAGGAAAAAAACACGGGAATCGTTTTCAACCGTCAGATATTTCAGATCCAACGGTTGAAAACTATTCCTACATTTGTACCAAAATAATGGTTCGCATATGAACCAATTTCTATATATATATATATATATATATATATATATATATATATATATATATATATATATATATATATATATATATATATATATTCTGGAACGAAATTCTGAAATCCTTTCTTTTTTGTTTCTCCACGAAAGCTCGTAGATTTGAGGTAAGTAATATGACAATAAGGCAATATAATGTCATATGCTTATTCACATATAACTTCTCATAGAATCATGCTCCGTTAGAATTGAAGCAGTATTTTATTTTCTCCAAGTTCTTTCTGAACACCTCCCATTAGTTAAAGAACTCATTTGAAGCGGTTGACGTTGCATCGCCAACACTATCCCCATACTCTAGCTTACTAGAGGCATCTTCTTTTGTTCTTTGCTTCCTACCCAAAATAAGTTCCTTTAGATGGTAATAATCTCCTTTTCCACCCCTTTTGAAATTTTGAAGAGGCTTATACAATATAGTGGCAAGCTATTGAAAACACTCTTGATTAACACCAGCCTTTATGCTATGGATAATGTTCTTACCTTCTACCTTGTTAATCTGTTTTTTACCTTGTCCACCACTGGCCTCCAAGTCTATTTATACCTCGGATTTGCGCCTAATGGAAGGCCAAAGTAAATCATGGGAAGCTTATTAATCTTATATTTCATGATACTTGCAACCCCTTTTTGTGCTTCTATACATCCTCTCCTAGCCCAATAAGCTTTGATTTTGTTAAATTGATGCTCAGCCCTAATGCAACAAAAATACCAATGTGTCATCTGGATAAGTGAATCACCTCAAGATGGTTACTTCCCATGTTTACTCCATGGAACAACCCTTTTGCAACTTCTATTTGGATAAGTTGGTTGAGAGCCTCCATAGCTTACACAAAGAGAAAGTGGGATATGGGATTCCCTTAGCCGAGTCCTCTTTTCATCTTGAAGGGGGTGGATGGCAAGCCATTTACCATTACTAAGATGTTGGTTGTTTATAGGAATTCCTTTATCCAACCTCTCCATGCCACAACAAAGCCCATTATTGCTAGTATGTTGTCCTCAAAATCCCATATGATATTATCATAGGCCTAATCATCAATTCTTTACGGTCCTTATTCTTCTTAAATCAATGCACAACCTCATTGACAACTAATGATTCATCCAAAATACTTTTACCCACAATGAAAGCATATTAGGAATCACTAACCAGACTATCAATTACCTATTTCAATCTTGCCACCATAATCTTCAATATAACCTTCTAAATACACCCTATCATGTTCGTAAGTCTAAATGGATTGATTTCCACCATCTCTTCCACTTTGAAGATTATGGTCACCAAATGCATGCGGTAGGCGATTAGAGGTGAAGAAATCTAGTACAGAGTCCGTGAACTCCTCCCCTAAAACTCCCTACATCTTACAAATGAACCCTATATGGAAGCCATCATACCTCACTGCCATCAAAGGCTCACGAACCTACACCATTTTCTATAATTCCTCTATTTGTAGAAGACATTATAATGACCCCTTTTGATATGTCGTGAGCTTATAAAACTGTCATATGATAAGCTAATTTCTGGCAAGTCGAATTCCTTATAAAGCCCTTTATAATAGGAGATCATAAGTTCCTTTGTACTTATCAGATCTAGTATCAATTGTTCATCCTCTTTTACTTTATTGATGATAGCTCTCTTCTTTCTCACAGTAGCCACAACATGGAAGGACTTTGTAATTATGCCCTTCTCCTTAAACCCCCTAACTCTAGATACCTAGAGCCAATAAATTTCCTTTCTCTTATGCCGCATCCATATCTTCTTTTGTAGGGATGCTCTTTTTACCAGTACCACATCTAGTATAAGCACGTCCTTCCCAAGATGATCCACCTCCTCCAACTCTTACTCTAGAATGGTTATCTTCATATCAACATCCCTAAAAACATTCTTATTTCTCTCCCTAAGAAGAATCATGATCCTCTTGATTTTATCTTTACACAAGACCCCCTCCATCCTCCTCAAACTCTCAGACATATAACTTTGAAACTTTAGATGGGAAAACCATATATCCTATTATCTAAACAGTCTAGGGCTCTCCTCTACGACCTTGCAACTAAGGTAGATCAGGTTATGGTCAAATAAAGACTTCTCAAGACCTATGTATGTAATATTAGGGTAGGTCTTGATCCATGCTAGATCAATCAATAAGTGGTATAAGAGGCTTGTTGAATTTTCCCTTTGTCGGTGAAGCTACATATTTCTTGGTTTTTATATCAATTAGTCCAATCTTGCCAATCAAATCATCAAAGAATTTTATGATGGAATTGTTTGTGGATCATCCTACCTTTCACTTGGTAGTATAACCTCATGAACATCTCCCATTACTAATAGTGGGATAGAGCATTGTTAACCAACATGCCATATTTCCTCTAAGAGCTCCCTTCTTTCTCTTAGCTCATAGTAAGATTAATATACGAGTAGCATAACACAATCAAAAGAGAAATGTGCCAGCATGCCTTCAATAAAACTCCATCTATGACCGACCTTGGTGTTTCTAACTAGGAAGTTGTTAGAGTCCTGCCTAATAATTAGGCTACTCCTTCTACCTTTCGTTGGGGACTCCCTCCACTCAACAGGCCCATTACTCCAAGCTCTACTCCACCAAGCATCAGACAGGGAATTATGCTGTATCTCTACCAGTCCTAACATCCATAACCTCTCTCTAGTAACAAGATATTAGATGCTATAAAGCTTAACCAAAGTCCCTAACCCCTTGATATTCTAGCTGATAAGATTCATATATTAACTAATACCCTGAACACCCCTTTCCCAGCTCATCTCGCTCTCCCTTAGATGTGCCTCTTCCTAGAAATTCTCTAGCTTCTCCTAAATGCAGCTAACCTCTTAACGCAAACATCCTCCTATTTTGAAGTTAACCATAAATCTCTCCCCAATTTCCAAATTTTGATTGCCTCAAATTAATCAATAACCTCAAAATTACTACTAGTTCTTCCTTCTTGGACCACATCTTATTGGGCTACATGGCTACTTCCTACACCACCTCTGATAGTATGGAAAATCTTGGCAAATGACTTGAATCAATGGGTTGTGTTGGATTAACATAAAATAAACCACTTCTCCCAAATCTAACTATCGATTGAACCCCTCCTACTGTCTACTTTTTCCTCACACACCTTTTTTTAATAATTAAAGTATCCTCCCTAGCCAAATCATTCATCAAACCAACATCATCCTCCCAGCTAATCCATCTACCCCAAGGATGGGTAAGTTTTATAAAAACCCCTCTATTCCAAGCAATCGAGGGATCACCCTTAATCTCCACCCAAGTGTTTCTAATCATGCAAGCATTGTTGACTCTCAATTTCCTAAAAACTGGAAAATTTTTGAACAACATACTTCCTTCCTCCAATACCTTTTGGCACTCCTTTAATTCAAAGGTGATAAAAAAACTTGTATCGACCCATATGACTAACCTTACATGCTGCAAATGAGGGATGATTAATGCTAGGAGGGAATCCACTACCTCATTCCTCTCCAACCAATACAAAGTTTCTTTGTCCTTGTTTTGTAGGATAGTTTTGAGCTTCTCATTATGCCCCTAGTTAAGCGTGGTTTCCTTTGTGTAACCATGGCATAAGTTCTTTTGCCTTTCATCACCAGCCACTAAGCTCTTTTATCCCTCTTGTTATTCCCTCTTTAATTGTTTCTAACCTAATTTCCTCTACTATCTCCTTCTTCCCATATTTTTCCAATTTCATATACAACTCGAACCAATTGAGGAGCACATTGTGTGTTTTCCTCGTTACCTTGATATCCCTAGCTTCCTTGTTGTACTGAATGAAGCTAAAATGGATATTTGTGAGCTTTCTCTCTTTTCTACTAATATAAACATCCACTACCTTCCCTGATGCTTCAAACACTTCTCGTACTTCTTTAGTCTTGATACCCTCTCATCAACCTACCACTGCAAGGACATGCTCCTTTCCAATAGCATGTGTGCTCACTCCATATCCATTGCTATGATCCAATATAAGAATGACCTAATTAAAACCTAATCTATACCAAAATATAATTCAATTAATCATCCGATCATAATATATCCAATCTGAAATAATTTAACTCATACTAGAACCTGACCCATATTCTGACATAATTTCAAACTTAATCTAAATTAAAATCAAATTCAATCCATACAGGTAATATTTCACCTCATACAAATTTTTTCATAGACATGAATAAACTATATTATTAATAAAATTTTATGTAAATAAAATAATGTGCAACCTATATAACAACAAATTTTAAGGCACTAATCTCTTCATTTTATTTTTATATCATATTAACATTGATTAGATTATATCATAGAAATTTTAATTATTATTACTATGAGTATAAAAAATATAATTTTAAATATAATAATTATAATTATAAATACAATATATATTATATTGTTACCAATAAAATTTATATTTTCATTTTTAATAATAATAATAATTATTATTATTATTATTATTATTATTATTATATTTCTAAAGATGATAATAATAACAATGTTAACTATTGATAATTATAATAATAATAATTATTATTATTATTAACATGGCAATTGTAATTATTATGACACTCTTAACAATATTTATAATTATATATATATATATTCATATTTATAATTATTTTTATGATAAGATCTATAATAATAATAATAATAATAATAATAATAATAATAGTTTATTATTATTACATATTTTACGATAATAATTTTTTATATCCTTAAATATATTATGATCATAATAATAATAGTAATAATAATAATAATAAATCATAAAATATAAATTATTCATTATATTAAATTAAAAGGAATCAATGTTAATATAAATTTTGATCTAAATAGATTACACATAAATCTGATGTGACTCAGAATCTGTAGACATGAATCAATCTAGCCCAAATATTATGCGATTAGGAGTTTATCTACCCCAATCAAACCTAAACCTAAAAAAAAATTCTATATTTCAAATTTGGATTGAACTAGATATTATCCTAACCCAAATAATGTGACTCAACATGAACCCAAATCAAATTATTATTACCAAAATTAAATTCAAATCCAAATGACACCTGATCCAAATCCAATCCAATTATATAGTGAACTTAATTTTAACTCTCCTTATCCTACATTATTTCCTTAATCGGTGTATATCTTCCCCTCTTATCATCCTCCCATCATGTCTTATTAACATGCATGGCTATTCTTCTAATTATGAGGGTATTAACCTTGAATATTGGAATAAAAATAATGATTGTTGTAGTCACCTCACTTGACGAAGTCAATAACAAAATTTCTATTGGTAGAACTCTTTCTCCACTAATTAAAGTTCTTCTCCTTCAATAATGGGCATCCATTTTCCTAACTTTTATAAATAGTTATCAATTAAGAGGTTGATCAAAAATATTTGGTGTTAGTTATCTTGCTAAGTCTTTGTTTTGTGTAGCATGACCACATCCATGTTTGATGAACTCCTTTTTCAACTAGCTTATACTCTCTGATGAATGTTGACTCCAAATGAACTCCACTAAAACACGTTTGTTTATTGGGTCAATATGTATTAGAGCTTGTTTGATATATTGATAATAGGATATATTTTTTTCTTATTTTTTTATATTAAATATTTAAAAATAACAAATAATTTTTTAATAAAATATCTATTTTATATTAAATTAAGATCTAAAATATTATTTATCTAAAAAATATTTATTTTTAAATATATTATCTAAAATCTATAATATAGGGGGTAAATGTTTTACCCCTATCACTTGTATATCAAACTGACACTTAATATATTCTTGAAAATAGTCTGAAAGCCTTTGGTAATTGATAGTAAATTAGGGTTATAATATTATCTGTAATTTTAAAAATAATTGAGGATTTTTTTCTTTTTTTTTTTTTACAGTAAGCTCTATAGAAAAAGGTATGAGTTTTAAGGGTTAAACATTTATCTTTAAACTTTTAAATAAGGAACTTTAGTTGAAGAAAATTATGAAGTTTCCATAGAATTATCCTCTCTAACCAATTTATTCCCCTTTTTTGTTATTTATTTTTTAACCAAGGCATTGTGAAAGTTTTATTTTATTTTTTATCAATCAAAATTTAAAAGAAATTAAGAAGGAAAAGTAATTATGTCAGCTCAATTAATTTGATTAAATTGAAAAGAAATTGTAATGACTACAAAAAATCATTACATAGTCCACTAGAACATTTGTGACTGATAAATAAAAAATATACAGCTAAAATAGTTTTTCATAAAACATTTAGGCGTCAATTTCCATGACCTATAAATATATTATAAAAATATTAGATATGAACAAAGTGATTAAGAGGCTGCAATTGATGAGCACTTAATTGTGAAGTTCTTCAAAATTTGATTTTTCCAAATGAATGTGCACTTTGTTTATATACATAGTTGTATCAAATCTTTTATCTATCTCAATTATATATTACTTATATTAGGTATTACATATATATAGTTTTCAAATGACCATCCATTTGTTTATATGATTACATATTTGACCCATACTTAAAATAATATTTTTTCTTATAACTATAATATTTTTTTTGGGTAAGTTTAATTATAATATGTTGATATGAATGTTTGTGTGTATGTGTGTGTATATATATTATTAATTATTCCATAATTTATATACCCATTTAATTTAGGACACAGAAAAATAATAATAATTATTTTTTAAAATTAGTAAAAAAATGAAACATAGAAAATATACTAATAATGTACAATAATATTTTTTAAAAGCAACCTAAGTAATTCTTAAGATGGTGTTACTTTTACATATTAACATTATATGTATGTATGTACATAAGTCTTATATACATTTAAATTATGATCCAAATTAATAATTAGTAAATTTTACTATTTGTTCAAAATAATCAAAATGAGAATAAAAATGTAATGTATTATACATTTTTTTTAAAACTTGATTAAATTAATTTATACTATGGTCATATTTTTATCTTTTATTTTTAAGCTACAACTGAAAACGTATAAGCTTTCAGAACATAATTTTATTTTTGTATGATATCTAAGGTGTGACAGCCACAAAAATTATATTTTTGTTGCAAATTTGTAGCAAGTAAGCCACAAAAATGTCATATCATGACAAATTTGTGATAAATTGGCCAAAAAAATATATATCTATAATAAATTAGTGGTGAGTTAGCTACAAAAATATATTTTTGTGGTAAATTCCTAGCAAGTTAGTTATAAAAATATCTATATATTAGTTACAAAAATATTTTTATATAGCAAATTCATGATAAATTGACCACAAAAATATTTTTTTATGGCAAATTAGCAATGGATATATCTTTTTGTTGCAAATTTGTAGCAATTTAGTTAAAAAAATATTTTTCTATGACCAATTTGTGACAAGTTAGCCACAAAAAAATATCTTTCTATAAACATTTCGTATTGAGTTAGTCAAAAATATGCTTTTCTATGATAAATTTGTGGCATGTTAGCCAAGAAAGTATTTCTATATCACAAATTCCTAACTATTTAACCACCAAAGTATTTTTCTATGGCAATTTCGTAGCTAATTGGCCATATAAGAATTTTCTCGTGTCAATTCATGATAAATTAGCCACATAATTTTTTTCCTATGATAAATTTGCAATGAGCTTATGACAAAAATATTTCTCTATGATAAGTTTACGATCACTTTATCATAAGAATAATTTTTTATGTGGTAAATTAAACACAAATACATTTTTTTATTGTAAAAAAGTGAACATAAGCACTAATTTTTTATTTTTTATGGTCTTCTTTTTACCAAAGTTACAAACTCATACTTAATATATAAATTTTGGCCACCAACTTTTAATTTCGGTGATGATTTTTGTTGCCTATGCTATCTTTTTTTGAATACCATTACACACACACACAAAAGAAGCTATGTGCACAAGCATTAAGGATGCCACACACGTTCTTCTTCACTTCTTAATGACAGGGACTGAAGAAAAGCCTCCAAGGATTAGAAAGCACACTTGCTGACCTTAATCACAGAGAAGGTTTTAATTTCACTATTTATGCATCACCTTTATTAAATCATTGTAGTTAACTTTTTTTTCTCTCTAAATTCTTGACGTATGTGTGCATTTACTGATTCTTTTTGAACTTCTATTGAAAATCCAATCCTAGAATGTGGGAGCACACCAAAAACATTAGCAATTGTGAGAAGTTGCTTAAGATGAAGTCATCTATCCAAAAATCACTTGCAGCTGTACGCCAATGCGAGGTATATAAGATTATATTCTTTTTTATATATAGAAGAATATAGTATTATAGATAAAAATAATAATGACTATTTAATTAGAATTCCAATGAATTCATTATGATTAAATGTTTATTTAGAGTTACTTATTATAAGTAGATATCTATAATAATTACTTATTTTATAAAAAAATAGGCTAATTTTTTTAAATAAATAATTATCATATATAATTAATTTTGATAAATAGCTTCAAACATGTTATTAATTTTATAATTAATAGACAATATCGTGATACATAAAAATATGAGTATATTCATCAGTTGGATATGTATCTCTTTTACCATATCTATAGGAAGAGCTAAATTTTCATAATAATCCTAATACCGAAAACAGTGGAACTTTGCCAACTTTGAGCCATGCACACCTGAAATGCTAAATGGGTAATCTTTCCTAGACTCATTATTTCGAATCACAAACCTTTATGTACCTAATCCTTGTTTCTTTCTGTATGGTAGATTTAATCACTTTTATGACTGTCGTGAGACGTTGATGAGCATAGGAGGCCATCAGGCTGGGTTTGAAGTTGGAACTAGCTAGAACAATGTCACCGACATTGGCTAAATTTATATTTGATAGATTTCCTTTTTTGCCGAAAAAGCAAGCGAAACTTCATTAATAAATGTCTTTTAGTGCTACATCAACGATCTCAACAGGACAATCAATATATACAATTATCAAAAGACATTCTAATTTTTTGCAATAGTATCTATTAACTTATTTTCTTCTCTCTTGATATGTAACTACTTCACTACACCTAGCTCTCTTGCTGTAATCTATACATCCCCAGTTATAAAGCCCACTCCGGAATGAATTGGTTGTTTTCCCCTTATCTTTTATACTAAAGCAAGAAAATTGAGCTCAAAGTCTAATTCACAAACATTCCATTCCTTGGCTATTGTCAAAGCTCCCATCATAGCCTACTATTCAGCTTCTTCTACTGCCTAGTGTTCTCTTAGTAACTTCCTTCATGCCACTACGATCAATCATTTGGAGTCTTTACACTCCATACCCATGAACCATTGTTCCCACTCATCCTTGCTTGCATCAACATTAATTCTAAGCTTCCTTGTGCTTGGCAAAAGCAATTTGGAATGGGCATTATTCAATTTTTCCTTCTCTTGCCATACCAATAAAGGCATAGAAGAATTTTAACATAAGCTTGAGTCTCCCAACCTTCTCTAAAAAGGCCTCTACAAAAATCATTTCATTACATCTCCGCCATAGAGCCTAGTCAATGTTAAAGAGACAAGGAACCTTAAAAATGTATCAATTGCATATATTCTCAAACCAATCACAAATTAAATAATGTGGTCATTTTTCCTCACCTTTACAAGACACCATTTTCAAACATCTTTAGTAGCAAGAGACTTCCATTACACTTGTAGATGTGTCTCCTATTGACCAAAAAAGAAGCAAAAAATATCAACGCTCCTTCCTCTGCCATACAAGTTAGTACTCATGAGCAAAATATTGTTGCAAAATCTCCAAACAAAAATGTGACATTGGGGTAGAGTCTATGTTAACTATATTCAGTACCATACCCAACCAACCCTTCCTTTTAAGGTATCTCCTAAATTTAGTAGTGACATTGGTAAATCATCCTATAAGTAATTATAATAATATACATACCATGTGGTGTGTAAAACTAGGCTCGACGATCCTCGTATTCTTCACCCATAATTGGAATTCTCCTAATATGCTCAATGGTAGAAAAAAAATTATTTAGAAGAATAAAGTTCTTACCATTTCCATCTTCCTTAAACAAGTCCACCACTTTAAGGGATCCTGTTGTCACATTTTTGATGTGAAAACCTTGGAACTTATGGGATTGGGTATCCATTTAAAAACCAAAACATCCACAAATCTCCAATCCCTCGTAACCTAATACATTCTCACCTCCTCAACCCATTTTGCCTTCTATGTATTACACCACGTGTAACTTGGTGAGTATCTAAGTGATGCATCATCTTTTTGCATTGAGTAGGATAGAGAAGAATATAGTAGTTACATGAAGCATGCAAAGCTCCACCTTGAGTTTTGCAAAACTAATTATCCTCATGAATTTTCCTTGAAACCCCCACTCTACTTGATCATGAGCCTTGGTCATGTCAATTTCACATCTTTCACCTTTCAATATAAGGTGATAAAAGTTTGGTTCATTCCACTTAGCATAACTTGGTCATTTAATAGTTGTAGAACACTTCAATAACATCTCCACCTACAATATGCAAATTTTTGGATAAAATAAAGCACGCATACCATCAAGCATTATTGCTTTTTATAGGGCACATGTGGTTTACAGAAAAAGGAATTTCTTTACTTATGAAAGGTAGCATCAAGGATTGATTCATTTCTATTCAAATACCCTTTTAGACCCCTATAAGTGTTGCCTCAATATCTTGGTTATCATTTTCGTCAAATAAATTTTGAAAATAATGCTTGATAATTGATTTTAAAACCTCCTCCTTTGTAGATGAACTTCCATCTTCTTTCATAAACTTGGCATTTCATCTTGGTTTTCTACTTGCCTTAAGTAGGAAATATCTCTTATTACAATCTCCCTAGATCTCTATCTTCACATTGCCCCTTCTTGTTAGAGAAAAGAGTCTAGCTATATCGGTAAAGATTTTATTCCTTATTGGTGATCCCCTAAGATTTTAGTTAACACATTCTCCCACTTCTCTAAAAAGTCCTAAAGACTTTTTTTATCCCACCTCTTTAACTCCTTAGTGTAAGATGTGACTTTTTTCATGGCCCCATTCATCTCCATTTACGTGGTACCATACCATCCAAGTCTCACTACTTATTCACATCAGTCGTAGCTAAGCTAAATTTCTTCAAACCTAAAGTTCTTCTACTTTGATATGTTATTCCCCATTTGGTCATGGATAAGTATTAAGGCATGGTTGAACCACGTACACTTCATATGGGTAACTTGAATGTAAGGGAACAATCCGAGCCAATCATTAGTTACCAAAGCATGATCATGATAATATATAATAGCAATTTTCCTTACCTCTTTATGCATTGTCATATATAAAATCATACCTAGTGTACCCAATAACGTGCATTTTATAATCATTAATAACATATCTAAATTCTTCCATCTACTTCTTATTATGCTACCCACCTTCCTTCTTCTCAAAATGATAAAGAATTTATTGAATCCACCTTAGTGATCCATGTTAGGTTGGACTAAGAAATCAATAACTATAGCAATTCCCATGATAAATGATGTTTGAAGGCCTCAAACCAACCATAAAAGTCCATAAAGCGCTATTTCCCCATCCTTATGACATCCTAGACTTTATTATCAAAATTGTAGACATGTATAGCCATAAATTGTAAATCATATTATTTATTCTACATCTATCCCAATCCACCTCCATGACCTACATTATCCACTGAAACATTAAAGTAATAAAAAAAATCAAGACAATACATTTTTTATTAAATTCATAAATCGGTTGAGTTTCCATAATATAGATAATAACCAGCTTAAAACTTCAGACTAAGTACTAAAGTTGGATAAATGAATGAGGGTTTACAAACCCTCTATAGTTGATAAACAATAAATCCATTATTTAACCCAATGGGGCTCTACCTCATCTTGACCCACATGTTTAATAAAAGCTAATGAGATATTAGAGAAAGACCCATCTACATTGCACTTTTTCTCACCATCTAGGTCCACCTCCATCATATCCTCAATCATAGATCCTTTCCTATTTTTTTATTAATTAAATTTATTAAGTCACCTTAAGTAAAATTATTTTTCTTCTTTGTATAATGCTTCTTAATTTTAACTTAACTGCAGCACACTTTCCATATGACCCTAGTTAAAATGACCTCCAAGCTTTTTAACTATCCTTTTTCTTTGATCATGTTATTTATTCCTTATATCTCCCTTTCATAGAGTATCTAAGTAAGGCATCAATAAGCTTCAAACATTATACACTATCTAAAGCTTCAAGTTTTGGCTCATTACTACCCTCTTTCCCAATAGGAAGGTTGTTCTCTTCTCCTTATTTATGCTTGATTTGGAAGATTCCATATTTTTACCCCCTTTATTCTTATATTTTCCCTTACAATTTAAATCTTCCTTAAAATACTCTGTTTGCCCTAAATTTCATTTGTATTTCCTTTATTTCTAGCCTGCATATCAAATCTCCTACAACCATAATTCCTCATCATCCTTTTTATTTCAGATCTCCTACAACCATCATCCTTTTTATTCCAGATCTCCTACTACCATCATTCCTCATCACCATTTTCCCCTTGAGTAGGGATGCTTGTAGCCATAAACCAAATTTATTATATAACTCTCTAGCCATACTACCTTCAAAAGCTTCATGGTCTCTATCTATGTGGCTAACTAATCCATACACATAGCAAAAATTAGATAGACACTCATAGTTTATCCTAATGGTCATGGGTTCAAGCTTTTGAAATTGAACTCTCAATTAATGTTATAGTAGCTTCTTCACCTTAATTAAAACACGCATCCTCATCACTATATCACATTCCCTATTCAAATTTTCATAAAATTGAAAAAAAACAAATATCCAAACTGATTAGCCATGAATTCCCCATATATGCCTTTGGTGATTGACATGGTTATCAAAATGTCACAAACCATTGATCAGTACCTAGTTTGATTTAATCTAATGCATGAACTCATGAAAGGAATCGAGTTGAGAAGAGGGAAACAATCAAAGGCTTTAAAATATTCTATTTAGAGTTATGATAATAGAACTATGCTTAAACTATTACTAGAACTCAAAAAAAATCACATGGTTTGATAATGATTATATAACAACCATTATCAAAGCTAACTATACAAATGTAGTACTTCAAATCTAACTATAAAAATTAGCAAAAAGTTTCTAAAATATTCAAACACAACCCCCATCATTTTTCATGGATTGCAACAACTCCAAATCAAGAATTCTAACATGCTTATAATCTATTTATACTTGTAAATTCATCAATCAACAAAGATCATACTCATACACTAAAGGTTATGTTTTGAAATTGAAAACTACTATAATATTATCTATAATGTTGATTGCTTGAATTTAACCTTAACAGAGTCACATATGCTTACATATAATATATATTAATACATCCTACCCAACACTACATGCTCATTCACAATACATAATAAGGTAGAATGACTTACCTAAAGCCAAACTCACAAAAAATCATACAATAAAGGATAAAATTCTTAGCTTTAAACTTCCAAATCTCAAATACTTCTAAAAGAGAAAATTTATATTGATTTAACATTCTTTAAAATTGAAACAAGAACAAGAGGTTAGGGGGGAAAATCAAAAAACCACAACCTCCACAAAATTAGAAAACTATGGAAGGGATGAAACACTTAATAATTTTCCCTAAATCTAACTTGCCCATTTTTAAGAGAAAAAAAAAAGCTAGATGAAGGGTTAAAAGAGGAAAGATAGGTATGTAAATAAGAGCAAGCACGAAGTGAGTGATGCCAAAGTTTGGGATAGTGAAGGAGAGAACTTGTGGTTGAGGGAGTTAAAGTTAAAGAGAGGATTTGTATTGAAATTAATATAGTGTTCTAATAGGAAATGATGGATAGGGTTTATATAAGTTTGAAGCCCAACTTTCTAGGTTAGACATAGGACCGTTGTATTGGGGGTTTGGAGGGAACAAATTTAACTTTACTCATAGGATGAAACAATGAAGAAGGGTGTTGTCTTGGGAGTAATGAGCCAAAAAAAATAAGAAGAAGAAGCATAAGAATGAAAATGTGTGAGAAAAAGAAGGGGACACAAGATTTAGTGGCAAAAAATCCTTAGGGATGAGATTGTTCCATTTTGATGCATATAATATGGAGAGAAGTGGGAGGAGAAGAAGAAAAATGGTGATGAGATCATCTATCGCCCTTTAGGAAATTCATCCCTTCAAATTTGATTTTAGTTTGGTAAATCAAGTTTAAAAGGTTTTCTAAACATGTAAAAATTAATTATAAACTATTGGTATCATTTGAAAAGAATTTTGAATTAAAATAAAATGATATTAGGTTTAGCCTGATCTTAATTGACCAATGAGCCATTGGTTGACCGATTATGCATCAACTAGAAAATGATGAAAAACACAACATACATCCACCAATCATACTCGATGTCCTCAAAAAACATTTTACCCCTTTTCTCCAAAATTTTAGTAACACCCCAATTTTTTCACTAATAATTTTTTTTATTAATGTCTAGGGAAGTCAAATACTAATATTAAGAAAAAATTAGGGTGTTATCACCATACTTATCATAAGATACATAATACACCAATTATCTCATGGCCGATACACTATTTTGATACCAAACTAAACCAAACACCATAAATGAATATATATATATATATATATATATATATATATATATATATATAGCATAAAAGGTAGATATAGCTTAGTTATAGATCCAAAAGTATAATTGAGAAATACAAGTATACCCAAAAAATGATCCAAAAGCAAAAACCAGACAAAGAGCATTTAAAAATCCAAAATGGAATCCAAACATGATACAAGAGTTGTTCATATATTAGATAGCCAAGCTCTCTCTAGTCACCCCAAAATCTCACATAACAAGGTTCATCTACTTACCGGCTACTCATACCTACATAAAGCTCTCTTCTCATGGATTTGAGTAATTCACCAAGCAAATGGGCTTATGCCCTAGAATGCACTTTATGGAATTTGAGGATATACATTTATACAAGTTGGATCAACGCATTATTGATAAGGTACGTTCACATGCTTCCATTAAACATTATATAAATTTTCCGTACATTAACCCCTTACTCATGGACAACTACACATGTGGATATCATGGATAATATTTATGAATAAGTTAATATGATGAATTTTAATAATGTTATGCATGCCACACAATTCAAGGAGCTATCATGGATCTATTTAGTAATATAAGCATATTAGGTAGCATGAAAAAAAAATACAAGTTTGTTTAAGGCATCACTAAGGTTATAGTTCATATTTGTTCAAGAATATCAAGCAAGCAATGCTAAGTCCTTCACCATGAAATTAGTTATGGCTGTACCATAGGAAACCAATTCCTAACTAATAATAATAGGAAATGAAATCCTAACCAATACGATAGAAAAAATAGGCCAAACCATTGCATCACTAAGTATCCTTACCCTTAAATGATGATACCCTTAACCACACTTGTAGTTTAACATAAAGTAGAAGAGGTACGAGAACCAACAAAGGTTTAACGACTTATAGGCACATGATAACACTAGCTACCCCCTAGTTAGCTACTTCGAGAGCCGAAGAAGCATAGGCTTGAACCAACTTTTTCCCTCTAAATGATTAATATTTTTATCAATAAGAGATCTGACATTATAGCCTCATCCATATTATATCCATCAATTACTCAATATACGAAGGTTCTTCATTTTTCAATTATGAACCATTTGATAATAATCTAAGCGATGTATTTATCACCCAACAAATCATACCAAAACCTTAGTTAATTCAAGTGTTTGTCATTTATCCACAACTAGAATTCTAGATCAAACCCTATGACTAAGGTCAAACCCTATGACTAATCATTCAAGCATAGATCATGAAAAAACCATACAAGATCCTTATGAATCAGCTTATTGCTCGTTAAAACCAATGGAATTATTTAGAACCATGACAAAACATAAAATAATTAATGTAGAGTAACAACCTAACCGATCCCATCCTTAACCACTTGATATGTAGGACTTCTCATGCTTTTTATGGTTATGGTGCTTGAGCACAAGCCGGTCCCATATTTTGGATGTGTTTTATAAGTCATTATGTATGTATATAAATATATATTAGGTTGAATACAATTAGTAAAGAGCACTATCATAATAATTTCAACTTCATTTTCGTTATTTCTAAACCATTAGGGTTTTGTTATAAGATTTAGTTAGTTCATTATTGTAATTGAAAGATTAGAGATCATATGATTTTTGCGATTTGATAATCTCCTAAGTTCTTTCATTCTTTATCTTATTTATTTATTTTATGCTTTTTATTTTTTTTAGTGCAATTCTCGTTCTTGGTTTAATTAATTTTATGATTTTGGGTAGTTTAATTTAATATTAATAATTTTTCAATCTATGTTAATTAAAGTTATGATTTTTATGTGTTTAGGTTCTGTATTTTTTTGTCAATATGTTACACTAGATTAGTATAAGTGTAGGAGGATAACTGGACTTAATTGTTTTTTGTATTTCTTGTTAGGCTAATAAATTGATTTTAATGATCACCGATCTAAAATTAGGTTTTTATTATCTATATCGATGATCTAGTTAATTTAAGTGCTAATTAAATGCTAGAATAGTATAGTTGATATGTAATTGTTAACGTATACATCTACAACTAATAAATAGGTTATTGATTGAATCCATATTTATTAATCTTTAGAACTACATAATTCAACCTTACTATAAGTGTGGTTTTAGTTAGTTGCTCCCTAATCGATAATTCTGCCACTAATTAAATCTTGAGATCTCATCCTAGGTTATTAGTTGGTAGACAATAAATCATGATTGAATTTTGGTTTGTTTGCATAATAGGATTCTAGAAAGCCGATGCGTGTGAACTTATATAGGCTAATATCAACAATAATACATGACCATATTGTTTGATGATTGGTTGATATTCTTATGCTGAATATGCCCTCTAACCATTATTTCCCCATTATTGTTATTTAATTATTGTGTTAATTTATATTTTTTAGTATTTTCATTATTATTGATTTTTTTTCCTAATTTGATAACTAGGGGAATTTATTTGATAAAAATCTATGAGTTATGCTACAATATTCATGTGATCGATCCTCACTCTCTACTTACTATGTGTTTGTGTGTTTAGGGTTGAATTTGGGGTTTGTATGAAAACACACCATCACTTCAAGGCTAAATATTGTTTTTGTATTATATATTAGGCAAACATTTCTTGAAAAAAAAATTTGAACAACTTAGATTTCACATATAGCATGCCATATAACTAGTAATGCTTAGATTTGTGCAAGATGTTAAGATTTATGCTTCAACATATTTAATTTAACTCAAGGGTAAATTATGCTTCAGTTTTGCATAATACCTCACAATTTGTGCCAATCATGTTAGAATATTGCTAGAATCATCATCATGCTAAGATATAACTTTCATCATTAAACCCTAGAGATAAATCATGCATAATAGATCATGAGTAACTTCTAGCAACCTCAATTAATCTACACTAAGTCCTATTAGCATATTTTTTTTAGCAAAAATTTCCCAAAACCTTAACCTATATTCGATTTTATTTTTATAAATTATCTTGTGATAAGAAAAATTAATGCTCTTATTATGTTTATATAAGTTAGATGATGAATTTGGAAGGGTTAATTGTTATGCATATATTTGATTGCTAAAATTTAGATTTTTAACCTAATTATGTTAAGATAACCCATATATGTCCAACTAAGCTATTTTTACATAATTAAATATGAAATATTTCTTCTAATATATCTAATTTCAAGTTGGTAGCTTCAAATTGATAAATTTATGAAATTAATTGAATAGAGATTTTTGTGGCTCAAACCTTAATTAGGGAGCATATGTCTTTGAAATTGGCTCGGATCCTTAGGTCATCTCTATCAATTAGATTTAAAGAAAAATACTTTATAATATTCTTGATTTCATTTCCAAGTCATCAATTTAATTCATTTATCAAGATCTAATTGAATTTGTGTTCAAGGTTAAAGCCTTATATTTTGGAAATGATTTCTCAAAATTGGATATTCAAATGATTCTTTTTATTAAATTTAAATGTTTGGATTTGATCATAAATAGTTTAATTATAGTTTAACTTATGAGTTCAAAGTAATTGATTTGAATAGGTTTATAATGTAGGCTTGGAAACCCTAATTTCTATATTTTAATTGATAAAATTGATGAATCTTTTTATAGTATTTTCCATAATTTATTTATTAGATTAGTTTTATATATGTTTAGTTGTATTCCTATTGTGTAAATTGGACCAATTCTCTAGAATTGGCTATTTTAAACTTTGGATATTAAACCTAACCTTTTAAGGCTATTTTTTATGTAATTTATCTATTTTCTTGAACTTTAGATTAAGTTGTGTTATTAAATATATTTAAAAAATTTTAAATGATTCTTAGAAACTCGATTTTTTCAACTACTTATTCCTTTGAAATGTTTTAGAGGTGCAATATTGAATTTTAGATTATGGATTTTTTTTAAAGAAATGTGGTTTATGTTCCTCATTTTTTTATTAACGTTATGTAAATTAGTGATCATTAATATAACTTGCTAACTTAGTTTTCTAATTTTTGAACATGATCTAGGGTGGCTTTTATAGCCAAAGTCCCTTGTCTTCGTTATTTTGATTTACTTACCTATAGAATAAGGTAAGTCTCTACCACCTCCATTTTTGGCTGTCACATGAAGGCAAATTAAAGTGTATATAATACCCCTAAATTAGTGGTGAATAGTGGAATTTTAATATTATTAATAAAACTACCTATATCAACAAGGACTACATTTTTTTTAAACTTATCCTTAAAGAACTGTACAATTAAGCGTGCTTGGTTTTAGCAATTTAAGGATGGGTGACCTCGAGGGAAGATTTTCATAATGCATGTGAGTGAGTAGAAAGAAAATTCAAAAAGACTCATGTTGATATATAAGATCAATCATCAATATTAAAAACTCCAGGTAACAACCTACACTTGGTGTGTCAGGGTGTTACAAATTCTTTCAAAGTGAAACTACAACCATGAGTTAAACTTTTATGAGTCAATCAGTTGCCTAAGGGGATGATTATTGGGATATAATTTAATGAGATAGTCTGTTCTTGAGGCACAATGTAGATGTTGCATTCTTAAGAGGGCTTATATGTAACACCCCAAAATTAGTCATAGATAATGGAAGCTTAAAAGGATCGATAAGATACTCTATATCAACAAGGCATACCTTCTTTCATAAAAAACTTATTCTTAAAAAACTTCATAGTTAAGCATATCTTACTATATATAAAAGAGGAATACACTGCAACAAGTTTTCCCTCCAAAACTACAATCACACGTATCAACTTTATACAAGAATATCCTAATTTTTTATTTAAAACATTACAGTACAGGAAGAATCGAACCAAATAAAAAATTACAGTGTCCACATGTCACATTCTAATTTGCTGCATGCCTCTTCCTATGACTGCCACGCAGGATCAGCTGACCACTATCATCCAACGGCTGGAAAGCAGCATGGCAGCATTGGACAATTTGATAGCATAAACCCTGTTAGGTATTGAGCAGCTAAAATGCACATACAAGATAACCTCTTGTGCTTGAGTTGTAGGTATCGGCTCACTTCTTTTCACTCTGTTTGTTTTTTCTTAATATTCTTAATCATTTATAATGTTCTTATGTCAATAAATTTGACATTATTTCCATTTTCATTTATAATTTGTATGTCATAGAAGTAATAATGACAATGTGGAGCTTGATTAAAGATATTAATCCATCGAAGAGCACATGGGCATTAAAATTGCGCTTAGTACGAATGTATGAGAAACCATCGTATGGAAACAAACAAGAAGCTTTCAGCCTGGAATGTATTTTTCATGACAGAGACGTAAGTATTACTCATACAGCAATAACTATGTTTAAACTATTCATATTCGAATAATTTTTCGTTATACCTGCTCCACATTTAACTTCATATTTTATTCAATTACAGGGGCAAAGAATACATGGAACAGTCAGAAAATCTTAGATAAATCAATACAGGGCAATAATGAAAGAAGGTAAACTGTATCACGTGAAAAACTTTATTGTGGCAGACAATCAGCTTAAATTAAAAACAATAGACTTTAAGTATGTCATGTACTTCAACAATTTCGCACACTGCATTAGGCAATCAGAAGTAGAAGCATTCCCAGTCCAAATGTTTAAGTTTATTCCGTTTGATGAGTTAACAACAGTTTCGAGCACAAGTCTTATCGGTGAGTAGATAAATACAAAAGCAAAAATATTTTTTCCACAAATTCAATATAAATGAAGCATATTCTTTATATTTTAGATATTATTGGAAGGGTGTCAGCTATCCAAGCATAGTCAACATTTATCGAGGTATGAATTGTATTGTTCTTTAGAGACAGTCAAAAGTATTAAAATTGCAATTATGGCTTATGTGAATAACTTTTCAGATCTACTAAAGGTATCTAACACATGGAACGTGACAAAGCTGATAATAGACCCAGACATGGCAGAGATAGTAGACTTTGTTAATCAGTAATTTTCTGTTATAAGACACCACTTATTTTATTTAATTTAAATATCCAAACAATAATGACAAAATTTCTAAAAATTTGGTTTTAGTTTACCCGCATGACAACCAACAGCTGTTACTATTTCTGACACAAAGCAACTATCAAGTTCAGAAACCATAACAGAAGAGTTATCCTCAGGGAAAGCAATTTTCAAAACAATAGAAGAGATTTAAGAAAACGAGGTACAATTCTTTCCAGATGAGTTATAATTTTATCAAAAATAATTTCTAACTCTAAATTTTATAGGTAGGAAAATTCTGGATCAATGTTTGAGTTACAGGCATAGAAACTGTTGGTGAATGGTTTTACGTGGCGTGTAAAAAGTGTCTCAAAAAACTGAAACCTTCTGGACAAAGGTTTGTTTGTGAAAAGTGCAACACATATGACACCAAGGGAAACCTAAAATATAAACTTCAGATTAGAGTTGTTGATGGAACGGGAAACATTGCACTACTCCTCTAGGATAGGGAGTGCACACAAGTCATAGGAAAAATAGCACTGCAGCTTAAGGAAGAAAATGAGGTAGTATTTAAAGTGCTTATGTTAAGTAATAATATTCACTTTCTTTTCAAATGTTAACTCCAAGATTATAATGCAGGGAAATTTAGATGACATATCACTTCCAACAGAGGTAGAAAAATTTGTGGACCTGGAAGCCCTTTTCTTAGTTCAAGTGAGGGAACCACAACTGGGTGCTTACTCTGTGATTAAATTAACTACTGATGCAGGGTTAGTGTGCAAGTATAGAGGCCTCTATTTCTCTAACAACCAGGTGTGCGTTATTTATGTTACTAACAATATATTTTAAAGATCATAACTATGACAATCCCAATTTGTAAAAGTAGATACACGTTTATCACTTATTATAGTCCTAAGTATAATCTAACATTCCTTTTTTCAGGACTGAGATCTAAATTCCAAGCTTAATCAATCAACAGATGAGCAGGTACCATTGAAACAAGTTTTAATCAAGAATTTTTTTTACAAATTTAATCCGACCTAAATAATGATTCATTATCTAAAACCCAAACTATTTTTATCTTTGAAGGTTGAATCTCAAACAGATGAGGTAACAACTCCAAACTTTGAGTCAAACAATTCACAAATGACTCTGTCGGAGGTAAATAAGAGGAGGCCTAATGGTGATCTTTCATCATCAGTTGCACAGAAGAGAAAGCCTAGAGTGACTGTGAAGAAGGAACGGGTTTGATCAGGGAAAGAGGACAACTGTATTTGTAGTTGTACTGTTTTCCTATATTTGTGTTAAGATGGTAGTTTTTATCTAATTGTATTGGACTAATTCTAGAAAACTATGATTTAGCATTTTATGCAGTTGCCGTTTTACTTAGGAAATTTTGACCCTCACTATTCCTATGTAACAGATATTATCAATTAAATATTTGTACTTCTATTACTACTAAATTTTACTATTGAGGTTATTACGCTGCATTAATTTGATCATGTTTATGAAACTCCCTAATCGTCTACGTTTAATTTGCAAACATACAATAGAACTATATAGCAAAATTACACCACGGAAATAATTTCGAGTACCAGCCATCACAGGTATCACACATAATTAATAATCTAACAGGAACAGATCATACACAACTTTATGATATTTAAAGGACAAGCAAATGAAAAGCAGACATTGAATAATATGGAGGCTCCAATCAATCTATTTATAAATGGCGATGTAAAACCAATTAAGACACCCTGTATATGTAACTACACTTACTGTTTTCAGGGTTCAAAAATAATCAGCTAGACATCATCCATTATAAATAATTTTCCCCACAATTCATCATTGCCTCTATTAATTCTAAGTTTTTTAAAAAAGAACCCCTACATCACTGTCAAACAGACCATAAGAAAATAATCACAAGCATTGATTATGATTTTTTTTGGGGCTCAAAATATGTCACAAGCTTTACATCATCAACCCCTGGCTATCTGCAAATAATAGGATTAGACACGACCCTAATAATACAGATGACCAAACGTAAAATCAGTAAAATTCGTATCAACAGTAAATTATTCTTCATTGCCCAGTTCTCATAGTCATGTTTGATGGAAGATGGGGATCCTTTCAATTAAAAACTTAGATTAATTTGGTAATACCTGTCAAAGAGAAAATTATTATATTACTTTTATGTTTAGTCAATGTATGTATATTCTATATTCGAAATTTCGCATGGCACTCGGAGCTACAATTTTAGTTAAAAATTTTCAAACTTTCCCTCCTCCATTTCAGTTCAAAATTTTCCATAGTTATAAAGGGAGTTGTAACATATGGATGAAACAAAGTTGATGAATCTTAAGAATATGCAGCAGAACATGTGTAGCCCAGCGAACTAAGATTTCACATCAATGTAAGTCATTGTTCAATACCAATAGAATTACATTATTATCATCGTCTTTAATAAAATTCCTATTTATGTACGATTTTCATGATTGGTAAGAGAGAAGGAAGTTATCAAGCAGGAGACGAAGATGAAGAAATTAACAGCTACAACCACTATTGGAGCTAAAAAACCAAGAGAAGATGCGAGAACAGGTATGGAGCTACAATTATGCATGGACTTTAAGTCTAGGTAAAAATTTTCATCACGTCTGTCTAGCAGTATTATTGTTATCAAGCCTGTTTGATGATAATTTTACTCCAATTTTTTCCATTACGTGTGATGTTTTATAGTTTATTTGAATAGGATAGTGCGAGAGCTAACAAGAAAAGACATACTTTAGAGCAAGATTAGGCATGTAATTACAATTAGAATAGAATAATAAACAGACTAAGTATTGCAACTGTAAATTTTTACCTGGGGCATCCTCGATTATGCTCAACATATTCACAGCACCAACAGTCACATGAAAACAAAAAAAAATTAATTATTTTGATAGAGTATTTATGTACATGTTAAAGAAGTGAAATAAAATCATTAGTTCTCCCTTTTGAAAGTTCATTACTTTGATATTTTTTATATCTAATTAATTCAGATTAACAGTATTAAATCTTTCACATCTGTTGCTAAATCATAAAATATTAATAATTAATTGATTTTGCAATTTTTTGATGATATTGGTAAACTAGAGTAAAATAGTGGATATTCGAGAGATGGAATTTCTTTATTAGTTTTTATTAGTCCAAACTATAATATTTTTAAGATATATGGTAAAATAATGAAATTATTTAGAACTTATCTATTATTAGGATATTAAGTTAACATAATACAATCAAAGTAAAACAAAATTGTTCTGAAACAACTGTTGGTACGGATTCTGTAAATTCAACGATTTTTATTTAGTTAATGAAAGTGCTAAGGGTTTAGATTTAAGCCGTACGAAATCCTTTTTGCTTTTATAATCAAGGGGCATAAATCTACCAGTACAAAATCAGCAGCTAAGATTTCCTCGGTTACCGTCCGTCACACTATGCAATTAAGTAAGATCGGACGGTGCGATTTTGCTGAACTCATTGAACGGCCAGGATTACATGATATTGTGTATTTTTGGTTGATCCATGTCACAATATATGGACGGCTACGATTGAATTTTGTTTGAAATCAATGGTAGTGATGGACGAATGGTGTCGTGTATATATGCTGATTGGCGGTAAGGCATGTTAAAAATAGGAACGTTTTATTGTAGTAATTAAGGATTAATTGATAATTAGTTAAGTATATGTTAAATAATAGGAAAAGTAAGTTGTTATTAATTAATTAAACTTATTCAAGAAAATAAGATATGTAAATGAATATATAACATTGAATTTAATCACATTTTTGATCTTAATAATTAAACCTAATATTATTGATGTTAACAATTAATTTTAATCACATTTATTGTATTATTAATAAGTAATGTTATATTGATTTATTTGATAATTATGTTTAATCACGTGTTTAATAATTATAATTAATATGGTTGACGTTAATAATTAAATTTAATATCAATCACATTGACCATTACAATTATTTGTATGTATTATGATATTAAGGAATCTTAATATAACAAAATTAATTTATAATTTTTTATCTAACTTAAGTATATGTATTTTGAATTTTAATCTATGTTGAGAAAGATATTAAAATCTAAAAAGAATATCAATTGTCTTATAAAAATTAGATATTAATTATTTCACCTTATTATTGAAAATACCATACTAAAGACACTTAGTTTCTGGCATAAACAGTACAAAGAAACAGCAAATTAAATTAGCATGATATGAAAGTTCTAAACATTTCCAACATAAATTATAAATTTTTGACTGACTTTTAATGACATGAAATTATTAAACATTTCCAACGCAACACTTATTAAAAATTTCAGAAAAATGATATATTAATTTTATAACTCAGTAGCCACGATTTCTTTCTGCCATTTACAAATTTTCAATTATTTTTGTAACAAGTTCATAGGAATAATCGTAAAAAAGTTCAAATAACCATAGCATTTGAACAACAATGTCAGACACAAATACATGAGAAACAAACAGCAAATAAAGATTACCGTGATATGAAAATAATAAAGATTTCCAATGCATATGAAGATGTTATACAGATTTTTCCTGATATGAAAATATAAATTATTTCCTACGCAAGTGTAAACTATTAAAATAGATGTTCCAAAGTATTTACTAAGCATGCAATATTTTTATACCTCAGATTATTTTTCCGTTCCAGTTTAGAAAACTGAAGTCAATAGTCACGATATATGACCTACATGCAATATTTGAATTAGTTAAAACAGAAAAGAGTGAAAGAACTATTCAAGGCTAGATGTAGATATATACCTCGGTAACCATGAATTATGCTCGATGTTTGGATATACCACGAACCGTGACATGAAAACAAAAAATCAAATTTAAGTAAAATATTTAAAATAAATATACGACAAGTTCTGTAAATAATATTGGTTTACAACTGAAGTAATAATATCATTAAATTTTTGAAGCAAATATTTATTCGATTTCAGTTTTATGTATAATATTATAATTGTCATTACGTTCGAAGTCACTTTATTATGAAGAATTTTTTTGAATAAGCGCTTCTATCTTAGACAAACAGAGAAACTATTAAGTCGTACAATAAAGCGATGGATTTACGTATCATCAAAACTTACCATAGAATAAAAAAAATATTGAGATTATTTACACTGTTAATGGAGTTGTAATAGATCGAATCTTACCCTCAGACGACATGGTTGCGTATGTCAGTCCGCGATCTGCGCTGTTAGATGACATCAGTAAAAAAGTCGAATAAGAAACCTGCAATGTGATGTAATCGAAATCTATAGAATTTAAGACAAAAAAAAAAAGAAATCGGAGAATAAAAAGACGAAGTAGTGAAAATACTTACCAATTTCGTGAATGTTTTCGTCTAGAAAACTTGAACTATGGAAAAGACTAAACTAAACTTCGATTTGTTGAAAGGAAATTGTAGTTTAAAAATGGAAATTTGAAAGAAATGATGTTGAATGATAGAGACGGAACGAAGGAGAAGATTGCAGGTTAGAGATTATCTCGAGGGTTGGAGAAGATGAAACAAGGAGAGAATTTTCTCTAGACGGCCGCTCGCGAAGGATGCTGCGGTAGAAAGATAGTTAGGGTTTTTAGGGCGTTGAGATTATATAGTAGGGTTAATGGTATCAACGACCGAGATTTTATATTATTTACAAATGGACGGTTTCGATTGTATGATGAAGTCGGTAAAGTGCTAAGGGCTTAGATTTAAGCCATACAAAATCACCAGCTTTTATTCAGCAGACAATACGGACGACCACGATTGGTTTGTCATTCAAAATCAACGGTCGAGATTTGGGCATTTGTATCGAAAAATTTGAAAGGACAAACGTCCTTTCTACTTTTTTAATTAACAGTCATAAGTCGACCCGTACAAAATCAGCGGCTAAGATTTCCTCGGTTACCGTTCGTCAGACTGCGCAATTAAGTAAGATCGGATGGTGCGATTTTGCTGAACCCATTGAACGGCTAGGATTACACGATATTGGGTTTTTTTGGTCGATCCGTGTCGCAATGAATGGATGGCTACGATTGAATTTTGTTTGAAATCAATGGTAGTGATTGATGAATGGCGTCGTGTATATATGCTGATTGACGGTAAGGCATGTTAAAATTAGGAAGGTTATATTGTAGTAATTAAGTATTAATAGATAATTAGTTAAGTATATATTAAATATTAGGAAAAGTAAGTTGTTATTAATTAATTAACCTTATTCATGAAAAATAAGATATGTAAATGAATATATAACATTGAATTTAAACACATTTTTTATCTTAGTAATAAAACTTAATATTATTGATGTTAACAATTAATTTTAATCACATTTCGTATTATATTATTAATAATTTATGTTATATTGATTTATTTGATAATTATATTTAATCATGTTTTTAATAATTATATTTAATATGGTTGATGTTAATAATTAAATTGTTTTCATCTTCTTAAATGTAATAAAATCACAATTGACTATTAAATTTGTTTTGGAATATTAATTTTTTTTAATTTTGTAATTAGTTCACCTTATTATTGAAATGGAATCTTATTATGATGAACTGAATTTTCAATTATTTATCTAACTTTAGTACATGTATTGTGAATTTCTTTACATATTTGTAAATGTAATGAAATTATAATTGACTATTAAGTTAGTTATAAAAAAATAAAAATTTAATTTTAAGTTATTAATTATTTCACCTTATTATTGAAATGCCAAATATGTAAATGTAATTGCTATTTAAAATTTGTGACATGACATTTATTTTAATCACTAGACGTTTTAATAATTATATTTAATATGGTTAATGTTAATAAATAAATTTAATATCAATCACGTTGACCATTACAATTATTTGTATGTATTATGATATTAAGGAATCTTAATATAACAAAATTAATTTATAATTTTTTATCTAACTTAAGTATATGTATTTTGAATTTTATTCCACGTTGAGAAAGATAATAAAATCAAAAAAGAATATCAATTGTCTTATAAAAATTGGAAATTAAATTTTATTTTGTAATTAGTTTAGGTTTTTATTTATTATTCAATTATGCGTGTAATATGAATTTCTTTTCATCTTCGTGAATTTAATAAAATATAAAATATGTATTAAGTGTGTTTTAAAGAAGTAAGAATTTGTTTTTAACTCTTTAATTATTTCATCTTATTATTGGAATGTAAAATATCTAAATGTAAAAATTGAACTTAATTTACAATTATATACCAAGCTTAATTACATGTGTTATTAATTTTTTTCATCTTCTTAAATGTAATAAAATCACAATTGACTATTAAATTTGTTTTGAAATATTAATTTTTATTAATTTTGTAATTAGGTCATCTTATTATTGAAATGGAATCTTATTATGATGAACTGAATTTTCAATTATTTATCTAACTTTAGTACATGTATTTTGAATTTCTTTACATATTTGTAAATGTAATGAAATTATAATTGACTATTAAGTTAGTTATAAAAAAGTAAAAATTTAAATTTAAGTTATTAATTATTTCACCTTATTATTGAAATTCCAAATATGTAAATGTAATTGCTATTTAAAATTTGTGACATGACATTTATTTTAATCACTAGACGTTTTTAATAATTATATTTAATATGGTTGATGTTGATAATTAAATTTAATATCAATCACGTTGAACATTACAATTATTTGTATGTATTATGATATTAAGGAATCTTAATATAACAAAATTAATTTATAATTTTTGGTGATTAGCATTTGTTAGTATATTGTGTTACAAAAACAATTTTTTCTTTTTTCTTTTATTACCATTTAATTTAGTCATTGTTATATATGTATATATTGTATGTATTCAACTATGCAGCAAATTTGAATACAACTATAAAGAAGACAAGAATTGAAATAAATACAGCTACAAATTATACATTCAATCCTTTCCAATCTCAAAGATTGTTATCTCTACTCATTGACATTGCAAATGGTAATTTCTTTATCTTTTTTATTGAAACTATTTTTCATATAATGCTTAAACTATTATAATTGACTGACTATTTTACTCAATGTTTAATGAAGCGTGCAACTCTAAAAGTTGCACTTATAAGCTAGAGTTCACTGGCGGTGGAATGAACTATTGTTCAAGTTTGGAAAGTTCAATCACATACAACAATACGATACACACATCTCATGGATCAAGTGATAGTGGTATTAACAATTTATTAAAAATCCAACAATGTTGGATTAGATTCTGTGAATGATTTTGATATCTCCGTCATAGGTGAACAGTTACAATTAAATGAAGGTCAGCATTTAAAATATTTAATGAGCATTTCTTAGTCATAGTATTGACATTATTTATAACGTAGAAAAAAGATAAAACAATGGTATGCTACCTAATGGCTCATATTCTAATTGTTTATAGATAATGAATTAGAAGGCAACAATGGAACACCATCATCAGGTACATACAATGATATTTATTCAGTTATTTTATCTTCAAATATTAATTAAATATGAATTGATATACAAATTCATATCATTAGTGTTTGACATTATGTTTATTAAATGTGTAGAGTATTTGGATATTGGAGATCCGATATATGCATGCAATTTTTGTAATTCATTCTTTTGGTGTGGAGAACGAATGAGCAAAAGTTGGTCATCTCAAAATCCAAAATACTCTTTATGTTGTATGTAAGGAAAAGTTCAACTACCAGCTGCTAGAAATCCTCCAAAATTGTTACATGAGCTATTATTTTTACGTAATGATCGAAGAAAACAATATCTCCAAAATATTTGATCTTACAATAATATGTTCTGTTTCACGTCTATGGGAGGAAAATTTGATAGGAATTTGAACAATGGAAACTCTCCTCCGATATTTAGATTACATGGCCAAAATTATCATCTTATAGGGAGCTTATTGCCACCTGAGGGTTCTGCGCCTAAATTTGCTCAACTTTACATTTATGACACGGAGAATGAACTTCAAACTAGACCAAACTCTGTCAGGTGAGTTGTATAACTCCCATTTATCATTTCTTATTGATTATTGATTATTCATGTTTTAATTAAAATCCTCTAATAATATGTTATAATTAATTTTGGCATAGGGGAAATGAAATCTCGCACAATCTTCACAAAGAAATAGTTTATGACCTAAAGAAGATGCTGCTTGGATCACATGTCTTGGAAGCAAGGATTTTAGGTGGAAATAATGCTGGTCATCAAGTATTATTACCAAGAATGCCTTTAACGCCATCTGACTCGAGATTGCCTTTCAAGTTCAATCGAAGACAATTTCCCATAATTGTATCATATGCCATGACAATCAACAAAAGTCAAGGTCAATCTCTTAGTAATGTTGGTCTATTTTTAAAAAAACCAGTATTCTGTCATGGTCAATTATATGTTGCGATTTCTCGAGTCACAAATCGTAGAGGTTTAAAAATATTGATATGTCATGATGATGTTCATGAAAGTAATACAACAACAAATGTTGTATTTAAGGAAGTGTTCGAAAAGATTTGATCATGTAAATTTATCAGTTATATATAAATACTTTATCACAAATATTTTAAATTCGCATTGTATGTTCAAGTATTAGGTTAAATTTTTATTTCCAAATCAAAACATGTTTAATAGGCGTTATTTATTAATATCTCCGTGCATCGCACGGGTGAAAATCTAGTTTTTATTAAAGCAATTAAAAGATGGGTGACTCTTGAAAATTTTTTCAAGTTGCATGTAAAGGAGAAAAAACACACTATAAAAGACTCATATTAATCTATGGGGACATGTATCAATCATAAAAGAGCTCTAAATGACTACACGTAATCAGTATGTCTAAGCGTTACAATGTGTGGGTCTTGGAGTACAAAGCGATATGATTCACTTAAATTGATCTGTCAAGTTTTTAGTATGCCTTTTATGATATATTTTATTGCTCATGAGTTAAATGTTTTGAATGGAAGCATGATGTTGTGCTTCTTACATGACCTATATGTTGAGCGTAGTGTTAAAAATATGCATATTGTAGTAAAATTAAATTTGTCCTTCAAGCATGATGATGAAAAAGAGTAATGTTAAACGTATCTCATCTTCAAGCATGGATAAGTGAAGGATATTTTAATATTAGAATAAGTATCTTCATTAGATGATTGGAAATATTGTTAATTTGTGGTATGAAATGTTTTCCAAGTTATGGAGCACACTTTAGGGTTTTATAGCTATATGGGGCATTATGAAATGATAAGTATGAATGTTGATGATTTAACACTACTCTCAATTGATAAAGTGTGGAATGTATTTGAATCATAGTCTCTCATGTTAGAAATGGTGTGTGATTAAGGGATTGAAGTTTTTTTTGGTTTAGATGCTATTATAGTTATAAGCTATGACCTAGGGCTACTTATGGATTCAATGGATGGATAATTTGATTAGTATGGTATATGATTTGGTGTAATAAAACATTAATTATTTAAAGAAAAATATTATGGAGTACTACATGAATTTAGATTATCTGATCCTCAACTAACTCTTGAGGTTAGTTTACCTTCGAAGGATTTGGTTATTTTCCTTCGAGTGGGACTCAAGTTGATCTCAATGTATTTTCCACTCTATTCATTGATTATGTTCTGCGGAGTATCCATACTAAAGGTGTAACACCCTCTAATTTCACTCCTGAAAATATTTTTTTTTTGAATAAAGCGGAAGTTAGGAGAGAATTTGGGAAATGTTACCGCCACATCTAACAAAAGATAAATATCAACCATCTATCTCATGTTAGATGCAAGGCTAAAACCTGTCAAACAATTAAATCCGAATTTTAAAATCTTATCAGAGAACGAGAAATTAAAAGTCAATTACAAAACCCTTGGAAATTTAAATACAACACTTGTAACTTCCAAAGATGAATATAGTTAAACAAAACAAATCCCGAAGGATCAATATACGGATTGCCTACTCACTCAAGTTAGGCCTTCCACCCCAAAACAGTATCCGATCTTAAACCTGTACAAGAGGTCTGCTCCCCACCATTAGTGGATCATCACAGGACCCATTCAACCAAGGTAGTATCAGTACGGGTCTAATACTGAGTAAATCTCACTACCCTATCTTATGGGAGAGACGTAAACTATAACATCAAGTGCATATTAAATCCTAGTACAACACGTTGATACAATATCATGTATATTCACAACCCACAGCATGATTCTTTCCATACACCTATAGTAACATATGAAACATATGTAACATCCCATTTAACATATAAACATGGTATAACCGAAATATAAAGTGGCTCATGTGCCTCAGGTAGGAATAATCCATATTATTGAAAACTCAATACGTGGCATACTCACGTAAGCAGCATGTAGTAATAAAGATAATAAAAGTAGGCCATGGTCCAATTAGACTTATCTTCTTTTGAATCTCTATTAAATGTAGTCATCTCACACCACAAGCTTTATTAATCCACGTGAGTATGGGAACCCCACTATTATAGCCGATGGACCGGAATACATACACTCAGCGCAGAATGCTCTTGACCACTATTATTTGCCAGTGGACCGGTCTGGCCCCGACTCACATGGTGTTTCACTGTAAGTATTTAGTGTATTTCCCATGACTTATTCTTTATTCTCATTAATAATATGTTCATTCCACACATATTCTTTAAGAGTCCATGTGAGTACAGGAACCCCACTATTATAGCCGGTGGACCGAAAAAGTATACACTCAGGGGCAGAATGCTCCTGACCACTATTATTTGCCGGTGGACCGGTCTGGCCTCGACTCACATGGTGTTTCATTGTAAGTACTTAGTGTATTTCCCATGGCTTAGTTTTTTTTGTTTTACTTTGGTTTGTTGAGCACGGAATCCCCCACTATTATAGCCGGTGGACCAAAAATCATGCAAGGCAAAACGCTCCTGACTACTATTGTTCGCCGGTGGCACAGTCTCTAGGGCACCTCGGCTCCTGGCCACTATTATTTGCCGGTGGACCGGTCTGGGTCCGG
Organism: Tamarix chinensis; assembly: GCA_030549775.1. Taxonomy (NCBI): domain Eukaryota; kingdom Viridiplantae; phylum Streptophyta; class Magnoliopsida; order Caryophyllales; family Tamaricaceae; genus Tamarix; species Tamarix chinensis. The sequence goes on from CM060181.1 coordinate 85,214,005, forward strand.
CTCAACATCTTCCTCTTTAAGTGATTAGTGTCTTAATATATCTTATTTGAAAGTATTTTACCCTTGACATGCATGGCTAACTATATCCACACTCATCTTCCCAGGAGGGCCCGTCCCATATTTTGGGACTCTTGTGCCCCTTATCACACCTCGATATCCATTCCCCTTTATGCTTACACATAATGGGAACCAATTCCTATGGGTGTGGGTTAAGGCCCAACACCTCATGATATCTATTCCACGTGCTATCCCCCCCTCTAGGGTTTTCCCCTTGGAAACCCTAATTGGACCTATGTGGCCCAACTTTCTCTCACCTCCAGTACTATTACCCCATTTATTGTCCCTCACCTCATCTCTTTTAGATCCAATACCAAATCATGTCGCTTTACCTCTCGATTCCAAATGTAGCCGAAAAAACCCTAGTAGCCTCTTCAACCCTAGTACCTTACTTCTCCCACAAGTAACCCCTTCCTTTTCTCACTCAATACTTTTTTTTCTCCCCCATAACACCCATAATCATTCCTTATAACATAAAACTCTCACTCTCAACTCGCACCTCATTCACCCTTAATCATTTTTACTTTCGCCTTTTCCAAATTACTAATTCTTCCCAAAACCCTAATCGCGTCCCTTATACTCCCTTTTAGCAACTCACTTCCCATTTATTTCTTTTTGTCCTTTCATCTCCATGTCATAAAATTAATCACCCTAGCATGCATGTCCTAGAGGGTTACATCATGTCACAACACATCATAATCACCACATATGGATATCACATTCATGTCATAAGAAAAACACATACCATATACCTTAACTCCAAGCTACGCTACGCATAAAACACGTTAAGGATAATCATGTGATACACAATAGGACATGGTATATATACAAAGCATCCAAGGCATACAAGTCACATAACACATAGGGACCTTAGCCACATCCTTACGAAACACCCATAAGTGGAGGTAAGTAGAAACTTACCTGGACCCGAAGCTAGCTGAGAGAGATAAGAGGGAGAGAGAAGATTACTAGCTCAAGGATCCACAATAAAGCTTTCCTAGATCGTTGATAGACATCGAAAACTAAGTTAGAAACTATCTTATCAATTAATAATTCATATATTCTAATTAAATAAACACAAATGGACACAAACGATCTTTCTTGGAAAACATGTCCAAAACTTAGGACTCAAAAGCATGGCTCTATCAAGATTTAAGATTAAATATGAATCAAACAAATTAATACAAATACCACTTGGGACATTTCCAATTACTTAGGAAAGACAGAGAAAGAATAATCGATCATGAATTAATTTATTGAAAATAATCTATTCATTAGGTTTTACAACAAAATAGGTAACCCAACCATTTATATAGAACCAAATCCAAACCGATTATATTAAAACATAATTTAAATGATTCAAAACCTAAAGATAGAAATCGATTAAATAAAAGACCCATAGCAAAAATCAATTTTATAAAATTATCCCCAAAGATTAGGGTTTTTAATGCCTAAACTACGAATCGACCAAATCACTTCGATTACCTTAAATTGATAGTCTTAAAACACAACTACACTAATTTTAGATAAATCTAGATAATCAATTTCAACAAAACAGTTTTTCGATTAACCAATTCAAGACAATCCGTTTTCAAAATTAGGGTTTCAAAGCCCACGACACAAACTTAGGTAATTCCAATCAATTAATTCCAATTAAAGGTATTAGAATATAATTAGGATCATTTCAACTACTTCTATAAATTTAATTTTAGAAAAACAACTATACAAATAACCTATTTCATAATCTCACTTAAAATCTAGGATTTTAGGCCCGAAAATAATTCAGTAAAATTATATAAATTTAATCAAATTAAATGTTTAGAAATACAATTAAACATATTTTATAACATATCAAATAATCAATTGGTCAAAACCACTAAAATAAATACCCAATTTAGCACAATTAGGGTTTTTGAGCCCGGAACGCTAATCCGATCAATTATTGCCAAAACATATAAATTCACGTTTCGGAAATGTAATTAAATATATTCTAATGTAATTTATATAGTCAATTGAATAAAATAGTCCGATTACACAATCCAATTTAGACCCGCAAGAGTTTTGACCTAAAAATCCAATTCCGGTTAATTACGCACAATTTTCCCAAATCAACACTTCCAATATAAAATTAAATACATTTTAAATGATATTATAAAATCAATTGAGCGGAATGACTCAATTATACGACCCAATTTTATCACACACGAATTTTGACATAGAAATCAAATTCCAATAAATTATGCATAAATTTCTCAAATTGATGATTCCAACATGAAATTAGATACATTTAAAAACATATTGTATAATCAATTTATCCAAAATCTCCAAAACAGGCAAATCCGAAAAATTTGGGCATAACCCGGCAAAAAAATTCAATTTTTCTAAAATTCCAACATAACCATACAATTAACATATCTATATCAATCTCACAGCACATATATACATAACCAAACAATTAATTTAGCTTATCACAAGCTAAATCATACTCAATTAACCAAATCCATATTAGGGTTTTTAGGAATTTATACCAACAAAAATCAGCAAAAATCGAAGCAAAGGAAGGCCAGGGAAGCTTCGTCGGGGAATGGGGACAGCTCGTCAGTGGTCAGCAGGGCCTGCCATGGCCGGACGGCGGTGCAACCAGCGCGGCCTGCTGTTGCTGCTGATGTCGCCCGCTAATGCGTCGGTTGCTGCTGCGCAGCTTCACCTGCTGCTGCTACGGTGGTCGGCTACGGCTACTGTGCAGGTCGGTGGCGGTTGGAGGTCGGCCGGCGTGGAGGAGCTAGGGAGAAGGTGGCGGCTGGCTAGGGTTGTATGGGCGCAGAGAACAGGGAGCAAGGTTGGGAGCTGTCGGGAAAAGAAGAGAAAAGAAGAGAGAAGAAGAAAGGAAAAAGGGAAAGGAAGAGAGGGGGGCACCGACGGGTTGGGCTGTTTTTTTTACAAATACACATACATAATAAAGTACTAAATGTTTAAAAATTATTATTGGAATATTTTATCTAAAATTTATTAAGTGAAAATTATTTCGTAAGGTTCCGAAAGATTAAAATTGATATACGAGCTATATAAAGAATTTCGGGAATGTTTTCGAAAAAATTTACCAACAAACGTAAAAATTTATATTGCTTATGGAAATACATTTTAAGACCCCAAAATAATATTTAGAAACATATAATAAAATAGTTAAGTAAAATTCTAACAAACCGAGACTAATTCAAATAATTTCCAAAATCAATTTTCCGTAAATCAAAAGCGTAAAACAGAAGAAAATTAATTTCGGAAAGAAATTTATAAATAATCTCCGAAAAAGCTTTTTAATTTAAACTTTCCAAAAATATTAATGATTTCCAAAAAAATAAATTTAAAGTTGGAAATATTTTCTACTGATAGAATTATTAAAATAAATTTAACTATTTAAATAGAAATTCTATAACTTAAATAATATATTTCGTTAACGAAATATAACTCCAAAATAAAGTCGTAATCATGCGACAACGTTATATTCGAAAACAAATCTAAAATATTAAAAATAAAAATAAAAATACAAGAAAGAACGGGAATACATATTTTTAACCGAAAATTGAAATCATAAGAATATAATAAAATCATTGTCGTGAACGAATTTATCTAGAATGGTTCGCAACGACAACAATTAATTAAATTCAAATATGAATTCGAATCGTCGATAAATCCATAAAATGAATCAAAATTAAAATAACTAATTGCTTACATCAAATTACGCTAATAAAATCATTAAACTAAATAAATCTGCATTTTAAAAATACGGGGTATTACAAAAGGGTCTAGTTACCAGGGTGTTATATTTGACTTTGATCAAACTTTATGTCCGTTATGGTTTCTCGGCTTTGGCCAGACTTATGTCCTCTAGTTATTGGTTTGATTTCCATAGGTATTGAAATGTTATAGGGGATAATCCAATCCATTTCTCAAAAAGAATTGATTATATAATATTATAATCATAAGATTGTGAATAATTAAATGGAATGTACCTTAGAGATGACCTAGGTGGTTTTGCATCATTTATCTACTCTTATTATGTGCATGTCGTTAATATAACTCTTACTTCCTAAGTCTCACAATATACATGCTTCATCCATGATCCCATGTACAAGACATGTTTAATCTTGATCATGACATTGCATGAGTGTCATTATAAGTTTTCATGTATTCACAAAAAAGTATGTCCATCGTAATGGTGGCATGTATGATTTATTATTATGTGATGTGAAATGCTACGTGCATGCCCTGACAAGAGCATGGTAAGCGTGCCTAGGTATATTAATGCATAAGTCAATATATGTGGTGCATGATATTATGCATGTGAAGTAAACTACATGATAGGATTCATGTTTACCATCATTTATGACCATATAATTCGTATATCATATGCCACAGTGGCATAATTGTTGTAGTGTGGTATTGTTACTACATTGGTTGATTGGGTCTTATGATGATCAACTTATGGTATGGTAAGGACAAGACCATTTGTGTATGTTTAATATTGAATTTCATATCATCAACATGAATGTTCACCTTGGGTTTTGAGAGTATGTTATCCAGTGATTCAATCAGTGAATAATACTAATCTCACTATTAGGATTCCCCATTGTTCTTTTTCTTGAATTTCAATGTATGTTAGATGTAATTATTTTAGTCTATAAACCTTTAACTTATTTGTATTTATTTGGTCTATTATTTTGTTGGAGATATGTTTGTAATTTATATTCCTTTCACTTTTAACTTTTGAAAATCTAGAGTTATATGATAGGATTTTTGTTGACTTTATAAGCAATTATTTGGCTTAGTGAAACCATTCCCTTCCATATAAATTTAAATATTTCCTTGTGGGAGTTACTCCCTTGGTTCAAATGAGGTTTAAGTTTTGAATGCACATTTTTAGCCTTACATCTAATATAGGTTAGGTGAGCATGTGCACCTCTTCTTATGTTAGATGTGGCATTTTTATCCCTTTTTTTATTTTAGCATCCACATTTTCTCTTTTTAAACCAAACGTTTTCATGAGTGAGTGAAAATAGGATTGTTATACCTACACTGAACACCATAGAGATAATGACTCTCTATCTTCACACCAAACACCATTATGCAAACTCAAAATCATGAGTTGGGTTTTTGACTTATGTAGCATAAACTGATGTGGATCATAAGGCACGCCCCTCCCATGTTGCATTAACATACAAACTAAGTCATTCTTAGGAGCAACGATATATATACCTCAAAAACATCTTAGCCACTAAATAATGTAAGCACTAAAGCTAAAGTCTACCATCTCTTCAAATCCTCAATGGCCTTTCTACTTCTCACCCCATCAAAAAAATCTAGTCTTCTTCAACAAGTTTGTATACCAACAAGCTATCTTGGAAAAATCTTACACAAATCTAAGGAATTATGCAATCAAACCTAAAAAATTGTGCACTTATCTACTTAATGTCAGTGTTGGCCACTTTCATATAGCACCTCCTTGAACTCAACCCTTACCTTCAATTATTAGGACCACCAGCAAGCTTGGTACAATACATTCTATACCCAGAACAATCGCAAATCCCAATCCTAGCTTATATTTTTCCAAACTTTTTATAGAATGATATGCCTTTAAGGGTTATCAAATGGTGGAAAGATTCTGGTTCTATGCCAGAAATCTTACCTCCCTAGGTTTTTGAATCCTTAGATACCTTCAAAATCCTATATCAACCTTTAAACAAAGATAAGAAACTACCACTTATCTTCCATTTTTATTCCAAATTCATCTATCCATTGGTTTTCTCCTAGAATGTCAAAAACCTTGAGATAGAAAATATTCCAAACCTTTTCCATAGATTTAAGGTCAAATGGTGGAACAAATTCTACACATTTGACAAAATCTCAAAATCGTCCGTTCAAAGCTGGATAAAAACCCAAAATTCAGCAAAATCATTGCCCAAACAAATCCAGGCTAGTTCTTCAGAAACCAAATTCCTGGCTCAAAAATCTACCACAACATCAAAGTTAGCAGTTGCAAAATTGAAGATGAATACTTGGCTATACATAATCATGCATTATTTCAAAACAAACCATCATCATCATCTTCGGCAACAACACCAGACTACAAAGATGAGAATGAAGACGACTATTATGGAATACTTCCCACTATTTCCTAACAGTTTCATACATATTCTAACATCAAATGGCATAGTGACAAGAGTGGAAAACGAAAACAAAAGAAGCAGTCAGTAAAAGAAAAAGTGAAGAGCATTTTCGGTCACGAAGATTCTTTTCAAAAAAGCTAATAGCATCTTTTACTATATACATTTTATTGTTTACTTTCGGTGGATTCCTTCCGATCTACTTTTCAAAAGTTGTAAGCTTTATTCTTTTCAAACAATGTAATAATTATGGGTCCTCTTCCGTGTCTAAAGGAGGACTTATGAATTCATTTGAAAGCATCAGAAAAATTTTAGAGAGAAACTCTCCAATAAAAAACACCGATAATATTTGTAAACCTTCATCCAAAATTTATAAAGTTTCAAAACTTTCTTATAATTCTTTCATTTCCTAATTTCTTATTCCATTCTTTTCAATTATCAAATAACCCTTGCATATCTTTGTATTTTTATTCCTCAATCCTTCACTTATTCCCTCAAGTCCTAGAGCGTCCTTCCTATGAGATGGTAGATTAAAAAACTTTAATAATTCAATCCTAGGAACCATTGAATCTAGCCTTTGTAATGGTCCCATGCTTTTTAATTGCTACCCAAACTTCTCACCTACTTTAGCAGATCCAAACATATTACACTCCCTAACCTTGCAAGTCAATACTCATGGCTACGATATGCCTGAAGGATCAATATCACACTAATGATTTATAGGATTCAGTATAAGATAATGAAAACCACATTCAAAACTAAAGAAAAAATTTAGAACATAAAAGGAGAAACCTTAATGCTTTAAATTGACTCAAAAAAAGCAAATATAGTCATTCCAAGAACAATTAAATGGAATGAAATAACCCTTCCGAATGAGTGGCTATTATAAAATTCCCGCTCCTCCTCAATAAGAAAAACCAAAACCAAAACCAATAATCCCCAATCTAAATAAAAATTAAGTTAAATAACTCAATTTAATGATGGAACCTTAAAATTGAGCTTCAAAAGAACTCAAAGCCCATGGTTTAGTGATGATACTTCATCATCTTCAACTGTAGACTTAGGAAATTTAGAAAACCTAACCCAAATAATAAATATGGAAGAAAACAATAAAAAAAGGTATTCAACTTCAAACTTACCTAGAACTTCCTCTCAGGCTACAAAATATAATTCTAGAATTCCAAGACCAATTCATCAACAAACTAAAAATTAAAACCCTAAAAATGAAGAATACGCGAAAACAAACCAAGAAACAAACACACCTCCATATTCCCCAACATTCTAAAATAACAAAAAATAAGAAATGTCCTTTAAAAAGAATTTCAATTTGATAAAAAATTCTATCAAGAAGACTTTTATTTTGTTCAAATTGCAAATAAGAGAATGTGGTTCTTCAAACATTTCATGAACCAAAGAAAAGAGATACAAATAGAATTTTATAGTTTTCTAGAAAGAGAAATGGTTAAAATTTTATTCTTTGACTAGTTCAAATTATATGCAAAAATAAAAGAGCATTGAATATCCTTTCAAATATGCAAACCCAGTAACAATTGGGAACAAAACCAAAACTTGGCAAACTAACAAAGGAATAATTGAATCAAAACATCCTCCTCTGCACTAGAGTTAAAACCCCTGTGAATGCCAACAGAAGAAGAAATAGAAAATGTTAAACACATTCTTCTTTAGAATAATTATACAAAAATTCATTTAAATACAATGAAATCTTAATTAAAAAAGTTGGATAAGCAAATTCAAAAGACCATACTTCTAACAATACAAATAACTTCTATGCCTCAAAATAGAGAACAAAAGAAAATGCCAATCTTTAAACCATTTGAAGACTCAAAACCAAGCCAACAAAAATTTTCAGGTTAGAAAAATAGAATTCCTCCAAGACACAAAAGATAAATTAAATTATATTACACAAAAAACTTCATCAAATCTAGTGCAAATCCAAAAACTCCTAAATTAAATTTACAAATAAATACCATGAATCAAACTGAACAAACTAATAATGATGAGATTAAGGAACTAACCCTGTCTTGTCTTCATAACCCTTCAACCTCCATGGCAATGATTCCTAGACAAACTGTCCCTAATCTAAACCTTAAAACTAGGCCAAACAAATTAGTTCAACAAAACTATAAGGCATAATTCTTGTATGAATGGAACATAGATAGGATGTCAGAATACATATCCTAAACCTATTACAACAAATGACCATGGAAGCTAATGCTTATAAAACCCAGATAAACACCTCTAACTGAGCCATAGCAGAAATCCTAATAGTAGGGTTCTCAGGGTAATTAAAAGGATTGTAGTATTTCCACCTTACCTTGGAGGAATAAAATCAAATCCTGGATGTAATAAAAATAGATGAAGAAGATAATATCATCTTTAAAAATGGAAAACCTATATCTGATGATGTTGCATCACTTATCCGGTTAATATCTCTACACTTTTTTGGTGATCCTCCACACCTCAAAGATAAAAATAAAGAACTCCTTTCAAACCTTAGATGCAAACACCTAAAATACATTCCTTACTAGAGTAATGCCTAGGGATGATTCAAATCAACCATTCAAGAAAGAAAATTTTCTAGCTGGACTTCCACCCCTTTTAGGTGAAATGGTTAGAAATAAAATTAAAGAAGCACATGGAAATCAAATTCCTTATAATAAATTCACTTATGGTGAACTAATAAGCCTAACTCAAAAGAAGGTTTAAGAATCTGTCAAGACTTAAAACTTCAAAGAAACTTAAAATGGGAATTAAACATAATTAAACAAGTGCTTGGTTCTTTCTACAAACAATTTGATATACTAGGAACCGCAAACAAACCTAAAAAATTTTCTGGTAATTGTAAACCAACATATCATAAAAAATCAAAGAAATATTTACCACCACCTCAAACAACAAAACAAATACCATATTATCAAAAATTAAACTTAAGACCTAAGGGTCCAAGCTTCTTGTTCAAACAATACCCCTAAAGGAAATATAACGTACTTTAAATGTGGCAAAAGAGGTCACATTTCAAAATACTCTAGGTTAAAAAACAAACTAGGGAATTAAATTTAGACGATGAAACTATGGAGAAAATTCAAAACCTCTTAATTGAATCATTTGAAAATGAATCCCAAAATGAAGACTTATTTGAAGGTCTCCAAATTGATGAAATAGTAACTTCATCATCATCTTATAACTCTTCTGATCCAAAAAAAGAAATATTTACAAATCAAATAAGTGTGTTGACAAAAGAACAAAAGCTAATGCTTGAGATTTTTCAGCACATATCTGACCCCCCAAAACAAAAAGAGTATCTGGAAAATTTGTGCGAATCACTTGAACAAAATGAAACAAACCCATCAACCTCAAAAATTCCAATAAAACCAACAAATATATATGACCTAAAATCAATCCTCAAAGGATAGAAAAAATCAAAACATAATAGTCCAACAACTTCTGAGCTCCAATAGGAAATGAAAGAAGTTAAAAAGGAATTAAAATAATTAAGGTTAAAGCAAGGGAATGACAGTAATATCATTCAAATTTTATTGTCAAAATAAATAGAAAACACATCTCTAAAACCTAGTGAACAAAATGATTCTGAACACAAATAATTACAAAACCTACCTATCCCATAGGATATTCAAATGTGTTAAAAGAAATAACCTCTAGGAAATGTGTAATAAATATAACCCTAAAATTATCCAATGATTTTCAAATTAATTTAGTTGCCCTATTTGATATTGGTGCATATCTAAACTATATCAAAGAAGGAGTCATACCAAAAAGATTCCTATCTCAAAGTAGCAAAGAACTCCAGACTCAAAATTAAAAATAAATGTGAAGCAGTATTCTTTGAAACAATCTGCAAAAAAAAAATCTACATACTTCATAACCCCAGATATAAGTCATACCATAATTCTAGGTACACCTTTCATAAACTTAATCACTCTTTACTAAGTAGTTATAACAGGAATTTCATTCAAAACTAATGGAATAATAAATGTCCTTTCATTTATGGAAATTCCTAGGAGGAGAAACTTAAATCTGTTAAAAGCAAAATAAATTTATTAGAATCAAATAAACCTCCTTGTTGAAGGAAAACAAACATATTTGAACCTACTGAAACAAAACATATCCCTTACTAGAATCCAAAATCAATTAGAAACAAAATTAATCAAAACAAAGATTTTTGAAATCCAAAACCAAATTGAAAAGGACATTTGTGCCAATTTACCCAATGTTGTCTAGACAAGAAAAAAAACATATATTTGATCTACCATATGAAGAAAATTTTTAGAAAAGAAATATTCCTACCACTACCATGGAAAGGGGTTTTAATAACGGTTATTTTATAGTTTGAATAACGGTTTTCAACCGTTATTGAATCGCCCGTTATTAAATCTTTAATAACGGTTCATAACCGTCATGAAAAATACACAAAAACCTGCGAATATGTGCATAAACTTCATATTTAATAATGGTTTTTACTTAAAAACCGTTATTAAAACTCCAATTTTTAATAACGGTTCTGATGAAAACCGTTATTAAAACATAGGTTTTAATAACGGTTCTTATGAAAACCGTTATTAACAACTGGAGTTTTAATAACGATTTTAGAAGAACCGTTATTAAAACCTACATTTTAATAACAATTTTCATCAGAAACGTTATTAAAACAAGGTTTTAATAATGGTTTTTATAAGAACCGTTATTAAAACTCCACTTTTTTTTTGCAGTTTTGTTCCTGCCCACATACACAGTTACCAAATATGTATGTTAAAACAATTACCAAATCTGCAATGTAAAACAACATCAATCCATACCAAATCTGCAATCACACCATAATTTTAATCAATCTGTAATTGGTATGCATGTCTCAATACACCAACTATACTTGCAATAAAATTAGTGGGCATACCATAACTTGGTAGCTCTACACCCCAAAGTAAAGAGTTCACAGATCTAGGCTGGTAGACGAAATACAAACCTAAAAATGCATGTAGAATATATAGATCGCTACCGAATGAATGAGTGCACGTGCTTGGCCTCTAACTTCATCAATTTCATCAACATTATATTGCTGGCCTCGTGCATAGTCATCGGTGAAAAACTACAACACCCATGTTTCAATTAATATACAGTTAGCCATTAGGTATGTCATGATTCATTAATAGAAAAATATGGATCTATGTTGACCAATCTATTCTAGACTATAAGATCCATTGCTCGTATTCTTCACTTGAAACCTTAAAAACTTCAATTTCATCATCATCATCTAAGTTCCTTTGTCTCGAAGATCTTCAATTTTGGAGGTACCTAAAACTCTTATCTCATTCATAATTACAATAAAGAGATAAACAATAGAGGAAAAACAATTATGATAAAAGCAAAAACTAAAATAAATGAAAACATGTATTACCCTACATACAAAATAATATAAAGGTAGGCAACATATGTTACCACTATAATCAAGAGGTTATATAACACCATCATACCCTAAATTAAAGGTTCAATTTGTAAAAAAGGCCCTAAAAAGGTTGTATCACAAAAAAACCTCAATTTAGAGGCCAAAACGGCCTTTTTTGGGCTCCGATATTGCCCAAACCGGCTTTGAAAAAATACCCAAAATAACCTCCTAGATCACCTAAATCTGAGGTCGCATGAAAAAGTTATGACCCTCCAAAGTTTATAGTTGAATCTAGCTCTAAATAACCTCAATAATGTCTTCTCTTTTGTTTATTATGGTTGTAGCTTTAAATAATGTTGAATCTATATTCTCCATACAACAATAATATGTAAAGGTCTCGGCCAACACATGTATTTGTTATATATAACAATAACGCAACAAATTCAACAACAAACAGCAAAATTTTCAGCCAACACATTCAACAACACATTTTTGAACGAAACCCTAGCGACATGCATTTATATATGTAGATAAAAAGTTACGAGAGGAAGAACAAACACATACATAAAGTGAGCTAGCTACAAACACGATGGTGAGAATGTTCAGAGAGGCAAGGGCTTCAAACACGACGGAGGATGAAGGTGCAAGTGCCAGCTAGCTTCGGAACAATGGCAGAGGTGTGGTGGAGAGTTGGCGGTGCGAGGGTTTCCTTTACTTGAGAGGAGCCTGGTGGTGCACGGTGTGGCGGTGCGAGGGTTTGCAAGGAGAAGGAAGGAAGGAGAGCAAGAGAACGAAAGTGCAGAGAGTCTGAAAATTTTGGCAAGAAACAGAACCGAGCGAAATAAAAGTTTGATTTTGGGGTTTTAATAACGGTTCCTGAGAGAACCGTTATTAAGACATCTTTTAATAACGGTTCCTGAGAGAACCGTTATTAAAATATCTTTTAATCACGGTTCCTGGAAGAACCGTCATTAAAAGCTTCTGACTTTTGACAACGGTTCTAATATGAACCGTTATTAAATCCTCTTTTAATAACAGTTTATATAAAACCGTTATTAAAACATCCATCCAAATTTTAACGTTGCCCTTTTAATAACGGTTTTTAACTAGAACCGTTATCAAAACTTCCCGCCGATTAATTTTCATGCATTTGACAACGGTTTTCGAACTACCGTTATTAATGTCCCGTTATTATTTCCCGTGTTTGTAGTAGTGTACAAAATCTGGTCTAATTCAAATGAATTCTTAATTAGTTGAACATTATAGAAAAGAAATCTAGGACTTAGAAAACAAAACTCTAATTTCAAAATCTAGGTCACCTTGGTCCTGCTCAACATTCTATTTTAATAAAAATTTAGAAATTGGAAAAGGTAAACCTCTACTAGTTATAAATTACAAACCCCTGAATGATACATTAAATTAGATTAGGTAACATATTCCAAAAAAGAAAGATCTACTCCAAAGACTTCATTCAGCATCAATATTTTCAATATTTGATCACAAATCAAGATTTTAGCAAATCCAAATAATACCTTGGATTAGGTAAAAAAAAAACTACATTCACCATCCTATTTGAGTAGTATCAATGGAATGTAATTACCTTTCGATTAAAAAAAATGCTCCATCATAATTCCAAAGGATAATGAATTATATTTTTAATCCTTACTCAAATTTCTGCATTGTTAAAACAAATGATGTCCTCATATTCTCACACTTCATAGATTAGCATATCAAACACCTTAGGGCATTCATTAGTGTCGTCCGAATAAGTGGTCTAGTAGTGTTAAAATCTAAGGTTTCGTTATTCCAAACTAGAATAAGGTTCTTTGGTTATCATATATCCTTAGGAACCATAACTCCTACAGAATGATCCTTAGAGTTTGCATCAAAATTTCCAGATTGTATTCTAGACAAAACCCAGCTTCAAAGGTTCTTAGACAACCTAAATTATATTCTAGAATTTTGTCCAAATATAAACCATATTGCAAAACCACTTTATGATCGTCTCAAAAAGAATCTAAAACCATACACCTAGGCCCATGATGATGTCATAAAAAGATTTAAGGTGCAAGTCCAAAACATTCTTTGTTTACACTTAGCCGACCCAAACCTTTCTAAAATAGTCAAGACGGATGCATCAGACATTAGTTATGGAAATTTCCTCAAATAACCCTAGGCCCAAACACTCAAAAAATACCGGGCTTAATAAAACAAACAATCCCAAAGCCAAATTGAATCCATAGTCCAATATACTTTGGGATATTGGAATGAGACCCAAATAAATTACTCCACAGTCAAAAAGGAAGTCATTTCCATAATATTATGCATCAAAAATTTTTAATATGACCTGTGAAAAAAATTCCTTTTGTACATTAATTGTAAGTCACCAAAGGAAATTTTACAAAAAAGCATTCAAAATATCACATCCAAATAGATATTTGCCAAGTGGCAAGCTATCCTTTCTTCCTTTGAGTTTGACATAGAAAATATCAAAGGAGAATCAAATTTCATCCCAGACTTTCTCACTTAGGAATTCCTCCAAAACAAAATACACCATGGCTCTAAAGAAGAAAGGAAAGGAGAAAGTGCAATAAATTCTTGCACCAAAACCAATCAAATCATAGCATGAAGCTACAGTTGAAGATGAAGCAATAGCTTCATCTACACAAAATGTAGAAGCAAGACTAAAGATACAAAAGTGGGTGGAATCACTCTCCAAATATCCAGAAGTGCTCAAAGCACTTCAGCAAATGGTACAAAAAGTCTAGAGTCCTCAACTTGGACACTCAGGTATGATATCTCATCATATTTTAAAAATCAAGAAGTGTTCTTCTCCTCTAAAAATCCCTTCTCAAAGAATGATTTCAAAATTCTCTTTTGAATATTTATCTATTTTATCAAAACCAATTTCAAAGGAAATTGTCTCAAATAGAGTTAATTTCATAAATGTTCTAAGTATTTAACAAAACTGTATTTTCAAATGATTTCAAATTGTGAAGACGGATTTTATCATCCTAATCCCTTCACTACTTTAAGAAAATTATTTTTTGGATGGTAATTTAAACCTTGGGATGCTACCAGACCTCAAACCTATTACTTAGCCATTCTCAACTATACTAGCTTAGCTTCATTCAAACATTTTTCCCTTCCACAATCACCAAATGAGCAGACTTACTCCATCTACAAAATCCACAAAATAATTCTTCCCATAGATTAGGGTCAAAGCCTCGAATGTCGTCGATGGCTTCTTGATTCATATAAAACCTCCTTGAAGTCAATCCTTACCTTCCTGATTCTAGAACTTTTCACAGAATGATACGCCTTCATAGTTTATCAAATGGTAGAAAAATTTTAGTTTTGTGCCAGAAATCTTACCTCCCTAGGTTTATAAATCCTTAGGTACCTTCAAAACCCTATATTAGCCTTGAAACAAAGATAATAAATTACCACTTATCTTCCATTTTTGTACCAAATTCTTCTGTCCATGGGTTTCCTCCTAGAATTTCAAAAACCATATAGACAATATTCCAACCTTAGTCTGTAGATTCAAGGTCAAATGTGGGGATAAATTCTAGGTATATCACAAAATCTTGAAATCATTAGTTTAAAGCTAGATAAAAACCTAAAATTTAGCAAAATCATCACTCAAACAAATCTAGGCTAATCCTTTAGAAACCGAATTCCTGGCTCAAAACTCTATCACAACAACAATGTTAGTAGCTGCAAAATTGGACGATGAATACTTGGCTATACTTAGTCTGGTATTGTCTCAAAACAAACCATCATCATCATCTTCTTCGGCAACAATGTCAAACTATAGATATGAGAATGAATATGACTGTTATGGAATACTTCCGAGTATTTTCTAACAGTTTTCATACGTATTCCAACATCAAATGGTGTGCAAATAACATGCACCAAATAGACAAGAGTGGCAGACAAAAACAAAAGAAGCAGTCGGCAAAAGAAAAAGTGAAGAGCATCTTCTGTCACAAAGATACTTATTAAAAAATTAGACAGCATCTTTTGCAGTATACCTTTTACTATTTACTTTTGGTGAATTCCTTCCAATCCAATTTTTAAAAGTTGTATTCCTTATTCTTTTCAAACAATGTAATAATTAGGGGTCCTCTTCCATCTATAAAGGAGGACTTAGGCATTCATTTGAAAGCATTGGAAACATTTTAGAGAGAAACTCTATAATCAAGAACACAAATCATATTTGTAAACCTTCTTCTAAATTATATAAAACTTCAAACTTTTCTTATAATTCTTTCATTTCCTTATTTCTTATTCTATTCTTTTCAATTATCTAATAATCCTTGCATATCCTTTTATTTTTTATTCCTCAAGTTTTCTCTTGTTCCCTTAGGTCCTAGGGTGTCCTTGGTATCAGAGTCAGGAAGCAAAGTTATGAAGGAGAGTAAGTTCTTTGTCTATCCTTTTTTATTTCTATGTGTAGGAAGGATAGTACGAGTTTTCTTTGTGTGTTGTGAGAGTAAGTCCCAACGGATAGGGCTGTAAGTCTAGAGGATTATACACATAGGTTCTGCATATAGGAGTAGCTAGGAGAAAACAAGAAGATATTTTCCAGATCATCTTCTTCCTCTAGTTCGAGTAGTAAGAACTCACTAAAACTTAGAGAAAACATTATAAATACTGAGGAATATGAATATAAAGATTTCCAACGATCAATAGATAACTGAAAACTTCCCAAAATTCAAAAGGAAATGAATTATAAAGCATCAAAATGGATAAACCTTACAACCAATTATGTCATCAAAAATAAAGAATGTGACATACAATT
Organism: Tamarix chinensis; assembly: GCA_030549775.1. Lineage (NCBI taxonomy): Eukaryota > Viridiplantae > Streptophyta > Magnoliopsida > Caryophyllales > Tamaricaceae > Tamarix > Tamarix chinensis. The sequence goes on from CM060181.1 coordinate 85,230,449, forward strand.
GGCAAAACCCTTTGAAGCAATAAAACTCATCTCAAAATAATTAGTCAAAAAATATCTAAAAGATGGGTTCAAATACATCCACTTAGGATTAGTCCAAGTAAGATTCAAACGTTTAACCAGAGAAGGCCTAAACACTTCCATTCTCACAATCCTACAAGATGTTTGATTAAAAAACTTCAATGATTTAATCCTAGGAACCATTGAATCTAGCCTTAGTAATGGTCCTACATTTTTTTAATTGCTACCCAAACTTCTCACCTTCCTTAGTAGATCTAAACATATTACACTCCCTAACCTTACAAATCAAAACTCATGGCTACAATATGCTTGAAGGATCAATACCGGTAACAACGTTTTATAGGATTCACTATAAGATAAAGAAAATTGCAATCAAACAAACTCATCAAAATCAAATATAGTTGTTCCAAGAACAATTACATGGAATGAAATAACCCTTTTGAATGATTGGCTATTATAAAATGCCCAATCCTCCTCAAGAAGAAAAACCACAACCAATAATCCCAAATCCAAATATAAAATAAGTTAAATAACTCAATTTGATGATAAAACCATAAAATTGAGCTCCAAAAGAACTCAAAGCCTAAGATTTGGTAATGATGCATCATCATATTCAATTGTAGACCTAGTAAATGTAGCAAACTTAACCTAAATAATAAATTTGGATGAAAATAAAAAAAAAGGTATTCAACTTTAGACTTACATAGAACTTTCTTTCATGCTACAAAATATAATTCTAGAATTCCAAAACAAGTTTATCCACAAACAGAAAATCAAAACCCTAAAAATGAATAATAAACTAAAATAAGTCAAGAAATAAACACAACTCTAGATTCTCCAACATATTCTAAAATAATAATAAAAAACATAAGAAATGTCCTTGAAAAAGAATTTCAAATTGATAAAAAAATTCTATCAAGAAGAGTTTTATTCTGTTCAAAATGCAAAAAAGAGAGTATGGTTCTTTAAACATTTCATGAACCAAAGAAAAGAGACACAAATAGAATTTTATAATTTTCTAGAAAATGAAAAGGTTAAAATTCTATTCTTTGACTAGTTTGAATTATATAAAAAAAAAACAGCATTGAATATCCTTTAAAAAATGCAAACCCAATAAAAATTTGAAACAAAAGTAAAACTTGGCTAACTAAAATTTGAATAATTGAATTAGAACATCCTCTTCTACAAAATATTAAAATGACTACTAGTGAAAACACACTAGAGTTAAAACCCCTAAGAATGCCAAAAGAAGAAGAAATAGAAAATATTAAAAATATTCTTCTTTAGAATAATTATTCAAAAATTAATTTAAATACAATTAGATCTCAATTGACAAAGTTAGATAAGCAAATTCAAAAGACCACACTTCCAGTAATACAAATAACCTATATGCCTCAAAATAGAGAATAAAAGAAAATGTCTATATTCAAACCATTTGAAGTCTCAAAACCAAGCCAAAAAAATATTCAAGATGAAAAAAAATAATTCATCTAAGCTGAAAAAGATAAATTAAATCAAATTACACCAACAACTTCATCATATCAAAAGCAAATTCCAGAAAATCCTGAATTAAATTCACAAATAAATACCATGAGTCAAACTGAAAAAATTAATAATGATAAGATTGAGCAACCCTGTATTATCTTCATAAATCTTCAACCTCTAGGGTAATGATTCCTAGACAAACTACCACTGATTTGAACCGTGGAATCAAGTGAAACAAATTAGTTCAACCAAACTACAATTCATCATCCTTGTATGAATGGAAAATAGCTGGGATGTGAGAATATAATATCCTAAATCTATTACTACAAATGACCATGGAAGCTAATGCTTATAAAACCTAGAAAAACACCACTGACCAAGCCATGGTAGAACTCCTAATAGTAGGGTTATGAAAGGTGTACCTAGAATTATGCTATGACTTATATATAGGGTTATGAAGTATGTAGATTTTATTTGTAGGTTGTTATAAAGAACACTTGCTTCACAATTATTTATAATTTTAAGTCTTGAGCTGTTTGCTACCAACAATTTTTTTTGTGGTTTGAGACATGAATTTTTTTGATATATTTTAGATCAACGTTAGTATCAAATAGGGCAATTGAGTTAATTTGAAAATCATCGGACAATTTAAGGGTTATTTTTATTATATATTTCATACAGGTTATTTTGTTTAACACATTTAGAAAATATTCTAGGATAGGTAGGTTTTCTAATTGTTCGTCTTCGAAATCATTTTTTTCACTAGGTTCTGGGGATGCGTTTTCAATTTGTTTTGACAATATAATTTTAATGATATTACTGCCATTCTCTTATTTTTTTCTGTAATTCTTTTAATTCCTTTTTAACTTCTTTAATTTCTTGCTAGAGCTCAGGAGCTGTTATGATATTACGTTTTGATTTTCGCTACCCTTTGAGAATTGATGATAGGATATATGTATTTGTTGGTTTTGCTGGAATTTTTGAGGTTGATGGTTTTGAATATTTTTGTTCAAGTGATTCAACTTCTCTAGATACTATTTTTGTTTTTGGAGGTGAGATATGTGATGAACAGTCTCAAGCATTAGCTTTTGTTCTTTTATCAACACACTTATTTGATTTGCAAATATTTCTTTTTTTTATCAAAAGAGTTATAAGATGATGATGAAGTTACCATTTCACCAATTTGGAGAGCTTTAGATAAGTCTTCTTTTGGGGATTTATTTTTAGATGATTCAATAGGAGGTTTTGAATTTTCTCCATACTTTCATCATCTAAATTTAATTCTGTAATTTATTTGTTTAACTTAGAGTATTTTGAAATGTGACCTCTTTTGCCATAATTAAAGTAGGTTATGTTTCCTCTAGCGCTATTTTTTTTTTTCAAAAAGAAGCTTGGGGCTTCTAACCTTTAGGTCTTAATTTTGATTTTTGATAATATGGTATTTGTTTTGTTGTTTGAGGTATTGGTAAATACTTCTTTGATTTTCTATGATATGCTCGTTTGCAGTTACTAGAATATTTTTTAGGAATGTTTTTGGTTCCTATTATATCAAATTGTTTGCAGAATGAACCAAACTCTTATTTAGTTTTGTTTAATTCCCATTTTAAGTGTCTTTGAAGTTTTAATTCTTGACATATTCTTAAACCTTCTTTTTGAGTTAGGCTTATTAGTTCACCATAAGTGAATCTATTATTGGGAATTTGATTACCATATGCTTCTTTGATTTTGTTTCTAACTCTTTTGCCTAAAAGGGGTGGAAGTCTAGCTAGAAATTTTTCTTTTCAAAATGGTTGGCTTGAATCATCCCTAAGCATTACTTTAGTTAGGAATGTATTTTTGTACTACTGGAAGTCACTTAAGTGTTTGCATCTAAGGTTGGAAAGGATTTCTATATCACCTTATCCCTACTCACATGCTCTTTTACTTTAAGTGATTATTATCTTATTCAAGATTGATTCTCAGACACCAAACACATTAAAGAAGATACATACATACCACATGTCAAAATTCTCACATCCTTTCAAACCCTAATTACACACCTTTTTGTAATCATTGTAGCATATTGATTATTCACCCATCTTATAATGAGTTACTCTAGAATATCATCTTATTATTGTTCCCATAATGCATGGCCGAGTTCCCATACATGTATATTAATAAACCTATCTCAATGTATTACTCACAGGGTTGTCTAAAATCCTAAATTCTATAGTTTAGCCATAATACCTCCTAGGAAGTTTACCTGATTATCGATTTTAATAAATAACCTCATAAGGCCAATAATTAATGACATATTTAGAATCTGAATAAACTTTAAATCTTACACGTGGAATAATTATATTATCATTATAAGACATTTTGCCCCAAATTATCCATTAAATCATTTAAGCACCCCAAACAACAATAATACTTCCAAGAATTTCTCATGCTACTATTATCATATTTTAATCCACCTAACATATATAATACTAAAATTTCCTTATTACCCCATAATGACCTAATTACCCTTAAGCACAAATAATAATCTTCACTTTATAAAATATTATACCTTCCACATATATTATTTTTCAAGTCCATAAATTATCACCATACCTCATGGGAATTCTTATGTCCATTTATCAAACTCATGTTTGATATTATCACAATAAAATCATAACATAATGGTATCTTTCACCCATTCTTACTTCCTTGCAACATGATATTTATATCATCACAAAATATCATGATCAACTCATGTTACATCATGTATCAACAATATCATAAAAAATACAAATAAACATACAAGCAAATAACACCAAAAACCCTAAACATCATATAGTATCCTTACTAACTAGGACACTGGGATATAAGCATGAAAATCCTAGACTTTCTCCTTCGAAACTATTATAATACAACCTAAAATAATAAAAAATTTATGCTTTGGCTCGAAGAGTTAAATCAAGGAGAAATCAAGGTAAAGAGGGAAAAAAAGAGAAATAACCATAGCTAATTGGAAGATTGAGATGTGTGGATGAGTAGAAGAATGTGTGGTAGAGCTATGGTAAAATTTTGGTGGTGTTCTGACAAGGTTTGGGGGTGAAAATATGGGTACACTACCAAAAATGGGAAGTTACATAGTTGTACTATAGGCAGTGCAGCCCTAGTCAAGAAAAAAGACTAGGCACGACTAGGTGGTGCTGAGTTACATGGTTGTACTCTAGGCCTTGGGCGGTGTTGAGTTGCAAAGCTACGATAGGAAATTTTTAGTGTTGCAAGGTCATGCACAGGCTGTGTGATTTGTAAAACTGCAACAGATGAGAGAAAAGGGAAGGAAAAGAGGCGGTGGTCGGCGCTGATGGCCGACGACGATGTTAGGAAAGGTTAGGGTGACCTTGGTGGTTAATCTACTAGCCAATGGCCAGTCAATGGTGGTCAAGGTGGTCCATGGTGGTGGAATGGTTGGTGCATAGGAAAAAAATAGGGGAAAGAAGGAGGAAGAAGAAGAAGAAGAAAAGAGAAGGAAAAAAGAAGAAGGAAGAGAGAGATTGAATAATGGCTTTTTAGCACAAAAATAATAGAGTGGAGGCTAAAAAAAGAGGAAGAAGGAGAGTATATAGGATATATATATATATATATATATATATATATATATATATATATATATATGTATATATATATGCGTATGGAGTGAATTAGGGAAAACAAAAGTGATAAAAGAGGGAGGCATACAATCAATGGTGTAGGGTGGTGTAGAAGAAAAGATGGTTGAGTGTTGGGAACAATGGTAGGTCATGGGGATGATTGTGTGTGTATTGCATAAGGATAAGAGGAATAAAGAGAAGAAGAGTGGTAGGAGAGGTGATGGTGGTGTGTAGATCAGGCAAAGATGGAAGGAGAATAAAGGTGATGGATGATGGATGTTTGCATAGGAGATGATGAGAGATGGTGCAAGTGGAGAGGGATGCAAGTTGTAGGTGCAAGTTACAATAAAATTAAACATTATAGCTTAAGGTTGATAGAGGGAAGAAAAGAAGGAAAAGAAAAGAAAATAAAAGGAAACAAAAGTAGGAAGAAAAGGAAAAAGAGAAAGTTTAGGAATTAGTTTAGAAAATTTTGGATTAGCCATAAGTAATTAGGTTAGTGGAAATTTTAGCAGATTTTAACTTTGGTTTACGAATTACGATTTATCAGAGTCAAGGTTTCAGATTTCAATTAAAGTTTTTGATGTGGATCAAGGTGCAGAAGAAGTGTAGGATCTATTCTACTTTGATTATGTCGATCAACGCTAGAAGTTGAAGGAAGGAAAGTTACTTTAATGAGATTAAACATGATGAATGTTGCAGGTTTGAAAGTTGGTGTTCCTTCGAAGATTGAAGGCACGGTTGAAGGCTAGAATGAAGAGTACCTTGGGTAGTTCTTCAAGCTAGATATGACTCCAAAAAGGGAGGATAAAATGCAAGCAAAGGCTCGAGATTTCTGTGGTTAAAATTCTATTATTCCATGCTACATTAGGTGTGTACAAGGAGGTATATATAGGGGAGGGAGACCGACCATTACAAGCCTTAAACCAACTGAGTTCCCTTCTTCATTCAATCCCATTTAACTCACTTGAATTAAGCCCATATAATACCTAATCTTAATAACAATATCATCATCTAAATGATACTAATGACTAACATTACAAAGCCACATAAAAACTATGGTATATACATGAAATTGCATCAAAACCAAAGCTTAAATAAAATACACTTAGGGTTTACAACAAGTTTAATATAACTAATGATAATCATCACCATATCTTGTTGTAGTGTCATCCCATGTATGCCATATCAATGTATGCTTTGAATGCTTGTACACTTAGGGTGTGTTAACATCTTTTCCTTGCAGATATGTAACATACCTGCAAGAATATCTCGAATTGTTTTTAATAACAAGCATAGACATATTATCAAGAACATTTAATATGATTGGCTCCTATATTAAAAAAGATAATTCTTCCTTACCTTGAGAATGTATGAGAATCATTAGATGCTCCTACATCAATTTTGGGATTAATAAATTAGGTTAAGGCTAAAATATGATTTCTTAAGATTAGAATCAATTTAGGGCATTAATGACGAGGGATTAGGCTAAGAAAAGTTTTGAGGTATTACAAATTATGACTTAAAAGCAAATGTATAATGAAGAAATCTCTAACTTAATGAGCTCGTTGCTTTAACATTGGATGTTTACGAGCATGTCAAGATATATGAAAAGATAATGAAAAAGATGGCATAATAAACATATTATCCTAAGGGAATTTAAAGGAGGAGATGTGGTACTTTTGTTTAAGTCTTGTCTAAAACTTTTTCCATAAAAACTTTGTTATAGATGGTTGAGCCCATTTTATGTTTGAAAAGATGGCATTATGTTATAAGTACTCCAATCAATAGAATGTTTGTTAACACTCTTTATGATCCTTCTTCCTAATTGAACTTTAAGGATTCATGCTTATGAGAATTAAATAAGCAATTATCAAGAGGCAACCTAAGATATACTCGTTTTACTTTTCATATTTTATTTTCTATTTTTTAGTTCTTAATTTTTTTATCTCTCTTTTATTTTGTTTTCCTTTTCTTTTTTCTTAGCTGTGCTTAGAAGTCCATTACTATGTGTGCTCGTGAGATATGACCATACTCTATTATGATATAAGACATAATATCTAATGGTATATGCATTGTTCTCATTTGTTGGCAGGCATGCATGCCATGAGTCTAGTGAGTTTAGTTGGATCTTGAATGTTATAAAATTCATTTCTATGTTATGGAATCATATATAGGGACTCATATTCACTTAAAAAATTATCTCTAGATATTATGATATTTCAAGAAAAATTTATTATTTAATGTACTTAATTAATACTAGAATCTCATGGCAACTCTAACAACTTTTAATTAATGGAGGATTACTTGACTTTGTAAAAATATTTGGTAGTCATTATCATTTTGTTGTAAATAAAAGAAGAATAAAAGTAATAAAAAAAATAAAGAGAAAAAATAGGGCCTACATTGAGTACCTATCATTACATTAATAGGTGTTATATATGATATGCCCTAAAAAAGGAATAGGAAAAGAAAGAAAATATAAGAAAAATAAGTACACCTTTGAGACCTCAAGAAAGAAAAGTATAACCCATGTGCGATTAGGTATGTGCCTTTTATATAAGGGATTTTTAGGAATCAATCGGAAGAAAAGCTTGTTATAACTAAATCCTAATTTCTACAAGTCAATACACTTACATCGTGCACTAAATTACTTGTGGACGGTGTATGAAAAAGTAAGGTATGAAAATGAGATTTATGATCCAACTTTATTCATAGACTCTTGTTGTTGCATATTCTAACATAGTAGCACTTATGTTTCCTTTAAGAAAATAGCTCTTTGGTAATCTCTTGTGTTTCATGGTAATATATTTTTTACTCTCTCAATTTTCAAGAGTGATTATTTTTTTTATATGCTTATGTATTTTTTTTGCTTGAGAACAAGTAAACAAAATACATGGGAGAGTTGATAAATGAATAAATTACATAGGCATGTTTTCATTGATTATACATGTCTATAATTAGGTTTTATTTTGGGTTCATGGACGCTACATATTTTGTTATTTTCTTTCATAATTACATTCTTTGGATATCAAATAAAGTAGTATGAAGTAATATTATATAAACATTTTTGGGTGAATTGAAATTGATGAATTAATGAAAAAAGATGTGTTACATACACAACTCATTGACAAATAAGAAGAGAAAATTGATAATAATTCATAACAGAATCATTAGATTAAAAAAAGAACCAAACAAATTTAATGAATAGTTGTCTAAGGAATGTAGCATTTTTTTTATTTAAACAAGTAGTTAAGTACCCCTAATTATATGTTAGTTATAATTTGTACAAAATTAGTTTTATTGTTGTAATTGAAGGGTTAAAAATTTAATTGCCAAAATTTATTTACAAAATTATGCTGCTCTAAGAAGCTAGATTAGGAGATTAAATAGGGTATGAGAAGGGAAAGAGCTTTCTTTTGGATCTAAAACTTCTCTAAATTTCAAAAAATCCATTTCACCTTTAACTTTATCTTTTTTTAACAAAAAACTTAATCACAATTATACTTTGACAACTTTTCATCTTATATTTAATTACCTTAAACTTGCATTTAGAAGCTCACGAATCTAATTTCAATTGGACACAATCACAACAAAAAATCATCAATTGCATATTTCAGTGGCAACCTCAATGATTTAATCTTCCCAATCTCACTTTATTGATTCATTTTCATCTTCATCATACATTCTTTAATGAAATTTATTTCCACCATGTGTGACTAGATTTCCATTTCTAAGATGAATTTCAACCCAATTTCATATTCTTAGAGAATTATTTAATCTTTTATCTAATTTTGCAACCTAATTAATCAGTTATGATTGATAATGAATTATAATTTAGCTAAATTAATTGATTACCTGATATGAATCTTCAAAAATTGTATTTAATTAATTTTGATAATTGTTATAAATCATTTTATACTTATAATTGTTTGTCTAATTTTGTGAATGATTAGGAAATATTGATGTAGCACATGGAGTATGGATTTGAATGGTTGCAGCTGCTGAAGTGTTGCAGAGATGTATTTTATTATTTTTTTTTATGTAATCCCATATGATGCATTCGCCGATAGAAATTAGCTAATGGAAATTAGGTTGGTTGTATAATCCGCCACCCGATCCATGGATAATGGATTAGTTGGATTGTGGGTTAATCGACCCTTAATAACCATAATTAGCTAGAATTACTAATGGGAATTGATGTATAAATATTTCCTTATATTTTGAGAGAGAGTTTGGTGTGTTTCTTTGGGCTGGTCGAGTTGTCCAGCACCGACCCATTTTTTCTTTTATGTATTTGGGTTGTATTGGCGTGTGTTAGTGGGTTGATTGTGTGGTTATGTTGTGTATTTTATACAGGTTTGTATGCCTCATATAAATAAGGCATATACGACATGTATGCGGGAGTTTTTGGCTGATATACGAATTTGATTCTTGATTCTTCTAGAGCTTCTCTCTCGCGTTCTCTCTCTCTCGGCGAATCTCTCACTCGCACCTTCTTCTGCTTTTGCTCTCTATCTTCAATCAATTCTTGATCGCTTATGTCTCTCAAATTCAGTTGCCGTTGTTAAATTGTGCCTTTGAATTCTTGAATCTTACTTTGGAAGTTTCCTTAGGCTGATTCCAGCAAATCGAACCCCGTGCTCGATTAATTTCTTCGATCCTTTTATGAAACCCTAACAGGTTTCCATCATTTGGTATCAGAGCCTCGATTATTTGAGTGCTCGTGGTTTATTTGTTAGTGCTAAGTTCTTTTTCATTTCTGGTTCATTATTTGTTGTTTTCGCTAACCCTACTTCTGAAGTGCAAAATTTTAGGGTTTTACAAACAACGAAGGATTTGACGATTTCCGTCGCTCTTAAGCCGACGATCAGAGTGTGTTGTTGCTATTTCGAAGTTCTTGAAAGAAAACCCTAATCGACATATGGTTCGGTCAAGAATTTGGATCTTGACTAATTTCGAGACGTATTTTCTGTTGGTAACCTCGAATCGTATTTTTCTATATACTACTATCTGCGATAATTAATTACTAATTTCTTTCAAAATATTATTCTGTTCCACTTGTTAAGTATAAAGTTTAAATAAGCGGCGAACCCTTTTGGTTTCGGGAAAGGGGTAAGACCTCCAAGAAGAGGGGTCCCTAATTAAGTGGATTAATTGTTTAAGTGCTCGCGGTAATATCGTTCTTTCTCACTTATCTATCATTTTCGAGCTGATAATTACCTAGAAATTCTGTGTAAGCTGTGTTGTTGACATATTTGATATTCATTGATACTGTAATATTTTTATAACTAGTTTGTGTGATTTCTGTCTGTCTGAGTTTATTAAAATAAATTGATCTTGTTTAATTGTCTATGACTATGTTAATTGATTAGATTAAAGGAATTTCATAATGTCTAACAACGGGCAATCTGTTAATCAATCTATTTCCAGTAATGATCTATTAGAAACTCTTAGGACTTTTCAAGAACAAATGACTGCTCAATTTGTTGTATTGTCTGCTAATTTAGAACAAAGAATAGGAGAACAAGAAATAAGAATTAATGAACTACAACATAATAGAGTTGAAACTAACCAAGCAGGGGTATTAAGAAGGGCTCCTATGGACCCTAGGATCAGAATTCCACCCATAGCTAACCTAGAAGAATTGGAAGACCAAGTATCCAACAATAGTGATAGGAGACCTAGGTAGAACAGTAGACGAGAGATTTAGAATTCATTGATAGGAATCTAAATAATCTGAAGCTTAGTATACCTAGGTTCAATGGCAGAAATGACCCTGATTATTATTTTGAATGGGAAAGGAAGATAGAGCTAGTGTTTGAATGTCATAACTATTCAGATGAGAGGAAAATTAAGGTAGTTGTAGTAGAATTTATTGAGTATGCTTCCTCTTAGTATCATAATCTTGTGTTAACTAGACATAGATGTGGGGAGCAACCTATACAGACTTGGGAAGAGTTTAAAATTTTAATGAGAAAAAGGTTTGTACCAAGTTACTATTATAGGGAGTTACATAAGAGATTACAAACAATTAGTCAAGGAATGAGAACAGTGGATGATTACTTTAAAGAATTAGAGGTCTTGATCATTAAAACGGGAATTATTGAGGATGATGATGATGCTACAATGGCTAGGTTTTTGAGTGGATTAAACTCTGAGATAGCTGATAAAGTAGAATTATATCCTTGTGGAATTTTAGGTGAAATGGTAAACATAGCTAAGATAGAGATTCAATTAAAGAAGTCTAGACAATATAAACCCCCTGGAATTGGGATTAAGAGTACAGTGAGGAGAAATTTTGGGGGAACTACTTCTGGAAATTGGAAGAATAGTAATAAACTTGAGTCTAGAGGTAGGAATAATGAGGCTAAGGTAGGAAATAAGTTTGAAAAGGGTAAGAATGTGATAACAAACCCTGTGAATGGATCAAACAGAACTAGAGATATTTAATGTTTTAGATGTGGAGGATTGGGACATATAGCTTCTGAGTGTCCAAACAAGAGAAACATTTTAATTAGAGAGTCTGGAGACATAGAATCAAAATTTGAAGAGGAAGATGTGGAGGTTAGTTTGGTTAGAGAAGATGATAGTGATTCAGAAGAAGAAATAGAATTGCCAGAAGGTAGAGATCTTTTTGTAGTACGCAGGGCTTTAAACAGTAACAAACTACCTAATTCTAATGCTATATAGAGAGAAAATATATTTCATACTAGATGTTCGATTAATGATAAATGCTTTAACATGGCTATAGACAGTGGTAGTTGTATTAATGCTGCTAGTACCTTGTTAGTGTCTAAGTTAGGTTTACCAACTACTAAAAATCCAAAACCATATAGATTGCAGTGGCTTAATGAGTTAGGAGATGTAAAAGTTAGCCAACAAGTTTTAGTAAACTTAAAATTAGGAAAGTATAAAGATTCTATTTTATGTGATATAGTTCCAATGCATGTTGCTCACCTGTTATTAGTTAGACCTTGGCAATATGATAGAAAGGTAATACATGATGGTTATAAGAACAGATATACATTACAGAATGATGATAGGAAGATTTTTTTAGCACCTATGACTCCAAAAGAGATTTTTTAAGATCAAATTAAAATTAAATTTGATTATAAGGAATTAGCTAAACCAAGTTTGGAGAATGAGATTAGTTCAAAGGAAATTAAGGGAACATCTGGGTTTTATGCTAAGAGTAAGGATGTAGGAAAGGCTATTAAGAGATAGGCCAATGTGTATTTGATGGTTTATAAGGAGTGTTATGAGTGTTAGTTAGGAATAAGTGAAGAAGTACCTAGTGTTGTGAAATAACTATTGGAAGAATATAGTGAATTGTTTCCTGAGGACATTCCTAGTGGATTACCTCCATTAAGGGGAATAGAGCATCAAATAGATTTTGTTCCAGGAGCTGTTATACCAAACAGACCTGCTTATAGGGCTAACCCTAAGGAAGTTAAGGAATTAAAAAGGCAGGTTTCTGAATTACTAAGTAAGGGATATATTAAGGAGTCAATGAGTCCTTGTGCAGTTCCAGTATTATTAGTGCCTAAAAAGGATGGTAGTTGGAGGATGTGTGTGGATAGTAGAGTAGTAAATAAGATAACTATAAAGTATAGATATCCTATACCAGACTTGATGAGATGTTGTATTCGTTACATGGTGCTGTTATTTTTTCGAAAATAGATTTAAAAAGTGGGTATCATCAAATTAGGATGAAACCAGGAGATGAATGGAATAAAGCTTTTAAAACTAATTTTGGATTGTATGAATGGTTAGTGATGCCTTTTCGGTTATCCAATGCACCTAGTACTTTTATGAGACTTATGAACCATGTTTTGAGGGATTTTATTGGAAACTTTGTGGTTGTTTATTTTGATGATATACTTATATATAGTACGTCTTTAGAGAAACACTTGAAACACTTAAGGATTATTTTGGATGTGTTTAAGACAGAACATCTTTATGCTAATTTAACCAAATCTAGGTTTTGTCTGGAAAATGTGGTTTTCTTAGGATTTGTGGTAGGAAAAGATGGCATATCTGTGGATAAAGATAAAATTAAAGCTATTCAAGAATGGCCTGTGCCAAAGAGTGTAACTGAAGTAAGAAGTTTTCATGGGTTGTGTTCTTTCTATAGGAGATTTGTTAGGAATTTTAGTACTATAGCTGCTCCCTTGACTGCCATAAGAAAGAAGAAGAATGGATTTAGGTGGGGTTTAGAACAACAAAAATATTTTGAAACACTTAAAACTAAATTAACCTAAGCACCTGTGTTAAGCCTTCCTGACTTTGAAAAGATGTTTGAATTAGATTTTGATGCTTCAGGGTTAGGAATAGGGGTTGTACTTTCAAAAGAGGGAAAATAGCTTATTTTAGTGAAAAATTAAATGGTAGTACTCTAAATTATTCTACTTATGAAAAGGAAGTGTGTGCTTTAGTAAGGGCTTTAGAAGTTTGGCAACATTACTTGTGGCATAGAGAGTTTGTGATTAATACTGATCAAGAGGCTATTAATTATTTAAAAAGTCAATCAAAGTTAAATAGGAGACAGGGTAGATGGATTGAGTTTATTGAAAGTTTTCCTTACATGATTAAATATAAGAAAGGAAGTGATAATGTAGTTGCAGATGCTCTATCTAGGAGATATGCTTTATTAAATGTTGCAGATACTACTTTGTTAGGTTTTTCTAGTATTAAACTTTTATATTTGGAAGATCTTGATTTTAAGGAGATTTATAAAAAGTGTGAAGTCTCTACACAGGGAAAATATTTTATCACTGAAGGTTATTTGTTAAGGAAAAATAGGTTATGTATTCCATAATGTTCTTATACGGGATTATTAACTCAAGAAGCTTATAATGGTGGGTTAATGGCACATTTAGCATTTCAGAAAACTTTAAACATATTAACTGATCATTTTTATTGGCCTCACATGAAGAAAGATGTGTTAAAATATTGTGTCAATTGTGTTGCTTGTAGACAGGCTAAAACTACTTCAAAACCATTTGATTTATATACTCCCTTGTCTGTACCTAACCAACCTTGGGTTGATGTTTCTTTGGATTTTATTTTAGGCTTACCTAGAACTAATAGGGCTAAGGATTCAATAATGGTTGTAGTAGACAGGTTTAGTAAGATGGCTCATTTTATACCTTGTAATAAAACAAATGATGCTATGACTGTGGCTGAATTATTTTTTTCTAATATAGTTAAGTTACATGGCATACCTAAGACCATAATTTCAGATAGGGATGTTAAATTCCTGAGTCATTTTTGGAAGTTTTTGTGGGAAAAATTAGGAACTAAATTATTATTTTCCACAACTTATCACCCTCAAACTGATGGACAAACTGAGGTAGTAAATAGAACATTAGGTAATATGTTAAGGGATGTCCTTGGAAAGAATCTTAAATAGTGGGAATATGTTTTACCTTAGGTAGATTTTTCTTATAATGGAACTTTGCATTCTACAACTAATAAGACTCCATTTGAAATTGTGTATGGTTTTAATCCTTTGAATCCTTTAGACCTGAGTCCTTTACCTAATGCTGATCTGCAAAATTTTGATGTTGAATCTAGAGCTAATAATATAAAGAAGTTGCATGAGTCTGTAAGTCAACAAATCAATAAAAAGGTGTAACAAATGGCTGAAAATGCTAATAAAAGGAGGAGAAAAATGGTTTTTAAACCTGGGGAATTAGTTTGGGTACATCTTAGGAAGGAGAGGTTTCCAAATCTTAGAAAGTTAAAATTAGATTCTAGAGGAGATGGACCATTTACTGTGTTAGAGAAAATTAATGACAATGCTTATAAGATTGATTTACCTGCTAAATTTGGGAATGTTAGTTATTCTTTTAATATGTCTGATCTTATTCCATTTCTAGGACTTAATCAAGTTTCAAAGGCAAAATCTTTTCAAGAAGAGGGGAATGATATGAATCTTCAAAAATTGTATTTAATTAATTTTAATAATTGTTGTAAATCATTTTATACTTATAATTGTTTGTCTTATTTTATGAATGATTAGGAAATATTGATGGAGCACATGGAGTATGGATTTGAATGGCTGCAGCTGCTGAAGTGTTGCAGAGATGTATTTTCTTATTTGTTTTTTTATGTAATCCCATGTGATGTATTCGCTGGTAGAAATTGGCTAATGGAAATTAGGTTGGCTGTATAATCCACCACCCGATCCATGGATAATGGATTAGTTGGATTGTGGGTTAATCGACCCTTAATAACCATAATTAGCTATAATTAATATTAGCTGATGGGAATATGTATAAATATTTCCTTGTATTTTGAGGGAGAGTTTGATGTGTTTCTTTAGGCTGGTCGAGTTGTCCAGCACTGACCCATTTTTTCTTTTATGTATTTAGGTTGTATTGGCGTGTTTTAGTGGGCTGATTGTATGGCTGTGTTGTGTATTTTACACGGGTTTGTATGCCTCATATAAATAAGGCATATATGACATGTATGCGGGATTTTTTGGCTGATATACGAATTTGATTCTTGATTCTTCTAGAGCTTCTCTCTCGCGTTCTCTCTCTCTTGACAAATCTCTCACTCGCACCTTCTTTTGCTTCTACTCTCTATCTTCGATCAATTCTTGATTGCTTCTGTCTCTCAAATTCAGTTGCCGTTGTTAAACTATGCCTATGAATTCTTGAATCTTCCTTTGGAAGTTTCCTTAGGCTGATTTCGACGAATCGAACCCCGCGCTCGATTAATTTATTCGATCCTTTTGTGAAACCCTAACAGGTTTCCATCATTACCACTTTATCATAATTTAGTTAATCAATTGAAGGAGTAAAAGGTGAAAATTATTACGAGGAAAATATCAACCAAACAAGCGAATCAAATCACCAAAGTAGTTTTCAATCTATTGGGGTATAAATTAAAATTATAAGAGAATGTAATAGGTTTAACTAGATTTTCCCCCCTATGAAAATAGGTAATTAAATGTGCTTGGTCATGATCATTCAGCCATGAAAATGGATTTTGGTTAATTTAGGTAGTTCTTCTAACCACATTTGGGTATTCATATTAAACTTAAAATATTCATACTTTAAACATAAAAATTATGGCAATAATATGACCCAAGGCTTTATTATATTTAATTTAATTTCTATTATATCTTTATTCATAGCTTGTTACATTTTAGTTTCTTCATTCAACATTTTTTTAAAGTAAAATAAATATATTTTATTTTAGATAGTCGTAATTGTGAAGGATACTAGTTAACACTAAGCCTCTTCAAGAACAACCTTGATAAGCTATAATGAATTGTATGCTTGCAAACTATACCTGGCAAGTTTATAATATATGCCTATACATTTGCATGACTCAAGCAAATGAAATGAATCCACATGACCCCAAGTGAGTTCGTCTTATGTAGATATTCCAAAGCAACTTACCTAATGAATAATGATTCCATAACTCTAACTAGAAAATGGAAAACAATGCAAACCCTCTTTCACCTTAGTTGAGCACAATTAGTCCCATGCTATTAAATCTCACCTTCTCTCAGTCAGTTTACCCAACCAAAGAAAATCTTTACACATGGTGATAAGTTTGTTAAGAATTTTCTTTATCAATAATATTTCCTAGGTAAATTTACCTACATAATGAACATAAATGATTCAATGAGAAGGATCCTCCATGTATACGAGAGGTATAAATGAGCAAGATCCTAACGCTTTTGAAAACCTAATTTATTTATCATTTATATTTGTAGAGATAAATTTATGTGAATTAAATATTTTATTACATATTCAAAGAGATTAAAGCCTTAAGTTACATTTTTACAAATTTTCATTAAGGACAAGGCTAGGTCCGGTGAACTCGACTCCTACCTCTATTAGGTGGTGGCAACCCCCACCTTCACACTCTTAGAATTTCTTACACTTTTATCTTTTTTGATACTTCCAAGTCACCACCAAACCCTTTTGATACATTTCTTTCATGTGGATATTTAAAATCCTCATTTTTTTGAGTCTCCTAAACTTTTTCAAAATACCAAACCAAATAATTGGTCAAAAAGTATTATTCATCATATCAATGTGCCTTGATCAAATTTTTTAAGCCCCAAATAAAAGTGCTAACTATAAGATAATTGAGATTCTACCAAACCCTATAATAAAAGGATCACTCCTTCATAGTAATGATGTTAAAATCATCCAAAAAACAATAAAAAACCTACACATCAACAATTAGGTAATCTACACATAAAAATGAGGAAAACCCATAAAAAGGGATGGTTAGTATGAGATATACTTAGTAAGATAACAATCACATCAATAGATCAAGGCATGTATAGCACATAAGGGCATATGTTAAGAGAAATACTACACATGCATATACTACTCATGATACAATATTGCTTAAGAGAAATCATATAAGAGTTTTGGTGTGGATCAAAGGGAGAGAAATGTAGGATCAAATCAGCCTCTTTAATTCATCCCCCAACAGGTTGAAGTTGATAAATGAGCAAGCTCGATTTAAGTGGGATTAAACTCAAAGATGTAGGTTATTCAGAGATAGGGTAGGCTTTGAATGTCAATGCACATTCAAAGGATCTAAAGAGGAAGAAATGCATGTCACTTTCCTATCTAGATTTATATCCAAAAGAGAGAAAATGCAAGCTATTAAACTTGTAATTTTATTCAAATGATCTTAACATGGTTTGCGTGTACAAGGCTTAGGTATTTATATTGGAAGTAGCCGACTTAAGGCATTAAACCAGTCAGTTATCCCCCCTTAATCTAAGCTAGTTTTGACTCACTTGAATTAAGCTTATACAATATCTTATCTTAGCCATAATATCATCATTTAAATGATATTAATAACAACCATTACAAATCACTACAATCAGTTATGGTACATACATGAAATTACAACAAAACCCTAGCTTACATGAAATATAATTTAGGGTTTACAACAAGTTTAATATAAATAATGATATCACCAAATATATCTTGTTGTATTGTTATCCCATGTATGCCATAGCCTTGCATGCTTTGAATGCATTGTATACTTTAAGTATCTTCTTGTATATTGACTTCTTCACCTTGTAAATATGTAACATACCTACAAGAATATCTTGAAGTATTTTCAATACCAAGTATAGAAATTTCATCAAGAACATTTAAGATTATTGGCTCCATTATTAAGAATGCTAATTCTTCATTACCTTAAGAATCATTAGAAGCATTAGATACACTAGATGCACCTGCATCAAGTTTAATTTAAGTCGTCACACAATTACATTTACTTAGTCACGCTATAAACATGGACCGCATTAGACATAAAAAATGAAATGGTATCATGGAATATAACTTCTTTTAGGACATAGTACTCTTGGGGATTATTATTAATATCAAGTAGAAGAAAATATGGCATATAGCTCTTTCCCAAGAGAAAAACTCCTATGAACCACCAAAATGGACTCATAATCCTTATGTATGTATACTTCCTATAGATGATGGAACGAATAACATAGAGTAGATCTAGGTTCATTCTTGTGATTGTAACAACCAGTATATCATGGGTATTGTAATAAACTAGCAAAAATATTAAAAAAATATATAACTTGATCTTAAATCACATGATCCTCTACTCTAAATGTTAATATCTTATTATCCATAATTAACACTTAGAAAGGCACTAATTACTTCATTTGCATTAAAATCTATCATTTGTCATTTGTTATCATTTATCACTAATCACTTGTTATCATTTATCATTCCTCTTATTTCAAAATCTATTCCAATAATTATTTAACTGTTATAAACATAAAGTTTTGTTAAGGTTGATTAAGGAAAATATTCTATATCACATATGATAATAAAACAAGAAACATAATACACAAATAAGGACAATTAAGGACACTTTTCTAACTAAATTAATAAACTATCCTTAAAAAACACTAATTCATAATTAGGATAAAATCACCCATATAATTCCTCAATTAAAAAAATTTATCAAAACACTCCAGCATATCAAAATAAAAAACCACAAACCAAAAATCAAAATTAAAGCGCGATAATTGACACATGAAATGTTAATTATATTTATAAGTTTCCTAGGACCATTTTAAGCTATTTTAACATAAAATTAATACTTATGGTACTCATAATTAACCTAAAAATAACATAAACCATACTTATCATATTTTGACAAATATCAATTGTGCAACCTCAAATTTTTTAAATAATCTAGAATGATCATTTACCCTTATTTTACCTAAATTCCTTAAAACTTATTATAATTATAACTTAACCCAAATAATGTCAAAACCAAACACGTTATATATCAAAATGTGTAAGCAAAAACCTCAAAAATTATAATGTTATAGATTTCACACAAGTGTAATACCACGTACATAAAAATATTTTACATAATATTTAAATAAAAATAATTTTTAAAATAAATTATGAAAATTAGTTTCTTAATAATGAAATAATATTTTTTTGCACAAAAATAATCAACTATTAATTTGTTAATTGTTTTTTGGTAGCTTTGATGAACTAGTCAACTAATCCTCTAAATCAATCGACTGGTTATATTGATCACGTGATATATATTTGGTTTTGAACTCAATTTTTTCCAAATCTTCACCTAGACTTGAGGGTATATTATAATTTGATTATTCATTATTTTTAAAGAGTTTTGAACTTTCATTACAACTTTGTCACATATTTTATTATTCTTAACAAGATCTTATACCCTATAAAGCACCTTTTTCTTAATTTTTCTCTTCGTCACTTCACACACTTTCTCCTCTCCGTTGTGAATTATTTTTGGTAGATATCCCTATAGCCTAAATCTATCCCTTTTAGTTTGTTTAGGGGTTTCCATGTTATTAGTCAATATCCTACAAATTAGCCCACATTTATACTCTTTTTATCCCTATAATCATATGTCCAACCTATTTCTATTCCTCTGCCTTTTATGATTGATAAAACCATTTCTCCATATCATTTTTGTTCAATTGAACACTTAGAAATTGTATCATCCTTTTTTTTATTTATGAAACCACTTAGTTTTTTAATCTCTAAAGGGATTTTGTTAAGAATTTTTCTCTAATTCTTGAAAGCTAGGCATGAATCTTGGGTGTTAAAGTGTAGTGTAGGTGGTCTTCTTTACTTGAACACTTTTCTTGAAGGAAAGTTTGGATAGACCTTTTAGATGCACAATAATGGGTTATGTGTCATGTAATATGAATAAATTTATGTTTAAGAGTGTTTTTAAGTGTTAGAAGAATGACTTTGGGCTTAGGAGGATGATAGGTATTGGTTGTTTTGCATAATTATGGAGTTGGAAGAGGCTTAATTATTGAGTAAATTAGTTATTTTAAGTCCTGAATTATGAAGCATATATGTCATGATGTATTTTTGGAAGGTTTCATGGAGTATAGGTATGTGTTTTTTTGATTTAGAAAACATGATTAAGTCATATGTGTGTTGCCTAGTGTAATTAGTTAACAAGTTTGAACCTACCAATCTATTGTTTAACTAAATTTTTTGTATATTTAGTCTCAATTTGGATTGATTGATTGATTAAGCCACATCAATCAATTGATGGGTCTAATAGACTAGTTCCCTATACCAATTGATTGGTTTTTCTATTTTATCTTCTTTCTCTTTGTCTACCTCCTAGACCAATCCTCTAATTTGTGAGACCAATCACTTGATTTATCAAGAACTTTTTGTGACATTTTTTTAACTTTTACTCCTTTGTTTGATCTTTAACTAACTTAAATTATGCATAAAATGGGAATAATGGATTTGAGTGTGGATGTATGGTATGAATTAAAGAGTTAACCTTGAATAGGGTATTCATGTTTAAAGTGAAAGAAAAGATGGAAATTTTCTGTTGACCTCCCTAGTGAACTAGCTAGTGGTTTGAGACTACCTATATTTGAGTTACATTGAATAATTATATTAGGTTTGTCAGTGGTAGACAATTTATCTTTTGTTTAAGTTACACTAACTGTCTATATAAGGTTGGTTGGAGGTATAAAATCCACATTTTAATGAGTTATGTTAGTTATCTATATTGGGTTAGCTAGTAGTAGACAATCCACCTGTCTTAATAATTGAGTTATGCTAGTTATCTATGTGGGAGTAGGTACATGTAGACAATCTGCTTATCTGATCATGAGGTTATTATAGTTATGGTATCATTTATGAGATGAGTATATATAATGGAAATGCAAGTATAAATTTTTTCTTCCTTTAAGATTTTTGTGTGTAATCTATGATAGCATGTTTGAATCTATCATATGTTTTACCATTTTAATACTATGCCCTATGTATTATATGTTGTCTTTATAGGGGAGGTCTTGTTTACTCAATACAATGACATATTGATATTGCACTTTTCATGTTAACTTGTTGCAGGTATCGGATAGTGATGATGTTGATTTTTTTGATGACATGATTAATTAAGAGTGATTATTTCTAGTTGGAAACTTAAAATAGGAGCTATCTAATGGTATCCTTGGGATCTTCTTATAATCTAGATATTTTGGAATCTATTTTTTTAAGCACTATAATTTTTTTCTTCCAAAAGTGCATCATGATAAGTACAACTCCCCAAAATAACAACACAAGCAATGTGACATGGACCTTCCTAAGCTATTAATTTGCATGACTATCTTAATATAAAATTATTGTGGTGTAATCCTTAAAATCTATATGTGATTATGGTGACACATGTCAAATTAATTGAGTACGGCGTGAAAGACCCCTTTGTCATTGTTACATCTAATGTATCACTCTATTATAGCTAATTTCTTTATTTATACATCCTATACCTATCATGAGAATGCTCAAATATGTTGAGTGCACTTACATGTGAAGTGAAAGTGATTAATATCCTCTTTCATAGTCTCATAGAGTAAATAATGTTCATTGAAATTCAATCCTATTTTTTTCATCTTGTAAATTTTAAATAATTTATCTTGGGCCTCCAACCAAAGATGTAGTAGTTGTCTTAGAAGGGTGGTTTAGTTCCACACTATCCTCCACCAGTATACCTCCTTTCCTCGTGGTTCAAGGTAATCATAAGCTTTCATTATACTATAGATGTGATTAATATTCAGGAACTATGGCTAGGGGGTATGCATAATAGGACTTAATTAAATTAGTGTGATTAATAAGATCATCCCACAAAATTCTATTATTAAGAAAATAAATGTACATCCAACTAATATAAAGGATATCTTTTTTATTGTACATGTTCCATAATATTCATCCCATGATACCAAGTTCCTATAGATAATTTTCTTAGTTATAAGATACATTGGACTCCAAAAGGCTATTAACACCTTAATTTTTATTAAATAAAATTTTCACTTTAATTTTTTTTTACAAAAGCTAAATAATAAATACAGGGTGTTACCTTTGCATCGAATATAGAGAAAGTACAATCCATACCTAATCTATATCATATGATAGACTAAAAATTAAAATCATATGTTGTGATCAATTAGGGATGTCACCTGATCCTAAACACAACAAGGTTATAAAACTAAGTAAAGAAATAAAATAAGAAGAGAGAGCATAAGAGCTCCAAAAAATTGGGTCATAGACCTAAGCTACTACCGAGTAACTATAATCTCAACCTAACCCCAAATAAAAAGTTTTTAAACAATATGCACTTAATATCTAAAAAGTTTAGTATCATACGATATATCTATTGAGTAAAAATAACTTAATAAAAGCAATAACATGCATATGTAAAGAATATAAGTACATTTTGGAAAGAAGTAGATCTTACTAAAGTATATTGCATAACATACACTTAAATTATGGATCACATGGTATTCACATAACCTATTTATATTATCATGGATTCATACTTCATAATACACCCACAACTATCATATATCTATCCCGATTATCATGCTTACACATCTATCATTTATTTCATAGGCAAACATACTATAAAATAGAAATAACATAACTCTAAAATATAATAAATAAATAAAAGCAATTGATGCGTGCACGGTTAGAGTTTTAGATTTAGATGGAGTTTATATGGAGTATTTGATGACTATGGATTATGGAGGTTGATGATGGGGATTCGAAGGGGTGGATGATGATGGAACACGAGGTAGAAGGGTAAATTAATCTTTAAACCACACAGAAATAAAGATTAAGGTTTCGAGAAAAAAACCGTTCACACAGATTCGGTTTTATTTCGAGGTGATTCGAAATAAATCGTTCACACATATTCGACTTGTTATGAGATGAATCCACACATAATTCAGGTTTAAGCAATGCATAAGGTTGTTCTTCTTATTCAAGTTGTGTCTTTCTACTCGGTTTCCTATGGTTTATATAGCCAAGGAACCAAGCATCTTCTCAAAAGATTACAAGCATATTCCCTCCCAAAAGCATTAATTCCCTTAAGGCTAGCTAGTTAATAGTCAGTTACTAACTGACTAAAAGTAAATAATAATAACTAGTACTTAAACATAAATGTTACGCTAGCTAACAAACGTTGACTAAAAGTAAATAACGATAACTAGTATTTAAAAATAAACATTACGCTAGCTAACAAATGTTAACTAAAAGTAAATAACAATAACTAGTACTTAAAAAAAACGTTACGCTTGCTAACAAATGTTACATGAAGCCATGCATACCCCCTATTCATACACCCATTCTGAGTAGCGTAACTGTATTCCTTGGTGTTATGATCTGTGACTCTGCTCCCGCATCATTCGGTTTTGTTCTCTAGATGATTCGAAACAAATCGTTCACACAGATTCGACTTGTTACAAGATGAATCCACACAGAATTCAGGTTTAAGCAATGCTTAAGGTTGTTCTTCTTATTCAAGTTGTGTCTTTCTACTCGGTTTCCTATGGTTCATATAGCCAAGGAACCAAGCATCTTCTCAAAAGATTACAAGCATATTCCCTCCTAAAAGCATTAATTCCCTTAAGACTGGCTAGTTAATAGTCGGTTACTAACTGACTAAAAGTAAATAATAATAACTAGTACTTAAACATAAACGTTACGCTATCTAAAAAACGTTGACTAAAAGTAAATAACAATAACTAGTATTTAAAAATAAATGTTACGCTAGCTAACAAACATTGACTAAAAGTAAATAACAATAACTAGTACTTAAAAATAAACTTTACGCTAGCTAACAAACGTTATATGAAACCATGCATACCCCCTATTCATACACCCATTCTGAGTAGCATAACTGTCTTCCTCGGTTTTATGTTCTATGACTCTGCTCCCGCATCATTCTCCCCTAGTTGGTTTGAATTTGTCCTCAAATTCGAGTCGTCATGATAGGGGCTGATATCTCCAATGTTGAATGTTCTCGATACTCCTCCGTAGGAGTCAGGTAGCTCTAGCTCGTAGGCACTCTCTCCAAATCTATGAAGGACCTTGAAGGGACCATCTGCTCGAGGCATGAGCTTATTTTTCCTTAAGTTGGGAAACTTTTCCTTCCAAAGGTGTAACCATACGAGGTCTCCTGGTTGGAAATCTGGTTGAGTGCGGTGTTTGTCTGCCTTGGCCTTATATCTCTCGTTGGACTTTTCGATATTGCCCTTAACCTGTTGGTGTAGCTTCTGGAAGAATTCTACCCTTTCTTCTGCATCATGGTTCCGCATTTCCCCTTTCTTCAATGCTACCATGTCAATGGGAATATATGGATTGACGCCATATACGATCTCAAAAGGGCTACACTTTGTGGTTGTAGAAGGACATCGATTGTAAGCAAATTCATCATGGGCAAGCTTGACATCCCAATCCCTGGTACTTTTACTAACCAGTCCCCTCAGTAGAGTTCCCAATGTTCGGTTCGTGACTTATGTCTGGCCATTGGTCTAGGGGTGGTGTGAAGTACTGAATAGAAGTTTTGTGCCCAGCTTGTGCCACAAATTCTTCCAAAAATAACTAAGGAACTTGGCATCCCTATCCGAAACTATCGTCCTCGGAACCCCATGCAGTTTCACAACCTCCTGAAAATACAGATCTGCAACATAGGTTGCGTCGTTGGTTTTATAACACGGTATAAAATGTGCCATCTTGGAGAACCGATCAACGACTACCATGATAGAATCTTTACCACGTTGGGTTTGGGGCAGCCCTAGTATAAAATCCATACTAACTCCTTCTCATGGTTGGTTAGGTACGGGCAGTGGCACATAGACTCCCTTGTGAAAGAAAATTTTGCTCTTTTGACACGTGGAACATCTGGTGACCGTGTCTAGGACTCCCTTTTTCATCCTTGGCCAGTAGAAGTGTTCCTGTAGTAGTTCCAGAGTCTTGTTGATCCCAAAATGTCTGGCTATCCCTCCTTCATGTACCTCCTTGATGAGCAATTCCCGAACCGATGTTCTGGGAATACACAATTTGTTGTTCTTGAATAAGAACCCATCTTGAAGAGCATAGGCCCCGTGAACCCCCTATTTCTCACACTCCTCGACTATCATGGAGAAATCCTCATCCGCGGAGTACTGCCCTTTGAGCATCTCGAACCCTAGTAGCTTAGCTTCCATCACGGTGAGCACCATACTCCGCCAGGATAGGGCATCTGCTTCCACATTTTCTTTTCCATCCACATGACATGTAGAGAAAACGAAAGTCTGAAGTAGGCTGGTCCATTTGGCATGCCTTAGGCTTATCTTCTTCTGGCCATGCAAATATTTCAAACTCTCATGATCAAAGTGAAGTACAAAAGGTTTTGGTCTCAGATAGTGGCTCTATGTCTCCAAGCTTCGCACAATAGCATAGAACTCCTTGTCGTACGTCGAGTAGTTGAGTCTAGCCCCATTTAACTTCTCACTAAAGAATGCTACTAGACTCTTCTCTTGAGAAAGCACTCCCCCGATACCAACACCGCTTGCGTCACAAGTTACTTCAAACAACTTGTCAAAACACGGTAGGGTTAGCACCGGTGCATTGGAGAGCCTCTCCTTCAATTCTTCAAATGCCTTGGTTGCCCATTCATCCCAGTGGAATTCCCCCTTTTTCATTAATTGTGTCATAGGTGCTGCAATAGTGGAGAAATCCTTGATGAACCTCCGGTAGAAGGACGCCAGTCCATGAAAACTTCGAACTTCATGCACATTAGTAGGGGTTAGCCAAGTCTGGATTGATTCCACCTTAAATGGATCTACTCGGATACCATCTCTGCTTACTATATAACCAAGAAAGATTACACTTGCTATCATAAATTCACATTTTTCCCTTTTGCCGTAGAGTTTCACCTCTCTGAGCTTATCGAACAATTGTCTCAGATGCTGTTGGTGTTTGACCTCCGTCTTGCTATACACCAGGATATCATCCAGATATACAACAACAAAGACTCCAAGAAAGGGTCGTAGAACCCCGGTCATCAACTGCATGAAAGAGCTCGGTGCATTGCATAATCCGAAGGGAATTACCAACCACTCGTATAGCCCATACTTGGTCTTAAAAGCAGTCTTCCATTCATCTCCCTCTCGAATCCTCATTTGATGATAGCCACTTCTGAGATCGAGCTTCAAGAAGACTTTAGCTCTGTGCAACTCATCTAGCATGGCATCCAACCTCGGCATCGGAAATATGTACTTGATCGTGATGTTGTTGACTGCTCTGGAGTCGATGCACATCCTCCATGTGCCATCTTTCTTTGGCACCAATAAGGCTGGAACCCCGCATGGACTCATGCTCTCTCGTATAAAACCCTGATCCAGCAAATCTTGTACCTGTCTTTGCAAATCCTTAGCTTCTTTTGGGTTGCATTTATAAGTTGGGCGGTTTGGCAGTGGGGCTCCTGGCATGAGATCTATAGCATGCTCAATTCCTCTCAAAGGAGGCAACCCAATTGGTAGCTCATCTGGGAACACATCTGCATATTCTTTCAATATTTTTTTCAGCTTTGGATCTTGGTTGATGGCCTCTTTTTTTTTGAGATCTCCCTTGCTACTAGGGCGTAGCACCTTTCTTCTGCCTTTAGAGCTTCCAACATTTCATGCTCTTTCAAAATCAGCAATTCTTTACTCTTCCGGCTCGAATTCTCTTATTTCTCTCTAACCAAACTCTCCTCATCCTCGTTTGGTTTTAATTTGTAATTCTTCTGATCCTTACACATGATGTATTCGTTGAGGACCCCATCATGTATAACCTTTCTATCATACTGCCATGGTCTCTCCAGCAGAATATGACAAGCATCCATAGGTAGGACATCGCATAGAATAGTATCTACACAAATCCCAACTTTGAATGAGATAAGAGATTGTTTTGTTACCCGTATGCCCTTGTCGCGATTGAGCCATTGCAATGAGTATGGCCTGGGGTGACTCGTTGTTTCCAATCCAAGCTTGTTGACCATATTCTCACTAGCTACGTTGGTGGATGAACCGCTATCAACGATGATCTCACATACTCGATCTCCAACTCGGCACTTAGCCTTAAAAAGTCTTTCCCGCTGAGTAGGTAGAGGTCGGGTTTGCACTTGGAGAACTTGTCTCAGCACATAACAATCTACGGTTCCTTATTCCAAGGCATCCTCTGGCTCTTTGGTTTCATCCTCCTCATGGTCTTCACTTTCCTCACATGTCTCCATATTGGCGATTTCCTTCAGGGATAACACTCGTTGGTTTGAGCAATCCCGAGCGAAGTGACCATATCCCCGGCACTTGAAGCATTGCATGCAGACCTTCTCCTCCGCTTGCTCCTTTCCTTTTTCCTCCCGAGTGAATCTTCTATCTGCATCGGTGTTAGTGGATTGCACCATTGGTGGCTTAGATCCTCCTTTAAAGTTTAACCCATATGAAACACTGATGGACTTACTTGGAACCTTGCCCCGCTTCAACTGTTTTTCGAACTTGATGGCTAGTTTAGCCAAATCTTCGAAAACTTCATATGGTACACTTCTACCTTCTCTCGGAGATTCATATTCAAACCTCCTATGAACTGTGCACATCGCTGCTCTTCTCGTTCTTGTATGTCACATACAAGTGTTAGCCTTTCGAATTCTCGGATGTACTCTTCAACTCCGAGTAGGCCCTGCCTCAGAGTGGTCATCTTGATGAAGTTCTCTTGCTCGTATTCTCTCGGAACGACCTTCTTCCTTAGATGCTTTTTCAACTTTTCCCATGATCGGATTTTCGTTTTCCCTTCTCTTTCTCTTCTCCATTTCAGATTTTTATACCATACTCTAACAAATTTCTTCAACTTCAAGATTGCTCTACGACATCTCTTCTCATCATCGATCTCCTTATACTCAAAGATCGACTCCACGTTTTCCAACCATTCAAGGAACAACTCCGGGTCGAGATTACCCTCAAAGTCGGGTAAGTCGAAACGAATCCCCTTCTCTACGTCATCATATGTCCTCCTAGAGGACTCATGTTCCCTTCCGTAGTCTCCTACACTTTCTTCTTCCCCTTCCAATCGATGCAATGTTCTCCTCATATGCTCTACTTTGATTGGCTCTCTTTGGTAGGGTTGTTGCACATGTGACCCTTGTGCTTGGGAAGATTCAATTCTTCCCATACGAATCTTAACATCCTTAAAATCTTCCGCCAAGGCTTTGAGAATATCTCTAAACTCTTCTTCTTGACTTGTCATGGTTGGTCTTGAAGAATTTGTTCACTCTAACCAAAACCTTAGCTTTGATACCAAATTGATGCGTGCACGGTTAGAGTTTTAGATTTAGATGGAGTTTATATAGAGTATTTGATGAATATGAATTATGGAGGTTGATGATGGGGATTCAAAGGGGTGGATGATGATGGAACACGAGGTAGAAGGATAAATTAATCTTTAAACCACACAAAAATAAAGATTAAGGTTTCGAGAAAAAAACCGTTCACACAGATTCGGTTTTATTTGGAGATGATTCAAAACAAATCGTTCACACAGATTCGACTTGTTACGAGATGAATCCAGACAGAATTCAGGTTTAAGCAATGCTTAAGGTTGTTCTTCTTATTCAAGTTGTGTCTTTCTACTCGGTTTCCTATGGTTTATATAGCCAAGGAACCAAGCATCTTCTCAAAAGATTATAAGCATATTCCCTCCCAAAAGCATTAATTCCCTTAAGACTAGCTAGTTAATAGTCAGTTACTAACTGACTAAAAGTAAATAATAATAACTAGTACTTAAACATAAACATTACGCTAGCTAATAAATGTTGACTAAAAGTAAATAACAATAACTAGTATTTAAAAATAAACGTTACGCTAGCTAACAAACGTTGACTAAAAGTAAATAGCAATAACTAGTACTTAAAAATAAACGTTACACTAGCTAACAAACGTTACATGAAGCCATGCATACCCCCTATTCATACACCCATTCTGAGTAGCGTAATTGTCTTCCTCGGCGTTATGTTCTGTGACTTTGCTCCCGCATCAGCAATTACACTACAATAACCCACACAACCTTCCTCAAACCTAATATTGGTCAAAAGTGGCCTAAATGTCTTACTAGACTTAAAAGCATCCAAAAGGTAAAAAAGCTTGAAAAAATATTTCAAATATATAATCAAGGTCACTAAATGTTTAAATAATGTAATATATTGTTCAAAAGAAGATAATGTTTTTTCTAAATAATACAAATTATGATTAAATTAGAGTTTTTCAGAGATGATGTGATATAAGGCTAGTACACTGAACAAGATTGATTTCACCAATTGAAGATGACCAATATAACTAAGAAGGCAGTTATGCCCTGATCAAATTATTGAAGTGAACTTATTAAGAAAGTATTAGTACCCTAAAACCTTTAAAGTCTATAACCTTTAGTATTTTAAACTTATGTGTCCCTTGTACCCTTTTATTGTATGTTGGGAGTGGGTCTCCACAACAATTACATTAGGACGTTATAATAATTCCACTTATTTTCTCTAACTTGTGACTTTTTCTGAACTATTTTATCATTTCCTTTGATCATTTCCCTTAACATGAGAATGGTACATAAACCAAACACAAGTTGAGAGAGGTGATAATACATTTATCTTGGTTTTATCTTATGTAAATCTATATTTTAAGTAAAAATTAATCAAAGTTTAGGGCACTTCAAAAACTAAATAAATTAACCAAAATATACCTTAACCTATTTTAGCACAAGCCCTCCCAATATTCACTCATCACAAAATTTTACAACTTAATACAACCTCATACACTCTATTAAACACCTTATAATATAATTAACATAACTCATATCTATCTAAAAGATTCATAAAGAGCCCTATGACCAAATCATCTAAAGTGCAAAATATGCTTAAAAAATTACCCCCAACATGATACTCTCATACAATACTTAGGTATATGATAAACCATTTAATAACATGCTAAACAAAAATAACAAAACATATTATCATTCTCAAACATTAAGGATAAGACCTACCATGATCTAACATGGTATAAGTCACATAAGTTCATGAAATCATGCATAAAACACGGATACAAGCCATAAAAATCCAAAATATTGATTTTTAGGAATGATTTAAATTGACATAGGGTCACATAAAAATCTACATATTATCAAAATACCATAATCTAGATATGTGTATAAGCTTACATGCTACACAAGTATCTTAGAAAACTACTCCTAAGCACTATCCTCAAGAAATTTAGGGTCACATAAAACAATAAAAAAAGAATTAGATATAAATAATGGAAAGTGTTAGAACAAAAAGGAAATTTAAAGGGAGAAGAGAACTCCTTAAGCTCAAAAAATGTGTCCTAAAAAATCTTAACTTCACCAATCTACACCTTTAACTCACATTTGTTTAAAACAAACACCAAAGGGATAAAATCTAAGACTTTTTGAGTGGACTAGTTTAAAAAGGGTGAATTGGAAGAGAATCATACAACTTAATACTCAACATAAAATGGTAAGAATAAAGCATAAACTCAAAAACAAATAAAGTGCAACAGAAAAAAGGAGGGAGCAAAAGTTGGAAATTTATGAAAAGTGGTTAAGTGTAAAATATGAACAAGGAAGGAAATAAACCCTAATTGCTATCAAAAAAGGGTAGGGAGAGATAGGGATTCATATTTTTTGGTGGCTTGTAAGAAAAAGAGTGATGGGATTGATTAAAAAGAAGTAGGGTATGTGAGGGATTTAGTAGGTAATGTAAAAAGTTGATTATACATACGAGGTTGGTTAAGTGGGTAAGGATGAAGCATAAAAAGATCATGGGGTTATAGGGGAGCTAGAAATAGAGGTTAACAAGGCCAAGTAAGATCAACCATAATTAAAAATATTCAAGGTAAAGTAGTAAGTCTAATAAATGGGTAAAAATGGGAAAATAATCAAATAACTTCCAAAAATTATGAAAAATTAGGGAAATTTATGGAATTATCATAGGAACCCAAATATGTGAATATATTGAGAATAATAATTTATTTGGGTTCAAAAAGAATTAAAATAACTAAGAATAATTAAAATCATCCATCTTTGTCCAATTAGGAAAGGTTAGTGATCGATTACCAAATGTAATGGATGAATATGTCTATGTGCTTGTAGGTTAGTTGACCAAAGGGAAACACCCAATTGACATTTAGTTGGATAAAATAAAATATAGGGTTTTAAAGAAACTAAGGTAAAATGGTTAGATTTTGGGTCAATATAAGATTATTAAACAAGGTTAGGAGCTTAATGAAGGCTTAGGAAGCTAATCAACCAAAAATTAGGGTTAGCAAAATTTGAAGTATTACAAGTGAATAAAAATTTTACCATAAACTTAGGTAAATAATTATTAACTACAAAACATATACAAAATGTTGAGTCAAAATTTAGTATTAAAGAAGATAATCAAGTTAATTTTATGTTTCACATATTCAAAGAGGAATCATTTGCACTACCCTTTTTTTGTCTATTTCATGATAAAAGAATGAAATTCATAAAATTTTGTCTCATATAGTCTTTATAATGATTTATAACCCCCTTAATTTTCTTGACTAAATTTTTTTTTTTAGATAATGTAAAATAACAAGAACTAAAATTGTGAGATGAAACTACCACAATAAATATAATAGAGGTGTGTTCTTTTACTTATTTGATTCAAAGTAAAATGAAACTAGATATGCATAATGATATAAGAGTGAAAACAAAAGGTGAGATGGAAATTAATAAAGTTAATGTGATAGTGTTTTGAAAAAATCCAAAATATAGGAAAAGGATCCAAGAGTTTCAATATCCAAAATGACCAAAAATATCACTACATAGTGGGAAATAACTATTTAATTTGATTAACCTAACCCTCATGCCAAATTATTTCCCCTAATTATAGCCAAATATTATTCCACATCATCATCCTCAATATACTCTAACTAATAATATTAGCCTTACAAATTATCCTTTGCGTATATGAATAGATAGTGACCATGATAAGGTATGATCAGTAAGATGAAGTACTAATAAAAGAAACCTACCCTAATATGAGGACACCTAAAGGTATCTCTATTAATTATATTTTGATTATGATTATTCCCTAGTGATGATGAATGTAAGACTACTACATTCACCCATAATAAACACTAATGTTCAAGGGCTTGTATTAGGATCTTTAACATTCACCAGACCTAGAATCCTAAGTTAGGGACAACCACTCAATTATGGGTTTGCAATACCCACAGCAACAATCACTAATGCCAACGGGCTGGTACCAAAATCTTTAATATCCACCACTATTAGACTCATACATCAAAGGGCACAAGGTTACCATGGTAACCTAAAATTTAAGTGTGAATAATTAGTGAAGGAAACTAATTACTTATCCATTAACTAATTCCTTAAGTCCAATTATCCATGCCTGAATTCATTAAAAAAAGGGGGGAAGAATCATGCCAAACATATAAGCCAAGGTTAAACTCATGGTCAAACTATGAAGTTCAAATCTCAAAATGATCAAAACTATCTTAAAGGAACTAATAAATAGTTTAAGAACAATCACGAAAAATAGATCAAGTATTTCAAACAAATAAATAAACTAGTTTAAAGGTAAATAGCAGACAAGTTAACCAGTTGACTAGTTATGCCTTAACTATTTAACTAGTGTATGGCCAAAACCAACAATTAAAATCTAACTTAACACCATTTAACTAGTATTTCCCACTAATAATTGACTAGTTCCTCTAGACAAACATATATCATACAATTAACACTAATGAAATGATAGTTTATCCAAACACTTCTAGCATGCTCCTTTACCATAAAAACTCATATATTTCCATGCTTATCATGTTAAACACATAACTCATGATTGGAAATCAAGTTAAAACCATTATATATACTAATCAATCGAAATCCCACAAAATGGTCAGCATGCTCTCATATACCAAATTGCCACACAAAACCATACTACACTTGACATTAAACAAAAAAGAAATTTTATCATGTTTAAGAATAACATAATACATAATTCGTGCTAAGAGACTTAGCCCCACATTTTATAATGCCTTAACAAAAATACATAAAACATGCCCGCATGCCTTTCATACTTAAAAATTAAAGAATCATAAATAGGCATTGAAAGAAAACATATTAGAAACACCTAACCACATATTAAGGTAAGTTTGATTTAACTTATGCCAAAAAAAAATCTTCTTACAAAGTATAAAACCTTAGTTTGAAGGCCACTGAACCAAGACCTCTTAGTTTCCTAGGAAAATTCCTTAAAACTAAACACCATAACATAAGAAATTAGAAAGAATACAAGAAGTATTTCTTAACCTCAACCCAAGGAAGAGAATGCTAACTATTTCTAAATTTTAACTCCTCTTTGGTTAGGGAAAACAAAGAAGAGCTAAAATGAAGATCAAGTAGTAGATAAAAGAATGATTGAGCTAAGAGAATGAAGGATAACATGAAGGGAGAATTCAATTGCAAGGAAAGAAGAGTAAGGAAGATAAAAACAACCCTAAAAACTTAGAAATTTTTACTAATAGAAGAAGGGGACATATGAGTCTATATGTGGTAATGAATGAAATCAAAATAGGGATTCTAGCTTAAGCTTTTGATGAACAAAGAAGATGGACTTGAGAAAGGGGGTTAACTTAGGGATAGAGTACAAAGAAATGTGTGTAAAGGATTGGTATAATGAAGGTGATGAAGCTAGGGAAATATATGTCCAAAATAGAGAATGACAAAAGTAATTGCTAGCTATGATGCTCAAACCAAATTAGAGAGCTAAGGAGAAAGGGAAATAGCTAGGTAATAAAGTGTATTAAAAAATTGTTTTAGGAAAATTTTTTGCTAAATAAAATAAAATAGTGATATAATTATTTTTAAAATGATATTAAGACATTAAAATATGGTTATTAGCACATGGAGAATAATTATAAGGTTTCACAAATATTTGAAGAAGAATAAAAATAAAATAAAGAAAGTAACTAAATGTTTAGTATAATTAGTTGATTTCTTTAACAGTATCAGTCTATTGGTGGTTTTCCCTCACCAATAGCTAGTTTTTCTTATATGATAATTTATATTCCAATAAGATTATTTTTTCTCGTTATAACCAATCAAATATTTTCCCTGAGGCTTATTTTCACCCATTTTTAAGTTCTTCCTAAAGTCAAACCATGTTATTTATTATGAACATAAGTTCATAAATTTTTTGAAAGGTTTTAGGATAAGGTATTAAATGATGGATTACCGATATACCTATATAAATATGTTGTTATTGTTCATTGCTTTTATGAGTTTTGAAAACAATAAGACATGGAAAACAATAATGCCAATTAAGCTTATTTTTTAGAAGTAGAATATGAAAGAATGTAAATAATCCTAAGAGATTTATTCCTTCTATCATGAAACCAAAATTGACAAATGAATTAAATAATAACTACAAAATGGTGCTAAGCTCTAGCAAAAACCACACACACCCCATATGACTTTTGATTTCCAACGATCATGTTTAAAAAAACCAACAGAAGTTATAGCTATAAAAATACTATTTTTTCAAGTTAAGAAGAATTTATGAATCCTTCTCATTGTCTACACATTGATATAACCATATGATATAGAAATACAGAGAGATATAGTTAGAAATTTTAGAGGTTTTTAGTTATAATCCCTTTAAATGAATGACTTAAGCAAGCTAAGGACATTTCTTTCATATTTCTTTACATGTCCTCCCATACTCTTTCATTTATTAGAATAAATTAAGCCTTATATTGACTCTAAATTACATTAATGTCATTAATTAATCATTTATTTCAATGAATTAGGAAGATCAACTATATAAAAAAATA
Source organism: Tamarix chinensis (assembly GCA_030549775.1). NCBI lineage: Eukaryota > Viridiplantae > Streptophyta > Magnoliopsida > Caryophyllales > Tamaricaceae > Tamarix > Tamarix chinensis. The sequence goes on from CM060181.1 coordinate 85,265,804, forward strand.
ATAATAAATCTAAGTTTAGTAGATGACTTGCCTCTATAGCTATAAATCTTTATGGTTGTCAAACGTCTAATTTATCTTTAACTATAATTTGTTATCATTATTCAAACATTCAAGATACATTGAAAGAAATATAGGAGGTTGGTGATTCAAAATTTAATTATTCAATAGTGTTTTGGAAAGTATGGATATTGTATTAATTATTCCTAAAATAACTATATTACATGACCATCATCCGCATAAAAAATAGAAATGTCGACCATAAATGACCAAAAGAACATATTTAAAATGTAAGTTATTACCAAAAGGATATTCCCCTTTATCCCATTCAATGGATAAAGAAAAACGATTCAAACTAGCACAAAATACTCTTGTCTAAGAACTTAGCTAATATGATGTGCACTCTTGATACTCCCTTTGTTGGGGGGGAGGGGTATGGCTCAACAAGTGTTGGTTTTGTGTTTTTACCTACTTTTATAATCTTATAATGGTGTAAATTTTGGTTTTATATTTTAAGTTTTATATCCCCTCTTCTAGTGGTAAGTTTGAGCTGTTAAGATTGGGTTATTTTGTTTATACATTAGGTTGGGATATATTTATACCACACACATGTGCATGTATGGGTTGGGTATGGGTATGTTGTGGTCTTTGTTTATGCCTGGGCTTATCTCCTATAGGTATGAAATTAAATTTTTCTATTTTTATTTTGGAATTAGTTAATAATTGTTACTAAGATTTTTTTTTCTTTAGTTTAAACTTTTTCAATCTTGACCAGTTAAAGAGGAGAGTGAAACTAGATAATTAGTGAGGAGCTTTTTGTTTTTTCTTTAGCAATTTTGATTATAAAAAGGGGTTATTTGGATTCACTTTTATTAGATATAAAAAAAATAATTTCCTCTCTAATATATCTACAAATTTCCACATAATAAGAAATATAAGGCATTAGAATTTGTAGATTCCAATGACTTCAATCTCAAGTGCATAGGACTATGGCATGATTGAGTAAAACCTTTAGGGAAAACCAATAATTGTGAATACACAAAGGCCTAACCTTTTTTTGCTCCAAGGTAGTGAGTATTCAAAAGACAACCAAAATTTTCTTTTCATTATTCTTTGATTAGTTTCAATTCCTTTTACATTACTCTATATTTTTCTAATAGTTTGCAGAAGAAAATTTGTTGGTTAGTGTACATATATTGTTGTTATATTATTTGGTCATTCTTTGAATCTATTATTGTGGTTATTTATTTCTTCTATAAGGTTTCCACTTTGTTGGTCATAGTTATTTAACTATATGTGTATGCTAGTAATTTAAATGTTGCCTTTTGGTGCTCTATTTGAATCGATCAGTGTTGTTGTATGATTAATTAGATTATTATTCAATTGCTAGCTTTGAGTCTATTGATCTTCTTTCCATTCAAGTGGATTTCAATTTATTTCTTATTATTCCTATTCTTAATTCAATCTGTCATAATTGCTGCTCTAACAAAAATTATACCAGACATGTCAAAGGTGAAGAGGATGGGTGTACTGACTAATTTCACTAGTCTCAAAAAATTATTATTTTATTTGAAGCATAAGAGGTTAACTATATTTTTTCTATCAACCCACTTGATGGGATATGTATTTACAAGGATCATATTGTTCCTACAGCCATGCTAGAGCCTCCATCCATAGAGAAAATTGAACAAATAATGAAGGTAAAATATGAAAAATATAATAAGATAGTATAAAATCATCTTATATCCCATATGAATAACGATCTCTCTTTGATATATTCTTTAGGCTCTCATATGCTAAGGAGATATTGGGTACACTTAAAAACATATAAAGTAAAAATTATATTAGGAGGAAGAAATATATCATAGGCAATCTATTACAACTCTTGATAGTAGTTGATAAACAAGTAATTGATTAGATCCATGAAAATAGAAACTCGGTTGTTGATATACTAGGAAAAGGCATGAAGATGTATGAGAATCTTTAGTCTAATGTGTTTCTTAAGAAACTCCCACCATCCTAGAATGATTATCATAACTATTAGAAACATAAGAATAGAGATATATCCTTTTAAGAGCTAATTAGTCATATTTAAAATGAGGATACGTACTAATAGAAAAATGAGCACACTTCTATTAATTCTATTTATGTTAATGCTAACATAATTTAACATGTTGTTGGTGAAAAAGATAGGTCCAAATGGAAAGGGAAATAACACCATAAAGGATATTTATATTATGTTCTTCTTTTACTAAATATTGTCCCTATCACTTTAAATGAAATAGTTTCTACTATTTAAGCATAAATCATTGAGTTTGTCAGTGTTTGGCATGGTAGATTAGGGCATGTTAATAATTCTTCCATTAATGAACTAATTTATTTTAAAATGATTAATGTGATGGAAACTACTAATTTGAAGAAGTGCCTTGCTTGTGTGGAAGCTAAATTTGCTAAAAAGTCCTTTAAATCTGTCATGAGTATATCAAATGAACTACTTAAATTGGTGCATATAGTCCTAGTTAACTTTAATAACATTATCAATATTGGAGGTAAATAGTATTATGTGATTTTCATAGATTATTATTTAAGATATACCAAAGTTTACCTCTTAAGGTCTAAATATAAGATCGAGGAATTGTTCTTAAAATATAAATTGGGACTTAGGTCTAACATTGGTGGTGAATTTCACTAGTTTCCTTAAATAATTTTGTGAAAATAATCGAATAATAAATGGGTCTAACTCTCTTTATTATCCCTAACAAAATGGCACAACTGAAAGGAAAAATAGGACATTGCAATAAATGATGAACATTATGTTTTTAAATTCTCTTATGTCTAACCATATGTGGGGAGAAGTTGTGTTTTCTACTTGCTATGTGGTGAATAGAGTTCCTTATAAAATACTAGATAAAACTCTCTATGAATTATGAAAAGGTTTCAAACCTTAATTCAAAAGTATTAAAAGGTTGAGGGTATATAGCTATGGTTAGATTACTAGATTTTAGGAGGACTGGTGTGGGAACTAAGACTTTTGATCATACATTTATTAGATATACACAAAATCATGCTACAAATTGATTCCTATGATTTAGTGATAACACTATTTATGAATCTAGGAATGTATAAGTTTTTTTTTTGAAAATGTGTTTCTCATGAGAAAAATTTGCATGGATTCCATTAGTTCTCCCAATGCTTCTTCTATGTGTGCATATTTACCTTCTTCTTCCAATACTATCAATAATAATATAATTGAACCTAGGACAAGTAAAAGGAGAAGAGTAACACTTAGCTTTGGCTTGATTTTGTTGCTACTTTCCTTATTAAAATTGATGACCTTTATAAGAAAAGTGAGGACTTTACGTATGCTTTCTTGATTAATGATGATATTAGATCTTATAATGAACCAATAACCTTAGTAGATGCTATATTTTGGAAAGAAGTTATTAATAATGAGCAAGAATCAATTATGTCTAATCATATTCAATACCTGCTTGATTTACCTGGATACAAATGTGAATTTAAGAATAAATTAAGAATAGATGGGATTATTAATAGGGTTAAGGTTAGGCTAGTAGTTTTAGGCTACAAACAAAAGAAATACATTGACTTTTTTAATACATATTCTCTTGTGACCAAGATTGTCACAATTTTTTCTTTGGCTGCCTTAACCACTATCAATAGCCTTGTGGTGCATCAAATGGGTGTTAAGAAGTTTTTCTTTATGGTGACATGAAATAATAAATTTATATAGAGCACTATAAAGGTTATATGGTCTAAGATCAGAAGAATAAGGTGTGTATATTGAGAAATTCTTTGTATGACCTTAAAAAAGGTCCTAAAAAATGGTACGAAAATTTTAATGATAGTTTAGTGAGGGATCATTATATGGTGAATATATTTGATTCATGTGTTTCTAATAAAATTATTATACATGATTGTGTAATCATTTACCTATATATGGATGAGAGATTAATTCTTTGCGTAAATTTGACTATGATAAATGGGATAAAAAGAAATTTATCTTTTCATTTTGATATGAAGAATTTAGGCGATGCTTATGTGATTCTTGGTATTAAGATAAGAAATACTAAGAATTATTTTCTCATGTGGAAGTCAAATTAAATTGATAAAATGTTGAAAAAGTTTGATTATGTTAATGAATTACTTGTGAAAATTCCATTTAACCCTAAAATCCATTTGAAAAAGGACCTAGAAACTAATGTTTTACAAGCTAAATATGTCAAAATCTTTGTAATGTAATGTTCCTCATAAAGTAAACTAGACCCAACATAGCCTTAGTAGATATACTAAAATTAGACTACAATTTGTCATTTCCTCAGCTACCTTAAGGATAATAAGGATTGGTGTTTGCATTATAATTGATTTCATGTTGTGTTGAGTGGATTACTGATGCAAACTAAGTTTTTGATAGTGATGAGGTTAGTTCAACTACTAATTACTTGTTTACCTTACGATGAGGGGTTGTGTAACACCCCCAAAATTTAGAACCAAAAAAATTTCTTTATAGAGTTAATTGTAGAAAGTAAAACAATAAAAGTTGAGGTGTTACCACCACACATGGTACAAGTCTGGTTTCCTCTACCATTCTTATACTAAGTGTTAAGGCTAAAAATATTATTCTACTTAAATCAATAATACAATCACAAAAATTAGATAGATAGAATAAAAAAAACTAACATCATTCCAAATAAAACCAGCTATTGGTGGTTACAAAGTTCAGTGAAAAAAACATATAGATGGACATGAGAGTAAAAAATAATAAGATCAAAAGATACTGGGCAGAAAAATAGATTGGCCCAACTCTTAACCTAATTACTAGATTGTAATTGATCTCACAAGTAATTTGTCTCACAAGCTAACCTGCAAAGACTACTACCCATTGAATAAGCAGGGGCTCAAAAAAGGAACCCTTTAGTGCAATAGTATTGAGTAATCCATTATACAATACTAATATGAAAAGCCCACATGGAACATGTAGAAGGAATCACAATAATATATAGTTTAAAATATTGAAACATACATGCTATGATTAAAATACAATAATCATATCAGGTAAACTATAATAATAAAGCCATATACTTCTCATAATCTTTCATTTAAAACATAATAAAACTTACTAACCAAGCATGCAAGAGATGATGTTTGAAGTAATGATTAGAACTAACCTCAATGTAATAACCATATCATTCACAATGTATCTCATATACCATAATTGTAATCCCCCAAAATTTTAGAAAGCCAATAATTTAATAAATAGTTTCTATTTGAAATAAATTAGCTTTTAAAATTATCTAATTTAATTAATTTATGGATTTTTGAGTATATAAATTTGGATGGGAATATTTAGTAAATTGAAAGAGATATTTTGTTATTTTATCATGATATTTTTATTTAAATAATTTTTTTCAAACTAATATTTTACTAACTTTATCCTTTTTAAACTAAAATATTATATTATAATGAATTAAACTATTAAATTAGGTAATTTTTCAAGAAGATTACATTTTACGACTTTATAAATTATTTTAATTTATTTTCCCCATTTTCTCTTTTCCTTTTCTTTTCCCTTCTCCTTTTTCTCTTTTTCTTTCTTCTTTCTCCTCTTCTCTTTTTCTCCTCCTTGGGCCGCCCGCACCGGCCTGCTTCCCTCCCCTCCCCTGCGTACTGGGCCACTGGCCCATCACCCCTCCCTCTCCCCCGCGTGCCTGACCTAGTTGGCTCCCCACCTTTCTTTTCCTTCTTTTCCTCCTAGACCGGCTGGCCTATTTTCTTTCCTTTCCCCGACCGGCCGCCCGCAGCCTCCCTTCTTCCTTCTTCTTCTCCCCAGGCATCGACAACAACCGACATGTCCGCTGTTGCCCGACCGCCTGCAGCTGCTGCCCTGCAACCCTACCTCTCCCTCTCTCTCTTCTCCCTCTTCTTTTTCTTCACCTTTCCCTGCCCCATTATTTTTGAAGCCCTTCTTCCCCGACCCTCTTCCCTCCATTTTCTCCCCTCAACTTTCTCCCCTTTGTTTCGTGCGCCGCCGCCCTCCGCCGCTCCGACCGCCGCACCCAGCCCCTAAACCGCCCTGCACCCTTCTACTACCACCTTGCACCACCCCAATATCCATCCCGCAGCCCTCTTCCTCCCTTCTTCTTTTTCTCCCTATTTTCTCCCTTCTCGATAGCCCACCTGTAACACCGTCGTTCTCCACCTTCCGACCACCTGTGCCGCCATCCGAACCACCAAAATAATCCCTACAACCCCCTCTACCACTCCCAATGCTCCTTTGGCCAAGAACACCACCTTCAATCCCTCATTTTTCCCCTTTCTTTTCCTTCCTCGCCAGCCTGCACCTCGACACCCCACTTCGACCGCCACCTTCGCAGCCTTGCTGCCGCCGCCTCTGCCACCATTAGCCACCATCAACACGTCCCCGACCACCTCTTACACCCCCTCTCCACCTCTGCATCCTTCACTTGCCTTGAATCCACCCCACATGCCTCTTTTCCTAGCCTAAAAATCCTAACCCGAAATTGTCTTTATTTCCTTCTATTACCCTCCTTCGAGCCCTCCTCCCCATAAATTTTAATGCAACTCATGCTGCATTAGCAGCATGACTTTCTAGACTTCTTAATCTATTTGTTTATTAATTTTAAGGTATAATTATATTTTAAGATAATTATTCTATTAATTGTTATAAAGCCTTATGTCTTGATTTTTTTTATGATTTCTAACATAATAAACCTTGATATTATTTTTAGGTTTTGGTTTTGATAATTGAATCTTAAACCTTAAACTGGAATACCGGTGAGGTCTATTTTTGGTGGGAATCGAGGTAATCGTTAAACCTCCCTTAAATACATGGAAACGTATGCTAGCACATTAGAAATTTTATTATGATTTTATGTATGTTTTGTGAGCCAAGCATGATATATAAATGGTTGTTTACATTTATTGAGAGAAAAAGAGAAATGCATGATAGCTTTATGCCATGTGTAGGTGTGATAATTAAGGAAAAGGTTGATTATTGATGGAAATGTTAAATGCTTGTTTATGATGTATTATGTTGCTAAGGCATGAATGATATTATTGTCTAAGGGTATTCTAGTAATTATGGTTATGAAGTATGTGATCTAATGTATGTAGTTGCTAATGAGTATTATGTTGATTAATGACAAGTTGGTGGACTTAGATGATAAGAATAATATCATTATTTTATGTAGTGATGGTAAATTCATAGAAATGGTGAATAAAGGAGTTGAGTGGAAATTTTATAAATGAAAAGGGTATTTCGATAATTTTATAAGTAAAAGGGTAATTTGATAATTTAAAAAGAAAGGGGTTAAATGATAGTTCATAAGTAAAAGGATAAAATTGTAAGTTGTGAGAAAGAAGGGTATTATGGTAATTTTTGGAGAAAAGGGTAAAGCGGTAATTTTGGAGGTAGAGGGGCAAAATCATAATTTCATAAGTGGTAATATGGTAAATTTTATAAGTGAATGGCGACACGGTAATTTTATAAGTGAGGGGTATTATGGTAATTTTGTGAGTAAAAGGTTAATATGGTAATTTTGAAAAAGAAAGGCAAAATGGTAATTTGGTAAGGAAAGATAAAAATGATAATTTTGGTTGTAAAAGGGTAAGATAGTAATTTAAAAAGAAAAAGGGGTGTTATGGTAATTTTACAAGTAAAGGGCGTGTGGTGGTAATTTTCATAAATAAAAGGATATTATGGTAATTTGAAAGTAAGGGGTAGAAGGGTAATTTTGTAAATAAAAGGATATTATGGTAAACTTGGGAGTAAGGGGGTAACTTGGTAATTATGATAACGACAAAAGATAATTTAGTAATTAAATTATGATTGTAGAAGGGCAATTGGATAAGTATGATACTAGAGAAGGGTAAATTTGGTAAATTAACCAATTAAAGGGCATTATGGTAATTTTAATAAAGGAGAAGGGTAATATAGTAATTATAAATATGGAGAAGGGTAAATTAATAATTATGATTATGAAGAAGGGTAAATTAATAGTGGTAATTATGAAGAAGGGTGATTTGGGATTCATGATAGTTAAAAAGGGTAAAATGGCAATTAAAATAATTGAGAGGGGTAAAATGGTAATTATGATAAAGGAGAAGGGCAATTTAGTAATTATCCAACTAAAGGGGCAATTTGGTGACTTAGCCAATTAAATGATAAAGTGATAATTATTTAACCAACTAAAGGGGCAAAATAGTAATCATGATAATGAAGGAGGGTAATTTAGTAATTTATCCAACTTAAGGGCAATTTAGTAATTATAACAAAGGAGAAGGGCGATTTGGTAATCTAACCAACCAAATGGGAAATATAATAAGTGTAGCAATTATGAGGGGTGAATGGTGATCTAAAAAGTATAGGGGGTAATTTGGTAATCTAAATTGGACAAGGGGTAATTTGGTAATTATGTAACCTAAAGGGGTAATATGGTAATTTGGCGAGTAAGGAATGGATACTTAACAATTATATAAGTAAAGGGGAAAATGAGTAATTTTCACCTAACATGTCTTTGAGATTGTGGAACATTATAATACGATTCAAATAATGCTGATTAGCCAAGTAGGAGTATTAGTATGGCCCTAATGGTTTCTCTGTGATATCCTGGATAATCTTTTGAAAAGATACTACTAATGATATCAGAACGATTGAAAGTGAATAATTATCGGATTATTGTGCTTTTCGTGATCACTTTAATTAGGATACTATTACTTAAAGTGAAAGACCTCGAGATCGAGAATGGTGACTCCTTAGGGGTTGCTACCCTAAGGACGTGGTTTAGTCCACGATTATTCTGGTATTTGCTGGTGTGCCTTTGTGCCCCAGCCAGGCCCTATATCTTACTCTTTCTAGCTCTACGGACCTAGTTAGGGGGTATGCATACTTATGGATTAGGTGTCCTTGTCGGTAAGGTACTGAGTTAGCTTCATGCACCAGTAAGACCAGGGTACCTTTGCATCCTTGGGTTCGTGGTTGAAGGGTACTGAGTAGCGGATATGCACCGGTACGACCGGTGTACCTTTGTGTCCCGGGTTATCGATCTCCCGTTCGAGGCAAATAAATATGATTGATGCGCTGATTAAAGAAAGGAAAGATACTATTATTGAAAGTGGAATATTAATGAGCCAAGCCCAGATGATTATGATATTGAGTACTGGTCCACCGATTATAATAGTGGCTAGGAGCGTTGTGCCCAGGATGATGATTCTTTATATATCCCGGTCCACCGGTTATAATAGTGGCTAGGAGCGTTGTGCCCTGGATGATGATTTTGTATATATTTCGGTCCACCGGCGATAATAGTGGGGGTCCCGAGCTCAATAAAACCAGTTATGTATGTGAATAAAATTATGGGCAAGTACTAATTACTTATAGTGGAACAATGGCTTAAGGCCTGATTGTTTTGAGGTTGCGTTATGACATGGCTTAAGACCGTAAGTACTGATTGTTCGTAACGATATATTGATATGCTATGTGAATGTTAATGGTGTGAATTATATATATGTGTGTGTGTGTGTGTGTGTGTGTGTGTGTGTGTGTGTGTGTGTGTGTGTAGCTTGTTTCATGTGTTGCATTGTGGGCCTACTTTTAAGTGGGACTTTAAAGGCTTACTCAATACCGTAGTACTGAAGGGTTCCGTTCGTGGGGCCCTACCTATTCAATGGGCAGTGTCTTTTGTAGGTCTTTTCAGGTGCTACTCGAGTAGGCAACGGGAAAAAGAGTAAGGTCTCATCCGGAACTACTAGGATTTTTCTCTCTCTCTTGAAATTCCTGGTTTTAAATGCATATGTTGATACTGTAACTACCATTGGTGGATTTCATCCTTGTAAACGTTTGATACGCTACTCTGATTTAAGTAGGTTGAAATTCTTGCAAATTGTATTTATTTTTCCTTTAGCCTTAGCACTTAGTATTGGAATGGTATGAGTGAACCGGTCTGGTACTAAGTGTGGTCGTAGTACTCCCAAAATTCATGGTTCATTAATTTGCTTCCGCTAGTTTTCGTTTAATTAACGAAATTTTTCAGTAGTGAATTTTGGGGGTGTTACAATAATCATCACTAGTAATACCCATAACATACCAAGTAGGGCTCAAAGGCACAATATGAGACACCAATAGGCATAAAGGCTACAACCAAACAACGGGTAGGCACAAATGCTGATACCAACCAACCCAACAATATGATGGTAATCATTTTATTTTTTATTAGCTCAAGGGTATATCATATCAAATCTAGAGACACTAAGGTAATCTAGTCATATCAGCACACCAAGACAATACAGTATCCTATCGACTATCAAAAAAAGGACACTAAGGTACCTTGGTAGTACTAGCACATGAAGGTCGTAGAATACCCTACCAATAAGGACATATAATCCATAAGTATGAATTTTCTCTATAAGTATGTAGATTAAAAAAATTAAAATATAAGACCTAGTTTGGACACTAAGATACACTGGAAAAAATCAATAATTAATCATGGGCTAAACCAAATATCTAAGGTATCTACTCCTAAAGAGTCCACCATTCCTGATATCAAGGTCTTTCAATTTAAATATTATTATTTTAATTAATATGACCATGAGACCATCTATTAATCATATAAACCCAATTTTCGTACCTAACCATTTCTACTCATTTCCAATCATCCAAGGCAATTATAATCAAGGTCATGACTAAGATTAGTCATTAAGAATATACTAAGGCCATCCTAGGCTCAATTATTCACACTTAGGATATTTAGGCCAAAAATGATCAAAATATCCTCATTATCATTCATTAACTCCATTTTATTTATTAACTTGTCAAGAAAATGTTAAAATAATATAATTAAATTATTTATCATGCAAATAAATTACTAGATACCCCAAATAACTATTTTACCCTTACACATGATTTTTGCATGTAAAATCCTAACATGTATTTCTAGAATATCAAACCACATTTTTCAATGCTCAATAATCAATAATACACATTAGGTATACTTATAAGAATAATTATCACAGTACACTAAAAATGATCTAGGGCATATAACAATAATAAGCATACCAAAATGTGTTCTTAAAACATTAAATCACACATCTTCATACTTATAAAAATTAAGACATATAAGGCATTTTATCGTGTTATATATCATAATATAAAATTTATGTTAAAGATATTTCTAGGCATTCTCAACCTATCATATTGGACATAAATGACATATGTAATTTATTCTCATCATTTAAACTATTTTAACATACATTTTGTACACATAATAAATTTCATAAGTTAACATGCTTTGTTTTACCAAATTTCATATTATCATTATTAGGTAAATGATTTTTAATGTGACAACATTCTTAATACAAATTATACATCAAAACCCTAATATGTTGTCATTTGATATCTGAAATTTAATAGAGTATAAGGATTACTTGATTTCTAGTAAAAAGTAGAAATTTATTGATAACATATTCAACATTATTAATATCCACTAATCAAAAATTTTTACCTAAAAGTAATAACATATTAGCCATATTAATATTTAACTAAAAAATAATTTTTATTAAACTATTCATTAAATAGAAAATTTATCAAATTACCCTTGAGTAAAAATGGGTAAAAGTTTTAGGGTAAATGTGGGAGGGCTCAGGGGTTGTGAGGTAGAGGAAGGTGGATTCACATGATGTAGTGGTGATGGTATTGGTTGATGATGACGGTTGGGGTATGAGTAGGGAGAGATGGAAAAAACCAAATTAAGGAGGAGAAAGGTAGGTAAGGCTCACGAAAGCATGTGTGATGGTGGTTAATGGTTTCACTATAGGTGGAAAAATGGCGATAGCGAGGAGTAGGTAAGGTTGAAGGATGGTGATGCTAGCGAGGGTAAGGAGGCACGATAAAGAATTAGGAATAAGAATTATAAGAAGAAGAATAGAATTATAGATGGTGATGGTTATGCACTTAAGATGGTGTTGCTACGAGGGAGGGGAGGTTGGCCCAACGGGCAACATAAGGAGGCATGATAAAAAAGACATAGCTAGTTAGGTGGTGGTGATGGTTGGAACAAAAGGAAGGTGTCAGGGAGGGAGGAGGAGGTGGCAGAGGGAAGATCAATGGGAAAGTCTAGATGGTGGTGGAAATGGTGTGCTTCGATGGTGGTGTGTGGGTTGTGAATTAATTGTAAGGAAGAGTGGTGTGGTGGTGGTGGTGGTTGGGTGCTGAAGAAAGAATAAAAATAAAGTTAGTGGAAGTTGGATGAGGGAGGAGGAAGAAGGGACGTATGGCTCAAGGGTGTGTGATGGTGGTGTTATTGTAATATCCCACTTTGAGGGTCTATAATTTGTGCAAATATATGCATTTGATAGTGATATGATTGTATTTGATCTTATTTTAGAGGTGTTTTTAGGATTAGTATGGTTTTAGTTGAGTTTAGTTTGGATGTTGGAAGATAATTGGTTTTATCAAAAAACTAGTCGACTGGTTGGAGGTATTGATTGACTAGTTTGTTCATTAAATTTGAATTTTTAAATCTGATGAACTAATCAACTAGTTTGGGGTATCAATCGACTAGTTTAACAAAATTGGCTATTCTACTAACTCGATTTTCACATTAAATCTTTCCCTAAAACTTTTCTAGGATCATGACTATGTTTTGAGTAATTTATTTCCAATTTTTACAAATCTTTTGAGCGTGCCTAACCTATTTTATCGATTTTCAATGGATTCACAAAGAAGAAGTTCATGAGAAGTCTGTTTCATAATTTCAGCTCATTTATCCTTTTCTTCCTTGTTTTCTATCACTACTAAGAGATTCTTGAGTAGATTATTTTCTCTTTCACCCTCTATAGATTGCCGAACTTTTATTCCCTTCCTCTATTTTCATTATTCATTTCTTATGTTTGAGACTTTTGAGGCATATTATCTAGAGCACCCCACTTTCACCAATTGAGTTCAAAAGCAGAAATATCAACTTTGAACCTTCGAAACATGCACTTTTAATATTGGATTTAGGCTAAGTTTTGGGGCCATAATTTATACAATCCCTTACCCTTCTTCTTTTAGCAGAAACCTTTAGTGATTAAAACCAAGAGGCTTCATTTTCTCCCTTCTTCCCTAACCTCTGACCTGTCCTATTTTTCTTCACAATTACATTTCCACATTTCCTCTCCTTGATCTTAATTTTTGATCTTCCTTTCCTCTTCTAATCTTTTCTCTAGCTCCTTCTTATTTTGATCTTGAGCAAGATGGGGCTAGATTTGGTAAAGAAGTGAAGGTTGAGTTTTCATCTCTAATGTCTCTATTTTCTCCTTTGGAAGGTGGGTTTTCTCTAATTTCCTTTCCTAGGTCTCCAATTTTACTGAATCTTCTTTGCTGATTTAAAAGGTTTTATTGAATTTTAATCTAGTTTTCTTGAATGGTGTTTTAATGTAGGAAAGGGTTCGTACTTTCATAAACTTTTGCTCTTTTTGGTGTGTTGCTCAACTTTATTGAAGTAAATCATTGTCTTCCTTATTCGTGGAAAATGGTATGAGTAACTAAAGTTATATTATGTGTTTTAGTATAAAATATAGGTTCTAATGATAAGAATGTATAGAGTAGATATGTTGAAATAATGGGGGAGTTGATAGCAAGCTTAACTTGTAGTATTGTATGCATAAGCCTCATAAATATGGTTTGAGCTTTGTAATGTATGTGGTATTATGAACATCTTAGTTACATATCATGTGTAATAATATACATAGATGTTTTCATGAAGGTATAACAATAATATAATATGATACATGGTTTTTTTCTAATTCTTATTAAGTCTATAAAGTATAAGCATAATTCTATTGATATTCCCAACATGATTTTGATATTTCACATGTTGATTCATGAATATTTCTTATTATGAACCTTGAATGACTTAATATTTATTTTCACATTGATTGATAAAAGATTATGGAATTTAATTGTATGTATGTATGTTTTTTGGGTTTTTTTTTTACCCCAACCAATCGACTAATCCCCAAAACTAATCTACTAGTCTAGTAAAGCCATCGACTAGTTGGATTTTGGCTTTAGTGATCTTGGTCTCAAGTTAAACCCATCAAATACTTTAACCAAACTTATTAGTTGGTTTCTATAACAGTCAACTAGTTTGGTCAACCGATCGACTGGTTGGTATGTGACCCCAGTATTCTTACCTTCGTGTTAGACACATCGACTAGTTTAACCAAACTGATTGATTGATTTTTAGAATGGTCAGCCAGTGGGGTTCAACAAATGACTAGTTCACCACCATTGAGAATGTTGGTAGCACCCTAACTAATTGATGGGGTAAATGAAACCGATCAAGTGGTTAGCAAGACCTATCGACTGATCTCAACTAGTTTTGTTTTTCTTGCCTATTTCTTCCCAAAAGTGATGTTTTGACTTTTCTCATGCCTTGATAATGACCTAATATTATAGTAGTTATGAGTTTATCTATATTAATGAAGTTTAAATAATGTATTAAAGTTATTAAAGAGAAACTTTATCCTAGTTGACCTATTGACCTTAATTTAGCATTTGGGTATTTCTCTTAACCATAACATGAGTAGATGATTAGATGGATAAAAAAAGGACTCTTACTAAGGTTATTATTTATGTAATGAATCAAAATGATGAATAATAAACCATTAATGACTTATATCATGGTCTTAAAATATGAAACCTTGTATGCTAAATGACTTCGCAATAATAAAAGAAAATAACATGGACATATATGGTTATCTTAAGTTGACCTTATCTATAAACAAAAACTTTTACTTAGCTATTGAAATAAATGTATAAATAATTATGAATTAGGGTTGGACTCTATTCTAAATTTAAATGGAACTTCATCCTTGGCCTTAGGGTTTAATTGGAACATCCTTGAATGAATGGTAAGACTATGGTTAAGAAATGAACTATGGCTTTAACCTTAGCCCCGGGCTTTGACCTAGATTTGAATTATGAATAAAAGAAAATAATTGAAAAGAAAGTGTTTCCTTGGACATTTATGGATGATATTAGCATTATATAATTCCACCTTTTGGCATAATTTCTCACATAAAGGAATGATCACTTAAAGTTTCCGTAAATGGAAACACTTAATGATGTGAGAACCTTATATGGGTGTATTGAATTGAAATGGCTTGTTATTTGGTGTGATATTGTTTGTGGACCTTTATGTGATGTGGTATCCCTATACAATAAGACATTAATCAGTTAAAGTGGAACAAACACCATGACAGGTCTAGATTATTCAATCCTCAATTAGCCACTAGGGGTTATCCTACCTTTAGATGTTTTACCTTTAGGTGCCTTCGGATGGGATCCTAGGATCCTTTTTAGTCTCAATTCCTTTCCTACTCTAAACATCGATGATATATTAAGAGTTATTGATACTAAAGGGTCTGGGCACCACATGATGTTTATGTGGCATGAGCCAGGACTTATGTCCACTAGGTTACTTAGTAATGATTTAGGAATTCATATCAATTTATTTGGTTTAACTTCCATGGAATAGAGAGACTATAGGGAATAAATCCACCTATTACTCAATAACTAAGGGTAAATAATTCTATGACCACCTATTGATCAATAACTTGGGGTAAATAATTTTATGATCACTTATTGTTCAATAATTTCATAAAGGAGTTCTATATTCACCTAACACAAACTAGTAACTGGAATAAAACCCAAGAAGTATTAATTAATCTTATCTTATTTATACTTGATCTTGATATGGTTATTTTATTGATATGAGATTTTTTTTCCTTATAAGTACTTAAAGAGCTGATGTCTGACTTAAGGATGAATATGTTGTGTAACTCACATTTACCTTCATTAAGTTCTATTCTAATCATATGTTTCCCTTTAATCCCCCTTTTTGGTACATTTTTATATTTCTGTCATGTTTCCATGAATGATCACATGATCTGTTATTATCGTAATCATGATCTACCTATTGCAAAATCTATGATTGGAAAGTCATATATGTAATTATGATTTTGCATTAGGCTTAAAGTTATACTCTAAACACTATTGTGTGGATGGTCTAAGTAATATGTTCCCCTTAAGAAGGAGGCATGTATGTTATAACTTGTATACTTTTGTATGTTGGTATGATTATGATTAAGCATGTTTCCATGGATCTAAATAAATATTGTATGACCTGTGTGATTGTACATGAATGACATCATTAGATAATCGCATGCACATTTTGGTAGGTAGTACCATAAGCATGTGGTGTGTATCTTGCTTGTACTATAACTTGCATGATAGTGGTAGATTGGTTTACTAAATATGTATACATACTGATGAGGTTGTTGTTGTAATCTCCTACTCAATCTCATGAGTAGAAGGTTCAATGTAGGTTTTCGGAGGATGGCTAGTGTGTGATACATCCTCCTCTTAACATAGTTGGGTTAATGAGTGTAGGCATTCCCAAACACATTCTCTTTTACCCTTGAGTGATTAAGGCACTTATTATTTGAAAATGATTTATTCTAGTTAGTGTGTCCTTTTGATTTATTCTAGTTAGTGTTTCCTTTCGATATATCTAGTAGGAATTTTGGAACTACCTAACCCTATGTTTTAAACCTTAATTTTCCTACTCCAAATTTTTTAATGAGCACTCTAGTTTTTATTTATGTTTGATGAGTTAGATACTTAGCCTTGTGTCTAATGTGAGATAGGAGGTGATTTGCCTATCTTATTTTAGATAAGGTGGTAGCACCCCTAGGTTGGACTTGTATATTCACTTTTATAATGTTTTAAAACAAAATTTTTTAGTTATTAAAAATGGGAGTGTTATCGTGTTGGTCAATGAAAAACATAGTAGAGTGAGGAGGATGAAGAAGGAGAAAGAAGGAGGCAAGGGAGGTCAATTTTGCTAAAAATTGAATAAGGTAGTGGAGAAGGATAATGAGGAAGAAGAAGAAGAAGAAATAAAAATAAGCAAGTAGGAGGGGTTAGATTTGAGTAAAAGAAGAGGGGGAGGAGGTTTATGCATGCAAGCTATTAGGGGCTATTGGGGAAGGTTGTAGAGGTGCAGGAAGGTAGAGGATGGCTGCAACAAGGGGTAGATGTAATACCCCAAATTTTAGCTAAACTTAATCCCACATAATTAATATCATATCATAATTCTAATCATAGGAAACTAATATTTTACCTCATCCTAATCTCTATTTTAGATTCTTAATACTTTAACATAATCTTAACCTTGGAAAGTTGTTAAATAAATTATACCAATATCCTAACCTAAACTTATATTAACCTAATTCTAATTCTAAAGCTAAACTTTTTTTTCCTCATTTTTCTTTTCCCTTTTTCTTCTGACAGGTTTCTTTTTCCCTTCTCTTGCTTCCTTTTTCTTCTTGTATGTGACTTCTTCATTAATCCCGACCATGCATCTACCATGCCATGCCTACTCATACATCAACTCCCACTCCTACCACTCCTTGCATCATCTACTTGTTGCAATACATTATTGATTGTGCCTCACCTATCCTCTTTACCTTGCATACATTTTTATATATATACAATGCATTAATGTCTTGAATAACCTTCCTTCTCCCTCTATTTTTAGTTAAAAATTTACACCACCATTGCAACCTTACTCTCCTCCTTTCCCTTATCCTCATCATCACTTAAAAAACCCACCAACACACCCATTAGCAGCCTTTACCATTCAATCACCCTAGCACTGGTAGCCTTTACCTTTCTCTCACTGATACCACTGGCCAAACTGATCACAACACTCCCTCCACCACAAACCATCTCCCCCTTAGCTGCAAAAAACCCAATCAAGACCAATCCCCTAGTTATAGAAAACTCCACTATTCTTATCCCTCTACCACCAACCAAAGTTGTCATTCCCCACCCCCTCCATTACGTTAAAACTAACATATCAAACACTCACCCTTTGGTTATTTTTACCAAACTCTCAAACTTTCCTTGAACCTCCACCACTAAAGCATAACACCATATTCACCCACCTCTACCCCATTATGAAAGCCACCAATCCCCACCCACCACCTTCAACCATTTCTATTATTGCTACCACCAAACATTAACACATTTTGTTATGTAGAACTTCACTAACCACACCTTTAACCATTATTTTTGGTTTTTTTCTCTAATCCTCTCACTATTTATTTCCATTAAAATTGCCTAATTATATCATTAAATTCTAATGCTATTTTTTTAGGTCTTTCTTAGGTTATTTGCTAAAAGTTTTAGAGGAGGTAAGATAGGATACGTAAATAGAGACTTGAGCCTTACTCATTAAGGATACTAGTTATAGTCTAGGGGTTATGTGTGATGTGTTATGTTTGAATATGTGTATTATCATGTTATTATTCTATTGATAAAATTTTGTTGTTAATGCTATGATATGATAATATGATGTTATATGATGAGAAAGGGGTGAGTTGAGAAGAATGTGATATCATTACAATAATATTTTATGTGGAAAACCCTAAGTGGATCGATCTGATATGTAGTTTAATAAGACCTTAATAGAGTGTTATAAGTGATAAAAATAATAATTAATATTTATGGTGATGAATGGAGGATTTGGAAATAGTGATACTGAAACACACAAGGTTTCCATAAAATAAGGGTTTTTGGTTAGCTATAAGGGCATTTTGGATAATATGGGTTTAATATGGAAATTATGGTATTTTAATGTGTTATATGATTCAAAATATTCTAGGGTATCATATGAAATGTTTAGAGTATTCAAGAATGGCCTAAGTTTAATAAAATGAAAACTAACTTAATTTGGGAATAATAACCCTAAAATTGAGAGGTTATTATCACATGTGTGAAAAATTAGAGTTAGACCACTAATTTAAAATATGTTGTTAATATTAGTGTTTTAGAAATGTATATTGAATTTGGTAGTCGTATGAGCTTTATAGAAAAAGTTATGATGTACTTGTTAAATTATGGTTTTATAAGCTTTGTAAATAGTAACTTTTAATATAGGGTTATTATCATATGTGTAAGACATTAGATTTAAGACTTGAATTCTAGGTATGTTAATAATAATAATATTTTAGGAGTAGATACTAAAGTTGGTGGATAAACAAGGAATAAAGAATAAGTTATACCTAAAATGAGAAATTAAGGTTTTTAGGGCCCTAAACTCAACATGAATGATAATATGATTTGAGATAAGTGATTATGTTTTACCTTATTTAATTATGTTATGTACCTATAAAATAAATCATGAAATAATACATTAATCATGTAAAGTGAAATATTATGTGAGTCTAGCCAAGATGTTTTATGAATCCGTTCCATTAGATAACAATAGTGGCTTATGAGCATTTTTTTCTTAAGATGCGCATCAGTTTATTCCTTCAAATTAAAAACAGTGGGGCCCTAAAATCAATGTGAATGATAATATTATTTAATACAAGTAACTAATGGATAAGATATTAATAATTTAAAGTAAAAGAGTATGTGAATTGGGACGAAGGTGTTGGGTCCATTATACCGAACGATAATAGTGACTCAATTATGTTGTCCCTAAGAGATGCTTTAGACCGCTCCACCAATATAAAAATAGTGGAGACCCTAAACTTAACATAAATAAATAAATGATATTAGTTATATCTAATAATGAGGTATGGATAAGTAATTACCTTATAATATTTTATTCATCTCATATGTGTGCTTACTTTTCACTATGAATGCGTGTAATTATATATACCACTTACTCAAGTATATTATCCTCTACTCGGTATATAAAATATTCACCATCTTTTTTATAGGTGTTACTTATTACCACAAGTAAATGACCTTGATGCCTGTGTGTAGGTCGATAAGGACCCACTGGATGATTTTGCAACCTATGGTACTTTTAATATGGTAAAGTGATTTTATGTACTCAGGCTTTTGGGTGTAGAGTCATATTATCTGGATGATCGTTTATGTAGATATTTTGTTGGACTCTTAAACCCATGGTATCTATTTTGTCTATGTTTTTTTAGATATTGTACTAAGATTAAATCTCCAAATCATATTTATGTTTATGAAACTTCTCTAATTTTTTATTTATTCTGATTTACATTTTAATCATTTTATCTTGTTATTGACATAAGAATCATGAGGTAAGCCAAACTTATAATAGTTAAATCAATAAAACCTAACTATTTTTTATTATGCTTCCACTAAAACTAAAAATTTAATAATAAAATTTGTGATGTTATAGTAGAAGTAGCATACTGGTGTGTAGGGAAGGACAGTGCATGGAAACAAGGAAAGGAAAAGAAAGGATAAGCAGCGAAGGGGGAAGGAAATCTATGGGTGGTGTTTAGTTTAAAGAAGAAATGAGGGATGGCATATGCAAAGGGGTGCTCAGGCATTGTAGGCTAGGAGTGTTGGGGTGTGTTGTAGAGGCATGTTTGGGGGTGCAAAGGCGTAGGAGAGTGCAGAAGGGAAGGGGAAGGGAAAAGGCATGTGAGGGGTATGTAGAGCTAGAAAGTGGAAAGGAGAATAGGCATATGCAGTTAGGGGTGTTCAGGCATTGCAAAGGTAAGGGTGTGTTGTATAGGGTGCAATGGAGGTTGTTTCATTACATTTAGAGGGAAAAGGTGAAGAAATGAAAGAAGGGGATGGGTTAGGCTACACAAGATGGGAAGGAAAAACAGGGAAGTGGGTTGGGTTAGCCTAGAGAGAGAAGGAGAAAAAAAAGGTAGGTTGGCATAGGGAAGAAAAAGGAAAGGAGAAGGAAAAGGAAAAGATAAAAAAATAAAAAAGGAAAAAAGGAAAAAAAATAAACTTAAAGTTAGAATTAGAATTAGGTTAAATTTAGGATTCTAATAAAATTAATTCATCTAGGTTTATGAGATCCTATTAGAAAAAATAAATCCAATAAAACTTATCACTTTAGTGTTGATTTAAATTAAAAGGAAAAATAAAATACAATAAAATAAGTAAGATAAATTTGTTAAAGAATTTGTTTGGGTTTATAGGTTAAGGGTTAACACAAATAATTAAGCTAATATTTAAGGGTTAGATTTTAAATAAAAGGCTAAACATTCAAAATTAAGGCTATAAAATTTTGGGGTTTTAAATATTGTGTCATGGAAGTCTCCTAAGTATACATGTATAGCTTGCTCCACTATGGAGTCTAAATTTATTACCCTTGAGTTAGCTAGTCAAGAGGTGAGTGATTAAGGAACTTATTAGGCGATATCCCTTTGTGGAGGAAACTTAATGTGTTGGATTCCCTACATTGTGATTCATAGACAACTATTTATGTTTCCTTGAACAATTTATATAATGGTAAGAGGTGACACATTCATTGGAATCATAGTTTGGTGTGACGGCTATTAAGAAATGGCATGATCTCCTTAAAGTTTGTCAAATTATAGAGAAATATAGTATATCATCTTACAAAGGGTCTATTTAGGAGAATAATCCTCAAGTCATCAAGTGGGATATGGATTAAGACTTTAAGTTGAGGAAAGTATGGTGGATACAACTTGTAGTTAAACGAAGCCATATAATTACTCAAAAATCATTACATTCCTATCCTTAGGGCATCTAGTAGTGCATTATGGATAGTTTGAGTTCAAACACTTAATGAGTTCATAACCATGTTCTTGGATGGTCCTAATGAGACAAACTTGATGAACTCACCATTTGATGTTTATGAGGTTGAGAATATTTGTGTTCTTAATGAATTCACAATCATATATGGTGGTGCTTTTTGAAATACCCCAAAATTTTAATTCTAGAAATTATGGTTAAATAAGGATGTATTAGGAATACTAATTAAATTAATTATCTTATTAAAATATAGGGAGCTATTTAGGGGCAATCAAAAAAAGAAAATGATTAATAGGGATTAGGAATAATTAGGGAGTAATTCTAACTTATATGGAATTAAATGAAAAAAATTATCCAAAATAGCCTAAATTAAGCCAAAAAGGAATTAGTTATTATTTTATAAATATTATTATCCTAAATAACCCAAAAACACCAAAATACCCAACTCACATATTTTTCCCTTTCTTTTTCTTTCTACCCCCCTCGTCCTGGGCCAGCGTCGCGCGACCCAACCCTCCTGCACAGCCCAGGCCTGCACCGCCTTCTCCTTTCTTTTTTTCTTCCTTCCCGACAGGTTCGATTCTTTTTTCTTTCTTCTTTTTCTCCCTGAACCACCCAGTCCCGATCCTTTATTCTTCCCCAAGGTGTGGCGGCGACCGAGGAGCTACAACTCAGCGCTCCATCGGCCACCATCACTTCCACCATCCTTCCCTCCCTCTCCCATCATTTTCTTTCACGTTTGTGACCCCGACCGACCTATTCCTCCCTCCCGAGCATCCTGCCCCTTTCCCTTTCCCTCTTCTCTCGACTCCGACGCCCCTACCATGGCAGAACCGCCTTGATTGCTGCCACGGGGTGGCATGCCTGGCATCTGCACCCCCTTGTCTTCTTCCCCTTATCTTTTCCCAACCAATCAATCTATATATATACCCCATAGCCTACCTCAATTTGAAGTTTGATCTCGAAAATCCAAAATCAACCCTTCTCGCCGCCTCCTCTTTAGACGAGCAAACCACAGTCGCCCATCGTCGCCAACCAAAACAATCCCTAAAATGCTCCTTGCGCCACCCTCTACCTAGCTAATCCTCCTCATCTCTTGATATCCCTTGCACGAGCCACCCCAGCCGTGCAAAGTCTCCCTCCCCAAACGACCAACTTTAGCCCCTGCTGCCCTTCGTACCGTCACCGCCGTCAATTCCGCCGCCACCAATTCCACCTCTACCCTCCAAAACAACCAGGGGAGCCTCATCTACCTCCCCACACCTCCCTTTCTTCCTCCTCCCTCCTTTATCCTCCTCCCTCCCTTCTCCTTCTTCCAACACCTCAAACTTGGACCCTTATATTATTATTATTATCATTTTGGTTACTATATTATGGTTATTATCATTATTATTACAATGCTTAACGTTATTATTATTATCATTATTATTTTTATTATTATTACTATTATTATTATCATTATTACTTTATTATTATTACTATTAATATTGTTATTATCATTATTATTATTGTGGTTATTGTTGGTGTTGGCATTGTTAATAATATTACTATTATTTTTATTATTATTAATGTTATTGAAACCAAAGTTGGCATGTTTCCCTTTTGTTACTATAGGAGGAGAATACCCAATCTTAGTATTATAACTATTATTATTATTCAAACATTGCCAATATTGTTCCTAATGCCTTTGTTACTAACATTATTACTATGGCATCATTATTAGTTATTACTAGTACTATTGTTATTATTTTGTTAATATTATTATGATAAAAACATTCGAACCCCTTATATTATTATTATTCCAAATATAACTAATATCATTACTATCTTTAATAATATTAGTACTTTGTTAGTAATACTAATATTATATTATTATCTTATCCCTAAAACTATTAATAGCCTTAGCCTTAAAAATAATAGGGATTCTATTTCTAGGAGCATTGGTATTACTATTATTATTATTATTATTATTATTATTATTATTATTATTATTATTATTATTATTATTACTATTTTATTTTAACAAGTATTAGTACTATCATTAGAAGAAATAAAGCTATTAGGTTTGATGATATAAATAAAGTTATGAATAATAATATAAGTATATTTTGACTAGTAATAACTAGTAAGCTAACTTGATGGTAAAAACCCTAGTTTTCACTTATAAAACTCCGTGTAATTATAACAACTCTAATCTTAGACTAAAATAGGAAATAATAGTATTTTTGGGTATAATGGAAACTAATCATTAGTCTTACCCTCTTATAGGTGAATCGAGCCAAATCCCTAAAGAGTTGTAGGAGAGTGCTCCAAGCCCGGCGTCGCTTTAGGTAAGGATGTAGCTATGGCCCATGTGTGTTATGTGACTTGTATGCCTTGGATGATTTATACCATGATACATCATGTATTACATGATTGTTATTAACTTGTCTTATGTGTAGCGCATCTTGGAGTTAAGGTATGTTTGTGTATGTGTTCCTTGTGACATGTGTGTTATATGTATATATGGTGATGAGGATGTGATATGTTATGGCCCTCTAGGACATGCATGATAGGACCATGGATAATATGATATGGGAATGAAAGGAAAAAAGAAAGAAATGGGAAGTGAGTTCATTAAAGGGGATATGAGGTTGACCAAAATACCTCATGAACCATGAGAGGAAATTAAAGAGGAAGGAATGACCAAAATGAATGAGAGATGGGAACCATGCATGGGAATCATAAAATTTATATGGGGACTATGGGTGTTTGCATGGGATGGATAAATCTTGCATGGGGGTGATCCTTACGTGAGAAAAGTTGATTTAGGGTGTAAACAAGCTAATGGGAGAGTTGTGGAGTGATTAGAGACTCGGGATGAAAAATAGTACGTAGGTTGGTGTAAGGGTGTATTAGGGATCCGATTAGGGTTTTGGGAGAAAGTAGTAATCTAGAAAGTGCAAGAGTAAAAATGATTCAGGGAGAGTGGAGTACGGGTTAAGAGTGATAATTTACTTTATAAGGGATGAGTATGGGTTCCATGGGAGAGAAAGGATTTTGGATGAAAAGATAGAGGTTACTTGTGGGAGAAGAAAGGTAATAGGGTTTGAAGTGGCCAACTAAGGTTTTTCAAGTCACATGCAAAATTGAGAGGTAAAGTGATACGTTTTGGGATTGGACCTAATTGAGATAAGATGTGGGGCGGTGAATGAAGTAAGGGTAGTGTAAGTGAGAGAAAGTTGGGCCACATAGGTCCAATTAGGGTTCCAAGGGAAAACCCTAGAGGGTGATAGTAAGTGGAGTTGATGTCATAAGGTGTTGGGCCTTAACCCACACCCTTAGGAGTTGGTGTTTCATTATGTGTAAGTGTAAGGGGGTATGGATGTTCGGGCGTGATAAGGGGTGCAGGAGTCTCAAAATATGGGACGGACCCCCTTGAGAGGATAGAAGTAGAACATTGATGACATGCATGTCAAGGGTGTAATGCTATCTAATAAGACACGGATAAGATACTAAACACTTAAAGAGAAAGATTATTGAGCCAAGCCTAGACCGGTCCACCAGCAAATAATAGTGGCCAGGATGCCGGGGTCCTGGAGACCGTTCCACCGGCGAATAATAGTGGCCAAGAGATTTTTTCCTTGCATGATTTCCGGTCCACCGGCTATAATAGTGGGGGATTCCGTGCTCAATAAACCAAACGTAATGAAGTTAAGCCATGGAAAATACACTAAGTACTTATAGTGAAACATCATGTGAGTCGAGGCCAGATCGGTCCATCGGCGAATAATAGTGGCCAGGAGCATTCTACCTTGGAGACCGGTCCACCGACGAATAATAGTGGTTAGGAGCATTTTTCCCTGTATGTATTATGGTCTACCGGCTATAATAGTGGGGTTCTTGCACTTACGTGGACTATTAAAGAGTATGTGTGGAATGAACATATTATTAAAGAGGAATAAAGAATAAGTTACCTGAAAAGTAACTAGGCCTTATTACATGTATCATTGTATGTTGCCTACATGCTCGTTCTTATGTTATGTTCTCTATGTGTTGTCCTTAGCGCATTTGTTACCTTACTTAGTACGTAGCATACTGATCGCCCGTTTCATGGGTGTTGCTCATTCCCACGAGCAGAAGACCTGTCTGAGTTTGTGCAGGTAGGGGACTATGTCTTTGATGCCTATGACACCTACGAGGCATCAGGTGTGGCCGAGAGTTGAACCTAAACTTGGCTTGAGGGTCAAGAGTGATTGGCCGGACTCTATCTTACTTTTGCGATGTATCATTTTACTCTATCGTACTGTGTTGATGTATTCGAAAAACTTATTTAATTACTCTTTCGGTTGTAATCCTAAATCGCACTCTGATTTCTGTATGACTTGTGTTATATTAATGACTTGTGTTTTTATTAATGACTTGTGGTTGATGTTGACCTTGTTTAGCCTTAGCACTTAGTACTAGAACGGTAGGAGTGAACCGATCTGGTACTAAGTTTGGTGGTAATGCCCCCAAGTTTGCGATTTTGTCATTTCACTTTCGTAAAAACTTTTATTAAAATGAAAATTTTCAGTAGTAAATTTGGGGGTGTTACACTTTTGGGTTGTACTTGATGGATTCAATGAGGTGGATGTGAACTATGAAGGTTGATCATCTTCTATGAAATACTAAGGCTATCTTTTTGGATAACTCATGATCACCTAAGGTAATTGCATGGTTGTTAATAGCTTTTATTTACTATTATAGAAATTGTATATTTTAAGGTAACACATGTGTTTGTAAGGTCTTAGTTGAAGACAAAATAATTCAATATTCGTTCACTCGCTAGGCATGGTTGTTGCCTCACATCACTATATATCAATTGAATTTTTGTAATATTGATACTTAAGTGTTATTCCTTTTTTATCTAGTTTATTTCTTTAGTGTAATCTTCTTGTTTTGTTATTAGTGGGGGATTGTTAGGGGTAATGGCACAATAGGTGTTGGTTTTGTATTTGGTGTCTCCCTTTATTATCCCACGTCAATGGGAAGATGGGCTTTGTTTTTTAATTTCTATATCCTCTCTTATTATGGCATGCTTGAGTTGCTAAGCTTGGATCATTTTTTGCAGGCATTTGGTTGTGCTTTATTTGTACCATAAGCAGATGCGCATACATCTCCTACCCATCCAATCTGGGCTAGGCATGGGCATGGTGTCATTGATTGAGCTTGAGCTTATCTACCTTCTTTTAAATGATTGAGTTTAATTTTTTTCCCTTTTTTTAAAATTGGTCAATAATCATTACCAAGATTTTTTCTCTAGTTGAAACCTTTTTAATCTTAACAAGTTAAAGAGGAGAGTGAGACTAAGTAATTAATGGAGTTTTTTTTTCATTTTTTCTTTAGTAATTTTGACTATAAAAGGATGTTGTTTGACTTAAGTTTTAGTAGATAAACAAAAATCCAATTTTATTTCTACTCTCTCTACAATTTTTCCACACAATAAGAAAATACTAGGCATTATAATCTAAAGATTCCAATTACTCAATCTTGAGAGCATAGGATGAGGTAGGTTTATTTAAAACCTTGGGGGTGAACTAGAATTTGTGATGGAATTGAGATCCAACCCATTTTTTGCTTCAGAACAATGAATAATTGCGACACAACCAAAATATCCTCTTCATTGTTCTCTAATTAATTTCAATTTCTTTGTGCATTGCTTTATATTTTCTATCACCCCTAATCAAGGTCTTTGTTGATTAAAAGGAGATTGTCCATAAATAAATAAAAGAACCAAATCATACCACAAGAAAACCAAAGGGATCCATAAAGTAGTCTTTCCATATCAAAGTAATTCTAAGTGGGTAGACATAAATACCATGTTCTAAAATGTTGATGCTTGCAACATAATAATAATAATAATCATCATCATCTTTGCTTCATTAGTTAACTATACAGAAGAACACTAATTTTTGACGCTCCAGCCTTTTGTTACTAAACTTATGTATGAGATCTTTTTTTTTTAGTATACATGAATGTCTAATAATTAACATAATTTAATGTGGTCACACATTACATAAAAAAGAAGCCTTGAACTTAAAGTGTTCAATATTAGTTTTAACTAGGGTTGGAAATAAGATGATTTTATTCAAGAGCCAACTTAACTTGCCTCATTAAAAATTTGAGCCAGCACTTTTATTTAACTAAATAAGTCAAGTTTGAATCATACTTTTAGGCTCATTTATTAAGTAAACTGTACTCGAGCCCAAAAAATTTGACCAAATTCATTTATATGCTAGATTCAAGAGATCACCTTGTCATAAATCATATATTTTAAATTCATTTATTAAACAAACTTGATTCGAGTCTAGAATAAAGGTTGCTTGACATAACTCATTTATAATCCCGGTATTAATGGGTAACCTAAGTCATATTTTCCTCTCTTATGAGAATGACTAGGATCGTAAAGGAATAGAGTTGATTCATAAGTTTTTTAAGTTCGGTTCGTTAAGGCTTAACTTAAATCATTTATTTAGTTAACTGAGATAAATTTAAATTTTATTTTTACGCTCTTTTTATAAATGAGTCAAATGTGAACATGAATAATTTATATTTAAGATCATTTATGGTATAAAAGCTCTTAAATTCGGGTGTTTTATCATAAAAATTTGTGAGCCAATTTAGCTTATTTATAAATAAGTTGAGTTTAAACTTAATTTTTTAATTTTATTTATTAAAGAACAGAACTCAAACCCATAGTCAACTCACTTACTATAGTAGTTAGAATTTAGAGGAGTATGATGAGGATATAAATTAGATTGAGAGGAACATGAAAGAAAGAAAGTGAAAAAAGAACCCAAAGCACATGAGAATTGTACGGAAATGGAGAGAGAGATAAATTCAAAAATATTATTTTTTAAAAATTTAGGATATGAGGATGATAGAAAATGTTAAAAAAAATTACACACTATATATAGTTTTTTTTTAAATAGATTAAATCTACTAAAATTAAAAGAAAAAATAAAAATTTAAAATTATTATTTATACTAATTAATTTTAATCATCAATAATTTTTTATTTAAAAATTAATTAAATAATTTTAATATAAATTCTTATACTAAAAAATTTTTAAAAGAAGAAACGTTTTCGAAACGTTTTTTTCCCGAACCGCCGTTTCCGTGTCATACTCTTGAAGTGAGAAAAGAAAATGACGGCCCGGCCCGCGAATTTGAGTAGTCCTGTGATACGCTGATACATGAGTCGTGAGATATGACGGTTGAGACACCCTCCTCTTCTTTCCCCACTCGCCAATCCAGTTATTTGGCCGAAAAAAGAGGCGGATTCCAGCAAGAACTGTCATCCTTTCTCATCTCCACCCACCCCTATTGATGGAAATGCAGCGAGATCCATCAAATTCAAACCCTAACCACCATCCCATTTTCAATCTCAACCCACCTCCACCTCCAACCCCAATTCCCCCAATTCCAAATACCTCTACCAACTTGTCATCCGAAAATGCCTCCTCCAAACGTCCTCCGTCCAATGCCACCTCTCTCTTCGGGGCAGCAGCTACCTCTACCCCTGTCCCTTCCTTCCGTGGGCCCCACCACCGCCGCGCCCATTCTGAAGTGAGCTTCCGTATTCCCGACGACATGGATCTCTCCTCGGATCCTTTCGCCGGATCCTCCAATGAAGACCTCGGATCCGAGGACGACCTCTTCACCACCTACATTGACGTTGATAAGCTCGGCTCTTCTTCCACAACCGCTTCCGGATCTGATCTCCGTAACGGATCCGATAACAATGGCGGTTTCCGTCCCAATTCTTTGGATCTTCAGCAGACCGGCGTCGACATGAACGGAAGTGGCGGCGACGGAGGAGATGGGAAGAATGGCAGTGTGATGAGGCCAAGGCATAGGCACAGCAGCTCCGTTGATCTATCTTCAACCGGATCTAGAAGTGGTGAAGGCAGTGTCTTTGGTGAGATCATGGAGGCTAAGAAGGCCATGCCTCCTGATAAGCTTGCTGAGCTTTGGACCGTCGATCCTAAGCGAGCTAAGAGGTCTGTTTTATTTCGTCGAAGATGGCGTTGTTTGAGAACTTTAAGATTTGATTTTTGTGTGAGTGCCCCCCGGGGGCGCGTCCTGAGTGATGGATTCCTTGATTTCGTTTTCTGCTGCTCCATGATTAATATGATGCCAATCTACAAATCTTAAGTCTAATATGTTCAGAAGCTATATCGATCATATAGGATATTCAAGGTCCTACTTATTATGCAGCCTACCCGCTGCCATCGGCCGTGTTTATCAGATTGTTCTGATTCGATTTCTTCCAGTCTGTTATTACCGATAATAGATGCTTTAAATAACTTAATCTTTCCCTTTTCTGGTTAGCGTGGAATTTCTCAAAGCCTGGATTTAGCTTGATTGTCAGATCTTGTGAATTTTGTTCCTCCTGCTACAAAGTAAAGTCACTCTTTTTTTTTGGGGGAAAAAGAAAATGTTCCATGTTACATAGCTTATACTATATATACTAGGAGTCTCGAGGCAACTAAAAAGGATTTTCCAAAGTTGAAACTACTAACTACTTGCAGAAGACTTTCGACGCATGTGTTTCACTGCAAAAACTATCGAAGTTAGGTCTCTAAATCCTCGAACAGAACTGTGCTGTAACTGTAAAACTGCGAGGTTCAAATCTTGCTCCATTTGTTTGTTACAAACATTGTTCAACTGTTGGTCTACCGCATTTCTTTAGCTATCATCTAATCTTCAAAGAGTTTACTTTTTCTGGCCTTGCCTATTCATAGTTGTGTGCTTGTAGATCTGAATAATTATTTACCATCTTAATAGTTATCACAATGGAAAAGACCACGTTTGTTTTGGACACGGTAATATCTTCATTGGGATTCCTGCTGAAATTTATTTCTTTATCATCATCCCCTTCTTTGAAATGCCCCGCTATAGCTTAGAGTAGTTAGTATTGTCCATGGCTTGTGCATGTTTATTGTCGATTTACCTGTTTGGAATTCATACTTGCTACGACCTTTGTTCAGAATCTTGGCAAACCGCCAGTCTGCTGCCCGTTCAAAAGAGAGGAAAGCTCGCTATATATTGGAGCTGGAGCGGAAAGTACAGACCCTTCAGACCGAAGCTACTACTCTTTCTGCGCAGCTCACCTTGTACCAGGTGCTTTTCCATTCTTCACTCACGTTAGCTGTTGCTGCTGCTGACTTTTTCCTATCCGTATCTTGCTGCTGCTTCTCGGCTGAATCATGATTAAGAAATGACAAGCTCTGCCACTGTACTTCAATCTGCCCACCGAACTAACTTTTCACGATGTTGCATCTCTGTACTTCCCTTCTCCCGATACCTGACCCCAAGCTGAAGATCATAGTAGGAGGAATCCACAAATACTATGTAGAAAGGGCGAAACCCATAACAACCTGCATCCTTATTTGCAGGGAGCTTCGATAGAGGGCTTGCACCTGTTGAACTTTAATTTTATTTGCTTTGCTCCGTATTTGATGTTTGAATATTTTCTAGCTGGTATCTTTTCTCTACTCATCCTCATCTTTTTTCGCAGAGGGATACAACTGGTCTGAGTACTGAAAACACAGAGCTTAAGCTTCGACTGCAAGCTATGGAGCAACAAGCTCAGTTGCGTGATGGTGAGTCTCGCATGTTTCTTTGTTTCAAAACTGAATTTTGTTTCCTGAAATGAAACCCCAACCCAAAACAGCTTACTAAAGAGTCTTTCTTGAAACTATGCCGTCTTGGTCCAGCTCTGAATGATGCACTAAAGCAGGAAGTGGAGAGGCTGCGGATAGCCACTGGGGAGATAATGAGCCCTTCCGAGTCATTTAATTTGGGAATGCACGATATGTCATACAACCACGCAACTTTTTATTCAGTTCCGCAGCCAACCGTTCCTGCTGGCCAGCAGAATATGCAGTTGCTACAGTTTCATCAGCCCCAAGCCAATATGCACCCTTCGCAGCATCCATCCAACTCCCAACATCCATCGGATTATATGCAGAATGATCCGCTGGGAAGACTGCAGGGACTTGATATTAGCAATAGAGGGTCACAAATTGTCAAATCCGAAGGCCCCTCAATGTCTGCCAGCGAAAGCAGCTCAACATTTTAATGCCGCCGAGTTGTTGATTTTGCTGACTTAATCCAGGACTGCTCGTTTGTTAGTTTCTTCTGTCTATAACTGACATCATTTGATTAGATTAAGGCGCTACATAATATATTTATTTTATTCTTTTTTCTATTATTGTATTAATTAAATTAATATCCGATCTGTGGATTAACGCTCTCTAATTATTCGTTCATTAAGATCAATCCCCCAATAGGGGAGGGTCCTTAGGTTGTCCCATTGTTAATGAATTCTTTCGGGTGTGGATGCTTCTCTTAGCCGGGTGATTGTTGCATGTGGGGGTGAAAAGGTCATTCCCCATGCGTGGAAAGACGTTCTTTCCATCGTTCCACCCTTTTTGTACCATCAGTTCAGTCATGTAATTTTAATTTATTACGTTTCAAGGATATTAATATAATTTTCTTAGGTGGAAAATGCTCCAACAAATCTCACCCCTTACCCTTCGCACGAAAAAAAGCTCGATTAATGTGGGATTTTAGGATTTGGGTTGTAAAACTAACATTCAATTTTACTATTGTATCATTTTATTGTATGATGCTTAGATTGTATACTAAAAGATATGACAGGATATCTGGTTTGAACACTTTTGTGACATTAGACTTACATTAGCAATGTAGCTCTGCATGGTAAATTGTGATCAACTGACGTAATGATGAAAGATAAAACATGCATAAACTCTATCCTTATCTTCTGATACTGTTTATTCTTCTGTGTCATCGTATTCAACGTTCCATCAACATCTGCTTATTTTTTATGGGAAGAAATAAGAGATTTGTCATCTTCTTCGTATGTCCTGTGGTATGGACTCAATAAAAATTGTCAGAAAAAATATAATAGGATAGAAATTTAATTGAAGAGTGTATTGCTTATCTTGATTCCCTTCAATTTAATATATTTCTTGAAGGCGACACGCTACAAACTTATGTACCAACTTTTTAAAAATAAGATAAAATTAGGTTAATGATTTTGTAAACAAATCATTAAGATTATTGCATAATCAAATCATGTGTGGAGAAGAATTTTGGCGCTATGTGTTTTGTTCTATATACTTTGATGTATCCCTTTTTTATTTGAGTGGTGCAAGTAGTTACATCCTCATATGCCAAGATAGGAGTATTTGTAATTGCATTCATACCACAATTATTTTGTATATGTTGAAGCAATAAATGTAACCACACAGATTCACTTTCAACTTCATAAAGTGCAATTAGTTCTACATGGTTTGATGGTGTGGTAGTAATGGTCTATTTTTTTTTTATTTCTGTGAAATTATAGTGTCCCCAAAAATGAATAGATAACTATATTGTGACCTAGCATTGTTTAGATCTAATAAATAACCGGTTCCTACATATGTGATAAGGGTAGCTTATGCATGCCTCTAAAAAAATTATACGAGATCATGTGTACCTTGGAGATACCAAAATAGGCATTTTATCCTATTCTAGCATCTCTTTGTTGGTGATGAATTATGCCTTGATAATAAATTTGCAAAATATGCAAGAATCTCTTCATTGTATTTACAAGGGAAAAATGGATCATCATTCACATTGAATGAGCCAACTATAATCAAGGAATTCATTAGATGTGCTTTATTCATGTGAAACCTTTTTAGAATCTTCTTGGTGTTGGTTGACTAGTGAGTGAAGATATTGCCGTTGTGATGTTCAATTGGTAATCTAAGGAAACCTTTTCCCCAATATCTCCCATCAAGTATTTTACTATATGTTCAATTTCATAATGTGTTTCAATGATATTTAGGTCATCGACATAAACTACAATAACAGTGAATCCAAAGTATGCTTGATAAAAATACATGGACTTATTGGATCATTTTTAAACCGTCTTTTGAGAAGATATTCATTGATATTATTATACCACATTTATCTAGATTGCGTTAGTCCATACAGTGAATTTCTCAATTTATAGAAAACATTGCTTGAAGTTTTGAGTTATGAACCTTAGGAAATTATAGTCATTCTGGGACTTTTATATAAATGTATGTATCAAGTGACCCATATAGATATGCAACAACGACATCCATAAGACCCTCTTTTTATTCATTAATGTTGTAGAACCTTGATGGTTACCTAGGTAGCAAATTCTACAATCTTTGTAGGGTGAGGGTGTTGTTTGATATGCCAAGTTACAGCTGCCGCTAAACATGGTTTACAATCAGATGAGTAAAGGCATTAAGTATGTGATTTATCATAAGAGTGCAAGTACTGTCAGTTCATAAGATAATAAAGCTCTTTTTAGATTAAAATTAAGCTGTGAGATCTCAAAGGGTGGAAAAATTGTTAAGAAACACACCTTATGACTCCCTTATGTGGCAAAAATCATACATATAATGGTACTCATACGGTCCTTTAATCCGCACAAATTAACTGATATCACTTCCCCCAAACTTAAGTTGTTGTTCGTCCTGAACAATGATAAGACGATGCAAATGGATACCCATAAGTAAAATAATAAAGCAATTCTTAGCTTTCACTCATGTTGAGCTTCACACTTTTCAAATTTAAATTTCCTTGATATATACGAGATATATTAAAAGGATCCTCAAGGTAGTTGTGCAACTATACATTCTTCTTTTTATTAGTCGGCCTGCTCATCTTGTATTTTTTTTTGAAAGACGAAGAGATAGAGCTTTCTCAGGTTGTTAGGGTCTTTTGATGTGAGTATACATTTGGGTCTCAGACAAGTACCCCTAGTTACTCCACCCTGACACCTATCTCAAAAATGTTCGAGCAAGCTTTTACCCTACTATACGATTTGATGCAAATGCACACATGGTTCTCATGTAGGTGCCCTTGGTTACTAGGTGTTTTAGGCATTGAAGCTCCCTTCTATACTGCCATTACTATGCCTAGATAGACTCTTATTTGTTATGGGTAATTCCCCCAAACTTATTCAATTACCACTTATGGAGGATAGTTATTTCAGGCTTCCTAATACTTTCTATTAAGAATGACTTAGTTAACTGATCTCTCACCTATGTGTGAGGTATAATGGAAGCTTCATGAAGATAGTACTCATTTCCTTGTGCTCAAGTTATCTAAATGCTAACAGTTTTAACAAAGCTGATATATGAAAGGAAAAAAAATATTTAGATGTAAAAACTATTTTGTTTAGAAGGTTAACATATCTCATAAGGCCTCATCAAATAAGCTTGGTCATTTCACATATAACATATTGGGTTCACAATATGTCAGTACTGTCACTTTTACTGATATACACATGTGACATTATGAGGTTAATTAATTAGTTCAAAACTAAATGAGACAAGGTGAGTAGTAGGCTTACCTTGTTTGTTGAGTTGATCATAGTAGTCATCCTGAAAATGTAAAAAAATAAATAAATGGAAGAGCTATGAAAAAAAAAATGAAAGAACTACTACATTAATTATAAAGTTACTGGATAAGAAGGATAAATAAACTAAGATACTATGATTGTAATCCCTCGAATTTTTAAAAGTGTATAATTTAATAAAAAACTTTTATTTGGGATAAATTAATCTTTAAATCTATTTAATTTAATTATTTTATGGATTTTTAAGTACATAAAATTGGATATAAATATTTAATAAATTAAAATAAATATTTTACTATTTTATCGTACTCTTTTTATTTGAAAAATTTTTCAAACCATTATTTCACTAAAATTATCCTTTTTAAACCCACATATTTAATTATATTAAATTAAATTATTAAATAAATTTATTACCCAAAAATATTGTATTTTATTATTTTATAAATTAAATTAATTCATTTTTTCTCATTTTCCTTTTCTTTTTCCTTTTTTCCTTTCCTTAGGTCGCCGGCCTTGGCCTGCTTCCCCTTTACTCGTTGGACCGCTGACCCATCTCTGCCTTCTCCCCTCTTTTCCTTTTCTTTCCCTAGGCTCAGCTCTCTTTCTTTTCTTCCTTCTTCCCTACGCGATCCTGACCCGTCCTCCCTTCCTTTCTTTCCTTCCTTTTCCCTCGACTGGGCAGGCCCACTCCCCTCTTCCCCTTCGCTAGCCTGCACGCATGCACCAACCCCCCTTCTTCTTCCTTTTCTCCGGGGCCAAAACCTGACCACCTCTGACATCTCCAGCCGCCCCACCTACAACCCTCCCCCTACTGATCTCCCTACCTCTCTCTCTCTCTCGCCATTTTTCTTTCTCATCTCGGCCCCACCACCTCTCCCTTTCCTTGCCCATGCTTGTTGAAATACCCAAAAATCCTAATTTAGGAATTATGGTAAAGTAATGATTTATTAGAGAAAATAAGTAAATAAATTATTTATTAAAATATAGGGGAAATTAATTGAGGAAAATAAACATAAAATAATAAATAAATTATTTAGAAAAGTTTGGACATTTTATTAATTAAAATAGACATTGAGGAAAATTTATTCTAATAGCCCAAATTAATCTAAAAAAGGGATTAGTTATTATTTTCTAAGTATTTTTATTTTAGGTAATATTTCTTTTTTCCTTTTGTCTTTTTCTTCTTTCCTTTCCTTTTTTTCCTTTTACTTTCTTCCCCTCCTTTCTCCTTTTATTATTTTCTTTTCCTCCTCTTCCTAGTTTGGGCCAGCCCACGGCCCAAACTCCCTTCTCCTCCCTATCCTGCACAGCCAGACCCACCCCAACTTCCTTCCTTTTTATTTTCTTTCTCCCGTTACCCCAGCCGGCCTATCCTCTCTTTTTTCTTTCCTTTTTCCCTAGACCTTCCGGTCCACCCTTTCCCTGCCTTCTTCTTCCTCACATGGATTGCAACCCTGACTTGCAGTCCTGCTCCTGCCGACAACCACCTGGTCTTTCCAGCTGTCCTTCCCTACCGCCCCCATTGTTTTATTTCCATTTTGACCCAACCTACTCTATCCTCCCTCCTCACGCGTGTTGCCATCCTTTCCTTTTTTCCCCCACTTCTAGCCAAACGTACCCTATAATTCGCAGGGCATGCGCCGTATGCCACCGCCAGTCGGTGACCTGCCTCACCTGCCCTCGGTTTTCTTCTTCTCCCTTCGTTGTTTTCCCCCTCAATTAGCCTGTAAATACACCCCAAGGGTAGCCATAACCGATCTTTCTTTTTGCAAGCCTAGAAATCTAGTCGTTCGCCGCCGCCCAAATAGACCCTTGTTCCACCACCGTCGACGACCGTCGCTGCGAAAGCCGACCACCAAAACTTTCCCCGCAACTCCCTCTACAAAAATAAGCCACCATCCTCTCCTATCTTGCCCTGCATGAGCCGCCCCGGCCATGCAAAGTTGCCAACCCGATCAGCCATCACCAACCCTGTGCCGCCTCTCGCCCCGCCGTCCGCCGCCAACAGCACCTCCTCCACCCTCCAAAACAACCAGGGGACTCCACCCTACCTCCCCACACCTCCATATCCCCATTCCTCTCTCTCCTCCTACCTTCTCCACCTTCCACCACCTTCAACCACCATGCCAATCGTTGTGCACCGCCACTTTCGGCTGCACCACCACCTCCATTCCACCCTCTCCACCTACTGCACCTTCCACCACCTCAAACACCCCTCCACTCCCTCTTTTTTAGCCTATATATTCATCTTTCCACCTCTCTTCCTCCTCCACCGCTGCCGCCGTCGCCGGTTCCGCCACCAACCTTAGGTGGTATCCAACTCCCCTAGCCCTTAAACTATTTTCCATAAGTGTTAATAATTTTTAGTAATATTAATTATATTATCCTTAATATTACTATTATTATTATTCTTATTGTTATTAGTGTTGTATTATCATTATTATTATTATTATTATTACTACCATTATTAATATTATTAGAATGTAACACCTTTATTACCTAACCTAATTTCAGGAATATTTATAACTATGGCATGTAATTTTAAAAGGATTACAACTTTAGTACTAATAAAGTGATCTTTATTGTTATTAATATTACTACTACCATTACTAGTATTATTATTATTATTATTATTATTATTATTATTATTATTATTATTATTATTATTATTATTATTATTACTAATATTATTTAATAACACTACTACTATAAATAATATTATTGTTAACTTGGTTCTTGCCAATATTGTTAGTACTAACCTTATCCATTATCGCTTTTTATAATTAACATAAATATTTGGACCCTTATATTATTATTACCATTTTAGTTACTATTATTACTATTATTATTATTATTATTATTATTATTATTATTATTATTATTATTATAAATATCTTACTATAACTAGTATTACTACTATTATTAGAAGAAATAAAGCTATTAGGTTTAATAATGTAAATATAGCTATATATATATATTAAAATAAATATACTTTGACTAGTAATATCTAGTAGGCTAACTTTAAGATAAAAACTCTAGTTTTCACATATAATGACTTCTTTAATAATAATAACCCTAATCTTACACTAAAATAAAGAATAATAGTATTTTTGGTAGGAGGGAAACTAATCCTTAGTTTTACCCTCTTATAAGTGAATCAAGCCAAAACCCTAAGGAGGCGTAGGAACGTGCTCCAAGCTCGGTGTCATTTTAGGTAAGGATGTAGCTAAGGCCCATGTGTGTTGTGTGACTTGTATGCCTTGGATGCTATATATCATGCTATGTCATGTATCATATGAATTTATTATGTAAGGGGTGAGTATGGGTGCCATGGGAGAAAAGAAATATTGAGTAAGAAATAGAGAAGTTACTTGTGGGAGAAGAACGCTACTAGGGTTTGAAGTGGCCAACTAGGGTTTTTCCGGTCACATGCGAAGTCGAGAGGTAAAGTAATATGTTTTGGGATTGGATATAATAGAGATAAGATGTGGGGGGATGAATGAAGTAGTGGTAGTGTAAGTGAGAGAAAGTTGGGCCACATGGGTCCAATTAGGGTTGGTGATAGTAGGTAAAGTTTGATGCCATGAGGTGTTGGGCCCTAACCCACACCCTTAGGAGTTGGTTTTT
The DNA here is from genome assembly GCA_030549775.1 of Tamarix chinensis. Taxonomy (NCBI): domain Eukaryota; kingdom Viridiplantae; phylum Streptophyta; class Magnoliopsida; order Caryophyllales; family Tamaricaceae; genus Tamarix; species Tamarix chinensis. Next base: position 85,304,457 of record CM060181.1, read on the forward strand.
GTTATGTGTAAGTATAAGTAGGAATGGATGTCGGGGCGTGATAAAGGGGCACAGGAGTCTCAAGATATGGGACAGGCATCCTTGAGAGGATAAAAGTAGAATGTTGGTAACATGCATGTCAAGGGTGTAATGTTTATCGAATAAGACACGAATAAGATAATATCCATTTAAAGAGAAACATTGTTGAGCCGGGCTTAGACTGGTCCATCGACGAATAATAGTGGCCAGGAGCCAGGGTACCCTAGAAATCGTTCCACCGGCGAATAATAGTGGCCAGGAGCGTTATGCTTTGCATGATTTTCTGTCCACCGACTATAATAGTGGGGGATTCCGTGCTCAAAAAACCAAAGTAATGAAGCTAAGCCATAGAAAATACACTAAGTACTTATAGTGAAACACCATGTGAGTCGGGGCCAAACCAGTCCACCAGTGAATAATAGTGGCCAGTTGCATTCTGCACTGGAGACCGATCCACCGACGAATAATAGTGGTTAGGATCATTTTGCCTCGTATGTATTCTGGTCCATCGGCTATAATAGTGGGGTTCCCACACTTACATGGATTATTAAAGAGTATGTGTGGAATGAACATATTGTTAAGTGGACTAAAGAAAAGTTACTTAAAAAGTAACTCGACATTATTACATATATTATTGTATGTTGCCTATATGATCATTCTTATGTTATATGTTCTATGTGTTGGCCTTAGCGCATCTGTTATCTTGCTTAGTATGTAGCGTACTGATCACCCATTTCATGGGTGCTGCTCATTCCCATGAGCAAAAGACCCATTTGAGTTTGTGCAGGTAGAGGATGACGTCTTCGATGCCTATGACACTTAAGAGGCATCGGGTGGGGCTGAACGTTGAGCCTAGACCTGACTTAGGGATCGAGAGCGGCTTAGCCAAACTCTAATTTCTTTTATTGGACCATGTATTATTATATTTTATTTGTAATATTGTACGATGTTTTATGTTTTGAAAAACTCTAGTCACTTACTCGTTGTGTTCTAATTCTAAACCACACTTTGATATTTGTATGACATTGCATTTTATTATTGCCTTGTGCTTTTATTAATGACTTGTGTTTGATGTTAACCTTGTTTAACCTTAGAACTTAGTACTAGAACGGTAGGAGTGAACCGATCTGGTACTAAGTGTGGTGGTAATGCCCCTGAGTTTATGGTTTTTTCATTTTGCTTTCGTGAAACCCTTTTATTAAAATGAAATTTTTTAGTGGTAAATTTGGGGGTGTTAAACCCCTACTTTCCCTTCCCTCTCCCTACTATCCATATACTTCTACCACCCTACTGCTGCCCTACCAAGCCTCCTATCCCCTCCTTTTTCTCCCTCTTCTTTTTATTCTTCCCTCCTTGACTCTTTCTGCCATTCTTTGAGCATCCCATGCCTTCCCCGACCTTCTTTTCCTTCCTTTATTCTCCTCCCATCTCCCTCCGTATTTTTCTTCGCCGCCCTTGTTCCGCCATTGCCACCACTGCACCAACCACCTATACCACCCCTGCCACCCTCTACCTCACCCCTAAACCATCACAACACCCCTCGAGCCACCTTGCAACCTCCTTCTTCCTCCCCTATTCTTTTTCTCTCCTTTTCTTCGTTCTCGGCATCCACCCTGCACCGCCTCTTTTCACTGCCATTCCACTGCCTCTGCCACCACCTGAGCCACCAAACCAATCCATGCAACCTCCTCTACTACCCCAAACCTCCTTTAACCGAAACCACCACCCCCGGGCCTTCATTTCCCCTCCCTTTTCCTTCCTTCTCAACCCCCTCCATCTCGGCTCATCTCAGCAGCCACCTTCATAGCCTCGCTGCCGCAACCCTTAGCCACCTTCAACTCATCCTCGACCACTGCCTACACCCCCTCTCCACCTCTGCACCCTTCCTTTGCCTTGAATCCTCCCTCCTCCCTTTCTTGCCATTTCGAGCCCCTCCCCCTCATTTCTTTGCATGCAGCTCATGCTGCATGAGCAGTATGAGTTGCTGCATTTCTTGGTTTCTTTGGTTAATGATTTTTAGGTATAATAATATTTTAAAGTCTTATGCCTTTGGTTTTCTTATTTCTAATGTGATAAACATTGATATTATTTTTAGATATTAGTTTTGCTAATCAAAGCTTGAGCCTTTAACCAGAATACCGTTATGGTTCGTTTTTGCGGGAATTAAGGTAATCGTTAAACTCCACTTAAATGCATAGATAAACGTATGTTAGTACATTAGACTTTTTAATATGTTATTGTGCTTGATATATATTATTTAATATAATATATGGAGTTTCTTGTGTTGATTGATAAAAAGGAAACATGTTAGATTATATGCTATGTATGGAAATATTGCTTAAGGTAAGAGTTTGGTTATTAATGAAAATGTTAAGTATTTATCCATGTTGTATTATGCTATTGTGATCTTTAATGCATGGTTAATATTATTGAGAGCCCTAGGGGTATTTTAGTAATATTTCTTGTGCAAGAATGTGGCCTAATATGTGTGGGTGATAATGAGTATTATATTAAATATAATAGTTGGGGAGTTGGATAATGAGAATGGGGTATTAATACTAATATTTCATGTGGTGATGATAATTTAATATAAGTGGGGTAATAAGGGGCAAAATGGTAGTTTGTAAGTGAAAAGTGTAAAATGGTAATTTTGGAAGTAAGAGGTAAAATGGTAATTTTAGAGGCAAGGGAAAATGGTAAATTATAAGTGAAATGGGGTAAAATGGTAATTTTGGATGTAAAGGGGCAAAATGGTAATTTGTAAGCAAAAGGTAAAATAGTAATTTTATAATTAAAAGGTAAAATGGTAATTTTGCATGTAAAGGGGCAAAATAGTAATTTTATAAGTGAAAGGGTGTTATGGTAATTTTTAGTAGTTAAGGGGTAAAATGGTAATTTTGAAAGTAAAGGGCAAAATGATAATATCTTAATTAAAGGGCAAAATGGTAATTTTATAAGTGAAAGGGTGTTATGATAATTTTTGGAAGTTAAAGGGTAAAATGGTAATTTTAGAAGTAAAGGGAAAAATGGCAATTTTGTAAATAAAAGGGTAAAGTGGAAATTGGAAAAGGGTAACTTGGTAATTATAATAATGAAGAAAGGCAAAGTGGTAATTATAATAATTAAGAAGGGTAAAAAGATAATTTAATAAAAGAGAAGGGTAAAATGGTAATTCGGTGTAAACGAAGGTAAAATAATAATTTAATAATGGAGAAGGGTAAAATAGTAATTATGATAATAGAGAAGGGTAGTTTGGTAATTTAACCAACTAAAGGGTAATTTGATAATTTTGATAATGGAGAAGGGCAATTTGGTAATTATAATAACAGAGAAGAGTAATTTGGTAATTTAACCAACTAAAGGGTAATTTGATAATTTTGATAATGGAGAAGGGTAAATTAGTAATTTGACCAACAAAAGGACAATATTGTTAATTACAATAAAGGAAAAGGGCAAATAGGTAATCTAACCAACCAAATGGAAAATATGTTAAGTGTAACAATTATAAAGGGTAGTCTGTGACTTAATAAGTATAGGAGATAACTTGGTAACCTAAATCGAGTAAGGGGTAATTTGTTAATTATGCAACAAGGAGGGTAATATGGTAATTTATCAAGTAAGGAAGGGATGACTTAGTAATTATATAAGTAAGGGGTAAATGAGTAATTTGTATCTAACATGTCGTTGTGATTGCAGAATTTCATAATATGATTCAAGTAACATTGAATAGCAAGATAAGATTATTTGATAATTAGTACGTATCACAAGAACAAATCTTAATTCGGAATTAGATGAGATTATGATGGCCTTCATGATTCCTCTGTATTACCTTGGATAACCGTTTGAATAAGAAATATCTAACGATATCAAAACAATTGAAAGTGAATAAGTATCTGATTGTTGTGCTTTTGTGATCACCTTAATTAAGACACTAATTCTTAAAGTGAAAGACCTCGAGATTGGGAATGGTGGCTCTTTAGGGGTCACTACCCTAAAGATGTGGTTTAGCCCACGGTTATTCTGGTATTTTTTGGTGTGCCTTTATGCCCCAGCTAGGCCCTATATCTTACTCTATCTAGCTCTACAGACCTATTTAGGGGGTATGCATACTTATGGATTAGGTGTCCTTGTCGGTAGGGTACTGATATAGCTTTATGCACTAGTACAACTAGGGTACCTTTGTGTCTTTGGGGGTATAGTTGATGGGTACTATGTAGATTTTATGCACCAGTGCGACCGGTGTACCTTTATGTCCAGAGATCTTGATCTCCTGATCGAGGCAAATAAATGGAATTGTTGTGCTGATTAAAAAGGGAAAACACTAATCATGAAAGTGAAAGATTAATGAGCTAGGCCTAGTTGAATGATATTATGAGTACTGATCCACCAGATATGATAGTGGCACAGGTGTGTGTTTCCCTGGATGATGTATATCTGTATTTTGATCCACCGGCTATAATAGTGGGGGTCCCGAGCTCAATAAATTTGATTTGGTTATGAATAAATTATGGAAAAATACTAATCACTTATAGTGGAACATCCTGTAAGTCAGGGCCAGACCGATCCACCGAGGAATAATAGTAGTCAGGAGCATTATGCCTTGGGGGCCGATCCACCAGCAATAATAGTAGTTAGGAGCGTTATGTCCTATATATATTCTGGTCCACCGGCTATAATAGTGGGGTTCTTGCACTCACATAGATATTTATAATCCAATATGATTAGGGTTATAAACGAGTCGAGCCAAGCCAAATACCCCTAAGTGTAGGCTCGGCTCGTTTAACCAAACGAATGAGCCGAACCGACTCGAGCCGAGCTCACGAGCCAAAGCTAAAAAATGAACCGAGCCAAGCTTTTTCAAGATAGGGCTTGACTCTTTAATAAATGAGCCTAAAAGTGAGGCTCAGGCTCGGCTCATTTAACTAAACGAGCGAGCCAAACCGAGCTTTAGCTCATTTATAGCCGTAGATATGATTGACAATGATGGACTGAGGGCTTAAGACCCAGAAGTATCTGAAATGCCCCGAAAATTTTAATTTTAAAAATTATAGTTAAATAAGATTTTATTAGGAAAATTATTTAAATAAATTATTTTTACTAAAATAAAAGGAAATTTATTAGGGCAAATCAAGAAGAAATTTATAAATATTTTAATTAGGAAAAATTTGGGTATTTTAGCTAATTAAAGATTTTATTATAGAAATTAATTAAATAAATTATTTCATTTAAAAGAAAAAGGAGAATAGTTTCAAATTAATATTAATTTTATGAATAATTTAATTAAATAAAATTAGAGTGTTTTACTAATTAAAATGGAATTTATGGAAAACCTTTTAAAAATTATAATTTAGCTTAAAAGGGATTTAAATATTATTTTATTTAAATATTATTATTTTTAACTGTCCCCAATATTTTAATTAATCTAAATACCTAATCTAATTATTTTTCCTTTTTCCCTTTTCTTTTCCTTTTTCTTTCTTCCTTTTTCCTTTCTTTTTCTTTTTCCTCTCCTTTTCCCCATTGCGCCTGCCCTCTCCTATGGCCTAGTCCCCTCCATCTTTCCTTTCTTCGTGCGGCCCAGCCCGCGCAGCTGCTCCCCTTCCCTTCCCCTCTTATGTGGCACTTCCTTTCTTTTTCCGTTGAAGCGCGTCGTTTTATTTAAAGACTTTAGCTCATTGCGTCTGGCCGGTCTCCTCCCTTTTCTTTTCCTTCTTTTTTGCCCCGAACTGCCTAGTCCAACCCCTTTTCTTCCTCCTTTCTTCTTCCTCCCTTCCCCGATGTCGATCAGCCTGTAACTGCACCGCCTCTACTAGCTGAAAATTCCACCGGTGACTATGCACATTTGCTGCCCATTTTCTTCCTTTCTCCTACACATTGATTCACCAACCACACCTGTCTGCCCACTTTCCCCCTCTCCTCTCACGTTTTTCCTCTCTCTCTCTCTCTCTCTCGTGCGCACAACCCCTACCTCGAAGTTGATTTTTGCCGGTTTTGTTGACACTGGCGAACACTAACCCCACTTGCCTTGTTCCCTCATCGTCCCACTAACATCACTCTCTCATTTAAATCCTATAAATACCCCCAGTTTGAGCCCCGTATTGAGTTTTGGTCGCTTACCCTGAATTCCCCGACATTGCCACCGCCTCACCTTTAGAAGCCACTCTCGCCGTCTCCGGCCAATACCGCCGCCCGTTCTTTCTGCCTACGCCTTCCCTACACCTCCCTATAACTAACTAGACCATCCATATCCTTTGATTCTTCCTGAACAATCCACCCTGACCGTGCGAATTTCCCTTCATAACGAAACCATTTTCTACCACCGCCACCCTTCGAACCACCCTTAGCCACCTCTTTCGCCACTTCCACCAATCCTTTCACCTCCCAAATTTTGTTGCAGACCCTCCTCTATATCCCCAACCTTCCTTTTCCTCTTACTCCCTCTCCTCCTCTCTTTCTCTCCTTCTTCTCCATTCGGCCACCACCGCCGCCGCCGTGGGCCGCCACCTTTGGCTGTTCCTCCACCTCCATTTTGTCCCTCTCCTTCTAGGAAATTCTAAACACCCCAACTCCCACCTTATTTCTCCCTATCTTTTTCCCAGCATTCAACTTTTACCCTTTTCTTCCCTTTTTCCGGCCACCGCCGCCGTGCACCACCGTCTGTGCCGCTTATCCCCACCAGCCTAAGGTTGAATCCTAGACCCTCTCAGCCCTTTTCCCTATTTTTAGAAGCCTTAAATTATTTTATTTCAATTATTCTAATATAAAAACTATTATTATTATTATTATTATTTCCATTTTAATATATTTATTATTATTTTTATTAATATTAATGTTGTTATTATTATTCTGTTGAGGGTAGAAGCCCTATTGAAAATTTTAATTCGATTTTAGCGCTATTACCCTTATTATTTCTATTATTACTATTTTTACTATTATTAATATTCATATGTTATAAGTCTAATAATTATTATTATTTCCTATTTAGAATTTCTACTATTATTATTATTATTCCATTATTATTAATACAAATATTTTACCATAAGTGTTGTTAATAATTTTATTATTGTTGTTGTTGTTGTTGTTACTACTACTACTACTACTACTACTACTACTATTACTATCAAGTGTTAGTATTATTATTTTATATAGGTCTAAGACCCTATTGTGCTTATTTTAAACTTTAGCAGTAGTATGATAAATATCATGTCTTATTATTATTATTAGGGTTATTAGTATTTTTATTATCATTAGTATTTATTCTTATTAGTGTTATTATTATTCAATGTAGAGTGGGAACCTTACTTCTTTTTATCTTGGATCATTATCTTTACTATTATTACCATTATGGTTACTATTATTTTGTAATATTATTATGGCTTTTATCATTATTAGTATTAATATGTCATCATTATTATTATTACTAAATTTGGTTATTTATTTTAGTGATATTATTATTCATTATTATTATTTTAGTAAAGGAGCCGAAGCCTTTATGTCACTTTATTTTGAATAATGTCCTTGTTATTATTATTGTTACTATTATTATTATTATTATTATTATTATTATTATTATCATTGATATTATTTTTAGTATCTTTTCTATTATTATTTTAGTATCATTATTATTATTATTAGGGTAAAGTTTTCAACCTTATATTATCAACTTTTATTATATTCTATTATTTCTATATCTTTAGCCAAGTTATTAATTAATTAATTTTATTTTATTAATATATTATTATTTATAAAAAAACCTAGTCTTATAATAAGCTAGTGATTAATAATATTTTTGATAGGAGGGGATCTAATTTTAACTTTTCCCTCATAATAGGTGAAACCAGTCTAAGCCCTAAGGAGGCGTAGGAGCGTGCACCAAGACCAGTGACATTTAAGGTATGGGGCACTAAGGCCATATGTGTATTATGTGATTTTATGCTATGCATGCCATGTGATATGAATTATAGTGTATTTCATGTGAATATTGTATAATTGTTATTAATACAACATGATTATGGAGTTGAAGTATGTTGGTGTGAATAAATTGTGGTATGAGAATTATGTGTATAATTGTGTTACTATTATTGTATGATATGGCCTTAAGAAATGCATGTCAGGGTTGTAAAATAATGATGGGGATTGTAATAATGTGGTGGTAGAGTTTTGCATGAAATGGTATAGTGTTAGGGTTTTACATGAAATTGTATGGTGTAGGGTTTTGTATGAAATTGCATGGTGTTAGGGTTTGCATGGAATTTCATGGTGTTAGGGTTTTGCATGATGGTATTAATGCTGCATGTATTAGGGTTTGCATGGAAGTGTGGTTTACGTGGAGTTAGGGTTTACAAGGGAGTTAAGGTTTTGCATGGGAGTTAAGGTTTTGCATAAGAGTTAGGGTTTTGCATGGAAGCTAGGGTTTTGCGTTGGAGTTAATAATTGCATAGAAATTAGGGTTTGCATAGGATCTAGGGTTTGTAAGGAGTTAGGGTTTGCATGGAATAAGGGCATATGTGGAGTTAGGGTTTGCATGGGATTAGAGTTACATGGGTGTGAGGGTGTGCCATGGTTAACTTCCGTTGTGGTGGTTAACTAGGGTTGGAGGATGAGAACTATAGAAGGTAGTCATGCATGTCAGGGTCAAAGTTTGTGAATAAGATACGTAAGATATTTATTACTTAAAGTGGAAAATATTGAGACAGGACCAGTCGATCCACCAGTCAAGAATAGTGGTTAGGGTTTTACCCTATATTTGACCGATCCACCGATTATAATAATAGTTAGGACATGAGGTCCTATATGTGACTGGCCCACCGGTTATAATAGTGGGGGATCCCGATCTCAATGGAAAGTAAACCAGAGTTTTTCTAAGGAAAATAAAAGAAACTAATCACTTATAGTGGAACACCATACGAGTAGTTAGGGCTGTACCCTATATGTGACCGGACCACCGGTTATAATAGTGGGATGTTCCTATACTCGTATGGAATTGATAAAAAGGCATAATGTGAATCGACTTCCTATGAAATGATGATTAAATAATTAATCTGGACTTTTTTTGGGCCTTATGTGTGGGCTTGTTGATTATAGACTATGGATTTCACTATATGCTTTTATTTATCATATGTGTGGGTTGTATTTGTATGTTAATCATTATCTTACATGATTTGGTGTATTATATGCCGGCCTTAGTACTCGGTTAACTTACTTAGTATGTAGCATACTGATCACCCGTTTCATGGGTGTTGCTCATTCCTACGAGCAGAAGGCCTGTCTGATCTGTTGCAGGTAGGAGAAACTTACTTTGATGCTATTGATATCTATAGGACATCAGGAGGGGTAGAGTGATATTTGGGCTGGATCAAACCCTAAAGCAACGTGGTTGTTTTCCCTTTTTATTTATGACTCATGTTACTTTTTATTATGTTTGAGTTGCAAAAACAATTTTATTAATGTTATTTAGTTAATATCTAAAAAAAAATAATAGCCAGTATTTCAAATTATATAAGGCTTATGCGTACTCTGGTTTTAATTTTTATAAATTGGATTATTAATGGTACTATTAGTAGTATTTTCTTAGCCTTAGTACTTGGTACCATAATGGTAGGAGTGAATTGGTCCAGTACTAAGTGTGGTGGTAACATTCCCAAAAATTACTGGTTTATATTTATAAGTATTGTGTTTTAATACAAATGTGTAAAATTTGGGGGTGTTAAAGTATCAATTGTTCTTTATGGCCTATTAATATCTGATTGATTTGTTATGTATGTGATTGTATAAATGTGGATATTAAGTATTTACCTTTCATTATATATGTATGTAGTATCAAGTGTTGTATTGTGGGCCTGCTGTCAGGTGTGTTTTAAAGGATTACTCAGTACCATAGTACTAAAGGGTTACGTTTGTGAGGCCCTTGCCTATTCAATGGGCAGTATCCCTTGTAGGTTGTTTTTAGGTACTATTCAAGTGGGATCTCAAGAAAGAGTGTAAGGTACTATTCGAAATATCCTAGGTTTGTACTCTTTCTCTTTTAAAATTCATGGTTTCAATGTGTTTGTTGATTTGTAACCACCAATGGTGGATTCTATTCTTGTAAATTATTTAACACACTACTTTGATTTAATTATATTTGAGTTTCTCGTAAGTTGTACTTTTCTCTTTTAGCTTTAGCACTTGGTACTAGAACGGTAAGAGTGAACCGTTCTAGTACTAAGTATGGCAGTAATATCTTCAGAATTCATATTTTTTTTATTTCATTTTCGTTGATTACTTTCATAAAACCAAATTTTTCAGTAGTGAATTTTGGGGTTGTCACAATGATTTTCTAACTAAGATATATTAACTAAGATATACTCTCTCCTAAACAAAATGTGATAGTTTTCTCATTATTAGGGTGGGAAGGTTGGGCAACCAAAAAAATAAAAGGGTTAGGTGGCCAAGATCTTGAAAAAGAAGAAGAAGAAAAATTAGCCGTGAATAATAGGTTGTGCTACTTCCATGATAAGAATAAAACTGACTTGGACAGGGATGGCTTAAGGGCAGAAGTTGCGGGGGAAATAACAGTGATAGTAAGATGTTTTACATATCCTTCCTCTTTCTCAGAAGTTTCTAATACCTCATCTTGTGCTGGGATGTCAAGTTAGGGATTAATAGTTCCTTCTTTCTCAATGGTGGGGACTCACATCACCCTATCACTTTGTTTAGTTTGTGAAAACTTGCCCAAATTCTTATTCTCCATCGGCTTAGTAGAGAATCTTTTTTGTTCCTCCACCGAAGGAACAATCGATACTGTAATCCTTGGTTTGACATTCCTAGTTTCTAAATCTAACAATCTAACATATTCTAGTGCTGTCATAAGCTTAGTTACTGTAGTGATGACCTCCTCTTATCCTCTCATGAGGATCTCTATGTCCTACTTCATTGTGTGCATCAATGACTCCAAACCTATTGAATGTTGTTCTAGATTTGGGGTGGTGTTTTGGCCTTATGGTTTCCCTTGGTGAGTAAAAAAATTAGCTAATTACTAGTTGGTTCATAGAGTGGGAGTTGTTAACTTTTTCTTCATTTGGTGCAAGGGGGACCTCTTCCCTATCACGTAGACCTGCAACTAGGGTAGGGTAAAAAATAGGTCCTTGTGGATTTTTTGCAACTAGCTCCAGCTGGTCTTGAATGATTCGACCGACATCAATGGTTCATTTGATGAGAATGTGATAGAGTATAACCATGCGGTCAAAAGATATAAAATAGTTGTGAGTGGTGGGAAGCAAGCGACTTATGAGGAAGTGGTACTTGACCTTAACTTAGGTTAAGAGTTGTGGGTAGTTACAATAACAAGCACCATTTGTCACTTTATGCTAGGCTTAGTAAGCATAGAGAGGATGTCTACTACTAATTCATTAGTATGGTTTTCTATTAACTTAAAGTACTCATCAACATCAAAGGAGGGGAGGTCGTAGAGGTTATCAATTATGGTGGATAGGTAGGATACTGACTTTCCATAGACAAACATAGTTTTTGTTTTTCTTTTGTTGTTAAGATTGCTGTAAAATAATAGGACAAAAAGTGAGGAAAACTCGGGAGGGTATTGATAGGAAGTGGCCTAATGGTGGTGATTGATGGGTCTAATAAGATATTAGGTAAGTATGGGAGGAAAAAATCTCTTTCAAAGTAAAAATCTTAGTTGGCCAGAGCATTAAAACACTCCTGGGTAATGTTAGACTGAAAAATAGTGAGATTTTTAGAGGTTCTCTTTAGGCGTTTAGTGGGGGAAGCAAAGGAGTGTGTTGCCTCATCATCTATAGTGGATGAAAATTCATCAGATGATATTAAAGGTAGTGGTCATCTTTTTTAAGAAGCATGTTTCTTTTGTCATTGAAGGTTTTTCACTACAACTTTGGTGGTAGAGCAGGTAGTACATCTTGACATGGTTGGATTAGAGGCAGATGGTTAGGAAGAAATGGGCATGGAGAGGTGTTTTTTGTTGAGGTGATGATGAGGGTGAAATGGGTGAAATAGGTTGCATAATGGGTTCTACATGGTAATCATTGGAAATGTGCTCTTTTGGCAATGAGAGGCTATGAAGAACCTTTTTTGACATTGGATGAGGAAAGGACTGGAGTGGCGTGGTGAGGATGGAGTGGACAAGATTAGACTTAAAAAATGGGGGGAGGTGACATTTTAAAAAGCAGTGCTGGACAACCTACGACATACTAGAGAGAGGGTGAGAGGGTCATACCTGCACTCAAAGTGGCCACCTAACACTGGATATAGACTAATCTTCTTGTAGAGCAGGGAGCGTCAATGTCCTTATTCACACGACACATGGTGCATGCATTTTCCCACTTTTTATCTACTCAATTTCTTGGCAATAAAAGCATTGTTAAGGTATAGATTCTTATAATGTTTTTTTGGAAATGATTAAATTTCTACGATAATTGTAAAGAACACAAGTTAAAACAATAGGGGATAAAGTTTTAGGTTATCTCCTATTAGCACTTGGTTTAATGTCCTCATTCTGAAAACCTGACACAACCCTATGAGTTTCATAGGGAAAGTGTTTAAACTTCCCTATTGAGATTTTCAGCTTGATATGGCTTTATTCGGTGGCCATTAAACTTGAAGATACCTTCAGCCTTTTGATCCTTAAATCCACATCTCTGTAGGGATACACCTTCCAAATTTCATAGGTTCTAAACCAACTTGATTTCACTTTCCCAAGGAATAGCTTTAACCATACATTGTAGAGCAACATCAACTACCCATGATAGAATTCCTTTGGTTTGAGGTGCTGGTCATGAAACCTTTAGTCCTCTCCTTGTACAACCAAACAATATTGTACGAGGCATCTCTTAGCTCTTCGAGCTCATTTAACTATAAATTTTATGCCTCTCTTGTGGTAGCTAGATCAAAGTTGATCATTTTAAGTGCCCAATAGGATTTGTGCTCTAATTTAATAGGTAGCTGACAATCTTTTCCAAATACAATCTGGTAAGGTTCCATTCCCAAGGGAGTTTTAAATGTTGTCCTATATGCCCAAAGTGCGCCATTTAACTTGGCTAACTAGTCCTTTCTAATAAGGTTCACTACTTCCTCCAAAATTTTATTAGTTTCCTTCTTAGAAATATCAATCAGATCATTTGACTATGAGTGATAGGTGGTGGCTACTCTGTGATAAATCCCATATTTATGCATAAGTTGTTGAGACATCTTATTACAAAAATGTGTGCCACCATCACTAATGATAGCTTTGAGAGTCCCAAATCTTGTGATAATATTCTGTTGGAGGAATCAGATCACCGCCCTGATATCGTTTGTTGGTAGTACAACAAACTCTATCCATTTGGATACGTAATCTGTCGCTACCATAATATATTCGTTGGCAAAGGAGGATGGGAATGGGCCAGAGAAATTAATGGGCTAGACATCAAATATTTCCACTTCTAATGTGCCCATTTGAGGCATTTCATTCTTTTGTGAGATTTTTCCACTTCGTTGACGTTGCTCATAGTTTTGGATCTCTACCTTAGCAGCCTTAGATATGGTGGGCTAGTAAAATCCACTTTGGAGAACCTTTGCTACAATCCGTATACCTCGAAAATGACCTCCATAAGGTGCATGATGAAAGGCAACCAAGATTTTCTTGGCTTCCTCTTCACTTACACATCTTCTTATCATTCCATCTGCACATTGGCGAAATAGGAATGGTTTATCCCAATAGTAGTAATTAAGGTCATGGAAGAACTTCTTCAGCTATTGTAAATATTTTTTAGGGGGCTATATTTTACATGCCAAATAGTTAGCAATATTTGCATACTAGTGTTGTTGATCCTGCCTGATTGTTAGGAGTTTTTCATTAGGGAATTTTTCCTTAATCTTGACTTGTCTATGCTCTTCATTGTATCATTCCTATCTAGAGAGATGGTCTGCAATTTGATTATCCTTACTCTGACTATCCTTAATTTTGACATCAAACTCATGCAAAATTAAGATTCACCTTAGGAAATGAGGTTTAGCATCCTTTTTAGCAAGTAAGAAGTGAATAGTAGTGTGGTCAATATATACAATCACTTTAGTTCCTAGGAGATAAGATCAAATCTTATCAAACACAAATACTACTTCCAGTAATTCCATCTTAGTAACGGTGTAGTTTAATTGAGCCTCATTGAGAATCTTGCTAGCATAGTAGATGCCATGGAAGAACTTGTTCTTTTGTTATCCTAGAATTGCTCCTATAACGTAATCAATTACATCACACATCAGTTCAAAGGGTAAGGTCTAGTCAGGTCCTACTATAACAGTGGTTTTAGTAAGTGCTAACTTTATTTGTTCAAAAGTTGCCTTACAAAACTCATCAAACTCAAAATTTCTGTCATGTTCCAACAAATGACAAAGGGGTTTAGAAATTTTGGAGAAACCTTTGATAAATCTTCTGTAAAATCCCACATGTCCTAGAAAAAATTCTTGCACCTTTGATAGTGGTCAGAGGGGGTAGTTTATCGATAACCTCAACTTTTACCCTATCAAACTCCAGTCTTTTGGGAGAGACCCTGTGTCGTAAAACAACATCTTACTGAACCATAAAATAACATTTCTCCTAGTTAAGGTTTAATTTGTTCTCTTGACACCTTATCAAGACTCTCTATAAGTTTGTTATGCAATCCTCAAAATTGTCTCCAAAAACACAAAATCATCCATAAAAGTTTTTACAATATCTTCTACTATGTCTGGGAATTTAATCATCATGAACTACTAAAAAGTTGTGGGCGCATTGCATAGGTCAAAGGGAATTTGTCAAAAGGCAAATATGTCATAGGGGCATGTAAATTTTGTTTTATGTTGATCTTCTAGTGCAATGGATATTCGGGTATAACCCAAGTATCCATCTAAAAAGCAATAAAAATCTTGTTTTATCAATCTATCAAGCATTTGATCAATAAAAGGGAGGGAAAAATGATCTTTTTGGGTGGCTTTATTGAGTTTCTTGTAGTCCATGTAAATATGCCACCTTGTGACTATCCGTGTTGTGATCATTTTTTTTAAAATTTTAAATGATAATCATACCTCCTTTTTCATTAGGGACACATTGTATAGGGCTTACCTAATTGCTATTGGATATAGGCTAGATGATACTTACGTCGAGCTATTTGATGATTTCCTTTTTTACTACCTCTTTCATCACTAATTTGAGCGTTCTTTACTACTCAATGGATGAACTTGAGGGGTCCTCTAGTAGAATCTTGTGCATGAAAAATGTTGGGCTCATTCGCTAGATATCTACCATGGTCCATCCTATCGCCTTCTTGTGTTTTTGGAGCAAGCTGACCAATTGCTCCTATTAAAATTTTGCTAAGGTAGATGATATACTAACTAGAAGGTTATCTTCCTTACCTAAATATACATATTTTAAGTGGTTTGGTAATGGATTAAGTTCCATCTTGGGAAGCTCTTCAATTGATTGTTTGATTGGATGTATTTCTCCATTGCTCAAGCTAAGAGGTTCCCAAAGTGTTGAGTAATTGGTTTAGCTACGCCCTGCCACGCCTTCATGATCCTGTTCACTAGAGTAACAAGTAGGGTAACTCATAGTTAGATGATTTTTATGGAACAATTTGGATTCCTCATTAAGTGTACTTACATCAAACTTATCAAAGATGGATAAATGAAGTTTCACTGAGTTGAAAACATTAAAAGTTATCTACTCCTTGTTGACCCTCATTGTCACTTCTCCCTTCTGTATATCTATTAGGGTCTTACAAGTAGCTATAAAAGACCTACCCACAATGGTAGTGAACTATTTATCTACTTCATGGTCAAGGATTATGAAATCTACTAGGAAAATGAACCGAAATACCTTTATTAAGACATCTTCAATCTTTCTTTTAGGGCGAACATACAATCGATCAGCTAGCTATAAGATAATAGTGGTAGGCCTTTATTCCCTAATACCTAGCTTCCTAAAAATGGACATAAGCATAATATTGGTACAAGCACTAAGGTCACAAAGGGCCTTACTATAGTACTTATCTCTAATCAAACATAGGATGGTGAAATGGCTGGTATCTTGCAAATTTTAAGGTAATTTCCATTGAAAACTCAAACTACATCCCTGTGTCATTGCTGCTATCTTATATTCACACAATCTTATCTTTTATGTCAAGATGTCCTTTAAAAACTTTGTATAATTAGGCATCTATTGGAGTGCTTCAACCAATGAGATGTTAATATGAAATTGACGAAGAATATCAAAAAGCTTATCAAAATTTTTATCTACATGTTTAAAGCACTAAGGGAATGGTGGTGATGGGATAAATGATTTAAGAATGATGGTCAATGATGGCCAATGGTGGCCTACTGTTCTATCGTGGCTCAAGTGATGAAGTGGTGTCCTCTTATAGATTTCTAGTAGGACTAGTCTTTATTTGTGAAGGTGCACAATTTGAACTTCCATTTGAGGTTCTAAGTTATTTTCATGTTCTTTAAGGTTGTGTTCTTCCTTAGTCTCATTATATTGGAAGGAAGGTGCAATTTCCCTACCTAATATAAGTTTGATGGCTTTACATTACTCCTTACCATCTTGTCTTAGGTTCTTAGTGTCACTAGGCAAAGTGCCATGGGGTTTGCTCCTCAGGGTTTTAGCTAGTTGCCCCATTTGAATTTATAATGTTTGTTGGGAGGTTATGTTGCTCTAGATTTCTACATACATTTTTACCATATAATCTTTGAGAGATTTTCTAGAGAGTTGGAGTAATTGTGTTGAGAAAGTGGTTAATGAGATTGTGATTGTTGAGGGTGCTGGGGTTGAGGTTGGTAATATTGTTATCTGTTTTATTGATTGGTTGGGTTTTGCACATTACCTTGGTTAGACCACAAAAAGTTAGGATTTTGTCTCTAGGATAGGTTTTAATGATTGTCATATGAGCACTATGAGTTTCTAGCTTAGTTTCCCATGTAATTTATCAACATTAGATTTGCTGGACATCGCTAAAAAAGATAACCTTATCCACAATACACACATGATAGTGTGGCTACTGAAGTAATGGGATATTCCTCTATTCTCTGTACCTACGAGTTAATGGGAGCAATATATTTCAATAAGTTAGACATACATGATACCTCTACTCTTAGGGTTGTGATAGCGTCTACTTTGAATGCTCCTGTTGCTCTTACCTTGTGGACACTCCTGTCACTACCCCACTGCTAGTTGTTGCAAGCTATGGTTTTAATGATCTCATAGGCCTAGTCATAGGTTTTTCTTAGTAGGGAACCATTAGTTGAGGTATCTACTAAGTTTCATGTCTGAGGGTTTATTCTATTATAGAATATTTCTATTTACAACCAATGAGGGATTCAATGGTTTGCACATTTCCTTAATAATTCCTCAAACCTCTCCTATGCATCATGAAGTGTCTCATCTTATTCTTGTAAAAATGTTGTAATACTATGCCTAAGTTTAGAGCTTTTATTGGGAGGAAAATAATGCATGAGAAAATTTTAAACTAAGTCATCCCATGAGGTGATTTAACCAGTTGCTAGTGAATTCATCCACTCCCTAGCATAGGCTCTTAGTGAATAAGGGAACAACTTAAGTTGTAGTGAGGTTTCTAGAACTTCTTGAATTTTGAAGGTGTCACTAACTTCCATAAAATCTCTAAGATGAAGGTGTGGTCTTTGGTTAGTTAGCTACTAAATTACCCTATGGTCTATAGCATGTGGAATATGATAGGTTTGAGTTCAAAGTGAGGGGCTTGGATTTCTCAATGGGCTATGGTAAGGTTAAGGTGGTATTGGACTGGCACAGCATAATCTTAGATGGCTTGGTTATGATCATCACCTATGGGTGAGCTTGCATTCCCATGGGGTTTATGTTAATATGAGGGGGTAAGATCATGGTTAGTCCTTCCCTTTGATTTGGCTATGGCATAGGTAGTCCGTTGTTGCCATTTTTAGACTGTTGTTGGCCTAAATGACTAATGTTGTGAGAATTTTGTGTAGTTGATACTTCTCCTTGATATTGTTGCTGATGTAGGGCTACCTCATTCCTTATTAGGGTACACTCAATTTCTAGATCGATTGGTATTAGGGTTCTCTAGTCAGTTCTGATCATACAAGTGTTAGTCTTTCAAAAAAAAAGAAATTAAAAATTACAAAACTCTAATGTTAGTTATGTACTAAGAATTCCATAGTATTCTATCCTTTAGTGTGTAGCATTTCTCAAAATTCATTCCCCAATAATGGTGCCAAAAACTTGGTGTATGCTCGATTCAACAATGCTTAATAGGGTAATAAAATAAATGTAGCATAAGATAATGATTCACGTATACACGATCTATCTAATTAATATAGTTATGAGTGAGTATCATTACCATGATGAATCAAACAAAATATGCTCTACTAAATTCAAGTGTTTTGTGAAATTAACTATATAATGAAATATTGGTAGGGAGAAAATAAAGACACAATGAAGTAAATGAGCACTTAGGAGTTCACTAATATCAACACAGGATAGATAGAAAGGAAATCAGAAGATAGAGTCATTAGAGGGAGATTGATTAACATCGAATGCATGCACCATATGACAATTCATAACTTGATAAGATCAAGAAATATTAATCCTTTTAGACTAATTGGATTTCAATCAATGGTGAAATATACTCTAAGGCTATCTCTATCACAGTGTATGGGCCAAGGAAATGTCACACAGTGAGTTTTAAAGGATTAATGAAAAGTTCACTTCCCCTTTTTATGCTAACCCTGTCACCATTCACCATCGTAAATTATGTTCACGATCATAGTTGATACAAAACTCATATGAGTACCTAATGTGGTCAACATTCAACACATCAACAAATGAAGCTCAATGAAATAAAATATAATTCAAACCAAACATGAATACAATGTCACAGAGTATAGTAGCGAAGGTCACTCACTTTTTCCTCTCACCAAGGAACTTATCCAATGATAAATCTCCTCCAACCAAACAAGAAAGTATTGAAGAGAAAGAAGGGAAGGGACTAGAAAGATCACTATATCTAGCCTATTCTCTCCTTCTTAATTTTCTCTCTTGATATAGCCTGCTGGTAGTCTTCTTCTTTTACCTTTCTCTTCTAATCTCTTATTGTTATTATTTCTCCTCCTCCTCCTCCTCTACACCTTTCTTAATACAAGGAGAATTTATAGATTGCAAAATGTGTAGGTTGGGATAGTTTTCATCTGGTGTGGCATCAGGTGGTTGTACCTTACGTCTAGTGGCTAAACCTTGGATCAAGTGGCAATACCTTGTAGTGTTCCCTTGGTGAATGCTACCAAATTCAGACATTTGGGCATTCTTCTTTTTATTGAAACTGTAAAACCTTGATGGTGATCTTGTAATACCCCAAACTCTTTTTTAGGAATAAAGGATAAAATAATGGGTTATTGAATAAAACTAAAATATGTGTACCCTTTATAACAATAATGATGATGATGATGATGATGATGATGATGATGATGATGATGCAAATGAAAATGACACACAAAAATTATTACTTGGAAGATATTTTAAATAACTAACCTAAAATAAATTATAGTAATTTATAAATTAATAAAAATTATTTAAATATTATTATTATTATTATTATTATTATTATTATTATTATTATTATTCATTAACCATAAATCCCCAAAAACCTAAAACACCCTACCATTCCTCTTTTCCTTTTTCTCTCTTTTATTTATTATTTTTTTCCTTTTTTCCTTCTTTTTTCTTTCCTTTTGACCCGCAAAGCTGCACTCAACATGCCTAGCAGCACTAGTCTGCTCCCTTCTTCCCTCTCCCCCTCCTTTCCTTCTCTTCCTTTCTTCTCCTTTGATCGGCCCAACTTCTTCTTTTTTCTTTCCTTGGTTGGCGGCCTAAACATGCTAGCCCCCATTCTTCCCTTTCTCTCCTTATCTTTTTCCCTCATTTCCTTTCTACCCTCACCCCCAACCTCTTTCCCTCTCGTATGCCTACATATCCCCTCCCCCGTTGCCATTTTTGTAGCCTTCAGCTGCTTCCCCTCTCCCTTTTCATTTTTGACCATGTAGGGCACAGAGCTTGCATGTTCCCTACATGGTCCCCTTGCATGTCCTTCTCCCTCACCTGCCCCTACCCCTTGTAACTTCTCCCCCTTACGCAGGATGTACCGCCTGCCATAGTCGGATAACAACCACCTACCATAGTCGGCTAACAACTACTTGTCCCTCCCTCCTTATCCTCTTCCTTCCGTTGTCTTCACCTTACCCTCTATGCCTATATAAACCCTCCCACACCTTTATTTGTCCCTCCTTCCCCTACCTGATCTCCCCTTGTTTCCCTCCCCCTTTGGACCTTCAGACACCACCACTACTGCCACTTGGCTGCGCCATCATTCCAGCTCCCTCCCATTCTCTTCACTGCATCTCTCTAGTTACACCGAGACCCTTCCCAGCCCTTCCTTCCCTTTACTTTCCTCTCCCCAGCTATGCAAAGTGGGTAGCTTGAGCTTCCCTTTTAAACCACCATGCACTACCAATATCGCCCTACACTGCCATCATCACAAGCCATACCTCGCTCCCTCCCTTCCTCTCTTCCTGCATAGGAGGACCTCCTCTACCAGAATAACTTCTCCACCACCCCTTATTCCCCTTCCTTTCTTCCTTCTCTTCTGCCCTCCCTTTTAGGCTCCACTGTGAGCACCGTCACTGCTGCCAACATGAGACCACCACCTCCACCACTAACCACCTATGTTAGCTTCTCCACCACCCTAAGAAAACCTATTATCTCTCCTCCTTCCAACCCTAAAAAACCCCTCCTTGCATCATCACCTCTGTTGCCACTACGTTATGGTCACCCTCACCTGCCTGGTCTATTCTAGTCACATCTTCCCCCTCCTTACTTATTTTAAGCATTTTATTTTAATATCCATTATTATTATTATTATTATTATTATTATTATTATTATTATTTTGGTTAACAAAATAAAGAAAAAAAGTAAAAAGGGTAGGAAAGAATTAAAATAGCTAAGTTGATGTTCTTATTATATGTACCGAATTGGTAATCCCCCATAAGGAGGCATAGGATCTCTTTGCTTCAAGACTATAGCCAAATAGGTAATGATATGGTTATTTTAGGGTTTGATTATGTGTCTTGGTTGTGGAATGAGTGTATTTGTGTGACATGTGTATATATGTATATGTGTACTAAGTGTGTTGTGCAGCTTGGCTTGCAAGGATTGAGGGTAATGATATGTATGGCTCTTATTGCTTGTTTTTGTATGTGTTGCTAAGTATTATCATGGGTTAATGTAAGCCTTGTTATGGTTGAAAAATGATGTATTTATACCAAGGTGTCTTAGGTGGAACTTGAGTGGCTAAGATAAATGAAATAAAATAACGAGGGTAGAGCAAGTAAAGTGCTATGTGAAAAATGTCCTAGCTATCCCTTGAAATAATGTGGAGTAATCAAAAGGGGTAATGATAATAAGAGGGTTTAGGGTGAAAAAATTTACATGGGGACTATGAGCTTTTCATGGGGAGTGTGAGCTTTGTATGGGGAAAAGATTAATATGGTGGGGCCTTATTTGGAGGTTGACCATGGAGAGGAGTGTGTGTTAAGGGAGTTGGTGGACTTGGGGGATTTTTGGTATGCGGGAAGATGGGAAAGTGCATGGGGCACAAATTAGGGTTTTACTGTTTAACCCTAAGGATAGGTGTGTCGTGGAAAAAAGTCGAGGAAGCTGGTTGTACATCAGGGTTGTGATGAGGGGTATACCACATGGAGGATGTGAGTCAAGTCAATGGATATGAGAGTTGTGTAAGAAAGGGGGTGTGAAAATAAAAGGGTATATTAGAGTTTTTAAGGGTCGCCATTTAGAAGGTCATTATTACATGTGGGAGTTGAGGAAGTTGATTTGTAAGATTTTGGAGTTAGGGTGAGTATGGTGATGTGTACTTGAATTAGAGAAGCTTAGGGTTATGTAAGAAGAGGAGAGGAGGCTCGGGCAATGTAGGCTAGATTAGGGTTTCGAGGGGGAAACACAGGTGGGCAATGGAGATCATAGATGGAGGAATAGGGAGAATAGGCCATAACCTATGAGTACGAGGTTTATAAGGACCCACTTAGGTTTATGGGTAATGTTGGAGGTACTAGAGATCATAGGAGGGTGTGGATATCCCGGGTTAAGGGATTAGGATTTTCATAAGGTCAGGTTTGGAGAGAGTGGAAGTAGGTCAGGAGTGTAGTTGATGTGTATCTCAATAATTTTTATTTAAATAATTCTATTGATTCTTGTAAATTACATTATACATATAATTATTTTTCTTATTTTGTGAATAATTAGGAAAAATTAGATTATTGGAAATGGACCATAATGTTGGTTGTTGTGTGTAGATGTTGTTGGTTGCTGCTGCAGACATGAAATTGCTGCATAAGTTGATTTTTCTTTGTTGATCATATCAGAGGGAAAATTATCACTCCCATATGATGCATTCACCGACACATCTTAGCTAGTGGAATTAAGTTGGCCGCATAATCAGCCACCCGACCCATATTTTGTGGGTTAGAAGGACTGCAAATGATGCAACCCTTAATCTCCATAATTAGCTATATAAGTTAACTGATGGGAAATAAGTTGCAATTTAATTATGTGAGAATGTTTTAATCATGTATTTGTAATTGGGCTGAATTATTATTATCAGCACCAATGGCCTTGCATTTTTGGGTAATTGTTTCACCTGATATGTATTTGGGTTGTTGGGTTATTGTAGTTAAAGCCTATCGAGCTGTATGTATTTTGTATTTTATACGTGCACATATAAGAGCGTATATAGGAGGTTGTAAGGATAATTTTTGGCAGATTATTACAACTATTATCTCGATCATTCTTTTCTCTCTGAAATTCTCTCTCTCGACTTCTCTCTCGTGAAACCCTCATCGCTCGAACTTCTTCTCTACTGATATTCTTACTCAATTCTCTCTTTTGTGAATCAAATCTCAGTTACTATTGAATATAATTGTGCCTTGAGTTTCTTGATCTTCCTTTGGTTTAATTTCCTTAATCTGATCTATATTTTGTGGTCGAACCCTTCATCCGACTCACGATTTGGTGAAATTTATTTAAAACCTATCCAAGTTTAATCATTTGGTATCAGACCCTTGAGTAATCAAGTGCTTGAGGTTTATTACGTTTATTGTTTAATTTTATTGTTTATTTCCAATTCTTGATATCGCTAACCCTTGATTTTGTAAGATGGTGTTTTTAGGGTTCGTGTCTAATAAGAATCAAACAATTCTTGTTGCGATAATTGCGACGGAAAATTTTTACTTCTGGTAAAGAGGTTTTAACCCTAACGAGACGACAATACTCTGGAACCCTGGATTAACTGTTTAATACTTGTCTTTCAGCTAGGGTTTGATCGGATTCTTGATTCCTTACAATAATTGATAATCATTTCCATATTTGGTAAACTCTATCCTTTTCTCTCTAATTCCTACTATTCTTATGATTAAGAATTAACACTTCTATTGCGGGTTAATGCTACACTAAAGTCTTGAACGAGTGTGCAGGTATTAACTCAGTACCGACAGATTTTTTTTAAAGAAAGGAGTAGAGGCTCCAAGAAGAGGGGCCCTAAATTATTATTCAGTTTAGCCGCCAACATTTGTTGGCGTGGTATATTCGTTCCTTTCTAAGAAATTTTGTTGTGTGTTGGTCAGTGATTGTTCTAGTATTATTGTTTTGTTCTCAGTGGATTCTTTTAATCATATATTTGTGATGCGATTATTCTTTTACAAGCATGATCATTGTTGTTGACATCATTTGATTTGCTAGACTTAATTATACTATTTTTGTAAATCGATTGATGGTCTATCTTTTTTTATAAAGTAAATAGAAGTGTAGGATTCATTATGTCTAATAATGGCCAATCTGTGAACCAATCAGTGTTTGTGTCTAGTAATGACCTATTAGAAACGCTTAGGATATTTCAGGAACAAATGGCTACCCAATTGGCTGTGTTGTCTGCTAACTTAGAGCAAAGAATAGGGGAACAAGAAATTAGAATTAATGATTTACAAAATAATAGACTAAATGATCAACATGCTGGGATATTAGGTAGGGCTCCCATGGAACCTAGAAATAAGATTCCCCCTTTAACTAATTTAGAAGAATTGGTGGACCAAATATCCAATAATAGTGATAGATGGCCTAGGCAAGTTAATAGGCAGGAAAGGGAATTTGATCAAATTGATAGGAATGTAGGTAACCTTAAGTTTAATATACCTGGATTCAATGGGAGAAATGATCCTGATTATTACTTTGAATGGGAAAGGAAGATAAAGTTAGTCTTTGAATGTCATAATTATTTAGATGAGAAGAAGATTAAGGTAGCTGTAGTAGAGTTTACAGACTATGCTTCTTCTTGGTATTATAACCTTGTCTTAACTAGGCATAGAAGTGGAGAACCACCTGTATAGAATTGGGATGAATTTAAAGATTTAATGAGAAAGAGGTTTGTTCCAAATTACTATTATAGAGATTTGTATAAGAGATTGCAAACAGTAAGTCAGGGTAATAGATCCGTAGATGAATATTTTAAGGAATTAGAAATGTTAGTAATTAAAGCTGAAATTGTTGAGGATGAGGATGCTACTATGGTTAGGTTCTTGAGTGGATTGAATTCTGAAATTGCCGATAAAGTAGAATTATATCCATATGGAACTTTGGATGAGATGGTTAATATAGCAGCTAAGATAGAAAGTCAAATAAGGAAAGCTAGACAGAATAAGCCACATGGAATTGGGTTTAGAAATAATCTGAAGAGGACTTTTTGTGGAAGTAGTTCTGAAAATTGGAAGAACAGTGGAAATTTTGACTTTAAGGGTAAAGGTAACGAGGTTAAAGTAGGGAATAGAGTTGATAAGGGAAAAACTGTTGCAGCTAACTCTACTAGTGGTCCTACTAGGACTAGAGACATAAAGTGCTTTAAGTGTGGAGGACTAGGTCATATAGCCTCTGAGTGTCCTAATAGGAGGAATATTTTGATTAGGAAATATGGAGATATAGAATTTGAATCTAAGGAAGAAGAGGTAGAGGTCAACACAGTTATGGGTAACCTTAGTGAATTTGAAGAAGAGGTAGAACTTCTAGTTAGTAGGGATCTTTTTTTTGTGCGTAGGGCATTGAATAGTAACAAATTACTTGACCCAAATGCAATATAAAGAGAAAATATCTTTCATACTAGATATTTAATTAATGATAAGTGTTTTAACATGGCAATTGATAGTGGGAGTTGTATAAATGCTGCTAGTGTTTTATTAGTATCTAAGTTAGGATTACCAACCACTAAACATCTAAAACCCTATAGGCTTCAATGGTTAAATGAACTAGGAGATGTTATGGTTAGTCAACAAGTCTTAGTAAACCTAAAATTAGGGAAGTATGAAGATTCTTTTTTGTGTGATATTGTCCCAATGCATGCTGCTCACCTTTTGTTAGGAAGACCATGGCAGTATGATAGGAGAGTGACCCATGATGGGTATAAAAATAGGTATACTGTGCATAAGGATGATAATAAGATTATTTTATCACTTATGACTCCAAAAGAAATATTTGATGATCAAATTAAAATATAATCTGATTATAAGGAGTTAACTAAGCAGAGTGTAGAGGCTGGAACTTGTTCAAATGAGGTTAAGAAGTCATCTAGATTTTATGCAAAGAAGAGTGATGTTGAAAGGGCTATTAGAAAGCAGTCAAGTGTATATCTAATGGTGTATAAGGAATGTTATGAGTGTTATGTAGATTTAATTAAGGCTGTACCTGTTAATGTCATAGAGTTATAAGAGGAATATATTGACTTATTTCCTAAGGAGAACCCCCATGGAATACCTCCATTAAGGGGCATAGAACACCAAATAGATTTCATACGAAGAGCTGTCATTCCTAACAGACCTGCTTATAGAGCTAATCTAGAGGAAGTAAAGGAGTTAAAGAAATAGGTATCTGAATTGTTGAGTAAGGGTTATATTAGGGAGTCAATGAGTCCTTGTGTTGCACCAGTTCTTTTAGTTCCAAAAAAACATGGGAGTTGGAGGATGTACATAGATAGTAGAGTAGTAAACAAGATAACAATTAAGTATAGGTATCCTATACCTAGGTTAGATGAGATGTTAGATCTTTTACATGGTGCTGTAGTTTTTTTCTAAAATAGATTTGAAGAGTGGGTATCATCACATTAGGATGAAACCAGGAGATGAGTGGATAAGAGCATTTAAAACAAAATTTAGGTTATATGAGTGGTTAGTTATGCCATTTGTATTATCTAATGCTCCAAGTACCTTTATGAGACTTATAAACCATGTGCTTAGAAACTTTATTGGAAAATTTATAGTTGCCTATTTTGATGATATACTTATTTTCAACAGATCTCTAGAAGAGCATTTGAGACATTTGAGGATTATTTTGGATGTGTTCAAGGAAGAAAAATTGTATGCTAATCTAGCTAAGTCAAGATTTTGTTTAGAGAGTGTAGTATTCCTAGGATTTGTTATTAGTAGGAATGGTATATCTGTTGATCAAGAAAAGGTTAAAGCAATACAGGAATGGCCTATACCTAAAATAGTGACTGAGGTTAGAAGTTTTCATGGTTTATGTTCTTTTTATTGTAGATTTGTTAGGAACTTTAGTACTTTAGCGGCGCCTTTAACTGCAATTACTAAAAAGGAAAATGGTTTTAAATGGGAATTAAAACAATAGAAAGCTTTTGAAATTCTTAAGGAAAAGTTAACAAAAGCTCCTGTATTAGTTATTCCTAACTTTGAAAAAAATGTTTGAATTGGACTGTGATGCTTCAGGTTTGGGAATTGGGGTTGTTCTTTCTCAAGAGGGTATACCTATAGCTTAGTTTAGTGAAAAGTTGAGTGGAAGTAATTTAAATTACTCTCTTATGAAAAGGAATTGTTTGCTTTAGTAAAGGCATTAGAAGTGTGGCAACATTATTTATGGCCTAGAGAATTTGTTATTTTTACTGATCAAGAAGTTATAAAGTATCTAAAAGGTCAATCAAAATTGAATAGAAGGTAGGGTAGGTGGATAGAATTTATTAAATGTTTCCCTTATGTAATTAAGTATAAAAAAGGAGGTGATAATATAGTTGCAGGTGATTTGTCTAAGAGACATGTTTATTTTAAATACAGTAGATGCTATTTTGTTGGGGTTTTCTCATAATAAAATTTTATATGCTGAAGATCATGATTTTAAGGAAGTGTATAAGAATTGTGAAATTGCTGCCCAAGGGAAATATTATATCTATGATGGATATTTGTTTAGGGAAAATTGACTATGCATACCTAATTGTTCATATAGAGGGTTATTAATCCAAGAGGCACATAATGGTGGGTTGATGGCACATTTAGGTTTTCAAAATACTTTGGATATATTAGTTGAACATTTTTATTGGCCTCATATAAAGAAGGATGTGTTAAAGTATTGTGTTAATTGTATGGCTTGTAAACAGGCTAAGTCCACTTCTAAACCATTTGGATTGTATACTCCATTACCTGTTCCTACCCAACCATGGACTGATATTTCTTTGTATTTTGTCTTGGGATTGCCTAGAACTAATAGGGCTAAAGATTCTATAATGGTTGTAGTAGACAGGTTTAGTAAAATGGCATATTTTATACCCTGTAATAAAACTAATAATGCTGTAACTGTAGCTGATTTATTTTTTTCTTACATAGTTAAATTACTTGGAGTACCTCGAACAATACTATCTGATAGGGATGCTAAGTTTATGAGTCATTTTTGGAAGGTATTATGGGGAAATCTAGGGACTAAGATTTTATTTTCAACTACTTGTCATCCACAAATTGACGAGCAAACGGAAGTAGTAAATAGAACTTTAGGTAACATGTTAAGGGTTGTGCTTGGGAAGAATCTTAGGCAGTGGGAAGCTATATTACCATAGGTAGAATTTGGTTATAATAGGAAATTTCATTCTACAACTAAAAAAACACCTTTTGAAATTGTGTATGGTTTTAATCCCTTGACTCCATTTGATTTAGGTCCTTTACCTAGTTCTGAATTACATAATTTTGATGCTGAATCTCGTGCTGCAAAAATGAAGAAATTGCATGAATCTATAAGTCAACAGATTAATAAAAGCGTTCAACAAATGGCTGAGGTTGCTAATAAAATAAGAAGGAAAATTTTTTTTCAACTAGGGGATCTAGTTTGGGTACATCTTAGAAAAGAACATTTTCCAACACTTAGGAAATCTAAATTGGATCTTAGAGGTGATGGTCCTTTTACTATGTTAGAAAGGATTAATGATAATGCTTATAAAATTGATTTTCCTGCTATATTTGGAAATGTTAGTAACTCTTTGAATGTTTCTGATTTAAGTCCTTTTATTGGAACTATAAAGGTTTTAGAGGCAAAACACCACTAAGAAGAGGGGATGATGTGTATCTCAATAATTTGTATTTAAATAATTCTATTGATTCTTGTAAATTGCATTGTATATATAATTACTTTTCTTATTCAGTGAATAATTAGGGAAAAATCAGATTATTGGAAATGGACCATAATGTCGGCTGCTGTGAGTAGATGTTGTTGGTTGCTGCTGCTGACATGAAATTGCTGCATAAGTTGATTATATCAGAGGGAAAATTATCACTCCCATATGATGCATTTGCCGACACATCTTAGCTAGTGGAATTAAGTTGGCCTCATAATCAGCCACCCAACCCATATTTTCTAGGTTAGAAGGACTACAAATTATGCAACCCTTAATCTCCATAATTAGCTATATAAATTAGCTGATGGGAAATAAGTTGTAATTTAATTATGTGAGAATGTTGTAATCATGTATTTGTAATTGGGTTGAATTATTATTATCAGCACCAATGGCCTTGCATTTTTGGGTAATTGTTTCGGCTGATATGTAAAATGGCTGTTGGGTTATTGTAATTAAAGCCTATCAAAACATATGTATTTTATATTGTATACGTGCATATATTAGGGCGTATACAGGAGGTTTTAAGGATAATTTTTGGTAGATTATTACAGCTATTATCTTGATTGTTCTTTTCTCTCTGGAATTCTCTCTCTCGACTTCTCTCTTGCGAAACCTTCGCTCGCTCAAACTTCTTCTCTACTGATCTTCTTACTCGATTCTCTCTTTTGTGAATCAAATCTCAGTTGCCGTTGAATACAATTGTGCCCTGAGTTTCTTGATCTTCCCTTTTTTTTTAATTTCCTTAGGCTGATCTGTATTTTGTGGTCGAACCCATCACTCGACTCACGATCTTGTGAAATTTCTTTAAAACCTATCCAGGGTTCATCAATAGTGTATTCTCATTCCACCAGTTATAATAGTGGTCAAGTGCGCTCTATCCTAGAGTTTTTATTTCTTGTCCATTGGTTGTAACAGTGGGGGTCTTGAGTTCAATAAATGAAACCCATGGATGATGATAATCTATGGAAAGGACACTAATCACTTACCGTGGAACACCACATGGTTTAAGACCATGTGTAGTGTATTTACCGGTCCACTGGTTATAATTGTGGTCAGGAGTGTTCTACCCTAGATGATATAGTTACCAGTCCACCGGTCATAATAGTGGGCTCCCTGAACCTATGTGGATATAATTTGAGTGATGTGTAAATATTATACTGCTGGTTTTAAAATCCAATAGGGGAAAATGATCTAACATAATCTGTTGTGTGCATTATATCTATGTTTAGTGTTGCTATGCCCTAATTTAACTATAATGTTACCTTACTCCATATGTAGCATACTAATCCCCTTATTATGGGTGCTTTTCATTCCCATGAGTAATGGTCCCTCCTAAGTCTATGTAGGTAGGTGATGAGGCCTTAGGGGACTATGTTGC
Source organism: Tamarix chinensis (assembly GCA_030549775.1). Classification (NCBI taxonomy): domain Eukaryota; kingdom Viridiplantae; phylum Streptophyta; class Magnoliopsida; order Caryophyllales; family Tamaricaceae; genus Tamarix; species Tamarix chinensis. The sequence continues at coordinate 85,334,362 of CM060181.1, forward strand.
TTATAATGACCTGGTCGGGGTAAAGTAATGCGTTGGTATTAAGGGTTAGGCCAGAGAGAGTGTAACACAAACTATTTATCCTTAATACTTTATATTTCTCCTAGTAGTGGGGCCTATCATGTATTTCCATTTCTCTAATGTATTGACACATGATTTTATGTTCCAGTATTTTCCATACTTCAATGTTTAACTCTTTCACATTTTAATCTATTTCTATTATGGTCCTATATTGTGATGATCTTTCAGCCTTGTGGTTAGTATGAGGCTAGCTAAGGCTATACTTATAAAAATCATGGCGGTAGCACCCCTTTCTTGTGTGTGATTTTTGTTAAAAAAATAAAAAAATATAATTGTAAATTTTGGGGGTGCTAGAGATCTCGGCGACGAATTTTATATTCGTGGCAGGGTGAGGATGTTATTTGATATGCTGTGTTACAACCAGCCCTACATATGATTTGCAACTAGCTAAGTAAAGGCATTAAGTATATGAGTTGTCATAAAAGTGCAAGCGCTGTCAGTCCATAGAATAATAAATATCTTTTCATAATAACTTAAAGCGAGTCATGTGAGATCTCAAAGGGTGAAAAAATTGTTAAGAAACACACGCAATGACTCCCTCATATGAAAAAAATCATACATATAATTATACTTGTAGGTTCTTTTAATCCTCACAAATTAACTCATATCAGACCCACTTTACCCTTATTTTCCCCAAAGGCTAGGTATGTTACCTCATTAAACTAATATTTAGCAAACCGTACTATATAAAAGTCATTAGTCATCGATTCAAAATATTAAATAATTGGTAAGGATTCAAAGTCAATATAAATTCACATCCTTCTTTATGGGTACATTTATGTTTGTTATGGTGGAGCAATATAAACATAAAAAACACAACCAAATACTCTAAAATGTGATACATTTGATTCTTTAGTATATACCAACTTTAATGGGAAGTATTTATGATAATAATTCAGTCTTACTCAAATCAAAGTTGTTGCATTTAATATGGCATTTCCCCAAGATAATATGGGTAACATGGATCCTAAAAATAATAGTTTGATGATAAGCAATAATAGTTTAATGAATTATTCAAAGAATACCATTTTATGTATGAACATGAGTCATTATATGTTCCACATCAATCCCAGTTAATATACGATAGTTATTAAATTCTTAGGGATGTAAATTCATCAACATTATCAAATCTTAATTTCCTTATCCTATAACCCAAGAACTAAGCTCTCAATGAAATGATTTGAGAAAGGAGATTAGTGATGCAAGAGCATCCCCTTTAATTAATAAAAAAATGAAAATCTACTAATTAATTTTTCTAAAGTTAAAGACTTCAAAACTCTTCTTACTTGGGTTAATGAATAAGTAAGATTATTAGGTAGCCATGTAAAGCCATGAAGCACCAAAGCAAGCTGTTAGCCCCTCACATGTGGTTGGCTCTATTATGCCTCCATAAAGCCTGTTTGATCGGCTCCCTTATAGCTTTAATATGGCTCATCAAAACCACAATTATCTCTATCCTTACATTCCACCATTTTAGCTGAGAAGTCTACTCTTTGCAGCTTTATTTTGTGTGTAGAATTAAGGAAGGCATTCAAATCATGATTAGTTTAGGGGAGAAGAAACCTCAAAGTTTCGGCTAAATTCTAACCTACTGTGGAGATTGCATCCATCATTTTTCAATCAACCAAAAATTTTCTTAGTTAAGCATGGTTAAATAGTGTTGTTAGACCTTCCTAAAGTGTAATTTATGTTTTCTAAGCACTTTTCATAGATTTTAATAATTTTTGAAGTATAAAAGTTCTGAGTAAACACACCTACCTTAGAAAAAATAGCATGCTCAAATATTCAAACAACATATAAAGGTATGCAATCAATCATAACCAACAATCCATATGTAATGACATCAAGTCATGCATAAAATTAAGATAATACATGCACCAAAATGTAATAACACCAACCTTCTCAAATAGTTATATAAGAACCAAAGATAGTACACATGATGTAACTATAAAATGGCATCTTAACCAACCAACAACAAAACATAGGTGAAAATTCCAATTCCACTCCAAGTTAATAAACCATAGAGATTCATCAATTCCTTATAGTGTTTATTATATGCAATAAACATTTCAATATAGTTTAGACAACCAATATAATATAAATAATCTACATAGTTTAACCTCAAACTTAACCTAATTATAAGTACTTTATTAAATTAATAAAATTAGTGAATTTAACTTAACTTTGAAAGTAATGAAATCTCATAATATAAGGAAATAATTTAAAGGGATGAATCAACAATCAAATCTCTAATTTTCATGATAGAAAATCAAAGAAATCATATAACATAAATCCATGTACACTAAAATCCATAAGTATGTGTACCCTCTATATGGTTGTGAATCCCTAAAAGTAGAAGTGAGACCTTAACCTGAAGGTGAAACTATACACTTAGGGGCCTAAGTCTGTGATGCATATGAGATACAGCTTGGGTCTTGCTAATGATTTGGTGTTCTAAATGAAGAACCACAAAAAAATGACAAAATAAATGGGGGATAATGGAAAGGATAAAAATAACTTTTTGGTCACTCCTTGAACCAATACTTGTAAGAACCTCTTGATAAAGTGATTTTTTCCCAAAATTTTACCTCTCTGTACCTTTTCTTTGGGAATTTGTTTAATCACTTTTACATATTTTGCTATGGTTTTATTTTATTATTTGTACTACCACTTTCTTGAGCTTTGTGTTGCAGGATTTTCGGCAAAAACATCAATTATGAGAAAGAATTGCTTATTTTTAGAGCATAAGACCTTGCAAGGAAAGCTTAGGAGGAGATTACATCAACCTAACATGTTTATGGAAGTGTATTGAAGCTATGAGAGCCAAAAGATGTACCAATATATCCCTAATAAGATTGAAAAGGAGGCTACACAGTTTGCTACACACCCAGTTGCACAACCATGCATCACTTCCTTATTATTATGGAAGAAAATAGAATCACATGGCCGTGAAAAATTTTGAGCTAAAAAGTCGAGGCTGAAAATATTGCACAGCTAGGCCATGCCAAGCTTGCACCATAGTGCAAGGTCGGAAATTCCAAAATGCCAAGAGTTGAGAAACTCCATGGCCAGGTCGTGCAGCAATGGTTTTCCCCATGATTTACATACGCGACATGGCTGGTGGGATGGGGATTTTCGTGGCACGCCTTGGGAAATTTTTAAGGAGAGAGAGAGAGGAGGTTTTAGGGGAGCTTTAGACCCCTCATTACCAAGCTTAGTTTTATATAATTTTTTGTTCCCTTAGTTTTCATTAATTCGGAGATACAATTGTGTAATTCGTGTAGAGTCGACTTGGAATCAACATTGCTCTCTTACAAATTATGCTTATTTCATTCTATTTCTTCTTCTTTGTATCTTTAAATTGTTATTATGATCATCAAGCTACTTGTTTCGTTAATTTCATTTCAAAATATGAGTGAGTAGTCTCCTTTCTAGGATTGGACTTTGGTAACACTTTAGTAATCAATATGATGAATTAAAGTATTATGTCCTATGATTGATTCATTTATATTGTTATATATGCTAGATTTAATTCTTGTAAAGTGGATTTGATGAAATGTGACCTACTTAGATGTTATCTACAATTGAAAGGCTGAGATTATTATCAGAAATTAGCATATGTATGGGAATTTAAGCAATCACGAAAGTATATGTTTAATTTTTAGGGACTCTAGAATTAGTGACGCTTAATGGGTTTAGTTTAATTTGTAAGTCATTAAAGTAGTCGGTAAATTAGATTAAATATGTTGTTAGACCTTGAAAGAGGCTAATGAATATAAAATGACCAATTTTCCATAGTTAACGAATCAATCTATAGCTTAAACGTTGTTTCATTATTGATTATTAATTTGGAGACCGAAGTTCAATCCTAGGTTTCACTCTTATTGTTTAGTATCTACAAGTTAGAAAGCTTTTCATAATTATTATTTTATCCGAACGCATAACCCCATTTTATATAGATTTAGCTAGTTAAAATAGTAAAGGAGTGTAATCAATTACGAAGTCCCTGTGTGATATGAACTTGAAATGCTATATTGAAACATTGTGCTTGTGGAAATAACACAACAAGTTTTTGGCAACGTTTAGCGAGGATTTTGGCTAATTGTTATTCTATACTTTGTTATTTTGGCTAAACTAAATCCTTTAATTCCCTTCTATCTTTTATCTTCCCTAGTTGATTGTTTGTTCTATTCACTTTTAGGAATCTTTTATGCAATGAGCCTTTCAACTTGGGCCCCCAACTGAGCTAGACCCTAAGATTGAACAAACGTTAACTAGGTTGTGGAGGTGGATACGTGAGATAAAAGAAAGTGTGAGTTAAGAGACTATGGCAAAGACTGACGGAGAAGAGGAGCAACGTTGCTCTCTTAAAGATTTTGCATCTCCAAATGCATACAAAAAATAATCAAGCAACCAGAAGCCAAACGTAGTAGCTAAAATTTTTGAGCTCAAACCTATGTTGCTCAATATGGTTTAGGAAAATCAATTCAGTGGTAGCCCAATGAAGGACCCCTACTTACACATTTCTATTTTTCTCTAGTATCATGATACCTTGAAGATGAATGGAGTATCAAATGATGCAATCAAGCTTCGATTATTTCTATTCTCATTGTGGGATAAAGTAAGGGCCTGGTTGTAATCACTTCCCCCTAGGTCCATTACCACTTGCAATCAACTTTCTTGAGCCTTCCTCAACAAATACTTTCCAAAATCCAAAATAGTTCAATTGAGAAAACTTATTACAAGCTTCAGCCAAAAGGATGGTGAATTGCTCTATGATGCATGGGAGCGCTATAAAGACAAGTTGTAAAAGTGTCCACATCATGGGTTAGAAGAATGGTAGCTGGTCCACATGTTTTATAGTGGCTTACATTACAACACTAGATTAACTCTAGATGCAGAAGAAGGAGACACTCTTATGAACAAAAGCATACCAAAATCCAAGCAACTAATTGAAGATATGGCTCAGAATCATTACCAATAGTTAGGTGAGAGCTCTACAGCCAAGAAGAGTGGCAGGTATGACATTGATACTCTAGATCACCTTTCTTCACGAGTTGATGTATTATTTCATAAAATTGATAAACTAAGTTTTAACACATTAACAAACTCCCGTACTATTTTTGGGATTTTTGGCATTACAAGACACTCATTAGTTAAATGTCAGTCAGTTACACCTCCACCCCCCAAAGCAACCCTAGCGTACCACGTTATCTATGTCAATAAATTCAACAAAAAAGGAGATCCATTTTCCCCCACCTATAATTCAGGATGGCAAAACCATCCAAATTTATCTTACAAGAACCCACCGCATAACCCTATCCCTCAATCAAATTTTAGGTCCCCAGGTTTCCAAAACGTTAGACCACCATTCGTATCTCATCCTAAGTCAAATCTTAAGTTGATGATGGAGAACTTCATAGCCTCTCAAAACAAATAAATAGAGGATTTGAAGAATTCAGTCAAAAGCTTAAGCTCTAAGGTTGAATCCCTAGCCTCCCACAATAAAATGGTGGAAAATCAAATTATCCAAGTGGTTCAGCAATTGAGATCTTCCTCTCGACCCATTGGAATGCTTCCCAGATAGCCAGAGACAAATCCTAAGGGATCCATTAATGCTATAGCCCTTCAAAGTGGAAAGGAGTTGGAGGGCCCTCTTTCATGGACGAAAATAGAAGAGGGAAGTAGAGGAGTCGAAGAAGAAGTGGAAACACATAGAGAAGACGTGCATGTTGAGAATGAGACCACCTTAGGGAAAGATAACAAGGTAGAAAAGTATGTCCCTCCACCACCATATAAACCTCCCCTACCTTTCCCTCAATGATAAGCAAAAACGAGATTAAAAAAATAATTTGGAAGGTTTGTAGAAATTTTAAAACTACAAATCAATATTCTATTTATGGAAGCCATATCACAAATGGCTGCTTATGCTAAATTTTTGAAAGAAATCCTCTCTAATAAAAGACAATTAGAAGAGTCTAAGATGGTAGCACTAATGTAGGAATGTAGTGACATTATTCAAAACAAGATTCCACCTAAGCTCAAAGACTATGGTTCATTCTCTATTCCTTGCACTATCAGTGACATGCCCATTAATTGTGCACTTTGTGATCTTAGAGCTAGTGTTATTCTAATGTCTAGTTCTGTTTGTAAGAAGTTGTAGATGGGAGATTTAAAGCCTAACACCATTTACCTCCAATTAGCAGATCGGTTGGTAAAACACCTAGTAGGTATATTAGAATATGTAACTATCTAGGTCGGTAAGTTTTACGTTTTGGTTAATTTTTTCATTTTAGAAACAGAGGAAGATGCTTAGATCCCCATCATTTTGCGAAGACCTATCTTAGCTATTGTAGGAGTATTTATAAATGTGAAGAATGGAAAACTCTCCCTCAACATTAGGAAAGAGAAAGTAGATTTTGACTTATCTTCCATAGTGAAATTCCCATTAATTTATGATACTTGTTGTAGGATCGATATGGTGGATAGGATGATTCAAGAAGACCTTGTTGATTTGATCTTAGATGATCCATTAGAGAAATGTCTAATGACTATGAAGATGATGAAGAAGCAGCTACTTATGCTGCCATGTTTGGAGAAGATCATGCCAATGAAAAATGATTAGGTGTAGTGGCCTCAATTGGAAGACAATTATATGACTCATCATGTACAGAAAAATATACACCCAAGGTAGAGACAAAACCTCTCCCTTCCTCTCTCAGGTATGAATTTTTGGACTGTAAAGGTGAATATCCTGTCATTGTAAATATTAGCCTGAATAAAGAAGAAGTTAAAAAATTACTTAAAGTCCTTAGGTTACACAAAGATGCCATAGGATATTCCATTGAAGATATAGAAGGAATAAATCCTTCATTATGTATGCATCACATTTTATTAGAAGAAGGACATAAATCCTCCACTGATTATCAAAGAAGTTTAAACCCGGACATGAAAGAGGTCGTGAAAAAGGAAGTGCTTAAGCTCCTAAATGTAGGAATCATTTACCCTATCTTAGATAGTGAGTGGGTAAGCCCAGTTCAGGTTGTACTTAAGAAAGGAGGCATGATTGTCATAAGAAATGAGCAAAATGAAATAATCCCTATAAGAATGTTCACAGTGTGGTGTATGTGTATTGAATATAGAAAGTTAAATAAAGCCACCTGAAAGGATCATTTTCCCCTTACTTTTATTGATCAGATGCTGGAAAGGCTAGCTAGGCATACATATTTCTGTTATCTAGATGGATATTTAGGATTCTTTCAAATCCCTATCTACCCTAGTGATCAATAAAAAACAACCTTTACATGCCCATATGACACCTTTTCTTATAGGAGAATGACATTTGGTTTGTGTAATTCCCCAACCACTTTTCTACACTGTATGATGTCCATATTCTCTTATTTGATCGAAAATATTATGGAAGTGTTTATGGCTAATTTCTCTCTTTATAACACCACATTTGATGATTGTCTTGATAATCTTGCTAATGTCTTAAAAAGAAGTAAAGAGGTGAACCTTGTTCTTAATTAGGAAAAGTTCCATTTTATTATGCAAGAAGGAATTGTTCTAGGACACTTAATCTATAACAGGGGTATGGAAGTTGATAGGGAAAAAATTGAAATTATTGGTCAAATGCCTCCCCCAACTAATACCAAAGGTGTTTAGAGTTTTCTTGGCCATGCTGGATTCTATAGGTGCTTCATAAAAGACTTCTCGAAAATTGCTAAGCCTCTAACCTACCTCCTCATTAAGGATACCCCTTTTGCATATGATTAATCTTATTTGAATGCTTTTAGTAGGTTAAAGGAAGCATTGACCACTGCCTTAGTTATGAGACCCCTCGATTGGAGTCTTCCTTTCGAGGTAACGTGTGATGCTAGTGACTTTACCGTTGGGGTTGTTCTTAGGAAAAGGAAGGATGTAAAATTTTATGTCATATACTATGCCAGTTGGACTTTGGATGATGTACAAATGAATTATGCTACAACCAAAAAGGAACTCTTACCTGTGGTGTTTTCCTTAGACAAATTTAGGTATTATCTTATGAGATCAAGAGTCATTGTGTTCAGTGATCATGCAGTTCTTAAGCATCTCTTGGAAAATAAAGATGTGAAACCAAGATTGATTAAGTGGATCCTCCTCTTACAAGAATTTGATTTGGAGTTCAAAGATAAGAAAGGTGCTGAAAATGTAGTAGAGGATCACCTTTCTAGGTTGAGGCAAGAGATTCATGAAGAAGAAAAGGATGAATGCCCAATTGATGATTCATTCTTTGATGACAATCTCTTTGCCGTCGAGAGCCTCTAAGCCCCGTGGTTTGCAGATCTCATCAACTATATTATTTGTGGGGTCTTACCTAAAGACCTATCTTATCAACAACATAAGAAATTCCTTTCCGGTGTCAAACATTATTTCTAGTATGACCCTTGTCTTTACAAGCATTGTGCAGATGAAGTTTTTTGGCGATGCATTCTAGGAGATGAAATTTTGGATATTATTACCCATTTTCATTCATCACCATATGGCCATCATGCTAGCACCTCCAAGACATCTACAAGGGTACTTCTCGCAGGATTTTATTAGCCAACACTCTTTACAGACATGAAGAGTTTTGTGTTGGCATGTGATCGCTGCCAACGAACCGAGAATCTCAAGACGAAATGAGATGCCCTTAAATAATATCTTTGAGGTAGAATTATTCAAAGCATAAGGGTTTGATTTCATGGGACCATTTCCTTCATCTCACAATAATAAGTACATATTAGTCATAGTGGATTACATTTCAAAATGGGCAGAGATGTTAGCATCTCCCATGAACGATGTGTCAGTAGTCATTAAGCTATTTCATAAGGTTATTTTCCCCCATTTTGGAGTTTTGTTGGTTGTGATCGGTGATGGAGGATCACACTTTACCAACAAGGTCTTAAGTAAGCTCTTGAGGAAATATGGTGTAGCTCACAAAATGGCCACTCCATATCATCCTCAGATGAGTGGTCAAGTGGATATTACTAATAGAGAAATAAAAGGGATCTTGGAAAAGACCATATCTAAGTTAAGGAAAGATTGGTCCTCCTAGCTAGATGACGTTCCTTGGGCCTACTAGACAGCTTATAAGACCCCTATCGGTGCCACACCACTCTGTTTAGTATACGAAAAATCATGTCATCTGCCTATTAAGGTTGAATACAAGGCGTATTGGGCCATAAAGACTATTAATCTAGGTTTGAAGGAAGTAGGTGAGCAGAGAATGCTTCAACTCAACGAACTTAATGAGTTGCGGTTAGATGCTTATGAAAATGTTAAAATATATAAGGAAAGAATAAAGAAGTGGCATGACAGGCGTCTTCTCCAAAAAGAATTTGAGGGAGAGATGGTAGTCCTATTCAACTACCTTCTAAAACTTTTTCTAGAAAAATATAATCAAGGTGGTTGGATCCATTCCAAATACTTAAAGTATATCCTTATGGGGTAGTTGAAGTTTGGAGTGAATATACGGGGAGGTTCAAAGTCAATGGGCAACATTTAAAACATTATGTTGCCAGGTCTCCATTTGGGAAGTTGCGCTCAATTTCCCTTCTTGAGGTACCATCAGTTTGAAGAACATAGAGGTCAAGCTAATGACCCTAAACAAGCTCTTCATGGGAGGTAACCCATGTTTTATGTTTTCCTTTATTGTGTTTCTTTTGTTTTGTGTGTTCTTTCTTTTATTTTGTTTCCTTTGTTTTTGTCTCTTTGTTGCAGCTTTTTAGCAAGAAAGATTATATATCAAATCTATCCAATGGATCATAGGAGGTTATAATGCATTACATGAAAATAAAAATAGAAAGAGAAATGAAGAATACAAGGTTGCACGACCTAAGTACGGTCTACCGCACGACCGTGCATAACCCTATTGCTGGTAAATAGAAAAACCTGAGAGCAAGGATTTTGCATGGTCCACTATGCCAGACCTGCATGGCCTTGGCAATCCATAAATTATCAAGTTAAGAGGAAAATATTTGCAATGCCTTCCCGTGCACACCTCGTACGCCCGTGCACACCCATTTCCATCTTAGCACAACCTACCCATGAAAATAGCACATGGCCGTGGGAATCTATCTGCAAATATATATGCACACCCGTGACCCCCTTTTTCCCCTTCTCTCACCGTTGCACTCCCTCATTTTCAAACCCTAAACCTCCCCAACCTCTTCCACCTCCTCTTTCCTCATAGATCTACACTATTCCACCACCCTTAACTCCGTTCCACCACCACCATCAATCACACGACTCACACTGCACAGTCAGGTAATGCAACCCCTGCACACCCCATTTCTCCACTTCTTCCTCAACCATGTAGACACCACAACCACCACACCTCTACACACTGCCCTTTCAACAATTATTTCCCCTATATAACCTCACCTCCCACACCATTTCCACCATCAAACAACCACTTGATCAACCATTCCACCACCTCTCCTAAAACCTTAAACCTGCTATCATCCCCTGTTTCAAATGCACAACCACCACCCCTACACATTGTGCCTATGCATATTTTTACACCACCCACCAGGGCACCACTCCTCTCGCTCACTATTTTTGCACTAGTTGCACACACGGGCATTTTTCTTAGTTTTCTTTTTCATGTAATAGTTCCATTCATTATGATTTTAGTTCTTCTATAATTCTTGCTAAATTTTTTATTTATACCTCCCAATCTCAATTAAGGTGTGTGTTCTGCCCAATCTATTCTATAATGTTTTGTTTTTGCTGATAGAAAGCAACAATGGTCCCCAAGAAACGATCAAAATTGAACCAGGAGGAAGGTGAGTCCTCCCAACTGCAGCCACGCCAACCAAAAGGGTGAGGTAAGACTACAAATACATAACCCTCAAATCCTTATGGTATTATCTATGTCAACCCTAATTATAAGGATCTCTATAAGGGGATACTGAATTGAAACATTACCCTAACTCGATTAATCGATTGAGATTATCTCGAAGCACTAGGGATTAAAGAGGATGTTGTGTATTTGCTTCCTTGTAGTGGTCTATACCATTTCTTTTCAAATAAATTTCCTATGAGTGAGGGACTCACTCTTGAGTTCCTTAGTTCCTTCATTTTCAATCGTACAGATGAGTCCATCATGTTTCAACTCTTTGATAAGACTCACTAAATGTCTTTGTCTAGGTTCTTGTCCTTACTTTGTTTGCCCACTTACAGTGAGCTACTTTCTACTGGCTCCAAAATTTGGGATCCTCAAGAATTCTAGTGAGAAATCACCTTACTAAAGAAGGGAGTTCCTTATAAGCCATACAGTGGACACCACATAAAGGCCACACAAATTTACAATTTGGCTTTGCATTATTTATAACGGCTTTTGGCTAGCTTAATTTTCAGCTTTGGGAAAGCCTGGGAAATGTACACAAATTGGAGCTCTTTGCTCTTCATTTTGTGCTTTGGGATAGTGCCCTCGATATAGGGTATTATCATACTAATCATCTTAGTATGGTGAGGACCAATCTCACTAGTGATATCATTGCCGGCTGTATCATAGTGTACATTTTCACTAGGCTCAATTATAGTCTAGAAAACATCCATGAGAATTTTTCGCCAACCTACCTTGGGTTGGCGACCTACACAAATATAAATTTAATTGTGCAGGACCAGCATCTATACATATTATATTACAACCAGAAAGTGTGGTACCTGCTTCCCAACCCAACCCAACCTTCACCACCCTCATAGAGACCAACCACACCAACTTGTTACCTTCTCCTCATACACCACACCCAGGTCAAGCAATGCCACCTCCGTCGGACGATAACCTTAACATACTGGAAGAAGGGCATCATTTAACACTACTTACTCTCCTAGTGCCTCCTTATTTTGGCATCGATTCTAGCCCTTCTTCTTTAGGCACCTGTTGGGACTCCCGCTTCTAGCATATTGATGACTGATTCAATATGTTTGAAGCTCAAGTTGCTAGTATTAGGGAGGCTATTTCTCCAATAAACCACATGAACTCCATGATACATCAAATATATCAATGTCATTTAGAACACGACTATCCTCCTCCACCACCACCCTAGTGATTGAGTTTACCCTCCCCTCGTTCCTCACTTCCACATTGTGGACAATGTGGTATTTAAGCATGGGGAAGTCATTTCTTTTCTACCTTATCTATTGCTTGTTTTGTTGTTTCTTGTTTTCCTCTTCCTTCGTTTTTTATTTTCTATTTTGTTTTCTTTTACTTGTGTTGTTGTTTTTCAAAATGAATGCCTATGATGACCAAATGATAGAATCTTCTACATAGCCTACTCATGCAATAGTAAAACCCATAAATTACGAGCTATTACAAATGATATATTTGAAAAGTGCTTATAGTGCAGACCCCCAAGTGATAGACTCTCAAATCACTTATTATTATAATACTCTAATGGTTTATCTTCGTAGACTTAACCATCCAGACTAAGATTTAGGGAATAAGGCTCGTAGAAAAGAAATAGTGAGATTTTGAGCTTTAGAGACTGTCCACCTTTTATGCAGTCTTACTTTTTCTAATTGTGTGTTCTCTCCTCCAATATGAGAAACTAGAACTTGTATACGCTCTCTTCAAAACTGCATACAACTTATGCATACATTAGTGTAATAAAGGCATGTGTTTTTTTGATAGCTACTTTAGCCATAAGCCACCAAACAATACTATTTTTCCTTTTGTTCATCCCCTTTGAGCCTAAGCCTTTTCCTTTGTTTACCTACATACTAGCTATTTTCCCAAGGAACTACCCTACCTTTGTCCAAAAACTAGGGAACAATAGCTAATGGATTTAATTATGGTAGATAAGGAAAAAAGACAAGCATAGTGGTATTTTTTGAAAATAAAAATAAAAAAAGGGAAAAGAAAAATAGAAAATTTGTATATATTTCCATTTATATCATCTAATTCTTCTTATTTATAAAAAAGAAAAAGAAAAAATGGAGCCTTGGTGTGTAATTAAGAGTGATTAGAAAGTTTCCAATTATGATATGAATTTGTAGTTACCTCTCTTTTGTCTTTAGACCCATAGCTACATTCCTAGATCTATCCTACCTTTCACCCTAGCCCCATTACAACCCTATTAAGACCTCTTGATTTTTATAATGCATAATGTCTTTAAGCGGTGAAGAAGAAGAGTTTATGCAAGCATATAGTCGATCATCATTAGATACGAGAGTATTGAGTGACATTATAATCCCTACAAATACACATGAGTGCATAGTGTCCACATAACTAAAGAGAGTAAATCTATGGCCTTTTTTAACCTCTGTTTGGTCAGGATTTACACGACCCTAAACCGCCTTAGAGTGTTCTAATAATTCTAATTTGTGTGTCCATGCTAAAGGCCTATCTCGCTTTATTTTCTATACTACTATTATTGCTCACAGTATAGGTTTAACTAGACTTTGTATGCCCTATTTATGTTGTTGGTTCTGTCATTTGAGGCTTTTTTATCATTCCACTCATTACGTTGTTCTATGTTTTTGTGTTTTCTTAGGGACAAGAAAAGAATAACCATGGGGGAGTTGATAAAGTGAAAATTTCCCCATAATTTTACCTCTCTTTACCTTTGCTTTAGGAATTTATTTAATCTCCTTTTCATATTTTGCTATGGTTTTATTCTATTAATTGCACTACTACTTTCTTGAGCTTTATGTTGTAGGATTTCCCACAAAAACACTAATTTTAAGAAAACATTGCTTATTTTTGGAGCAAGGGACCTAGCAAGGAAAGCATGATAGAAGAGTACATCAACCCAACATGTTTATGAAAGTGTATTGAAGCTATGAGAGCTAAAAGATGTGCTAAGATATCCCTAAGAAGACTGAAAAGGGGGTGCACGATTGGCTGCACTCAACTGTACAACCGTGTAGCACTCGCTTTTTATTATGGAAGAAAATAGAATCCCATGGCTAGGCAGTGCATGAATGCATGGCCATGCAAAATTTTGACCTAAAAATTCGAGGCTAAAAATGTTACACGGCCAAGTTGTGAAAGGTCAGAAATTCTAAAATGCCAAAAGTTGAGAAACTACATAGCTAGGCCGTGCAACAATGGTATTCCCCATGATTTATGTGTGCGACATAGCCGGCGTGATGGGGATTTTTGTGGCACACCTCGAGGACTAATTAAGAAGATAGAGAGGAGGTTTTAGGAGAAACTTTTTGACCCCTCATTACCGAGCTTAGCTTCATGTAATTGTTTGTTACTTTAGTTTTGATTAATTCAAAGAAACAATTATGTAATTCGTGTATGGTCAACTCAGAATCAACATTGCTCTCTTTCGGATTACGGTTATTTCAATCTAATTCTTCCCCTTTATATCTTTGCATTGTTATTATGATCATTATGGTATATATTTTGTTAATTTCATTTGAAAGTATGAGTGAGTAGTCTCCTTTCTATGATTGGACTTAGGTACCATTTTAGTAATCAATATGATGAATTATAGTATTATGTCATATGATTTATTCGTTTATACTGTGACATATGCTAGATTTAATTGTTGAAAAGTGGATTTGATGAAATCTGACCTCCTTAGATGTAATCTATAATTAAAATGCTGAGATTATTATCGAAAATTAGCACATATATAGGAATTTAAGCAATCACAAAAGTAGTTATTTAATTCTTAGGGACTCTATAATTGGTGATGCTTAATGGGTTTAGTTTAATTTTTGAGTCACAAAAGTAGTCGGAAAATTTGGTTAAATACATTTTTAGACCTTGAAAGAGGTTAATGAATATAATATTTCCAGTTTTCCACAATTAGCGAATTAATCTATGGCATAAACATTGTTTCATTATTGATTATTAATTCAGAGATCGAAGTTCGATCCTAGGTTTCACTCATATTGTTTAGTATCTAAAAGTTAGAAAGCTTTTCACAATTATTCTTTTTATCCGAATGCATACCTCCATTTTAAATAGATTTAGATAGTTAAAATAGTAAAGAAGTGTGATCAATTATGAAGTTCCTGTGGGATATGACCTTGAAATGCTATAACAAATCCGTGTGCTTGCAGAAATAGCGCAACACCTCTTAAGGTATACAATTCTTATATATATATATATATATATATAAAAGAATATTAAAACTCATGCACTAAAGAAAGAAGAGGGACTTAGTTTTTTTTAAGAGAAAATTGTGCTGCCAAGGTAAGTTTTTCTTTCCTTTCAAACTACCCTAACATTTATAGAAGGAATTTAGGATTAAGGTTTACAACATAAGCAACTAATAAATGCATAAGAGTACTAATGGGTAAAAAATGAAACTAAGTTTCCCACCCATGTGTCTCGATTTTGAGGGAAATGCTAATGGTGATTTTTGAATCCTCTAATCTATAATATCACATGTTATTTTTCAAAATATCCATATTACACAAAAGGAAAGAGATAAATATCCCTTTAAACTTTGTAAATAACAAAAAGAAGTAAGGAATGTCTTCTAGACTTTCTTGTTATTTCTCAAATCTTCATTGTTTTTTTTCAAGTATTGAAAGTGACTTATCATCCTAAGGAAAGGGACATGTTGCTGAATTATGTGGCTTCCAAGGGGGCTTGATAGGGATTCATTTTTGGGGTCACTTAGGGTTAAAATACTAAAGGAAATAAGGTTTACAAATGGAGGGAAAATCTTGAAAAAAATATGGCATTGGGTGCCTTTGTTTTGGTTAGGTTGTGGAAAAAAAAGAAGGGTTTACATGGCTTGCATGGCTAGGTTTTAACATTCAATTAATGTGTCTAAGTAAGGAGGTTTTTATAGTTCTTAAACTTGGAAAAATTAATGGATTTATTATGATCATCAATTATGGATGATCTTGCATCATCCTCTCCCTCTTGAAAGATAACCTCCTTTTTCTCTTTGAAAGGTTCATCTTGAGTATAAGGAATTAGATCTACCACATTAAATGTGTTTGATATATCTATCATATCCTCAGGTAGCTCTAGCTTATAACCATTGTCACCAATATTCACAATAAATTTGTACAGGCCATCATTTCTAGGCATGAGTTTGTTCCTCCCTTTAGAAGGAAATCGTTCCTTCCTAGGGTGAAGTCAAACCAAATCTCTTGGTCCATACAAGTATTGTTTTCAATGCTTGTTTTCCATATTCTTGTCCCTTTTATTCATCGTATCAATTTTTTGCCTCAAATTTTTGTGGAGTTTCTTCATTACCTTAGAAATGTCTTCTACTTGAAAGATGTAGTGGGTTTCAATGGAAGAGGTAAGAGATCAATGGGAGTAGTAAGGTTCACCCCATATACTATTTCAAAGGGTGAGCATCCTATAGAATAGGTTAATGAATGGTTGTAGACAAATTTAGCATGTGAAAGCTTGGTTGCCTAATCCTTCAAGGATTTGTGAACCAAAATTTTGAGGAGCATTGTGAGGGTTCTATTAGTAACCTCAGTTTTTCTACTAGTTTGTAGATGGTAGGCGGTACTAAATAGGAGTTTGGTACCAACTAGCCTCTACATGGTATTCTAGAAGTAGTTAAGGAAATTGGTATCCTTGTTAGAGATAATAGACTTAGAAATGCCATATAGCGTACCTATCTCCTTAAAGAAAAGATCAACTATATAAGTTGCATCATCTGATTTGTGATATAGAATGAAATGAGCCATCTTAGAGAGCCGATATACAACCACCATTATAAAATCATTTTGCCTTTTGTCTTAGGAAGTGATATAATAAAATATATACTCACATGATCCTATGGTTGATGTGGGATATGCAAGGGAGTATAAATTCCTTCGTGGAAGTGACTACTGGACCTTTGACAAGTGACAGATCTTGATATTATACTTTGTACATCTCCCACAAGTTTTAGTAACTAAAACTTCTCACTAAGTACGTTTATGATCTTATTAATGCCAACGTGTCTAGCTAGTCCTCCTCCATGCACTTACCTCATGAGCATTATATAATGGAACATTTAGGAATGCAAAGCTTGTTGTTCTTGAATGAATAAAGATCCCTTCTTATTATCTTGATCTTTAAAGTAGCATCTAAAATATTCATCTTTCTTGTAGAACTTTGTAATACACCCAAACCCCAATACTCTAGCTTCTAGAGAATGCATATGCTAGTATATTTGTTTTACCACTTTTGTGTTTAGCTACATGATGTTGTGGGAGGATAGGATTCTCAATTATGTGGATTAAGGCTTGAATTGGGTTTAGATATTAGGATAAAGGCTTATTGATGGTGAATTAAGAAATTTAAGATTCAAATATGATGGAATAAGGATAAGGATGGTTTAAATATGGTAGAAAAATGATGATGATGATTTAGTGATGGTGATTAAATGATGATGATGTTTCAAATGTTGTTTATGATGATAGTATGAGGATGAAGTTAATATTTTAAGGTTAGGGTTTAGATAAAGGTTAGAACCATAGTTTAGGGTTAGGGTTTGGGTTTGGTTCAAAAAGAATGAATAAGATTTCATCTGGTTTGTGTGGGAAGGTGAGAGTTTTGAATGGAAGGTTTAGGGATTCGATTGTGTATACTAAATTAAGGCTTTGATTAACCACAAATTAGTGTAGGATTTTGATGGTATTTATGGCAGGATAAATATGGATTAAGGAGAGTATAAAAGATATGGATTAATCGCTAATTCACACAAATGAGGAGATTAAAGCTTTCAAGCTAAACTATTCATACAAATTCCATTTACTTAGGTTTGAACTCATACGAAATTCACTTGTATTTAACTTCAATGTTGATCTTCAACTTCAATTCAATTCTCAATATCCATTCTTGACATTCATAGCAAATTTAACCTTTATATCACTAGCTAAAAGCATAGTTCAAAAAATTCCAAGCTAAAAGATATTATGCTACCTTTATGCTAACTTTATTATTCAACATTACTACTTAAATAAATAAATTAGATAGATTACTAATAATACTCTACAAGTATATAAAGAAGCCCCTTCATGCACGTGGCCATAATTCCTTGCATGCCATGCATGCTATGCATATGCATGTAGGCACTTAGTTGCTTGTTTGTTATGTTTATAGTAAAGTAACCATCCGTTGGTCTTAAATTTGCATGAGACACTTTTTAAATGAATAAAAATTGGTTCCATAATTATGAAAGCCAATTATTGAGTGCTTTCTCCTACATCACTACAAAAGGGAAATAATTTCAAAAATTCTACCCATCTTGCCTACCTTAAATTAAGCTTGTGTTGGCTATTGACATAATTTAATGATTCATGATCCATGCGTAGCAAAAATTGTTGTGGTCTCAAGTAGTGTGACCAATGATCAAGGACTCTCTGAAGAATAAAATCATTGTTATAAGTAATATAATTCACCCTAGGTCCATTGACCTTTTCACTAAATAAGGCAATTGGTTTTCCTTCTTGTAGTACAACAACACCAATGCCTAATCCACTAGCATCAAAATCAAACTCAAAAATTTGTTATAGTTAGGTAATGTTAGGATGGGTGCCTCAATTAATTTTCCATTGATCATATTAAATGCATCATGGCTCTCCTTGGTCCTCTTAAACTCACCCTTCTTCATGCATTCGGTTATAGGTGCCAATAGGGTACTAAATTATTTAATGAAACTCTTATAAAAGGATTTCAGGTCATGAAAAGATCTCACTTGTGTTAGTATTATAGGCATGGGAATATCTTTTTGTCTTCCACTTTGGACTTGTCCATGGATATTTCATCCTTAAACACTATAAAACAGAGAACTATGACCCTAGGTACAAAGATATGACATTTTTATAGCTTATCATACAACTTGTGATCCCTAGGTGCTAGAAATACAAGTTTGAGGTACTTTACATTTTCTTCTTCTTTGGAGCTATACACAATGATATCATTAAATAAAACTACTATAATTTTCTAATGCATGACCTAAGTACCTCATTTATAATTCTCATAAAGGTACGATGAGCATTTGACAAACCAAAAGGCATAATCATACACTCATACAACCCTCCATTGTTTTTCAATACATTTTCCCACTCATCACCCTCTATCATTCTTATTTGGTAGTAACACACCTCATGTCAATTTTATAAATAACAAAATAGCATGCACCGTGCAAACAATCAAGCATATCATCAAGTCTAGGTATCAGACACCTATACTTGATAGTGTTGTTGTTGATAGCTCTACTATTAACACACATTCTCATGGTGCCATATTTTTTTAGAACAAGTAAGGTAGACAAGACACAAGAGCTAAAGGACTCCCTTATTAAACCCTTGGACAATAATTCATCCACTTGCCTTTACAACTCCAAGCTTCCTTAGGATTATACTTATAGGCCACCTTATTAGGGAGTATAGCTCAAAGTAAAAAGTCTATTTGGTTTTCTATGCCCCTAATGGGGGGGGGTTATACATGGGGTAGATTATTAATGAATATAACATCAACCTCTTCTAAAAATACCCTAACCCATTACTCCTTACCAAACTCTCCCCTCATTATCTTCTAATAACAATAATAAGTAGGTCACTTTACCATTTACTAAGGCCTTATCTAGATAATTTTTACTTATGAGTAAAGTCGTTTTACAACTCATATCAATTTTACTAGGCCTAGTAGTCAAAGTTGTAAGAATAATCTTCTTCTTAGAAAAGTTCAAGTAATTAGTATTCCTTTTTCCATCATGCCTGATACTTTTATCAAATTGCCACGGTCATCCCAATATCAAATGACAATCATCCATTGGAATCACATCACACACCACCTCATCATGGTAGATCTGTCCAATGGAGAATGTCATCACTTGATTTTTCATCTTTATCATAATATCATCATTAATCCATATTAGCATGTATAAATTATTATGCTTTGCAGTAGGAAGACCAAGCTTCTCTACTAAAATGCAAGATGAAACATTAGCACAACTCCCTCCATACGCAATAAGAGAAAATATTTTCCCAAGTATGATGCACTTGGGTTGAAAAATAGTATGTCTTTGCGAGTTATCCAATTCGGCCTCCCTAGTATGCAACACCCTTCTAATCATCAAGAACTCTCTTACATTTAGTGGTAAAAACTCTTTGTAACACCCCAAAATTCACAAATTTTTTTTAAAGCGGAAAAATTTAAATTAAAACTTGTGAATTATAGGGATGTTACCAACATACTTAGTACCAGGCCGGTTCACTCTAACCATTCTAGTACCAAGTTCTATGGCTAAAGAAAAGATTAACATTTAAAATCAAACCAACAATTCATAAAGAACTAGAAAGGATGATACATCAAAATCAGAGTACACATAAAGTTTATGATAAGATAGAAATTTGAGTGCGAAATCAAAATTCTTCGGAGGAAATAATCTTGTAATCAATAAAAGATTTATTTGAAATACTCAGTACAATTAATAATTAATAAAATAATAAATGTGATACAAAAGAAATAACATAGTGAAATAAAGTCCATGAAGAGAAAATACGACCACGACACTCTCGAACTTTGAGCTAAAACGTGCTCAACACTCAGCCCCGTCGGATGTCTCGCCCATCTACACAAAGTCAGAATGGCATACAACTTGTGGGAATGAGCATCACCCATGAAACGGGTGAACAGTACGCTACGTACTAAGTAAGGTAACTGAGCACTAAGGCCAACGCATGAGCACATAAAATCATATAAATAATGTAGAAGAAATAAAAGAACACAAAGACCATCATAATTACATAATATCGAACAATCATTCGGGTAGATACATAAAGGTTCATTTATAGTCTGGATTAATTACTTAATTAATCTCTAGTTAGAAGTCAACACCATGCTTTTTATCAAGTCCATACGAGTACGAGAGCCCCATTTTTTTTCCGCTGGATCGGTATCCAGGGCACTTTGGCTCCTTACCACTATTATAGATGGTGGATCAGTCACTTAGGGCACATGCCCTACCACTATTATATGTAGGTGGATCGGTCTGGCCCCTTCTCGCATGATGTTCCACTGTAAGTTATTAGTATCTTCCCAAATCTTAACAATATATAGGGTTTGGTTTGTTGAGCTCAGGATCTCCCTCTATTTTAGCTGGTGGATCGATCACTAGGGTAACATGCCCTACCACTATTATACACCGGTGGATCGATCTCTAGGCTACCGGAATACTTGACCACTATTATGCCAGTGGATCGGTCTGGGCCCAGTTCAACATCTTCCACTTTATGTGATTAATGTTTTAAGTATCTTATTCAAAAGCTTTCACGCTGGACATACATGAATCATTCCCTTTACACTTCACACATCACAAATCATAAATTTCACCCTCATAATTACATTTTAATCACCAAATACACATGATACCACAAAAACCCTAAGTAGCCACTCCAAACCCTAATTAACCACAACAACCACTACTACAAACACGAGAAATAATAACGGGACATTAATAACGGTAGTTCGAAAACAGTTGTCAAACGCGTGAAAATTAATCGGCGGGAAGTTTTGATAACGGTTATAGTTAAAAACCGTTATTAAAAGGGCAACGTTAAAATTTGGACGGATGTTTTAATAACGGTTTTATATAAACCGTTATTAAAAGAGGATTTAATAACGGTTCATATAAGAACCGTTGTCAAAAGTCAGAAGCTTTTAATGACGGTTTTTGGAAGAACCGTTATTAAAAGATTTTTAATAACGGTTCTCTTAGGAACCGTTATTAAAACCCCAAAATCAAACTTTTATTTCGCTCGGTTCTGTTTCGTGCCAAAGTTTTCAAACTCTCTACACTTTCGTTCTCTTTCTCTCCTTCCTTCTCCTTGCAAACCCTTGCACCGCCACATCGTGCACCACCAACTCGCACCACCAGGCTCCTCTCAAGTAAAGGAAACCCTCGCACCGCCAACTCTCCACCACGCCTCTGCCATTGTTCCGAAGCTAGCTGGCACTTGCACCTTCATCCTCCGTCGTGTTTGAAGCCCTTGCCTCTCTGAACATTCTCACCGTCGTGTTTGTAGCTAGCTCACTTTATGTATGTGTTTGTTCTTCCTCTTGTAACTTTTTATCTTCTTATATAAATGCGTGTCGCCAGGGTTTCGTTTGAAAATGTGTTGTTTGTAGCTGAAAATTTTGCTGTTTGTTGTTGAATTTGTTGGCTGAAAATTTGGCTGTTTGTTGTTGAATTTGTTGCGTTATTGTTATATATTAACAAATGCATGTGTTGGCCGAGACCTTTACATATTATTGTTGTATTTGTTTGTATGGAGAATATAGATTCAACATTATTTAGAGTTACAACCATAATAAACAAAAGAGAAGACATTATTGAGGTTATTTAGAGCTAGATTCAACTGTAAGCTTTGGAGGGTCATAACTTTTTCATGGGACCTCGGATTTAGGTGATCCAGGAGCCAGTTTGGGCAATATCTGAGCCCAAAAAAGGCCGTTTTGGCCTCTAAATTGAGGTTTTTTTGTTACATACAAGTGATACAACCTTTTTAGGGTCTTTTTTACAAATTGAACCTTTAATTTAGACTATTCTGAAAACCTTTTTCACATTCTAGGGTATGATGGTGTTATATAACCTCTTGATTAAAGTGGTATTACATGTTGCCTACCTTTGTATTATTTTGTATGTAGGGTAATACATGTTTTCAGTTATTTTTTATCTCTTTATCCTCTATTGTAATTATGGATGAGATAAGAGCTTTAGGTACCTCCAAAATTGAAGATCTTCGAGACCAAGGAACTTAGATGATGATGATGATGATGAAATTGAAGTTTTTAAGGGTTCAAGTGAAGAAGACAAGCAATATAATGTTGATGAAGTTAGAGACCAATGGGCCAAACACGTGCACTCATTCACTCGATATTAGGTAGCGATCTATATATTCTACATGAATTTTTAATATTATGTTAGTATTTCGGTCTTCCAGCCTAGATATGTGAACTCTTTACTTTGAGATGTAGAGCTACCAAGTTGTGGTATGCCCACTAATTTTTATTCCTAAGTATAGTTGGTGTATTGAGACATGCATATATACTAATTATAGATTAATTGAAATTATGGTGTGATTGCAGATTTGATAATTATTACATGTTTACTATTATTATTAATATTATTATTATTAGTATAATTATTTATTTAATATTATAATTATTTAATGGGGGCCGAGACCTAAGTTTTAATAACGGTTCTTAAACAAAACCCTTATTAAAACCTAAGTTTTAATAACGGTTCTATGAAAACCGTTATTAAAACCTATGCTTTAATAAGGGTTTCTCATAGAACTGTTATTAAAACTTAGGTTTTAATAACGGTTTTGTTTAAGAACCGTTATTAAAACTTCGGTTTTAATAACGGTTTTTAAGTAAAAACCGTTATTACATTGTATGTTATTAAAGATTCAATAACGGGCGATTCAATAACGGTTGAAAACTATAACAATAATAATTAGCCATTCTAAACCTCAGTTAATCACTCCAAACCCTAATTCAGTCTCCTCCATACCCTTATAATGTCCTACGTACTATTTTTCACCCAAAACTTCCAAACACCCAAATAACTCTTCTATTACCTTCCTTACATCTTAAGTCAACATTCCATACATAAATTCCACTCCCTTGCAGAATTTACACACCCCATGCAAACATTAATACCACCATGGAAAACCCAAGATTCCATCATACAAAACCCTAAATTCAATCCACAAAAAACCAAAGATCCATCTATACCAAACCCTAGATTTAAACCATATAAAAGCCAAAGATTCATCCTTACCAAAACCTAAATTCAAACCAAATAAAATCCAAAGATTCATCCATACCAAAACCTAAATTCAATCCATACAAAACCAAAGATTCATCTTTACCAAACCCTAAATTCAAACCATATAAAATCCAAAGGTTCATCCATACCAAACCATAAATTCAAACCATATAAAATCCAAAGATTCATCCATAACAAACCATAAATTAAATTCTCCCATACAAAACCATAGATTAGATTCTCCCATAAGAAACCATAAGTTATATTTTCCCACACAAACCCATAAATTAGATTCTCCCTTACGAAACCATAATTTAGATTCTCCCATAAGAAACCATAAGTTATATTCTCCCACATAAAACCATAGATTAGATTCTCCCATGCAAGCCATAAATTAGATTCTCCCATAAGAAACCATAAGTTATATTCTCCCACACAAAACCATAAAATTAGATTCTCCCTTATAAAACCATAAATTAGATTCTCCCATAAGAAACCATAACTTATATTTTACTCTTCCACTCATGGATCATTATAATACTTTGGTCAACTCACATCCTTTGGTCAGCTTCTTTCCCCATCCTCCTTTTTCATCCTTTCTCCTACAAAAACCACATCAACATCCTCACATACATGTCTTATAGGGTCACAACACATATCATCACATATACATAATACACATGTCATATAAACACACAAAAATATACTTTAACTCCACATCATACCATATACGAAATAATTAATAATGATAAACATAGAATACATAGCATATGAAGCATATAATGCATATAAACACACAAAAGGCCATACTAACACCCTTACCTAAAATGACATTGGTCTTGGAGCACGCTCCTATACCTCCTTATGGCTTTGACTAGTTTCACCTATTATGAAGGAAAAGCTAAAATTAGACTCCCTCCTATCAAAAATACTATTAAATACTAACTTATTATAAGACTAGGATTTTGATAAAATACTAAAATAATAATAGAAAAAATACCAAAAATAATATCGATATTAATATTAACAAGAACAATAAAAATAGTAACAATAATAATAAAAAGGGCATTACTCAAAAAACATAGTAAAATAAGGGCTTCGGTCCCTATACCAAAATAATACTAGTAATAATATTAGCAACTAAAATAACAAAATTTAGTAATAATAATAATAATAATAGCAAAACTAATAGTAAGTAGTTATAATACTAATAATGAAATAATAATAATAGTAATTCGAACTAGTAGTAGTAGTAGTAATAATAATAATAATAATAAAATTGAATTAAAAATATAATAGTGCTTTGGCCCTCAACATAAATAATAATAAAAACATTAATACTAATAGTAATAATACATATTTAAAATAGAAATAATAATAATAATAATAATAATAATAATAATAATAATTATGTTCAAATAAATAAAATAAAATAAATTAAGGCTTATAAAAATAGGAAAACGGGTCGAGAGGGTCTAGGGTTCAACCTTAGGGTGGAGGGAGGGGTGGCACCGGTAGTGGTGCACGGAGGTGGTGGCGGTGGCCGGAAGGAGAGAAAAAGAGGAGGAGAGGGAGGAAGAGGAAAATAAAGATAGGGAAAGGCAGAGGAGGGTCTGCAGAAGAGAATGAGAGGTGAAAGAAGCGGCGGCAACGGTAGAAGAGGTGGCGGACGGAGGCGCGAAGGGTGGCAGAGATAGAAAATGGTTTTATTGGGAAGGAGACTTTGCATAGTCGGGGTGGCTTACGTAAGAAGAATAGAGGGATATGGGATGCCTAGCTAGCTAAAGGGCGGTGCAAAGAAGAGTTTGGTAGGCAGAGTTGGTAACAAAGTTGGCCGGAGGCGGCAGACGAGGCATCTAAAGGGGCAGGGGCAAAAAGGAAGGATTCCCTGGGTTCAAAAAACAAAACTCGACTATAGGGTTGGTAAGGGGTATTTATAGGGTTTAAATGAAAGGGTAGGGTCTGTGGAACGATGAGGGATTAGGCAAGTAGGGTTAGGTCTCACCGGTGGCGTCGTTTAGCCGGTGGCAGTAATTTTTGAGGTAGAGATCTTGAGCAGGAAAGAGAGGGAAACTGCACGAGAAATGGGAGGTGGATTGGTTCAAAGTGGCCAACGAGTCAAAGGGAAGAGAGAGGAAGGAAAACGAACGGTCAAAATGGGCGTAACTAGCTGCGAAATTTTTGGAGGTGGCGATGAGTTGCAGGTCGGCGTCTATGGGGCTGGGCAAGTGTTAAGGAAGAAGAAGAAGGAAGGTGGGGGGAGTTGGACCGAGCGGTTTGGCACAGAAAAGAAGAAGAGACCGGGCCAGTCGGCACGGGGGTTAAGGTTCTTAAACCAAACGACGAGTTTTGATGGAAAAATAAGGGAAATGTCATGCAGCGAGGGAGAAAGAAGAGGATCGGCTACACGTGCTAGGCTGCGTGAAGGAAAGAAAGAAGAGGGGGGACTGGGCCACTGGGCTAGCCTAGTTCGGGGGAGGAGAAAAAGAAAAAGAAAAGAAGAAGAAAGAAAAAGAAAGGAAAAGGAAGGAAGAAAAGGAAAAAGGAAAAATGAAAAGAGGAAAATAGTGGATTAGGTTAATTATAATAATTGGGATTTTTGGGATATTTAAAAATAATAATATTTAAATAAAATAATATTTAAATCCCTTTTTAGGATAAATTAGGATTTTTAAAAGATTTTCCATAAATTCTATTTTAGTTAGCAAATCACTCTAACTTTCTTCAGATAAATTATTTATAAAATTAATATTAATTTAAAAATATTTTCCCATTCTTATTTTAAATAAAATAATTTATTTAATTAATTTTCAAAATAAAATCCTTAATTAGCTAAAATACCAAAATTTCTCTAAATTAAAATACTTGTAAATTTCTTCTTAATTTGTCCTAACTAATTCCCTTTTATTTTAATAAAAATAATTTATTTAATTAATTTTTCTAATAAAATCTTATTTAAATATAATTTATAAAATTAGAAATTTTTGGGGCATTTCACTCTTCTTCTCCATATATAGTTCTAGATCCTTCCTACTCTTCACTATTCTCCTCTCTATTGAATTCCTCTAAATCCACCATGGTTATCACTCTTTTATTAAGGAGCTCATTTTGATAGTGTCCTAAGTGTTGAAACTTAAAACACCTAACACTCTTGGAATTGCTTTCAACTACCACTCCCTAGTTCCTCACATCTTTAGTTATGGGTGTGGAAATATCTTTGAATGGTGAACAAACCTCTCTTGGTGTGCTAGCATATTTTTTTGAACCTCTATACCTCACGATGCCTTTCTCTTTTTTCTGCCTACTTTGATGGCTAGGTAAAAAAAATCATCCAAGGTATAGTATCTATGCATCTCCACTTTCCTAGTTCTATCTTATCTAAGACCTCCAAGAAATCAAGACATAGTATACTCTTCTAGCTCATCTAAATCAAGCCTCATAGAGAGTTTTTCGAGCTCCCTAATGTACTCTTCTACACTCAATGACCCTTGATCCAAAGAGGAAATTTTGTTGTATAAGTTTTGAGTAAAAGAAGGATGAAGGACTAGTACTCTTTACTTCATTAACTTCATTTTCATCCAGGACTTAACATTAAATTTTTCCATTTTTCTCCCCTTTGGAACTACACTTTCCCACCATAATAAAGCATGACCCTTGAGTTTAAGAACAGCCACCTTAAATAATTTGGTTTTGGTATATCCTTTAGCTTTAGAAAACCTATTACACCACAACTCGCATTCTAAAAAGTCTTTAGGATTTTAGTTCTCTTCAAACATTAGAATCTTATCCCAAATATCATGAAAATATTTATTACTATTATTATTGTTGTTGTTGTTGTTGTTGTTGTTGTTGTTGTTGTTGTTTTTGTTGTTGTTGTTGTTATTATTATAATTATTATCATTCCTCCTTAGTTCTATAGAGGACTCTCACCCTCACTATCTTTGACCTTGAAACCCTCAAGTGGTTCTTGATATGGGGGTGGTCTTCTAAGTAGATTTCGATTCACATTAGGAACTAATGTCCCTAATTTATCAAGTACTCCTCTCATATCATTTTAAAGAGACTCAATAGCTCTCTCTCTTTTCAAATTGTTTCTTTATTCAAGGCTCAACCCACTTAGTAATGGTTTAGACAAGGTTGAAGAGAAGACAAAGATAATACCTAAATTGAGACAACCAAATCTTTAATACCAAGTTGGTGCATATTATATCAAACTTGGGTCTTGCTAAGGATTTGGTGTTCTAAAAAAAAATCACCAAAAATGAGAAAATAAATAAGGGACAATAAAGGTGATAAAAATTGATTCTTGATGACTCCCTGAATCAATACTTGCAAGAACCACTTAAGGTATGCAATTCTTAAGATAAATCTTGTAAGATTTTTCAAAGAATCTTCAAACTCATGCACCAGAGAAAGAAGATGACCTATTAGTTTTTTTAACCGAAAAATGTGTAGCCAAGGTAAGTTATTCTTTCTTTTCAAACTATCCTAACAATTATAAGAGTTTATGATTAAGATGTAAAACCTAACCAACTCATACATGCATAATAGTACTAATGGGGACAAAAATCAAACTAAGTTTCCCACCCATGAGTCTCAGTTTTGAGGGACTTCCTAATGTTGATTTTCAAATCCTCTAAATCTATAATATCACATGTTACCATTCATAACAACCATATTACACAAAAGGAAAAAGACAAAGTTACCTTTTAACCTTTTAAGTAACAAAAAAAAGTAAAGACTGTCTTCTATCCTTTCTTGCTCTTCCCCAAACTTACATTATTCTTCCTATGTACTAAAAGTGAATTATCATCCAAATAAAAGGAAATTTTTGTTGAACTATATGGATTCTAATGGGGTCTTTATAGGGATACGTTTTTGAGCTAATTAGGGTCAAAATACTAAAGGAAATCAAGTTTAAAAATGGAGGGAACAACTTGAAAAAAAACTTAGCTTTAGGTGCCTTTGTTTGTGTTTGGTCTTAGATGAAAAAGTCAAGGGTTTGCAAAACTAGCATGGCTAGATTTTGAAAATTAATTAATTTTTCCAAGTGAGGAGGGTTTTTTGGTTCTCAAACTTCAAAAAAAATTTAGCTAAATTATGATCATTAATTGGGGATTCTCCTACATCAGTCTAAAGCATGAGACCTATTTTCTAACTCAAGTTATTTTTGTAATTTAAATGATTAGTGTTTTATACAATCCATATCATTATTCATCAGAGAATATTAAGATCCATGCACAGCAATAAAGCAAATCCTAAACAATTTGACCTCTTAGAGTCACAAATAACTAGCCATAAAATGAATGGTTGATTATAACACCCTACATTTTATTAGTAATTTTTTATTTTTATTTTAAGCAAAAGTGTAATACCAAAAAGTTGGGTGTTACCATGGTAATTTATATAATTTTGACTTAATATACCATCCTTACATCAATTAAAAGTTAAAGAAGTTAGAACATACCATGTAATAAAAATAAAATTAGAGATGCTTCATAAAATTAAATATGAGTTTGGAGATTAAGTTTGAGTACAATATCTAAAAATTCATCAAAGGGATCCAATGGGACTAAGAGTCCAAAAAGATATCTGAGTAAAAGCTAACTTCTAGATAACATGACTCTACGTCCAATCGTAATATATAAGACTACTCCTCCATACATAAGGAATCATATGCAACAAAATCATCTAAAGAGTTCCTATCGACCTTGTAACACCTCCAAAAATCACCATTAAACATTTTCATTTTAAGAATTAAAATCATATACCATAAGAGGGGCATTACTACTATAATTGGTGTAAGTCTAGCCTCAGGAAATCCTCGTACCAGCTACAAGGCTTATCAGAAATAGATGAAATCATAATAAAGCAAGAAAAGAGTTTCATAACATAATAATGGTTAAATGTTGGTATCAAGAAAATGCTGGAAAAAAACTATTTAACTAAAATGAAACATTAATCTAGAAAGCAAAAAGGGAATGTATTCGAATGACACTCTTTCCGGGCCCCAACCTTGGGATACTACAACATCACTTTGCCCCAACCATGTCATCATATGTAGCAAAGTCATCTAAGGCATCATTAGTCACCTACACAAACTCAGGATGGGACACTGCTCATGGGAATTAGCAACACCCATGAAAGGGGTGATCAATACACTACATACTAAGTAAGGTAACAATACAGTTACGTAGGAGTATAACATTTGATGATAATATAATAAGACATAAAGGAACATAAGCAGGATATAGTAGTTCATTTTTTTACTATTTGAACTCAAGCTATTAGTATAGTAATTAATCATCTCTCGAATTATATCCACGTAGGTTAGAGGACCTAATTATTCTCACCAGTGTACTGATAAATACAAAAGTTAGGACAATTGGCTCTTAGCTAATATTCTCACTAGTGACCGATAAATATAATACAACCCAAGACGACACACTTTTAGCCACTATTCTCACCAGTGGACCTATAAATATAATACAACCCAAGGTAACACACTCTTGGCCACTATTCTTACTGGTGGACTGGTATATATATATATATGAGTATAAAGTACAACTAATCCCAACCTACGTAGTGTTCCACTATAAGTAATTAGTATCTTTCCATAGATTATTATTATCCAAGAGTTTCATTACTTGAGCTTAAGGCCCTAACTATTCTCACCGGTAGACAGGTAAATATTATACAAATATACGGTATCACACTCCTTGCCATTATTCGATATACAACTATAAGGTATAAATGGGCCTCAATCAAGTGATCTTCCACTTCAAGTGATCTTCCACTATGACTCTTGGCCTACTATCTCCCTAGGACATCCTTCACCCCATGGAAACCCTAACTTTCCAAGTATGAGGTATCATCACCCCTTAATGATCCTTTGAGTCCCCAAATTATCAAACAACCCAAAGATGCCATTAGAACCCTTTTACTCATGAGCCATAGCCCTTATCCATTGTTTCTCACATGTGATAACAATTACCCCTAGGGTTACCCTTCGAAACCCTCGTTTGGCCCAAATGGGCGCAACCTATCCTACACTACTTATTTAGACCTAAACATCCAAAACCATGAATAAGCTAGCATGATCATCCATCCCCCAAAATTTTATAGCCTAAATCCTCCATTTGGCACATGCAATAACAACCTCCCCAAGTGACTCCTCTCAAAACCCTAATATCCCTTTTGTATTTGTATCCACTCCTACATATCCCACCTAATCATTTAAATTGCCACACATTCCCCACAAAGCATACCTAACACCCTAGTTTGGAGGCACAAGCCAACTTCCCCTTCTCCCATATGTGATAATGACCTACCACTAGGGTTTTGAGCCCCCAAAACCCTAATTTCACCCCCTAGTGGTTTCCCATCTCCCCACATCCAAAGACTCCCCCATGTTTTGCCAAAATACCAAAAAATACCATTATATTCCCCTATAATCTTCCTTCACAACCACCTCTTCCTTAGTCACCCATAGACATAGCCATATTAAGTTTGATTGCCCCCATGCATGGTTAACTCTCTCCATGCAAAATTTACCCTAATCCCCATTTATAATTATCATCCTTATTTTTTAACATTTTTCCAAGGAATATTTGGCTAAATTTTTCCCTTAAGGTTTTACCATATGCAATCTCCCAAAATATTGACCCAAAATGCACTTAGGCCTCCCAACCCTACCTAAGCCTCATAACTTAAATTACACAAATTTCTCAACAATCCTCAAGACATGCAGTACCACATAATAAAACTTTATAACAACATATAAACTAAGTAGTTAAGACCACACATACTCTTACTTGAGGTCTTTGCAAGTCACACTACACAAACAAACATAGAACATATATATTTCATGCAAGTATTCACTTATTACACAATAGAATCACATATACACAAAAACTCTAACTATAACTGTATCCCTATTGAAATGGCTCCAATATTGAAGCAATAATTCTATGCCTCCTCTCTTATGGACACCGATATAGTACCCAAAATAGGGAATGCCCAACTTAGGCTAATTTATCCTCTTTCTACATTTCCCCTTTTTTTCCTTTCCTTAATCATAATAATAATAATAATAATAATAATAATAATAATAATAATAATAATAATAATGACTTTAATTAAAAGAAGCTCAAAATGGATGAAGGGGGAGTGGTGTGACTAGAATAGTTAAGAGGAGTGGAGTGTGACAATGGCGGCGTAAGGTGGAGGGGGCTTTTTTGGTTGGGAAAAGAGTGGGGCTTAGTTTTTGGAGGTTGTGGGTGGTGTTAGCATTAGGTAGGCTAGTGGCAGGGGAGGTGGTTCACGGTGGCAGTGGCAACAACCGTGATGGCACAATTAAGAGGGAGGGAGGAGGGGTGAAAAACAAAAGGAAAAGGTGGTGGAGAGGGCTATTTGCATGGGGTGGGCACCTATACAGGAGGTGGAGGTGTGATGGTGGTGTAGAGAGAGAGAAATGGGCTAGTGGTGGTAGCCCACGACCTACCCACTATGTAAGCACGGGGAGAGGAGAATATGGGGAGAGACAGGGAGGTGAGGGGCTTAGTAGGTGTAAGGGGTTGCTAAGAAGGGAGGGGAGTGGATTTGGGTGGCGGCATAGCCTAGCTGGAGTGGCGACGATAGTTGAAGGTAAGGGCAGGGGAAGGGCATAGGTAGAGATCGATGAGGGAGAAAGAGAGGAGATGGTAGATCTAGGGGTATTTACAAAGGTGGTTTGTAGTTGGGCGGACTACGGTAGTAGAGGGAGGACGGTGTAGGTATGCATGTAGGAGAGTTGTAGTAGGTGTAGGGGTGTGCAAGGCATGTATGGGGACTATGCAGGGACATGTCAGCGTGCATGCCCTACATGGATGGAAAAGTAAAGGAGGAGAAGAGGTTGGTTAGGTGAAATGGGGGTTAATTGCAAAAATGGCAACAAGGATGGGGTGCATGTAAAGTCGTAGATGGGAGGTAGGGGATTGGGAGAGCAAGGAAAAAGGATAAAAAAAGGAGGGAGAGAAAAAGGAAAAGAAGAAAAAAGGGGAGGGGTGTTTGGGTCTATCGAGGGGAGAAGAAGGAAGAGAATAAGAGGGAATGCCAGGCCGCTGCAGCATAGCCTAGGTGAGGGAAAAGAAGAAAAATAAAGAAGAAGAAAGAAATAAAAGAAAAAGAAAAAGGAAAAGAAGAAGAAAACAGGAAATGAAAAAAGAAAGAAAGAAAGAAGAGGAGATGGTGGGATTTTTTTAATAGTTTGGGAAATCAATTTAATAATTAAAAATTATTAAAGTTACCTATAATTTATTTTAGGCTAAATAATTAAAATAAGGCTTCCAAATAATAAATTTTTAAATCTCATATTATTGTTACTATTATTTTATATGTACATATGTTTTATTACATTTAATATGTAATTATTCTATTATTTATTCTTAGGGAAAAATTTTGGGGTATTACACACCTTCACAAAAGCATCCGAGTTTTCTACTTATGGGAATGAGCATCATAGATGAAAAATATTATCAATAAGTTATGTAATAATTAAGGTAATAATACAATCAAGAAACGTTACAAATACATACATCATATAGAAGAATGAACAAGCACAATAATATGATGTAAGGTAATACTACTTATAACTCAAATAGTATGCATAACCTCCATCCATTTCTTATTTAAGTTGAATTTAGGACCCCACTATTCTCAAGTGATAAAAAGGTATCAAAAATATATAATCTCAAGAAAAAATGTTCTTGGTCACTATTCATAACTAGTGTCACGATATCAATAATATACAACCTAAGGGCAAAATGCTCCTAGCAATTGTTCTCAACTACTGGAATGGTATCAATAATATACAACCTCAAGGCATAAAACTCTTGCCCACTATTCTCATTAATTAGAATGGAAAGGTACAATTGGTCTTGAATTAGGTGGTCTTTCACTTTAAGTGATTAATATCTTATTATGATTATGGCCATTCTAATGATTTATTTTAATTTGAGTTTAGAGACCCTACTATTCTCAATTAGTGAAACAATATCAATAATATATAATCCCATTGCATAAAGCTCCTAGCTACTATTCTCATTTAGTGGAACAAACATACACAACTATATTCGACTCATATGATTTTCATAGTAAATAATTAATATCTTATTTATGGTTATTTATCTTAAGATCATCATGAAGACACACACACACACACACACACACACACATATATATATGGAAGAATCATAATATAACTTATCATAATTATCCAAAATGCATAAAGTACAACCACATCAAGATCATATTATTTTCCAAGGATAAAGGTCACAATTTTCCTAAGAAACCCTAATTTCACAATATACGCATAACCTCTTCCATATTACTAATTTATCCACCAATTTTAGTGTACCTTGCTCAAATATTATTATTATAAACATATTAAAAAATCAAGGTTAACTCCCGCATCTTACATATGCGATAACAAGCCTATATCCAAATTTAGTATTCACAATATTTACGAAACCCTAATTTTAGGTATAATTTTTCCCATAATGCTCATATAATCTCCAAATTTAAAATAAATTCCTACAATGCTAATATTAAAAGCTTATCTGAAAATTAGGATCTAAATCCAATGTTTTACACATGCTATAATAACATATCTTCTAGGTTTACTATTCCTAATGTAAGCATTTTTCTCATTTTATTTGGACTTAGGTTATTCATAATTACTCCAAACATTCCACATGATATTCTTATCATATTTTAAACCACTCAACACATTAAGATACCAAAATTTTTATGTTAAACACATATTGACCAAAATGCCCTTAATAATATAACCAACCACTTATTTTGAAAACAAAAACCTCTTATATGTCCGATATTATTATTCTAAATCATTGATATATTACATCACTCTACATATTAAATATACTCATTTATCACTTTCCATCCCTAATCAAATCCACATTATCATATTGTATATGATACTAATTCACTTAGGCTTACAACATAATGATTATTACAACAATATAATATACATGCATGGTTACTCATTCTTACTTACTTTCCATCATATAGTCCACATTATCATATCATAAAATAAACAACATGAATTGAGAAAAAAAAATGATAATACACACAATCATATATATATAAATTTAGCATGAAAATCCTAACTATGATGTGTATCCTTATCAAGAAGGACACCAATCTCTAAACACATATATCTTATTATGTCTCCTCCAAGACCTCTAGAAAATAACCTAAGAAATAAGGAAGAAAACACAATTAGGACTAAGGGGTATAACCAATGAAATACTATGGTGATAAAGAGTGAAATAATGGAGCAAAAACCAAATCACAAACTTCAAAGGTGTATTAATGAAACTTTGTGCAACAAGGGGAGGAGAAAGGGTAGCACATGTCAAAGCCAAGAAGGGAACCAAAAAAACTAGTTTTTGTTGCTAGGGGTAGGGGAACGGAAAAAGGTATGGGTAAGGATTAGTGGAAATGGCTGAAGGTGAGAGGATGGATTTATGGTCGATGCCAAAGCAAATAGAGAGATTTTGGTAGTAATAATCATTATTTAAGGGTGGTTTAGTGATAATAGCTAGTACCAAGAGAGAGGGGATGAAAAGGTCAGTTGGGGTAAGGGAGGAGTAGAGGTGAAGAGTGGCATTATTACATTGTTTTAGTATTTGTGGAGACGACGAAGAGGAGGAAGAGAAGAAAGAAAAGTGTTGTAGTTGCTACTACTCTTTGACAGCAATGGAGGGAGGAAAGGAGTAAATGATGTTGCATATGTGGGATACATACATACTTATATACATAGTTGTGTGCACTAGCAGAGGGAGGTGAAGAGAAAAAATTTCAACAAAACACATTAAAACTAAAGGTGGGAGTTGATGGTATGATGATGTTGGTAGCGGTAGGTTATGGAAGCATGTTAGAGGGGATTTAGTCCAAGGAGTTAGTTATGTTGGAGTAAGAGGAAGGATAAGGAGAAAGGAAACTAAGCATGAGGGAAAGGAAAAGAAAAAGAAACGTAGAAGGAGAAAAAAGAAAATGAGAATGGGAAAATTAGGTTTGGGGTTTGGATTATAATTAGTTTAAAATAATTTAGATTAGGGTATTATAATAAAATTAAATATCAATCATCTGAGATGAGGTTTGGGATTAAAATATTAATACTCAGAACAAATATTAGGATTAGGCTAAAATTTAGGATTATGAATGAGGGTAAGGTAGAAATTAGATTTTTTTTTCTATTAGAATTATGTTAGAATTTTAATTACTTGAGATATAGATTTGATAAAATTGTGGGGTCTTACATTGACCACTTAGGAACAAACAAAAATTTGGCCATGAAAGGCCTTAACCACTCAAGGTCAAACAAAAACTAAATATGAAAGGTATTAACCATCTAGGGCCAAATATAACTAGCTAAGGAGAATAGGATTAGGCATAAGCCATAACCTTGCAACAACTAACTAATTAATTCCATTTTCATCATTTGAGTTCAGCTATTTAAAAGGAAACATAGAGATAACTATCAAGATGGTGGTCAATGATCAACACTAAAGTAAATAACCCAATACTTAGCCAAATATTAAGGTCACTAATGCCTACAACAACACGTAATATATATGATAAGTGACATCTCATCGAATACCAAACCCATTCTAAAAGGATCCCAAGGATTTATAATTAAACAAATGTATCAGGAAAAACTAAAGCATGCAAGTCCAAAACAATTCCAAGGCATGAAGCCACATCCTAAACCAAACCAAGCCTTAGGATAAAACAAACAAAGCCATTAAAAAGGTGTATGACACTAAATATATTTTAAAGCTAATGCCAAACTAGAAACCCATAGGAATTTCCCAAAACATCAAAACTAAAGGCTTGAAAGATAGACAAGGTCAAGTAACATTTAATCGAGAAAAACTGTAATACCCCAAAAATTTCAAAAACCTATATTTTAATAAATAACTTTATTTGAAATAAAATTTGCTTGTAAAATTATTTATTTTAATTATTTTATGGATTTTAAAGTGTATAAATTTGGATGAGATTATTTAATAAATTAAATATAAATATTTTTGCTAATTATCATATTATTTTTATTCAAATAAATTCCCAAACTAATAATTTACCAACTTTATCCTTTTTAAACTAATATATTAGATTATAATAAATTAAATTATTAAATTAAATAAATTATCAAGAATATTACATTTTATGATTTATAAAATTAATTTAAATTATTTTCCCTATTTTACCATTTCCCTTTTTACCCTTTTCCCCTTTTTCCTTTTCTTCTCTTCTTTTTTTTTCTTTTTCTCCTCCTTGGGCCACCCGCACCGGCCTGCTTCCTTCCTCCCCGCGCGACTGGGCCTTCGGCCCGCTTCTGCCTTTTCTTCGCCCGTGCCTGACGCACGTCCAGCCCATCCCTCCAGCCCGCTTCTTCCCCCAGCCACTCCTCCTCGCACGCCGTCCAGCAGCCCAACGTCCCTCTTTATTTTTCCTTTGGACCGGCCGGGCTGCTCTTCTTTCCTGCGCCGGTCCGACCGCCCGCCATCCCTTTCTTCTTCGCCTCTATTCTTCTCCCACGCCCGACCATTTCTTCTGCCATGGTCGAGCATGTCGCCCCTACAACCCTGCCACCACCACCTGCTCCCTCTCCCTCTCTCTCTTCCCCCGTCGTTTTCCTTCCCTTTTCGAGCCAAACCAGCCCTGGACCACCACCTCGCATGCTCTCTCCCTTTCCTTCTTCTTCCCTCTTTCTCCCCTGCCACCCGACCACCACCTGCCACCTGCAGCACCGATCGCCGGCCATCCCTGCCTCTCTCTTCTCCCTCTTCTTTTTCTTCATCTCCTAAGCCCCTCATTCGCACATTTTTTCGAGCCTATCACCCTTCCCCGAGCTCCCTTTTCTCTCCTTCCTTCTCCCTCCATTCTCCTCCACGTTTTCTTCTCATCGCCGCCCTCCGCCGCTTGAACCACCAAGCCCAACCCCTACGCCACCTCCTGCCACCGTCTACTACCACCCTGCACCACCACGCCTCCCCTCGAGCCCTACACTTCCTCCCTTCTCCTCCTTTTCCTTTTTCTTCCCAGCTTTTCCGCCTTACCGCCGAGCCACGTGCAACCGCCGCTTCCGCCGCCGTCCGGCCACCTCTACTGCCACCCAACCCACCGTTTGACACCCTGCAACCCCCTCTACAACCGCCATCCATTAGTTGGCCAAAAATAGCCCTTGAACCCCTCCATTTTTCCCTCTCCTTTTCCTTCCTTCACAGCCCCTTTCCCTCGACCCATCTTGGCAGCCACCTTCGCCGCCTCTCCACAACCATCTCCGCCGCCTCGAAACCACCCTTAGCCTCCACCTACAACCCCTCTTCACTTCTGCACCATTCCCCTGCCTTGAAACCTCCCCCAACCACCTTCTTTTCTAGCCTAAATACCCTAACCCAAAAATAATGGATTTTTCTCCCTTCACCCTCTTTGAGCCCTTTTCTCCCCATGATTATGCATGAAACTCACGCTGCTCATGCATTATAATATGAGTAATTTGTACCTAATATGTCTTTGAGATTGTGGAACATTATAATATGATTCAAATAATGCTGATTAGCCAAGTAAGAGTATTTGATAATTAGTATGGCCTTAATGGTTTCTCTTTGATATCCTGGATAATCATCTGAATAAGAAACGATTAATGATATCAGAACTATTGAAAGTGAATAAGTATCGGATTATCGTGCTTTTCGTGATCACCTTAATTAAGACACTATTACTTAAAGTGAAAGACCTCGAGATCGGGAATGGTGACTCCTTAGGAGTCGCTACCCTAAGGACGTGGTTTAGTCCACGATTATTCTGGTATTTGCTGGTGTGCCTTTGTGCCCCAGCCAGGCCCTATGTCTTACTCTTCCTAGCTCTACGGACCTAGTTAGGGGGTATGCATACTTATGGATTAGGTGTCCTTGTCGGTAGGGTACTGAGTTAGCTTTATGCACCAGTACGACCAGGGTACCTTTGCGTCCTTGGGTTCATGGTTGAAGGGTACTGAGTAGCTGGTATGCACCGGTACGACCGGTGTACCTTTGTGTCCCAGGTTATCAATCTCCCATTCGAGGGAAATAAATATGATTGATGTGCTGATTAAAGAAAGGAAAGATACTATTATTGAAAGTGAAATATTAATGAGC
Source organism: Tamarix chinensis (assembly GCA_030549775.1). Classification (NCBI taxonomy): domain Eukaryota; kingdom Viridiplantae; phylum Streptophyta; class Magnoliopsida; order Caryophyllales; family Tamaricaceae; genus Tamarix; species Tamarix chinensis. The sequence continues at coordinate 85,373,378 of CM060181.1, forward strand.
CGGGCCCAAATGATTATGATATTGAGTATCGGTCCACCGGTTATAATAGTGGCTAGGAGCGTTGTGCCCTGGATGATGAGTTATATGTATCCCGGTCCACCGGTTATAATAGTGGCCAGGAGCTTTGTGTCCTTGATGATGAGTTATATGTATCCCGGTCCACCGGTTATAATAGTGGCCAGGAGCGTTGTGCCCTGGATGATGATTCTTTATATATCCCGGTGCACAGGTTATAATAGTGGTCAGGAGCGTTGTGCCCTGGATGATGAGTTATCTATATTCCGGTCCACTGGCAATAATAGTGGGGGGTCCCGAGCTCAATAAAATTGGTTATGTATGTGAATCAGATTATGGAAAAACACTAATCACTTATAGTGGAACACCATGTGAGTCGGGGCCAGACCGGTCCACCGGCAAATAATAGTGGTCAGGTGCGTTCTGCCCTATGTGTTTACCTTCTGGTCCACCGGCAATAATAGTGGTCAGAGGCGTTCTGCCCTGTGTGTTGACTTCCGGTCCACCGGCTATAATAGTGGGGTTCTCGCACTCACATGGATATAAAATGTGATATTGATTGAATGATGATGGAATAATGGCTTAAGGCCCGAATGTTTTGATCTTACACTATGACATGGCTTAAGGCCCAAAGTATCGATCGTGTCTTATAAAGAATTATGTTTGTTATTGTTGTGTATGCATCTCTCATTATTTATATGTGTAGCTTGCATTATGTGCCATAAGTGTGGTATTAAAGGGTTACTCAGTACCGTAGTACTGAAGGGATTCCCTTTATGGGGCCCCTGCCTATTCAATGGGCAGTGCCCTTGCAGGTATTTTCAGGTGCTACTCAAGTGGGTTACGGGAAGGAGAGTAAGGAATTTTCCGATATCATGGCTTTTTCTCTTTCTCATTTAAATTCTTGGTTTTAAATGTTAACGTTGTTAAAGTAACCACCGTTGGTGGATTTTATTCCTGTAAACGATTTGATGCGCTACTCTGATTTATGAGTGTTGAATTTTTTTCAGAATGTATTTTACTTTTCTTAGCCTTAGCACTTGGTACTGGAACGGTATGAGTGAACCGGTCTGGTACTAAGTGTGGCGGTAATACTCCCAAAGTTCACATTTTATTTATTTGCTTCCACTAATTTCCTTTCTATTAACGAAATTTTTCAGTAGTGAATTTTGGGGGTGTTACAAAAACCATTTTACTTCAAAATCTCAAAAATACCTTTACACATAAAGAGCAATATTCGAGGCCATAAAAGATCATGCCAACAATGGAAAACTACTTGGAATGCTAGAATAGGTCAAATAAGAACTTTTTTTTGGAAAATAATATTCATATAAAATACTATGCACACTTTTTAAGAAACATTATTTCATACCAAAAATTTTTAATTAAAAGTTGTCAAAAGTTATTATCAAACATTACTATTTATCAAAAAATCATTAAATCATTATTTATTATAAAAACTATTCATATCAACAAACTGTTAATGTTGAAATATTATTAATGCTAAAATAGTATATCTATGAAAATACTATTACACTTAAGTATCCATAAACTATTAAAAACATTGTAGCACAAGAATAAAACCCAACATATAGAATTTAGAGCAAAAATAAGTAAGAGTACTTGAATAACTCAATAACATAATAAAAAACTTGATGAACACTTAAAACATTCAATAGAAACCTAGATCACCTTATACTTGAACAAAAATTAAACTATATCAAATGTGCTCAAATAAAGATGAGTTAAACATGAAATTTCACCTAATAATTCCCACAATCAACATGTTATCATTATATTCCAAAACAAAACACCCATGATTCCCAAATCATACCAAAATTGAACCATCCAAACAAAAATATCATAAAACCCACCAAACTTCAATCAATCAAACCATAAGCTAAACATGTTTGAATTGAAATATGTTCAACATCAAGCTTGTAATAAGAACCTCAATAAACAACATAAAATCCTTATAATTTAACAAAACTGTATCTAACACCCAAACAAGACCCATGGCCTTAACACAACTAAATACCCAAATAATGCCTAAAATAAAAAAATTAAAAATAAAACACATAACACTTGTAGAATCTATTTACATAATATTGGGAATTTTAACACTTATCTCCAAGATTTAATACTAATAAAAGAACAAAATACAACCTAGATTTTTTGTATCAAACATTAGAGGAAACAAGCTCATAAAATCATAATAAAAGGTAAAGGGTGAAGGAGCTGATCCTCAAATTTTGGAAGCATGGTAAAGCTTCAAAAATGATATAATATGGATTTAAAGGAAAAAATGGAGGTGAAAATGGGGAGAAAGGTAGAATACAAGGTTGAGAGAAAAGGGAGAAATAAAGAAAGAAACACAATTGTTAAATGACGAAGGGGTCAAATGGTTAAACATAATAAGGAAGCCAAAATCAAGTTAGAATAATAAGAACAAGGCTTATCCATATGGGAAATAATAAAATGAGTGTTTATCCTTGACCCAAAACCTAAAATATTTAGTGGAGTTGAGGAAAGAAAAAAACTTAGTTATTTATGTAAAATATGTAACATAGAAGACAAAATAAAGTCCAAGCATTTCAAGGGTATCCACAAAATTAAAAAGAAAAAAAAGAGATTTTATCAAACATATTAAACAATAATGAGAGTTTATAATTCATTCTCGTAAATCTTAAATAAGAGTTAAGGAAATAAAATGTGACTTGGCGATTTCTATGGTCCAAAAGTATCTAAATAAATCAAATAATGATGAGATAATAATATAATAGTTTTAGATCATATATAGATCAATAATATAAAAATATGATGATCCTAAATTTTTGTGAAATTCATATTGATAAAAATGTTTTTTTAGGGCTAAGAACATGCGATTAAGGCATACAAAAATGATGAATACTAACTTTTAACCAAAAATTTATTTTATAATTGTGAAGAAGCCTAGGAGGCTCATAAAAATGTGAGGATATAAAATATTTAAACAAAGTAAGATTATGAAATGATTTCAGATGCCAAAAGTGCTCATATGTCTCAAGGAATATAAAACTATAAGAAAAAAATAAAGAGTTTAGAAACACAACTAGGGTTTCTAAACTATATAAAGATATGATAAATTATAAAACTAATGAAAAATTATCTCCACTAATATTATGCAAATGATATTGAATAACATAATGTACCCAAAAGGATGGGATATTAAACCATACCACCACAACCATTCAACATCTTCTTCTTAATCTTGTTTTTTTCTTCCAATTTACACCTTGAAAATATAAATTACAGCCTATGGATATAAGACTTTAATTTTGCAATTTTTTGATGGATTTAGTGAATCTTAGGTTATTGGAAAATATTTAGACATGAAGGGAAAAAATAGTGGTAAGGTTTGAATTAGAAGGACAATGTCCTTTCATTCTTTGAAATTTAAGATTTTAAATTTGAATGGTGACAATATGTCTTTCCTTCTTCATTTTTTTTTTCAAAATTGGTTTGATCAGTGTCAATTTATTCCTATCTAGTTTTATGGGTGTTCATTTTATACATTTCATGTTTGGATGATGCCAATTTATCTCAATTTGGGATTTTTTATGTCAATATGTTATGATTCAAGCTACATTAGTTTTAAAATATCAATATTTGACTTTGAAAAAAGAATTTTGGGCTAACTAATTTTAATTTTGAAGTCTTTATATATTATTTTTTATTTTTGGAAAAAACATCTTGAGTAGGTTCACTATATTTACAAACAATAAATAATGAATCTTTCAACTATATTATTTATATTTGAAAATTTTCTCCAGAAATGATTTGAAAAATAAAATAAAATAAGTTTGGTTATGAATTTCTAAAATTTTTATGATGGTAGATGCATAGCTTTGGTGAATGAATGATTTTATGGTTGGTAAATATGGATTTGAATGATGAAGAAATGCAAACTAATCTCAATTAATTTCACACACACAAAAATGAAGAGGTTTCTTAAGTATCACTCACAATAAAAATATAACATATATAATGTTCTAGTTTACAACTCACACAAATAGTGTAGGCATATAACAACAAAAATCACACAAGGTTTCATAAGACAATGTTTGATTAAATAACTCAAATCAAATATGATTATCGCTGTGAATTATAGGGGCTTCATATAGCCAAATTGATACTCCTCAAAATAAGACAAATTAAAGCTAAAAGAAAACCTACACAATATCTATTAATATCTTAATTTAAATAATCTTTTCAATGGCTAAGTAAACTAATTAACTACTGATTTATAAGTCCCTAATATATAAGTAATATTTATATGAATAGTAGTTCATGGATAACTATAGAATAAAATAATACCAAAATTTATCTTATCTTAACAACCTATGATAAGATTATTTACTCTATAATACAAATTAATTCAATAACTATGGAAATAACAATTAACTAACTAAATTTTCCTTGATAATGTCCAACCCTAAAATGTAGTGTCTTTCTGAAGAGTATATTATCCCTTCCCAAGGGTATACCATCATTTCAGTTATAGGATATAGTGTTATTCCTGTAGGGTCACTTATCCTCCTCATAGGACACTTTGTAGTACCTTTCATAAGGTAAACTTTAGTTGTAGGGTATGCTTCGACATCGAATATGAGATTTTGAGAATAAATTTGATAATATTGTTAATTTTGGATTTATAATATTGTAAATTTTTCAAAACAAGTTTGGGTATGTGTAGGTTGAAGACACTACCTAATAGATTGGGGATTAGGATTGATGACTCATCTAGAAATTTAGGGTTTTTTGTATTGATAACATATTATGGGATTTCAAGATTTGGGTCGTAATATTGAGATTCAATATTATTATTACATAATTTTATTATCTAGTATTCAATTTATATAGTGGAATATATTTAATAGGATATCTAGGTTGAGCACCAATGTAGCACGATATTAAACTTACATTATCATTGTAGCCTAATATTAAACAGGCATAAACAACATCCTTATCTTCTCATAACATAAATAAATAAATAAATAGTAAGAGGGGGATGATTAATGCTCTCATTTTTTCCATTATGTTATGATGGTGTCTATTGGGATCTTGCCACTAGTCATTTATTTCTATACCAATGAAAATTGATTAAATATGTGGTCCTATGCCAAACCATTTTAATGCTAAATTACCTACCTTATGTATTTTGCAATTTTTATTGAATAATTAGAACCAAATCTCACTATTTAGTCCACCTAAGAATGTAATATACATATATATAAACTAGAGTGAAGTTAATTTGAGAGCACAAATTTATGATATTTTTGTTAATTCTTCCAATTTATTATGTAATAGACACTTCTAAATTCTGAATATCTAATTCATAAACGCTACATCAATGAGAATATATAATGGTATGATTTCTCAAGCCACAAGAACCTATCATGCATTACAAACTCAACTATCTTTAATTTGAATATATATATTTAAATATATAAAAATATCAAATATCTTCTCATAAGTGTTGTAAAGATCAAATTATCATTCATTAACCTATTAATTTAATATCTAGTTACCTTATTAAGATCTAACATTGAAATAACTCTCACATTCCATAATGTCTCTCAAATCAATAATCACAAGTTGATCACACTTTCAACTATAAAAAAATTGAGCAATAATGCAACACAAAAATTATGATTGAGATTATAATAATGGTAGGAAAAAAAAATCAAAACATTAAAAATTAGCGAATTCCCCTTCACCTTAGTTTAGATTAAGTTAATTTGAAATATTAATAAAGAACATAACAATAATTAGGAGAAAATTGTATCAAAAGGATATCATATATATGATAGTGGACCACCTCCAAAATATAGTTTTAATTAAACTCTAATTGATCCTCAAAACTAGAAATCAGAAAAAAAAAAGATGGGGAGGATGAAAGAAAGAGGAGCCATAGAAATATTTTATTTAGATCTTAAATATGGCATGCAACGTTATTAAATTTAGACCCTGATCCTTTTAACCTCTCTTTAAAATATAAACTCTCTCAATACCCTTATGATATTAGTGTTTGAAAGGGTGTGTGATTATGTAACTGTAATACCTTAAAAATTTAAACATATAATTTAATAAATAACTCTCATTTGGAATAATTTAAAATTTGAAATTATTTAAGTTAATTATTTTTTTTTTATTTTTGAGTGTATAAAAATGGATATTAAAATTTAGGAAATTAAATAAATATTTTATTACTTTATTATTTTATCATAGTCATTTATTTAAATAAATTTTTAAACTAATATTTTACTAAAATTACCCTTTTTAAATCAATATATTAAATTAATTTATCTATAAAAAATATTAAATGCCATTATTCAAAAAAAATTATTTTATTTTTCCCTTTTTCCTTTTTCTTCTTATTTTTTTCTTTTCTTCCTTTTTCCTTTAGATGTGGTTGTAGCATAAGCTAAGTCTGATACAAGACTTCTATAACTATAATGATATAATAGAGTTCAGTAAGAGAAATATAAAATAGAATATGGGAACCCAAAAATCTAAGCCAAAATTTTTATTAAGCTAACCAATGACTCAACATTCTCAACCCCACAAAAAGCAAAGTACAAGAAACTTGCACAATAACTATAATAGTGTAGTATTAGTATCGAAAACATACTAAGTAAATATAACCTATTCTATGTGATATCATGCCCACATAATACCTGTAGTAAATGTTAAGAAAGAGAAATAATCATGCAACATACTAAAATAGAGAAATAATCATAAATCATATTGATAAGAAAACATACATAATAAATGCTAACAATTGACCATATAGGGTAGCTTCAAGCTAGCAACCTAGGGTAGAAAATAATTTATAATATGTTATACCATGAGGGTATATTAGGTATGAGTAGGAAACTGCATGTAACACCTCCATTTTTGCTACTAAATTTTTTTATTTTACAACAGAAGTAACTTAAGTAAAATATTGGGGGTTACTACTGTAATTGACATAAGTATGGCTTATTTAACCATCCTTACATTAATCATAAGCCTAAAAATATTTATTGTAGCACAAGAAAATTTGAAACAAAAGAAAAATTTATAATACAATATGAGTTTAGAGATTAACTCCGAATTATAATAAATAAAATATAAAATAAGGGATACCATGGATCAAGAGTCCAAAAAGGTATCCAGGTAAATATACCAACTGGATAACATTACTCTTCACCCAAAAAAATTATACAAATAAGATTAATCATCCCTACACAGTGCAGTATTGGTAGCACAATCATCTGAGGAATCTTTTAAGACATGCACATAAGAATCAGGGCCTTTAGCTCGTGGAGATGAGCAGCACGCATAAATAAGTGTTCAGTAAGCTATGTACCAAGTAAGAGAACAATAATATCAAAATAGAGATACAAATAGCACATGCATTCAGAAAAAGTCATAATATACAATCACATAAAGGAAACATCTCTTAAGATAAATAATGATCCAGGTCTTTTTATTAGGTATAATCCATTTTTATTCTTTTATATATGTTGAGTGTAGGAACCGTACTATTCTTAAACTGATGGAATGGTCTAAAACACCTTCTTAGGGACAAAACACTTGAGATACTATTATCATCCAGTGGAACGGATCTAAAAGCACCACCTTCTTGGGGCAGAACTTTCCTGATCTACTATTCTCTTCGGTGGAATGGATATAAAAACAACACCTTGGTTTTGACTCACATACTCTTCAACTTTAAATCATTACTATCTTTTCCATAGGTTATACAGTTATATTTTCATTCATGATGAGTAGGAGTCCCACTATTTTTGAATCAGTGGAATAAACCTAAAATGCCCCAAAACCCTAATTTTAGAAATTATGGCCAAATAAGGATTTAATAGGAAAATTAACTAAATAAATTATTTTTATTAAAATAAAAAGGGAATTAATTAGAAAAAATTAGGGTGTTTTGCTAATTAAAATGGAATTTAGGAAAAATCTTGCAAAAATCCTAAATTAGCCTAAAAAGAGAATTAAATATTAATTTATTTAAATATTATGATTTTTTAAATATCCTAAAATACCAAAATATCCCAAATACCCCAACCAACCTATTTTTCTTCTCCCTTTTCTTTTCTTTTTCTTCTTCTTTTTCCTTTTTCTTTCTTTCTCTCATTTCTTCTTTTCTTTTTCTTCTTCCCGGTTAGGCCTATCTTCCACACGGCCCAACTCCCCTCTCCTTTCCTCATTCAGCATTGCCCAGAATGGCTCATTTCTTCTCCTTTTTTCCTCTATCACCTAGGTAGTTCCCTTCCTTTCTTTTATTTCTTTTTTTCCCAGACCGCCTGATCCACACACCCTCTCCTTCTTCTTCCTTCCCCGTTGTAGCCTACAATCCCCTAAGATTCTTGCTGCTGACCACACCGCTGACCGGTCAATCTCTCCTCTCTCTTTTCCTTGGCTCTTCTTCCATTTGACCTAACCAACTCTCCTTCCTTCTCGCACGCGACTTCCCTTTTTCCTGGCTAATCATCCCCTACAACGAGTAGACATGCACCGACTTGCCGTCGTCGGTCGGTGTGCCCTCACCTACTTGCCCTTATTCTCCCGTTCCCCTCTGACTTCATCCCCCTCATCTAGCTCTATAAATACCACATAGGTTGAATTGGTCAAGATTTTGATTCCAACCCAGAAAATCACTCTCTCATGCACCACTACCCTTTCAACCACCCTTGTCGTCCCCATTGCCCAACGCTGCAGTTTGAGCCACCCACAACGCCACTCCTTGCATCACCCTCTACCAAACTACACCTCCTTCCTACCTCGATTTGCCTTGCACGAGCCACCCCGTTCGTGCAAAGTCTCCTTCCTAATCAGCCACACTTCCGCCTTCGCTTCCCTTCACACCACCATTTGCCACCACTTCCGCCGCAACCACCACCTCCTATACCTCCCAAAATTTCCTATAGACCTTCCTCTACCTCCCTCTCCTCCTCCTTTCTCCTCTATCCACCACTTTAAGCCAACACACCCGCCACTGTGCGCTGCCGCCTTTGGCCGCACCACCACCCTCATTTCAACCCTCTCAACTTGGGTAACCTCTACCACCCTCATTCCCTCTCTCCTATTCCCAACACTCATCTAACACTCTTTCCCCCCCCCCACCGTACACTACCGCCGATGTTGCCATTCACCACTAATCCTAGGTGGTACGCTAAACCTTCTCAACCCTTAAACCCTAATTAATTAAGCCTTGTTCATTTTAATTATATTATTATATTATTACTATTTATATTATTATTATTATTATTATTATTATCATTCTTATTTATTATTATTATTATCATTCATATTTATTATTATTATTATTAGTAGTAGTATTATTATTATTTCAATGCAAGGATGAAACCCTAATTCACATTATTTTTAATTAATACCATTATTGTTATCATTATAATTATTATTATTATATATTATTATTATAGTTATTATTATTATTATTGTTGTTGTTAGTATTATTATTAATATTATTATTATTATTTCAATGAAGGGTCGAAGCCCTATTTTATATTATTTCAAATTATACCATTATTATTATTATTATTATATTTATTATTATTAGTAGTATCATTATTATTATTAGGGTAAAATCTTCAAACCTTATATTATCATCTTTTCCAGTATTACTATTATTACTTTTATCCTCAGCAATATTAGTATTTTGTTAGTGTTACTATTATTATATTATTATTTTATCTATAACCCTAATCTTAGATTAAATTAGGAAATAATAGTATTTTTGGTAGGAGGGAACCTAATTCTTAGTTTTTTCTTTTTATAGGTGAGGCCAATCAAAACTCTAAGGAGGCGTAGGAGCGTGCACCAAGACCGGTATCGTATTAGGTAAGGGTGTGGCTTAGGCCTTATATGTGTTATGTGTTGTATATGTCTGGTATTACCATATGTTATGTAACATGTGCTATTAGTTTAAGTGTTTAATGTGTAGTGCAGCTTGGAGTTGAGGTATGCTTATGTGCTCTCTTATGGTATGTGTTAATATGTATATGTGGTAAAGTGTGATGTAATGTGTTGTGGCCCATTAGGACATGCATGTGAGGATATTAATGTGGTATTGTGGGATGGAAAGATGAAAAATAAAAATGGGAGAGTAAGGTGACTAAGGGAAAATCAGTTGGTTAATGTAGGTGGGATGGACCTAAGTGTTTCATGATCCATGAGTGGAAGAATAATGCGGGACTATAAATAAAATGAAGAAATGGGAGAATCTAGGTTTTTACATGGGAAAATCTAGGGTTTTGTATGGGAGAATATAGGGTTTGCATGGGAGTTTAAGGTTATGCATTAAACGGTTTGAAGGGTTGCATAGGATGAATAGGGTCTATATGGGGGTAAAATTTACGTATGAAAAGTTAAAATGGGGTGTAAGGAAGGTAACAAAATAGTTTTTTAGGTTTTTGGAGGCTTTGGGTGAAAAATATTACGTGGGATAACATAAGGATACATAGGAGACCAAGCTATAGTTTGGGAGAAAACCCTAATATGAGAAGGTGGTAAAAAGGAAAAATAAATGAGGGTGAGTGGAGTACTTGATAAGGACGAAAATTATCAGGTGAGGGATGAGCATGAGCACCATGGAAAGATAAGAGTGGAATGTGAGAAATAGAGAGGTGAAATGTAAAAAGGAGGATGCTAGGGTTTGGTGTGGTTAGATAGGGTTTGGTGTGGCCACCAAGGGTTTTGTGATCATACATGTACTTAGTGAGTAAAGTGTGACGATGAGGGTTGAATCTAAAGGTTGTGATGTGTGGGGTGTTAAAATAGTTTGGGTTGTGTGAGGTGGAGTAGGATGGGCCACATAGGCCTAAATTAGGGTTTTTGGAGAAAACCCTAGAGTGAGGTAGTGAGTGGACTTGGGGTTGTAAGTAGTGGGCCTTGACCCACATGCTTAGGACTTGGGGGTGTAAGTGGAAGATTATTGAGCCCGGCCCAGACCAATCCACCAATATATAATAGTGGTTAGGTGAGTTATACCCTATAAGTGACTGATCCACCAGCTATAAATAAAGGTTAGGTGCATTTTTCCCTATAAGTGACCACTCCATCGGCTATAATAGTGGGGGATCCCGAGCTCAATAAACCAAACCCTAAGTTTGCTAAGACACATAAAAGACACTAACTACTTATAGTGGAACACCATGCGAGCTAGGGCCAGACCGATTTACCGGCATATAATAATGGTTAGGTATGTTCTGCCCTATAAGTGACCGATCCACTAGCTATAATAATGGTTAGATGCGTTCTGCCCTATAAGTGACCGATCCATTAGCTATAATAGTGGTTAGGTGTGTTTCGTCCTATAAGTGATCGATCCACCGACTATAATAGTGGGGTTCTCGTACTTAGATGAATTGATAAAAAGCATGGTGTGAAATAAGTACTGATAAGAGATTAATTAATTAATTTATCCACACTATAATTGGGTCTTTATGTATTTACTTGAATGATCATATGTTATTATGTTATCCTGCTTGGATTATGTGCTTTTGTATGTTGGCCTTTGTGCATATGGTTACCTTGCTCAGTACATAGCGTACTGACCACCCGTTTATTGGGTGCTACTCATTCCCATGAGCAGAAGGCCCCTCTAACTTTGTGCAGGTTGTTGATACCTACTTCAATGCCTTTAATGTTCACAAGGCATTAAGCGGGGCTGAGTGCTGAGTATGTACTTAGAAAGAAGATCGAGAGTGGTGTGGCTGGATTTCCCTTTTTTTATTTTTGATTTTTGTATTTAGTATCCTAGACTTAATTTTTACCAGTTGTAAACTTTATTTCCTTTTTAGGATCTTTGACTATGCACTTTGATTTTTATATTTTAATTGTATAATATCTATTTGAAGTCTTGCTTGGGATTGCTTTATAATGATTATTAAATTTTTTTTAGCCTTGTAGTTAGTACGGGAACGACCGTGGGGTAGGCTCGTACTAATCACGACAGTAACATTCCCAAAATTCACAGGTTTTAATTTAATTTCTTCCGTTTAAAAACAATAGTAAATTTTATGGTGTTACAGAACTAAAATACCTTCTTAGGATAAAATGTTCTCAAGCCACTATTCTCTTCAGTGGAGTGAATATTCGAAACAATATTTTCTTAGGGAAGAATATTCTTGAGCCATTATTCTTTTTGGTGGAACATAATATATAAAAAAAACACATTAGCCCTACTCATGTGCTCTTACACTTTTAGTGATTTGTATCTTATTCAAGATTAATTCTTTGACATTGAACACATTGAAGCAGATAAACACATAACACAAGTCAAGGTCCTTAAATCTCTTCAAACCCTAATTACACCCTCCTAGCATTCATTCTCCCATATTTATAATTCAACCATAAATTATATTATATCATCTTTGAATATCATTATTATTATTATACCCAAAATTCACGGTCTAACTCTCACATTATACGTGTATAGTAAAGATCTTATCCCAAGGTATTACTCACAGAATTATCAAAAACCCTAATTTCACATATTAGCTATAGTACCTCTCATGAGACTCATATGATTACCAAATCCAATAATCCTTATAAATCCCATATTAGTAATATATATATATATATATATATATATATATATATAGATTTACGAATTAAATGTAGGGTTTACATATGAAATGTTAATATTATCCTTTTAAGTGGTTATGCCCTAATTCGATCAGTATTTCATTAAAAAACCCTAAAACAAATAATAATACCTCTAAACATTTCTTAGGATATCATCATCATAATTTAATCCACCTAACACATAAAATACCACAATTTCTTATTATGCCATAATGACCAAAATACCTTAAGGTTAACCAATATTCTTTATTTTATAAATTCTTGTATCTTCCACAATCATTATTTTCTAAATCCATATATCATCGTCATACCTCATAAATATGCTTATGTCCATTATTATAGCCTATTTAGCCAATATTTCATACCATAAAATATATTCCCATAATTATGTCATTATCATAACAAAATCATAACTATAACTCTTACCCATTCTTATTTTATTTCAAACATAACATCCATATCATCATAAAATATCATAATCAACATATATTAAATTATATAGAAACGATATCATGAAAATCACACATAACCATATAAGCAAATATCACAAAGTCCCTAAACATTAATTAGTATCCTGCCAACTAGGACATTGGGCTCTAAGTATTGAAATCCTAGACTTCCTCCTCTGAGATTACCAGAATACCATCTACGAAAAAATAGAAAAATCCATAGTTAGGCTTGAAGAGTGCAATAGAGGGAGAAAGTAAGGTAAATAGGGTAAAACTTGGAATGATCATAGTGAAATGGAAGATTTAGATGTGTGGATGTATGGTGGAATGAATGGTGGAGCTATGGTGAAAATTTAGTGGTGTTTGGATAAGGTTTGGGGGTGAAAATAGGGGTGTATGTCTAAAATCGGAGGTTGCACAACTATGTTCTATGTAGTGCACACCCTAGTTAATATTTAGGATCATGCACGGCCAGGTGGTACGAAGTGGCATGGCCATGCTTGATCACTGGGAAAACAAGTCGTAAATCTAAAAGATGCATATGGGTGTGCGTTAGGGGCATAAGTAGGTGTGCAAGGGTGTAGAGGCAGGTTGTGTTGGGTTGCACGGGCATGTGATAAGAAATTTTAATATTATATGACTATGCTTGAGGCTATTCATAGGCCATAAGTTTTGTAAAAGTATGATGGATAAGAGAAAGAAGAGGGAAAAAAAAGTAGTGGTCTGTGGCGATGGCGATGATGGTGCTAGAGAAGGATGGGGTGACCTTGGGTGGCTGGCCCACCAGCATTAGGTAGTGTGTGGTGGTTCATTGTGGTGATGGTGGCAATGGAGGTGGCTTGGTCGTGTAAAAAAGGGCACAACCACTCCATGAAGAAGAAGAAGAAGAAGGGAAGAGAAGCTCATGTAGTGGCTCTTTAACACAAAATGGTAGAATGGAGGCCAAATAAAGAGAAAGGAAGGAGAGTGTGGGGGTGTGGGTGTGGGTGTGTGGTGCAAATGGGGAAAAATTAAAATAAGGGGAGAAGGCATATGTGCATGAGGGATGGTAGGGAAATGATGGTTGAGTGTTGGGGAAAAATGGTAAAGGGTGAAGTAAGTAATGGTGATGGAGAGTGTGAGTGTATGTTGCATAAGAATGAGAAAGAAAAGAAAGAAGGTAGGGGATATGGTGGTGAGTGTGTGTGCAAGTCGAGTAATCAAGAATAAGAGAAGAAGAATATTAGTGATGGACAATGGATGGCTGCAGAGGAGATGATGGAAGATGGTGCAAGTGGGATGGAAAATGCATGTTGTAAGAGAAATCAAATATTGCTGCTAATTTGATGGGAGAAAGGAGAAAAGAAAAGAAAAGGAGAAAGAAAAAGAAAAAAGTGAAAAAGGTTGGGGTTAGTTTAGATGACTTTATATTAGCCAAAATAATTAGGATTGGTCGTAATTTTAGTAGATTTGATATTGGGTTACAAAATACGGTTTATTCGGATCAAAGATTTAGATTTAGAATTTCAAATTTGGGTTAAGGCTAAAATAATATATTTTTTAGATTAAAATCGAAGTCTTTAAGATGCGGGATTTGACTAAGTAAAAATTTAGGGTGTTACACTACAAGGATTCAACTAGCATGGAGAGGAATTAGAAAAAACCTATAAGCATCTCTAGAATACATTTTCCATATATCCATATCATTCGACTCATGGTCATACAAGTGTTAAAACCAAACATATTTCAATATTCATAAGTGGACATCATGTCCCATCACAAATAAACATGTAAGTTTAAATCATAAGCATAACCATCACGGTAAGGAAATATTTCACGTAACCATATCAATAAGGAATCAATATATAGTCATCTCAACAAGGAATCAATAAATAGTCATCGCGAAAAAGGAATCAATACATAACCATCTCAACAAGTAATCAACAAATGACCATCTCAGTAAGAAATCAACAAATTCAGAGCTCAAATCCATTGCACATAATCATTTGTGCCAATGTTTGAAACAAGGATCACTTGTCCACTTCACATCACTCATCAAATGATATGGCAGGTTGGACATCCAACGTCACCCACCAGTGGTCTCTTGCTACAGTAGCCTCACCAATCGTATCTTAATTCTTAAATGTGAATAACTCCTATAGGTTTTAAGAGGAACCTATAGAGTAGAAAATATACCAAGCTACTACATAACTAGTAGCCCCCTTATATTTTTAGAGAATTTGAAATGAATGTCTAGAGGTTTGTGTTTTAAAATGGTAACACCAAACATTGGGTTTGTAGGATGTGTTTTAAATTGTAACACCAAAGGTATACACTAATATATCTCAAAGAACATATAGCAAAAATATCACATTAAGTGTTTATAGTTAACATAAAACATCAAAGAGTGTTCAAAAACTGTCCAAAATAAGAAAATCATTTATCTATTGGATCACAATAGATCATAATATACTCAAAACTTTTGGAAATACCAAAATCAAAGGCAATAAGACATTAAAATTACTTTTTCGTAAGCAAAAGAAGTGCACCTCTTACTAAGTAAGTGATGTGAATCAAAAGGGAGGGAAAAATCATGATCTATCATCTATTGATATCTGTATTAGTGGGTTGAATTTGCAAGAATCACTTAGTTTAGGGGAATTAAACTCAATGAATGTTGCATGATGGAATATTGAAATGTTCGAATGTTGAAGATGCATTCAACTTCGAATAAGGAAAATAATGCAAAAAGGAATGCCCTAGGCACATCTTGGATAGCTACTACTCCAAAGGGAGAGACAAAACAAGCTTTAACTTGAGATTTTTATGCATATGATCTTCTATTACATGACATCTTATGCGTGTACAAGGATAGGATATATATATAGGTAAGGTGTGGCCATTTGGCTTTGAACCAGCTAGCTAACACTCTTAATTCAAGATGAATTTAATTATCTTGAATTAAGCCTATATAATACCTAAACTTACTCATAATATCATCATATAAATGATATTAATGACTAACATTACAAAGCCACACAATCAACTATGGTACATACATGAAATTACAACAAAACCCTAGCTTACATAAAATACACTTAGGGTTTACAACAAGTTGAATATAACTAATGATAACATCACTATATCTTGTTGTAGAGTCATCCTATCTGTGCCATAGCCTTGCATGCTTTGAATGCTTGTACACTTTAAGTCTCATTTGGTGTGTTAACATCTTCTCCTTGCAAATATGTAATATACCAGCAAGAATATCTTGAATCGTTTTCAATACCAAGCATAGACACATTATCAAGAATATCTAAAATCATTGGCTCCAATATTAAGAAAGCTAATTCTTCCTTACCTTGAGAATCATTATATGCCCCTGCATCAGTAAATGTTCCCAAAAATAAACTAAATGTCAAATTTAGGTCAACAAGGCCCTAAATTTCAACCTAACTCATTATTCACATATTTAGTCAATCAAATACTAAAATATTATTTTATGACTTGAAAACCTATCCAAAGCTTCAAATACCTCAAAAATAGAGCAAAAATGCCAAAAACCAATTTTCTTTGGAAAAAGCCAAAACTAGCTAAAAATGTAGATATAAATGTTTTAACCAAGTTAAAACAAATTCCATGTTAAATTAAAAAAAACTATCTATAAAAATAATATTATTTAGTTAATACGAAATATTATTTTTTATCGATAAGCTTAAATTTAAAATTTAAAAATATTTTATTATCAAAAACTAATATTCATAGAGATTCATTATTCATGCCCAATTAATATTTCAAGGGTTAAAGGTGAAATGTCAAAGATAATGATCAACCTTTAACCATAAATTCATTTAAAAACCTTTTAAGGATAATTTATTCATATTATGATTAATTAAATACATTATCCAATAGCATGTTAAATTTTATCAAGAACACTAAGAACATATAAATAAAATCTAAAGCATTTAAAATTTCAACCAAAATTAAAGTCCCATAATAATTGTTTTATATTTAATGTGTTATATAACAAAGTTTATCCAAAAATTACAACTAATACATAATAACAAAAAACTAATCCAAAACCATAAATCATCAAAAACACTTGAATATGCTCAAGAAAACCTAAACTCATCAATTTTTTTAGCATAATTTAAATCATCAAAACATACTCAAATCAGAGCTTAAATAACCTCAAAGTTCATCCAAAATTTACAAGAGATCAAAGGATTAAAATCAACGATTAATGGTTGAAAAACCTAAACAAGGCCAAACATGGCATACTCAAATGCAAACACAATTAAACATGCTAAACAACACAACTTATATCTACTTATAGTAAAGAATTATTTACTTAAGCTTAAACTTAGACTTAACAAAAGAAAGAGATGAAACTAAGACAAACAAACTTCAAAAATTCTCCATAAATTACTATAAAATTTAAGTAATAGGTTAGGGAAAACAACACTTAAAAATGAATCAAAGATAAAAGAATTGAAGATGAAGGAAAGGTGAATTTATCTAAAACTTTTGGAAGCAAGATTCAGCTTTAAAAATGGTTGGAAAATATGAATCTATGACACAAAAATTAAAGAGGAATAAGGGGAGAAAAGTGAAAAGCAAAGTGAAACAAGAAGAAAAGAAAAAGGAAGAGTTTTGGTGGTATTTTGTGGCAGCACAAGGTGATGGCATTATACATTGGATAAAGGATAAAAGAAGGGAGCTTGAGGTTTAAGATGAGGTTATGCCATGATAAGATCATGGGTGGAGGTTAGTAGATAGTTTTAGAAGATTAAGAATTAAGTTTATCAATTATTTAACAAAATAAAAAATAAATAAATGAAAGGAAAAACTGGATAAACCCTATAATAACCACAAGGAGATATTTTCATCTATTATAGATTTAAATGAGTAGATGGAAGGATTTTCGTAAGGATTAAAGTGGAATAGAAGAAGAAAATTTGAATTTGATAACATATCCAAAAATTATAAAATTAATTACATAATATGTTTAAAATTATTCTAAACTCCATAACACTAAAATATAGTGATCCTCAAACATTCATATATTTTGGATAGTTAAAAGTATTATTTCAGGCTTAAAAATACAAAATGAGTTGAAAAAAATGCAAATAATATTTTTTTTGTAGAAATCTATGATTATAATTTTAAAACAAACTAGGAGACCTAGAAAAAGATAAGAAACTTAAAAGAAAAATAATTAGAATGATCTAGATGAAGTTTAATAGCTAAAAATGACTTAGAAGATCTCATAGGAATAAATTTATAAGAAAGGGTTAAGAAACAAAAGAAAAACATTTCAAAAATAAAACAAGGGTTTCTATTTCATAAAAGGATGTAATAAATGCACAAAAATATGATAATTTTATTAAAATTAAACAAAAATCATGAATAAATCATGTTTTCGAAAAGTGGGATGTTACACATTATAATGATAAATTCAAGCTTTATGCGACTACAAAATGAAGAGTATATGAGAGTATAATAGCCAAAGAAAGTGAAATATATGTTTAGTGAAATAGAGGTAATTCTAGCAAGTGAATAAAAAATGGGCACTAGAAATATCTATTTTGAATTGTAGTATGGAATTTAGAACATTTTTCTCATACTAATTGAATATGGATCACAAATGATGATTTATAAGAGTTTTTTAAGTACATCAATTTTTTCCTCCACCCATAAAATTCATTTTCCAATGGAGCATGAGATAGCAAGAGACAAAGGATTGTTAGGATTGAATAATCTAAAATTGTAAAGTTTAATGAGTAGATTTTTAAAGCATGCACTTAAATTAGATATTTGACTTGTGTTGTTGTTTTTTGTAGGTTATTCCAAACTTGGAGTCTCACATTAGAAGTGGATGAAATCCTGTCTAGCCTACACCCAAGTAACTTGATATGATTCGATCTTATTTTTAACCGAATTGATATTATTAATTTTTAGAAGTTTTGATTAATTGTGTTTAATTAGCATTTATTAGCGAATGTTGGTTAATGTTTTGTTTTTTTTTTACCAATGAGCTTATCTATTAACACTATGTCTTCAATATTATTAGTCACCAATAATTTATTCCTTAATGGCCAACTATTTTACTCACTACTATCCTTAAGGGCTTATGTAATAGTTTTCTCCTTAATAACATTTTATTCTATTGATACAATTTTTATTTTGATTTAATGCTAGATTAATTACAATTTTAATAACTAAACATCTTAATAGTTTTATGCCCAATGCCATATAGTTTTAATCTTCAACACCTACTTTTTAAATGGCTAGATAAATATATAATTTTATAAACCTCCAAGTAGGAGCTTTGAAAGATAAATAACCATCAAAACATATCTACTCTCCCTTATTCAACATCTTATCTCTCCATCTCTCAATTTATATTCTATAATATATCTTCATCTCTTGATTATTGGGTTTTTAATATTTCTCAACTTTTCACATCTTCCAATGGAGTAGCTCCTACTCTGCCAATTAGAGTGCATTAATTTCATAGAAAGAGATGTTAGCACAAGAGTTTAAACTCAAAATCCCATTATACCATAGATGGTGTCTTTCTAACACAAGATAATGGAATCCACAACATCTTTATTCAACTATATTTCCATTCAACCCAAATCTCAGTTATCATTAGTTGGTTTATCTTGGTAAGTTGTGAAATGCCCCAAAAATTATAATTTTAAAAATTATATTTAAATAAGGTTTTATTAGAGAAATTAATTAAATAAAATATTTTTATTAAAATAAAAAGGAATTAATTAGGACAAATCAAGAAGAAATTTATAAGTATTTTTATTAGAAAAATATGGGTATTTTAGCTAATTAAGGATTTTATTTTGGAAATTAATTAAATAAAATATTTTATTTAAAATAATAAGGAGAAAATAGTTCTAAATTAATAATAATTATATAAATAATTTAATTAAAGAAAATTATGGTGTTTTGCTAATTAAAATGAAATTTATGAAAAATCTTTTAAAAATCCTAAATTAGCTTAAAAGAGATTTAAATATTACTTTTTTAAATATTATTATTTTTAAATATCTTAAATATCTTAAATATCCTAATTAATTTAATTAACCCAACCCACTACTTTTCTTTTTTCCTTTTTCCTTTTCTTTCTGCCTTTTTCTTTCTTTTCTTTCTTTTCTTCCTTTTTCCTTTTCTTTTCCTCTTTTTTTCCCCCTGATTGGTCCTGCCTTCCCCCAGCCCAATCCTTCTTTTCCTTTCCTTTGGCCAGCCCAGCCGATACAGCCGTCCTCCTTCTTCCTTCCTTCTCTGCGCTACATTTTATGCTTTTTCCTCCCTAAACACTGTGTTTTGTTTAATTTTACTTCCTTCTCGCCCGACTGGCCCAATTCCTTTCTCTCTATTTCTTCTTTTCTTCTAGACCGTCAGTCCACACTATCTTCTTCTTCCTCCTTCTTTCTTCTCCCCAACACCGACCTGCACCAACACCACCACCTGTCCCTGGTTTTTCGCCACCGGTTACGCCCCTTTGATCGGCCATTTTTCTGCCTTTATCTTCTCCTGATTCAATGACAACATAGACCAATCCATCTCCCCTATTCTCATGCGATTTTTCCTCCTCCCTGGCCTACACAACCCCTGTCCCTATTTGAATTTTGTCAGCTTTTTTGTCACCGGTGCCCTTGACCCTAACTACAGGATCTCCTCACCAACCCACATAACCCTAACCTATCTTCTAAAATCTATAAAAACCCCCATAATAGCCCTGTATTGAGCCTTTGATTTCTTACCCAGACCTTTTCCCCTCGTGCACCATTGCCACTTCAAACGCCACTTCCGCCTCCTTCGGCCAACATCGCCACCCAATCTAGCCACCCGAGTACTCCTTGCACCGCCCTCTAACTACCTAAACCTCCCTTATCCCTTGATTCTTCCTACACAAGCCACCCTAATTGTGCAAATTTCCTCCCCGATCAGCCTTCCTTTTCACCTCCGCCGCCCTTCGAACCACCATTAGCCATCTCTCTTACCGCTGCCGCTGCTCCTTTTACCTCCCAATCTATTCTACAAACCCTCCTCTACCTTCCCCTATCTTTCTTTTCCTTTTCCTCTCTCTCCTTCTCCTTTTCTCTTCTTCTTCTCCATTCACCGCCGCCGCCGCCGCCGTGCGCCACCACCCTTATTCTGTTCCTCTCCACCTGGGCAGTCTTAAACACCCTAACCCCCACCTTCATTCACCTTATTTTGTTCCCATCCTTCAACTTTGTCCTTTCGCTTCTCTTTTTCTGGCCGCCGTTACCATAGTGCACCATCGTCGGCGCCACCTATCACCACCAGCCTAAGGTTGAACCCTATACCCTCTCAACCCTTTTTCACTATTTTTACAAGCCTTAATCTATTTTATTTCATTTATTCAAAATATATTATTATTATTATTACTATTATTATTATTATTATTAATGATTTTATTATTATTTCCATTGAGGGCTGAAGCCCTATTATATTTTTATTTTGATTTTATTATTATTATTATTCTTATGGCTATTATCTTTATTATTAATATTAATATGTTATTACTACTACTACTATTTCAAAATTATTAGTATTATTTCATTATTGTTATTACAAATATTTTACTAATAGTGTTGTTGTTTTTGTTGTTGTTGTTGTTATTATTATTATTATTATTATTTACATTGTTGGTATTATTATTCTATATAGGGCTAAAACCCTATTTTGCCTATTTTGAATTGTAGTAGTGGTATTATTAATATCAAGTCTTATTATTTTTAATATTATCATTAGCATTTATTATTATTATTAGTGTTATTATTATTATTATTTAATAATTTTATCATTATTCAATGTAGGGTCGAAACCCTACTTCATTTTATCTTCGATTATTATTATTACTATTACCATTATGATTATTATCATTTTTGTAATATTATTATGGTTTTTATCATTATTATTATTATTACTAGATTTTTTTCTTTATTTTACTAACGTTATTATTAGTATTACTTTGGTAAAGGGGTCGAAGCCCTTATTTCACTATGTTTTTTAGTAATGCCCTTTTTATTATTATTGTTACTATTATTATTATTATTATTATTTTAATATTAACATTGATATATTTTTAGTATCTTTGCTATTATTTTATTATTATTATTATTATTATTATTATTAGGGTAAAGTCTTCAACCTTATATTATCAACTTTTATAATATTACTATTATTTCTTATATCTTTAGCAAGATAGTAATTAGTTAATGTCATTTTTATTAATATGCTATTATTTTATCAAAAGCTTGGTCTTAGGATAAGTTAGTAAATAATAGTATTTTTAGGAGGGAATATAATTCTAGTTTTTTCCTCATATAGGTAAGACCAGTCAAAGCTCCAAGGAGGCGTAGGAACGTGCTTCAAGACAGGTGTCGTTTTAGGTAAGGGTGTTACTAAGGCCTTATGTGTGTTGATGTGCATTATGTGATTTCTATGTTATTCATCCTATGTTTATCATTATGATCATCTCGTATGTGGTATGACATGGAGTTGAAGCATGTTCTTATATTGTTATATGGCATATGTATTATGTATATGTGATGAAATATTATGATATGTGATGATTGGTTTGTAACCCTTTAGACATGCATGTGAGGATGTATAAAAGTGGCATTGTATGGGAAAAAAGTTGAAAATGGAAAATGGAAAATGTGTTGACCAAAGGAGAGTAAGTTGACTAAAGGGAAAATGAGTTGACCTAAGTATTTTAATGATCCATGAGTGGAAGAATAAAATGGGAAAATTAGGGTTTCGTGTGAGAGAATATAATTTATGGTTTTATATGGGAGAATGTAATCTATGATTTTTTATGGGAGAATTTAATCTATGGTGTAACATGAGAGAATCTAATCTATGGTGTAACATAGGAGGATCTAATCTATGGCTTGTATGGATTGAATTTAGGGTTTTGTATGGAGAAACCTTGGGTTTTGTGTGGATTTAATTTAGGGTTTTGTATGATGGAATCTTGGGTTTTGCATGAAAGAATTTAGGGTTTTATATGGATGGATCTAGGTTCTGCATGGTTGAATCTAGGGTTCATGTGGGAGCTTAGGGTTTGCATGAAAAATTTGAATGGCTGCATGGGATGTGTAACGTTTGCATGGGCATCAAATTTACGTATGATAAGTTAATTTGGGATGTGAAGAAGGTAATGTAAGTATTTTTTGGGTTTCTGAACACTTCGGATGAAAAATAGTACGTGGAGCAATATAAGGGTACGTAGGAGACTGAGCTAGGGTTTGTGTGGACAATTAGGGTTTGGTGTGGCTGCTTAGGGTTTTTGTGGTATCATGTATATTTGGTGATTAAAGTGTAATTATGAGGGTGGAATTTATGAGTTATGATGTGTGGAGTGTTAAAATGATTTGGGTTGTGTGAAGTGGTGTAGGATAGACCACATAGGTTTAAATTAGGGTTTCGAGATAAAACCCTAGAGTGAGATGTGGAGTGGACTTGGAAGTGTAAAGTAGTGGACATTGACCCATATACTTAAGAGTTGGACATCTAATGTGAAGTAGAATATGGAGGAAAGGATGTTGGGGCAAGTTGGGATGTACATGAGTTTGATGATATGGAATGAGTCTGTTGGAGGATAGGTGTGTGGAGGATGAGTCATGCATGTCTAGGGTGAAAATTTTAGAATAAGATACTTAAGACATTAATCATTTAAAGTGGAAGATTGTTGAGTCGGGTCCAGACCGGTCAACCTATGAATAATAGATGTTAAGGCATGATTTCTTATGTGTAACCGGTCCACCGGTAATAATAGTGGTCAGGCTTTGTACCTATACATTTTTGGTCCACCGGCTATAATAGTGGGGGATTCCGTACTCAACAAAACTTAATATATTTGTGCCAAGACATAAGAAAGACATTCAGTACTTATAGTGGAACACCATGCAAGAAGGGGCCATACCAGTCCACCGGCGAATAATAGTGGTCAAGAGCTTTATGTTCTGTGCGTTTCTGGTCCATCATTTATAATAGTGGTTAGAAGATTTATGCCATGTGTGTTTCTGGTCCACCAGCTATAATAGTGGGGTTCCCATACTCGTATGGATTTGATAAAAAGTATGGTGTGAGATGAGTTCTTATAAGAGATTAATTAAATAATTAATCCGGACTATAATCGGGCCTTTATGTATCTACCCGAATGATTGTACCTTATTATGTTATCATGATGGATTATTCTCTTTTATTATTTTGCGTGGTTTACATGAATTTTGTATGTTGGCCTTAGTGAATGGTTATGTTGCTTAGTACGTAGCATACTAATCACTATTTTTATGGGTATTGCTCATTCCCACGAGTAGTTGGCCCTTCTGACTTTGTGTAGGTGGGCAAGACATCAGGTGGGGCTAAGTGTTGAGCTTGTGGTTGGCTCAAAGTTTGAGAGTGTTGTGCCCATATTTACTCTTTATGCTATGTATTTCCTTTTGTTATTCCTTTTGTATCAAATTTATCCATTTTATTTTATTACCTTGCATTGAGTACTTTAAATGAACATTTTATCGGTAGTAAGCTATTTCTCTTTTGAATATGAATAATAATTCTTTATGCACACTCTGATTTTTGTTTTACAATCATTCAATACTTATTTGAAGTTTAGATTTTCTTGATTCATAATTGATTATTAATTTTCTTCTAACCTTAGCACTGGGTACTGAAACAGTCGGAGAGAACTGGTTTGATACTAAGTGTGGTAGTAACATCTCCAGAATTCACAGGTTTTTAAATTTTAAATTATTTTGTTTTAAAAAAAAGTAGTAAATTTTGGGGTGTTACAAGTTGCTCTATATTTCGGCTATTTAATTTCATTTATTATATACTAAAAGACTAATAATCTAAGTGAGAAATTTTGTCTCTTTATGATATATGTACATTGTGATTTATCTATGAAATAATTGATGTATTTGATTTTGTTTTTGTCTTTATATCTAATTTATTTATGTATCATTTTTTATAAGGAAATTTAGTTATTTTAAGTTTGCTTCAATTTGATATTTCTCTTCATAATAAGGTTAGAGGGATGTCAATATTTTACTTTATTATTCATTGAGGTTAGTAATGATTATTAATAGTGTTTATTTATTTATTCATTTGGGTTTCCATGTGCAAATTTGGTCTATCCAATTTTATTGTTTATTAGTGTTATTTGTTATTGCATTATTATTGTCTTCCACATATCGATGTAGTTTCAAATGTTCTACTATTTGTGTTTTGAGGTTTGAGACAAGGTCTATAATCAACCTTTTTCATGAAGTTCAATTTTTATATGGTTGATACATGCTATCCTATTTACTTATCTAGTCTCAATTTTTTAGGCAGGTATTCAAATTTGTTGTGATAATATTCATGTGGAAAAATGTAGACTCTTTATTCAAGGAGCATGGTTTTGAATATTTTTCTTAGGGCAGCTATGATTAGTATTATACATTAGTAATTTATTTTTCTAGATTTTTTATTTAATTTTTCCTACAATCTAAAAGCAATTATTTAGATAAAATTATAATTTTGGTATTAGCTAGAATTTTCTTATCAATAGTGATAACTAAGTTAATTTGCTTAAGAGTGAGAATATCATCATTTTTTATTAAGATTATCAAGTGCAACTTGATCTAGTAGCTAGGTATAACATGAAGTTGCACTATTATTGATGCTTCAATAGTTACTTGATTGTAGAACTTCACTATAATACCCCTATTTTTAGGACATGAACATTGCATTTAAAGAGTTAATTATGGAAGCTAAAATATTAAAATTGTAGGGTGTTATCATCATACTTAAAAATTAAAATAAGTTTAGTTTCCTCTACCATTTTCATACCAAGTACTAAGGTTAAAAATATTACTTCACTTAACCAATAACACAATTGTAGGTTTTAGAATAGAGAAAATAAAAGTAGATTAATACTAGTCTAAATAAACTCAATTGTTAATAGTTAAAAATTTTAGTAAAAGGAAAATATATAAGGGTATAATAGTACAAGAACATTCACATTATAAGATACTAGGCAGAATACTAGATAACCTTCACTCTTAACCTATAATACTTGTCTTCAAAAGATCTCACAAGCTAACCTGCAAATACTACTTCTCATTAAATAAGCAGGGGCCCAATAAAAAAAGCTCTTAGGTATAAAGGTACTAAGTAAAATATTATATAAAACTATTATAAAATGTGGAACACATAAAAGGCAACACAACAAGATATGGTATAGGATATTAAAATATACATGTAATGATCAAAAATATGATAATCATATTAGGTAAAAAAAATAACACCAATGAAAAATGCTACTCATACTCATTCATTTATAACATAACGAAACTTAAAAATCAAGCATCTGAGAGATGTTCTTTGAAATAACAACTAGAACCAATCTTAACACAATAATCATAACCTTCAAATATATCGCATATATCAATATCAAAACCAATAATATCCATAAATCTATAGGTCTCACTCAAAGGCATAATAACTATAAAATCCATACATGATTCTTCTTTGCAAACAAAACCAATAAGTGATTATGATCATTCCCATTTTTATTCACATTGAGTTAAAGGAATCCACTATTCTTAATCAAGTTGAACAAACTGAAGCACCTCCTAGGGAAAGACACATATAGCCATTATTATTAAGTTGACGGAATGGACTAAGTGCCTCCAAGGGCAACACATTTTTGGTCATTATTCTTAAATTGTTAGAACAGTCTAATGCACCTCCCAAGACAAAATACACTTAGATACTATTATTATGTTGGTGGAATAGACACACCACCTCGCTCCTGACTTGGGTGGTCTTTTACATTAAATAATAGTATCTTCATAATGATTATGATTATTTCAATTATTTATTTTATGTTGAGTTTGGGAACCCCACTATTCTTAATCTAGTGAAACAGACTAAAACAACTTCTGAGGTAAACCTTACTCGGCTACTATTATTAAGTTGGTGGAACAGAATTGACACTTCATAAGCAAAAAATTCATGTCCACTATTATTAAACCAATGGAACGATATAAAGCACCTTCCAATGAAAAATTCATTTATACACTATTATTATGTTGATGGAATGGACTATACACTTCAATACTTATTCATGGGGTATTTCACTTTAAATATTAATGTCTTATTAAACATCACATTAACCTAGAGATACTAAGATACTCCGATCATACCGATTCTCCAAGGCATTACAATAACCTAACGACTATCAACTTAAGGAAGATAAGATGCCTTGGTTTTACTAGCACACAAAGGAGACACCATATCCCACTAAAAAGGGCACCTAATCCATAAATATATATAATCTCTATAAGTCTATAAAGCTAAATAGAGTAAAATATAGGGCCTAGATGGGGCACTAAGGCACACCAACTAAACTATGTATTTAGAGTAGTTACCTCTAAAGAGCTACCATTCCTAATCTCAAGGTCTTTCACTTTAAATATTAGTATTTAATTAAGATGACCACAAGACCATACAATGATCATATTAATCCAAATTCCATACCTAAACAGTCTTACCCATTTCTAAACATTTAAGACAACCAAAATCAAATTCAATACTAAAGCCACTATGATAATCTACTAAGGCTATCCTAGGTTCAATTGTTTATATTGGGGCTAATTATGCCAAAAATGACCAAAATGCCCCTGAGACCATAATTTCCACAATATCATCCATTTCCAATAGTAATTCTATTTTATCTATTTATTTATTTATCATGAAAAAGGCTAAAACATCATAATTAAATTATTTAACATGCAAATAAATTATCAAACACACCAAATGACTATTTTACTCTTACACATGATATAGAGTGCAAAGCCCTAATATTTGCATCTAATTTATCAAAAATCAGATATTCTTATGATCAATAATAAATAATACATATTAAGCATGTTTATTGGCATAAATATCATAATATTCTTAAAATGGCCAAAATACCCCTATGACATAAAACAATAATAATAGTAATAATAATAATAATAATAATAATAATAATAATTGTTTACACACATTTCTAAAATATAAATCGCATACCTCCATAATTAAAAATAGTTAATATAATATTAGGCATTCTTTTGGGAATAAATATCATGATACACTTAAAAGGCCATATTGTCCTTAGCGCATATAATAATAATATTACTGTTAAAAATATGCCTAGGCATGCTCAAACCTATCATATTGCGCATACATGACATATATAATTTACTCCCAATAGGAAACTTATTTTAACATACTTTCGTACACATAATAATGTTTACAATTCAACATGCTTTATTTTACCAAATTTTATGCTAACATTATTAGTCAAATAATTTAAATGTAATGAACATAATTAATATAATTTATGCATTAAACCTCTAATTTGATAGCATGATAAATCTCACATTTTAGTGGAATTTAAGGATAACCTAATTTCCAGCAAAAGCACAAATAATAGGTAACCTGCTAAAATTTATTATGATCCACTGATCAACCTTTTATAGCGAAAAATTATACCACATTAACCATATTAATATTTAACAAATAAAACTATTTATATTATAATATTTATAAACTAAAATTAGAAAAATACCCTTACATTGAAAGGGGGAAATTTCTAACTATCCCTACATGAGCATTGTGAGTCCACGCACGAGGGAAGGGGCTGGGAGGAAAAGAGGGGTGAGGGTGGTTAAGCCAAAGGAGATGACATCCAGCATATTGGTGTGATAATGGATGGAGAAGATGGCGGTGATGTCTTAATATGGTAAAGTAGAGAAAAAAGGGCACCAGTGACCCATGATTGGGAGGATAGGGCACTTGTGAGCTTGTGACTCGTATTTGGTGTGTAGAATAGCTTGGATTGGTGTGTGAAGTGTTTCGAAGGAATTTGGAGTAGAACTATGAGCTGTTATGGAAAGATGTGAATATTTTACCTTGAAGAAATTAGAATTTGGAAATGTGCTGAACATGAAAGTTGTAGATCTTTCTGTTAGCTTTCCAACTAATGAAGAATCAGCTCGATCAAAGGTTAGATGAAGAAGTTGTGGCCGAAATAATAAAGACTGTCAAAGCTGAAAAAAAATACGGGGGCCCGTATTTGTGAAACACGATCCGTGTTTTTTCATCAGGAAAATATTTTCTATTTCTGTGAGAGGATGAGAGATAGAAAATAAACACAGAGGTACCGTGTTTATTGGTTTTTTTACTCCACCTCGATTTTCGCTAATGACAGTTTCATATAGTATAAATACCATGTGATTAGAACCCTAATCAAAGAGTGAACACCTTATTCTTCTCCTATTGAGTTCTCTTGTAATTCCTTGATGAATTGAGTGATTTATGTGAGAATTTCTTTGATTCTTTGTAATCACAATTACTTCACATTAATAAGATCATCCGTTTCCCCAATCTGTGTTCTTGAGTGTTCTTCTCTTCTCAATTCTTGTGTGTTCTAATTGATTCTAATTAGATCTTATTTTTTCTGAATTGGTATCGATCCCCAACAAATTGGTATCAAAGCGTGGTTCATATTCAGGATGTCTACAAGATTTGATATAGAGAAGTTTGATCAGTCTATGAACTTTGGCTTATAGAAGTTGAAGATGAAGGCAATCCTGATTCAGAATGGGTTGGAGAATGCATTACTCGGGATATCAAAGAAGCCCGATTCGATGACAAATGAGAAATTTGAGGAGATAGATCAAAAGGACCTTTCCACCATAAAGTTGTGTTTGTCTAATGAGGTATTGCGTGAGGTGGCTAAAGAAACAACAACGGCATCCCTATGGCTCAAGCTGGAGTCTCTATACATGACGAAGTCGATGACAAATCGTCTGTTATTGAAGAGCAAGTTGCATGAGTTAAAATTAGGTAAGGGACAATCCTTAAAATCTCATCTTGATGAATTTGACTCTATAATTATGGATTTGAGGAATATAGATGTTAAATTGAAGGATGAAGATCTTGCTATTACATTGTTGTGCTCTTTGCCTGCTGATTACAAAAATTTTTGTGAGACCATACTGTATGGGAAGGATGATGAGTTGGTTCTTGATGATGTCAAGACTGCCCTACTACAACGGGAACTGATTGAGAATCAGTTGACTGGAGGTGGTTCTAGTGGCTCATATAGTGAGGGACTTGTTGCTAGGGGGAGAACTTAGGAACGGGGTGTTGGTGATAAGAAGAAGAAGTATAGGTCGAAGTTGAGGAATAATAGATCCAAGAATGTCATGTGCTATGGATGTCACAAGAAGGGTCATATCAAGAAGTTTTGTCCTAATAGGATATCTGGAGATAAACTTGGTGAATCATCTGGCACAAAGGATGATGCTGCTATAACTCAATATGATAGTGATGGTGGTTTGTTGACTGTCATTGATAGTCAGACCAAGATTATGGACAGGTGGATCTTGGACTCTGAATGCTCTTACCATATTTTTCCCAATAGGAATTGGTTCCAAACTTACGAGATGACTCGAGGTGAAGTAGTTCTGATGGGTAATGATGCTGCATGCAAAGTTGCTGGGATTGGGATAGTGAAGGTGAAGATGCATGATGGTGTGGTCAAAACACTGTCTAATGTTCGACATGTCCCTAAGATGACCAAGAACTTGATTTCATTGAGTTCTTTGGATTTTAATGGATATCGTTGTGTGATCGAGGATGGCACGATGAGGATTACTATAGGGGCTCTTGTTGTAATGAAAGGCAAGAGGATCGGGACATTGTATGAGCTTGTTGGTTCCACTACTGAGGGAGCAGCAGCGGTAACATCATCGAGTATGTTTGACTCGGATGTTACTAGACTTCGACATATGTGACTTGGACACATGAGTATCAAAGGCTTGACTGAACTCTCCAAGATAAGGTTGTTGGATGGGAAGAGTACAGGTACTATGGATTTTTATGAGCACTGTATGTTTGGCAAATAGAAGCGGGTTAGTTTTTCAAAGGCTACACATAGTACAAAAGGGTCTCTAGATTATGTTCACTCTGATTTGTGGGGTCCTACAAGGGTGGTTTCCAAGGGTGGTTCGCGATACCTACTAACATTTATTAATGACTTCTCTAGGAAGGTATGGACTTATTTTATTAAAAATAAGAATGATGTATTTGAAGTTTTCAAGCGTTGGAAGACTTTACTAGAGAAGTGAGGTGTGATAGGACAGATAATGGCCTTGAGTTTGTGGAGCGTAGTTTCACTAAGTACTGTGAGGACCATGGTATTGCTAGGTATCGCACTTGTGTTGGAAGATCACGATAGAATAGGGTTACTAAGAGGATGAATAGGACCCTATTAGAGAAGGCGCAATGTATGTTGTCACAAGCAGGATTAGGCAAGGAGTTTTGGGATGAGGTAGTTCACATTAATATTGAGAGGTCACCCAATCGTTCCATTAATTTGAAGACACCTGAGGAGTTATGGTCTGGCAAACCAGCTGATTATTCTGATTTGCATGTTTTTGGATGTCCTGTCTATGCTTATGTGAATGATGGGAAGCTCGATCCTAGAGCCAATAAGTGCATGTTTCTTGGCTATACATCCGGTGTGAAGGAGTACAGGTTATAGGACCCAACTGCATCCAAGTTTTTGACTAGTAGGGATGTTACCTTTAATGAGTCTATATTCCTCCAAAAGACTGAGTCTTCTTCTGATAGATTGTCTGAAGAGGTGGAGTAGAAGAATCTACATGGTGTTATGGATAAGGTGGAGGTAGAGGTTGATTTGGAACATTCAGACTCTTGTAGTATGAGACCCACTATTCCTAAAGTAGGTGGATCCAGGCAGCAGGTGGAGCAAAGGGGCGCTGCTCCCAGTAGACCACAAAGGGTTGTGAAGCCTCCTGTGAGGTATGTCTTTGAGGAGTTAGCAGGTTATGCTTTGGCTAGTGCTGAGACTGTAGTTGATGTACAAGAGCTAGTGTCATACTCAGATGCCATTGTTAGTGCTAATTCTACTCAGTGGTGTGCTGCTCTGGAGGAGGAGATGCAATCTCTATGGAAGAATCAGACATGGAAACTTGTGAAGGCACCTAGGAAGAAGAGAATAGTTTATTGCAAGTGGGTGTACAAGTTCAAGCAAGGAATTCAAAGTGTTGAGGGACCGAGGTACAAGGCTCATTTAGTTGTACGTGGGTTTAGTCAGATACTTGGTGTAAACTATAATGAGGTATTTTCCCCTATTGTCAGGCATAATTCTATTCGTACTTTGCTTGCGCTTGTGGCTATGCATGATATGGAGTTAGAGCAATTGGATGTTAAAACAACTTTTCTACATGGTGAGCTCGAGGAGGAGATCTATATGTGCCAACCATATGGCTTTGTTGTTAAAGGCAAGCAGAATCGTGTGTGCTTATTGAAGAAGTCACTATATGGTCTAAAGAAGTAGCCTAGACAATGGTACAAGACGTTGGATTAGTTTATGATTGAGCATAGGTTCTCCAAGAGTGATTACAATGGATGTGTATACTTGAAGTAGGTTGGTGATGGTTCTCTGGTGTATCTTTTGTTGTATGTTGATGACATGCTTGTTGCAGCAAAAGATATGTCTGAAGTTAACAAGGTGAAAACAATGCTGAAGATTGAGTTTGAGATGAAGGATATGGGAGCTGCGAAGAAGATCCTTGGCATGGAGATCATTCGAGATAGCAGACAGAAACATCTTTATTTATCACAAGAGCAATATGTGAATAAGGTGTTGGAGAGGTTTCATATGATTGATGCCAAGCTGGTTAGTACTCCCTTGGCTACTCACTTTAGATTGTCTGCTTTGGATTGCCCCAAATCTAAAGATGAGGAGGAGTTTATGGCCACAATTTCCTACTCTAATGTTGTGGGATGCATGATGTACGCTATGGTTTGAACCAGGCCGGATATTACTCAAGCTGTGAGTGTTGTGAGCAGATATATGGCGAATCCTAGGAAGGCTCACTGGCAAGTGGTGAAGTGGATTCTGAGTTACTTAAAGGGTACTGCATCATCATGTTTAGAATATGGAAGGTCGACTGATGCGTTGGCTGGGTTCGTTGACTCTGATTATGATGCAGATCTTGATAATAGGAGATTCACTGGAGGTTATGTGTTTTATCTTGGTGGTTCGACAATTAGCTGGAGGTCATCTTTGCAAGATGTGACTGCATTGTCCACTACTGAGGCTGAGTATATGGTTATGAATGAGGCTTTTCAAGAAGCTTCATGGCTTTGTGGTTTCATTTGTGAGCTTGGATTTGGTCATGGTGCTCCCGTTATATTTAGCGATAGTCAAAGTGCTATCTGTTTGGCAAAGAATTAGAATTCTTTCCATTGCCAGACGAAGCACATTGATATCAGGTACCACTTCATCCAAGGTAATATTGCAGCAAGCAAGGTTGTGTTGGAGAAGGTGGCTATTATTGAGACTCCAGCGGATATATTAATGAAGCCATCGACGGACAACAAGTTCGAGCATTGCTCGGACTTAGTTGGTGTTTGTGTACTATGATGGCCTTTTGGGGACCAGGGGTTTTTACAGATGATCTTTTGTGTTCCTAGTGCTAGCTACTTTAAATATGTCATCAAGGTGTAGAATTGTGAGCTTGTAACTCATATTTGGTGTGTAGAATAGCTTGGATTGGTGTGTGAAGTGTTTCGGAGGAATTTGGAGTAGAACAGTGAGCTATTCTGTAAAGATGTGAATATTTTTACCTTGAAGAAATTAGAATTTGGAAATGTGCTGAACATGAAAGTTGCATATCTTTCTGTTAGCTTTCTAACGCATCAAGAATCAGCTCAATGGAAGGTCAGATGAAGAATTTGTAGCCGAAATAATAAAGATTGTCAAAGCTGGAAAGAAACACGGGGGCCCCGTGTTTGTGAAACATGATCCGTGTTTTTTCATTAGGAAAATGTTTTCTATTTCTGCGAGAGGACGAGAGATAGAAAATAAACATTGGGGTACTGTGTTTATTGGTTTTTTTGCTCCACCTTGGTTTTCGCTAATGACAGTTTCATATAGTATAAATACCATGCGATTAGAACCCTAATAAAGAGTGAACACTGTATTCTTTTCTTATTGAGTTCTCTTGTAATTCCTTGATGAATTGAGTGATTTATGTGAGAATTTCTTTGATTCTTTGCAATCACAATTACTTCACATCAATAAGATCATCTGTTTCCCTAATCTGTGTTCTTAAGTGTTCTTCTCTTCTCAATTCTTGTGTGTTATAATTGATTCTAATTAGATCTTATTTTTTCAGAATTGGTATCGATCCCCAACAGCACTAAGCCTTACTGGTACCGATGGTTGTTAGTAATGAGGGAGGATGGAAAGGTAGAGAGGTGATGGAAAAGGATAAAAAGGTGGTTAGGTGGTGGTGAGCTATTATTGATGGGCATAGCTAAGGAGGAAATAAGGCACGACATGGAGGTGTTGCTGGGTCAATAGGCTAGAGCTATAGTGGAGTATAGTTGGGAGTAAGTTTTATGGTGGTGGGTGATGGGTTGTTGTAATAAGGGTGATGCAAGGCATAAGGCAAGGAGGCGATAAAGGATGGTGGTTGTGATTGGTTGCCAAGGTAAGGCTGGGAAAGGTTGAGGAGGGTAGGGCAAAGTCGGGGGAACAAAGGACATAGGGGAGAAGGGCATGGGAAGAGTGTGCAAGGAATGGATGAGTATATGAGAAATGCACAGTTGTGCATAGGTGGTGCAGACCCATGTAATGTTAACCAAACAAGGAAAGGCCAGAGGGGGATAAGGGTAAAGGAAAGGAGAAGAAAGGAAGGGCAAGGGGGATCGAGGTCAAACAAAAAGAAGAGATGTGGGGGAGGGGATGGTTGGGGGAAATGGTTCAAATGCATAGAAGAGGTGAGGGTTGAAGGAGATAGGTCAGTGGTAGAAGAAGTAAGCTATACTAAGAAGGACAGAGATCGATGTTATTGGCTCAGTGCACGGGAAGTATACATAGGCTAGGAACGGTAGGGGCTATAATGGTGTTGCTAGTGTGGTCTAAAGGAAAGAAGACACATGAGTTTAGGGGAATTGGAAAAGAAACCAGGGGTAAGATAGAGGGGCGGGAGCCAAGAAGGGAAAGGAAGAGGCATGTATGAGGTTAATGTATGGGATGCATTTAGCTTGAAGGGAAAGAAAGCATGAGAAAGCATGCTCATGCTTGGATAAAGGGGTATGTAGGTAGGAAGAAGAAAAAAGAAAAGAAGGAAAAATGGAAGAAAAAAGAAACGGAGAAACCATGTATGAATTTTATAGTGTTATATTAAACTATGAAATGTGTGTTGTGATTAAATAGTTTACCACTTTATATGCCTATTTTGATTAGGTTTTAAATTTTCATTTATATTATCTTTCAATTTTAGTTATTTATGGAGCCATTTTCTAGTGTAACATGATACCAAGAAAGCCCCTAGGTTAGGAACTAGGAAAACTATGAAAGTTAGTTGAGTCGTCCCAAATCGATATGAAAACTCAAGCAAGACTCTTTTTTCAATTATTATTCAAGCCTTGGGCTCTAATTGATTAGACAGATCTCTATTCTCAGGTTAATATTCAAAACATTGTTTGAAACATTTATCCATATGCAATGTATGATTGTTATAGGGAAACTAGTTAATTATTAACCTAAATCTCCAAAAATATTGCCCTCCACATTGGGTACATTTATGTTTCTATGTTTCAATAGGGTAACTAGTTAATTATTAACCTAAATCTCAAAAAAGATTGCTCTCCACATTAGGTACATTTATGTTTCTATGTGTCAATGATTAATATATTGATTTATTATGAAGTTTATTGATAAAATATGTGTGATTTGTATATGCTATATGTGATTTTGATGTTATTTATATCTAGTTTGGTGTACATATAGATAAGGTAGTCCTACTAGTTTGTTTTGTTTTCACAAGGATAGCTCATAAAAATTTAGATGCTATTTTCTATGAGATGTGGGAATTGTTATCATAGATTTATTAAAATATGAGGATGATTAATATAAGTTATGTACGCCAAATTTATAATAATGATATTAGTTCTAGGGTTATGATGTTGGTTTCATTTGGCATGTTTGAAGTATTACTATGATACATATATAAATAAATACATATACATATATATATATATATATATGTCTTTTTTGTTAACATGGTTTAGATAACACTGATCCTATATTTATAATTAAGAATTATCTTTATGTTAATCATGGTTCCTTTATGAGGATTATTTAAGTTGTAGATCTTTTTTTTATCTCTCCAACGCATTAGAAATTGGCTCAATCTAAAATAGAAAGTAGAATTTATGGTTGAAATATACTACATGGTCAAACAACAAACACATACAATGTTAGTCGATAATCAAGGACATGTTCACATGTAGTAAAAAATAATTTAGTTCTATCTAACATGGAGTTCCCATGTTGATTAACACGCCCTTGTTGACAAGTAGGTGGACCTATTTAAGGCCATATTCACTCATATTTTTTAGTAGTTACTTGGGATGAGGAGAATAATAATATGGGAGCATGAAAGAGAGAACTAGGGTTATTTTAATCTCTGTACATTACTCAATCCAATCCTACCCCCAATTCATATATAATATCCACCCACTTGATCTCATTTTTTGTATTCTTAGTTGGACAAATTCAACATTTATTTTCTAATCTTGAATAAAGAGGGTATTGTAATTTATTTTTAGATATTTTTTTTCAATTGATCTAATTCTATTTATTTAAGATATTGTGCTTAATGAAAGCCATGATTAGCAAATTAGTTTGTGAAGAGGTAAAAGAAATTCCCTTAATCTAGATGTATTGAAAATATGAACCCAACCCAATTTGATGCCATATCATATGTTTTGTGTTAATGTTTTCATCAGAATAATAGGAAAATCATTCACTTTTCTATTATTATTTATAGAAACTCTAATGAGATTCAAGAGATGAATCAGAGTGGAATCCATTAGCATTATTGGAGATCAAACTACAAGGTTGCAAGCGTTGGTTTGGTATCTATAACTAAAACAATGAAATAGGGATACTTAATAATTTTTTTTATTTTTATGTTCATACTAGAGATAGATGAGTCTCTATAGACAATACGATATAATGGCTCAAGAGTGTATTACACTATATAATTTTGTTGGCATTAACAAATATGTGTTTTGGTTTAGTATTTAGATTTAATATTCAATCATATTGGGGTTAAGGGGATTGAACAAAGCCTTAACCTTCTCTCTATTTGGTTTCAATTGTTCTTATATAAGTGTTAGGTTTTGTTTGCATATTTTAATTTTATTTATAGTTAGACATTATATAATCTCTTATCATTAGTCTAGACATAGGAGAGATTTTCACCATCCTTTTTTCTCACTCTTTATTCCCTATAGGATCGGCCTTTCATGCTACTTTGATGTCATACGCTTTTTTTAGAGCACATCAAGTTTTGGTGTCAGCGTAATCTACCAATTTATAGTTAGGACAAGAATGGGTTTAGAATTTGTTGCACTAAAGCTATATGGACAAGAAGCTTAGTAATTAAAGAATGTTCTTGTTGACATTCCTCTATGGTTGAAGCTTTTAGATTTATTACTCTTCATTATAAATTGCAAGAAGATACCTATATAGTTAATAAGAATGTTTATAATGACAATATCATAGCTATATGTTTGGGACATGGCATTATTTGTAGTATTCTTAGGTGTGGTGTCATTTTTCTTGAGGATGACATGTTAAGAAGAGATTTTGTGAATCCATCAACAAAAGTACTTAACAAGAAATTAATTTTTGAAACTGTTAGTGAATGGGTTGTATCCTCATGTGTAGAGCCTTATGATGGATACCTAAAATGTTAAAATTCAATGAGGTCACACTTAATCTAGCATAACATATTCAAAGCATAGGATGAAGTAATTTTCTTACTACATCTTTTATTTTATTTTTTCATGAATAAAGTTCATTAGTTTATTGATTGTTTTTTGTTTATTAGTATTTATATTATAGTTGTTGAGGTTGGACACAAAGTCCTTAATTAGTTATATAATAGAAGCTTAGGTGGTGTGAACAATACATGCTTAATGGACCTACCTATGTAACTATGGGGGCTTCAGATCAAGTGTAACCAAGGTATAATGAGCTATATTTTTTTTTCTATTGGAGATATCTCTATTTTTTTTATTTTGTTAAAGGCTTAGTTCACTTATGGTAGTGTTTTTGGAAAGTTTTAACACTTATAGAAAATTTTCCAACTTTGGATCAAGTGGGGGATTTTTTTTTTATGGATTGATTTAAACTAAGATTCCCATAGTAGTAATATATGTCATTTGGTTCAGTTTGGTTTGATTCGGTATCCTATTTGGTAACTACTTGGGTTGATGTTATTGTTTTTTTTAATTTATGATTAATGGTATTAGATTAGTATTTATTGTTGAACATTGGTTGATGTTTCTTTTATCAACTGAATTATCTATTAACACAAACTCTTTAACAGTATCAATCACCAACAATTTAACCATTAATGACCAAAAATTTTTCTTAATAATGACCTATGTAATGCTTTTATCCTTAATGATATTTAAGTCCATGGAACCTTTATTATTTTGATTTAATGTTAGCTTAATTACCAATTTTAATGTCTCAATGTCCTTCTAGTTTTATTCCCAACAATTTACTAGTTTTATGCCTAATGTTATATTGTTTCAATGCTCTCAAATAACTAGTTTAATCCATTATTATATAAACCTCCAAGTAGAAGCTTAGCAAGATACATATCTTGTAAAACATCTCAACTCTCCATTTTGCACTAGATCTTCATGTCTCTATTTTTATTAAATTTTCAATATCTCTCAACTTTTGAACTTTCCTATGGACGAGCTCATACTCTGCCAATTATAGTATACTAATATGGTAGAGAGAGACGTTATCCTTGTGAGTTAGAGACCCAAATTCCTTATGCTCTATAGAAGGCATATTTATGATATAGAGCAATAGAATCTTTATTATCTCTATATAACTATATTT
Source organism: Tamarix chinensis (assembly GCA_030549775.1). Taxonomy (NCBI): domain Eukaryota; kingdom Viridiplantae; phylum Streptophyta; class Magnoliopsida; order Caryophyllales; family Tamaricaceae; genus Tamarix; species Tamarix chinensis. Next base: position 85,412,543 of record CM060181.1, read on the forward strand.
CAATTCAATCTTAAGTTTTAATTATCATGAATTTATTTTGTTTATTATACTTTCATTGATTTTATACCATACCATTAACAAATGATATTAAATGCCAAATATCCAAGCAAACAAAAGGAAAAGATATTTCTACACTAAGATTAAATATCTAATCCAATAATTAGATGTCAACACTAACAATCCACCACTGATTCTTCATAGTATAAATATCTAATTCAATAAAAAATAAAACACCATAATCCAAACTATAAAGGTTGAAGAAAACTAGCAGTACTAAATTTTTTAAAAACACAATAATTATTGATATTGTAAATATTCCATTTATATATATAATTGATATACATCTGATATACTTTAAATATTAGGTTCAATACCTTCATTATTCCCAAAAATTGTAACATCTTTCTATAATATAGTTGTAACTCTCAACTCTCTATCTTTTCTACCAATTCATCTCCCTTAACTTCTTTATATGTTATGCCATGTCATGATATTTATACTACTAGGTTGTGTAGAAAGATGCATACAACTCACATACATATGAATGGGAATATTGATAATAAGAAGCTTTATCCTCTCTATCTTATCTTCACTCTCTTTAAATTTCTTGATTATATGTCAATTCAAAGCCTATTTGGGAAACCATCCTATCTATATATTATCTAATAATATAGAATTTAGCTTATTAATAGACAATTAATAATTATCCTTATAATTTTTTTATCTATATATTATCTAATGATATAAGCTTCAACCTTTTCATTTCAATTTAAATAAGTTACCAAATAATATTATTACTTCTATCATATTTATATCTTCACATTATAATTTTATAAGAATTTAAAATATTCTCAAAATTTACTAATTCTCCAAAACTATTTATCTTGTATCTCAAAAATTATTTTCCCTTAAATTACATTCATTTATATCTTTTATTTTCACTAACACATCTATGATAATTTTTTTTAAATTATATTTACTTCTTAATTTGGCAATTTTCTCAATTTTGGATTTATAGGTTCATAATTATGCTCTTAAGAGTAGGCAATCCAAAACTATAGTAAGAATTTATTAGTAAGAGATAAACCTCTGATAAGTTGACTTTGTCATTTTTTTCTTAATTTTGTACTAAAGACTATCTATCAAATCATGTATGCATTTCAATTTGGATAGGGATTTTTTTAATAATGTTTATTTTTTAATATTTAACAACTCACCTTCCAATTAATGATCATCCTTCATTTTTTATGTACTTTTGCAATACATTTCAAACCCAAGCATGTATATATATATATATAATCACTAAATTATCCGAGTTACAATGCTTATAAATAATTATTTACCCACATATTTTAATTCAGTTTTTTTGTTAACAAACCTTTTTTATTCATTATATTCATCTCTCCTAACTTCACTTCCTTAAATATTTTCTTCTATACCTATCATATATTCATCAACAAAAAAATTATATTTATCAAAGCAAGTCATCATATTTTCATATTTTTGCCATGTGTGCCGTGCATATGTGCGTGTGTGCGTGCGTGTGTGTTTATGTATGTATGTGTGTGTGTGTGTGTGTGTGTGTGTGTATAGAATACTTTTTTATTTAATAATTTCCTATATTATTTCTTTAATTTTAATGGTTTGAGTCTTCTTTAATGTTACTAAGATGTCATCCATATCATTTATCTTTAATGGTGTATATAAAAAAGATGAAATCTAATTTGCTTTTCATGAATTAAATAAATTTAAATTTCTACTAAATCATAGTGTATTTTCTTTATAAAACTAATATCTCGTATAAACTATAAAAAAAACAAAAATTTTCTTTTGCATTAGAAAATGAAGTCCACTTTGATCTTTGCATAATATAACAAATTCAAATAGAGTATATAGTGAATATATATATATATATATATATGATACCCTATAAGTTTGAGATTTATAAAATAGGGAATTATTGAAATACAATTTGGGTTTCATATGAAAAGAGATTGAAAAAGGATTAGAAAATTGATTAAAATGTGTTTTCTTAGCATACTAGTTGACCAGTTCTATGAACCAAGTGCCTAGTCTTTCATTTTCAGTAAGGGATTTGGTTTAATGAAATTGATTGACTAGTTTGGAGAACTAATCGAGTGGTTTGTGGAATAGTCAACTAGTCAACTAAATCAATTGACTATTTTGTATAGCCAAATAACTTTTTTAGCATGGATTTTTCTAGGAAAATTCTTCTAACATTTTAGAACCTTTATAACCCAACTCTAATATGTTATTAAGTAAAATTTAACCCTTTTGGTCATCTAACTAGCTTTAATCTTTTCCTCAATAGGATTCTAATTTCCAATTTCCCATATAAGGGGAGAGGATGACCACACTCTTCTCTTCTTCTTCCTCTCTCCTCTATGCGACACTTAAACAAACAATTTGTTCTAGATTTGCCTTGGATTCCTAGAATTTTTGTTTCCTACACTGACATTCCCATTTTCTTCCTTATGTTTGACCTTTCTTTGGGGAATCCAGATCTATATTCTACATAAATAACCATTAGAGCCCTAAGAAGAAAGCCAACTCTATCTTGACAAATCCACCCTATATGGTTAGATTTGAGCTATAAAAAATTAGGATTTTCAAGTGGTTTCATCCTCTTGATCATTTCTTTACCGATTCATTAGTTATAAATAGGCACAATCATATCTTTTACTTACCTCTTTTAGCCACAAAATTTTCTAAGTTTCCCACAACCGTGTTACCTTTTCTTCTTCAATTCATGCCTTCACCTTGATTTGGTTTCCTCTTCTAGTTCTTCCTATATATCTCTCTTGTTTTATTCTTACATAAGAAAGAGATAGATTTTAGAAAAGTTGAGTTTTTCTTTCAACTAGCTTTCTTTAGATTCTCTTAATGATTGTAATTATGTTCTTTCCCCAATTTGTTTCTCTTAGTTTATAAGAATTATTTGAAGTTTTATGAGTTTTAATCTCTTATTTTCTAAGGTTTTGAGAATTGAAATCTTTTCACCAAATATTTTATCTTCTTATTGTGGAAATTTTGTTAAACTTTCAAGTAAATCATTCTTACCTTTAAAGTGTAGTACAAATAATCATGTGAGCTATTATTGTGAGTGAATTCTTATCTTTGTATCCATACATGATTTTATTGGTATTTTGGTCATGCATACTAGAATATTTAATAATTTTGGAATGGATATGTTGTTTTGCGACTTTTAAATGATATATTTCAGATTCTTTGCATTAATTGATTACCTTAATGTATATATTAAAACCTGGCTAAGCACTAATGGGATTTCCATCACCTGTTTAGATGGTAACGATGGTTAAGTTGGAATGATTGTGCGGATATGATGCCTTGGTTTTTATTTAGACATTTTCAATAACATAAACTTGAATAATAACACAATAATCACTTAAATTAAAAGATGACTAAGTAGTACATGGGTCTAGATTACCCAATCCTCGATTAGTTACTAGGGGTTAGTATGCCTTTAGGAATTTATTAGTGCCTTCAAGCTTGCTATCAAGTGGGATCCTATTGGATCCTATTGGATCCTAATACCTTACCTACTCCACACACTGATAGTGTACTAAGGGATATCAATGCTAAAGGGTCTAGTTACATAAGTGGTTTATTGGCTTCGGTCATACTTTATGTCCACTAGTAGCCACTTGCCTTCAACCATACTTTTATGTCCATTGATTGTTATTTGAATTTGATCGAACTTTATTTCCTCTAGTTTGAATAGGATTCCATGGTATATGAGGCTATAGAGTGGTAATTATTCCGTTACTCATAAAAGGGATAATGGCTCACAAATGATTAATCTAATGGAATGTGTAACTTGAAAAATGGGTTAAATGGGTAAATTATGAAAGTGGATAATAGAATATTCTGTTGAGTGGTGGAGTAACTTATTATTAATTAAATATTTTTTATCTATGATATCTATATTGTGTTGATAAGTATTATAAGTTATGAGTTGCCTTAAGTCCTTTTAGGACCTTATATAATGATGATTTCTATGATCATGATAATGCATTTATATCTATTTATATCATGTAAGTATGATATTGTGTTTTAGTATGATTTCTACTGTTGCTTTAGGCTAGACATGCTTGTGAATCTAGTTTAGGAGATAATTTGGTTTACTCAATACATAGTGTACCGATATGTTATTTGTTTGGTCACCTGCTCAATCCCACTAGTAAAGGATCATGTGTAGGTTTTTTAGGGTGGATGGTAGTTATCCTTCTTGTTTTATGCTTCAAAGCTTAAGAGCGTGTACACCTAAAGATCTTTTGTAGGTCCTTCATAAAATAGGGGTTCAGGGTTTACCCTACTTATGTTCCATCTCTTTTGTATTTCAACACTTCAACTATTCTATTCTAATATATATTTCAGTTGTCTTAGGACCCAATGAGGCCTCAATTGTACACACTTAAGATCAATATTTCTATAATAAATGTTTTTATCACTTTATTTCTTATTTTGGTTTGGTTGATTACTTTAACCTTGTGTCTGACATAGGATGGGTAGTGAATGTATATCATGTCTTAGGTGTGGTAGTAACACCCCTTTTCTGTAGGTATGCTTATTATTTTTCACTTCTATATTTATTGAAATAATTTTTTTTAGTTATAAAAAATGGGAATGTTACAATATAGAAGGAAAATAATATAGTTTATTCCTCACTTCTATTACTAACTTAATTTCACCTCATCTATCTCCATCATTTTTTAATAATAATAATTACTCACATATATGTACTAATTAGATAAATATATAATACAACTATAAATTTATTTATTGATAAGTTTTTGTGTGTGTGTGTGTATTATGATGGTCTACTATACTATCTACTTTACATTACACATTCACCAATGATAGCAATGATATATACTATATACTACAGATTTATTATATATACTATATTGTATGTTTTATACTTCATATTATATACTACACATTTAACAAATACACTATGTATATACTAGATATACACATTTGATAAAGATATTATATACTCCATAATAACGTTCACCAAAGATATAGTGTATTGTATATTATACGGTCATCAAATATATTATATACATTACACGTTTATGAAAGATAAAATGTTAAACATTTAATAATGATACTATTTATTATATATTCCATTTTTTTAATGATATTATATACTATATCTTATACATTTATAAAAGATACTATATAATTTATAATAATACTACACATTAGTCAAATATACCATATATTATATATCTTACGTTGTTTGTCAAAGATATTGTACATAAGACCACTAGCTATATAACATAAATGTGTTAAGATCCTACAAGGAATTTTTTATTACTTTCACAAGTTTTTTAGACTTTGAAAATCAAAATAATATTTTATGAAAATTTTTATAGTATTAGAGAGGAAAAAATAACTCATGAATTATTAGTTTATTACTAAGTGAAAATGTAGAATTTAATTCGGCATGTTAAAATGGTACAAGTTGAAAGTTAAATTTGATAATTGTCTTACTTTGAACAAAAAAAATTGCTTACCTTTATTAGAAAAATATTAGTCAAAATAAACCAAAATTTTAATTTACTATATAATTAATATACGATATTTTTAACTCCCACAATTTCTTCATCTAATTTTAGTTTATCAAAATATGAAAATTTTAGAATTTATCATGGTATATTCAAAATATTGATCACATGTCTTCTCAATAATTCACACTACCCCAAAAAGTAGTTTTAATAACGATTATTTTACAATTTTAATAACGTTTTTCAACCGTTATTAAAATGATCATTATTAAATCTTTAATAACGGTTCATAACCGTTATCAAAAATATAAAAAAAAACCGCCAATATGAGCATAAAATGCATGTTTAATAACAGTTTTTCAAAAAAAAACCGTTGTTAAAAAAGAGGGTTTTAATAACAGTTCTGATGAAAACCGTTATTAAAAACTGGAGTTTTAATAACGATTTTCATCAGAATCGTTATTAAAGGTTTTCATAAGAACCGTTGTTAAAAATCCAATTTTTTTTTATAGTTTTTGCATTTTTGTTCCTGCCCACATACACAGTTGTATGTTCAAATAATTACCAAATCTGTATTGTAAAACAACATCAATTGATAACAAATCTGCAATCACACCATAATTTCAATCAATCCCTTGTTAATACACCAGACATATATACTCAAGAATCAAAATTAGTAGGCATACCACAACTTGGTAGCTCTACACCCCAAAGCAAAATGTTCATAAATATAGCTTAGAAGACTTAAAGACATAGACAAAATACAAACCTGAACATGCATGTAGAATATATAGATCTTTACCTAATACCGAATGAATGAGTGCACATGCTTGGCCCATTGCTCTCTCACTTCATCAATTTCTTCAACATTGTATTGTTGGCCTTGTGCATAATCATCGGTGAAAAACTAAAAATCCCAAGTTTTGATTAATATACAGTTAGCACTTACGTCAAGTACCAAATATATATGTCATGATTCATTAATGGAAAAATATCGAAAAGAAAACATACATGGCTTGGATCTATGTTGACCGATCTATTTTGGACTATTAGATCCATTGCTTTACATACATAGTATCCAAAATCTTTGTCATTTTGTTGTTGTGGACACTTTCAAATAAATTCACTTAGCTCTCTAACTATTAGATATTATTTTTAATTAAAATAAAATACGAAATAGTTTCCTTCCTACTTACTATGACAGGATCGTATTGAACATTCTTTGGGTCTAAGACACCATTCCCACCTCTCCTTTGATACGCTGTCCGTAGTGCCCTAATAAATAGAGTTGGATACACAATATTGTAAGTACACATATATACCTCAAATAATGAAAGCTAGGCGAATATATGTATAAATAAGCTAATGAAGTAAGAAGTGAAAAGTATACTAACATGTCGATAAATTCCTTCCCACCACAACGAGCGACTTCAAAAGGCACGTCATAGGTTCGAAGGGAATCAAACACATAGAATTTATTAAGATCAGGTTGGACGGCGTACAAAACCCAATGTTCAGTTGCGAGGTGAGGAATGAGATAGAGCTTGTTGTGTCCCTCAATCAAAATGCAATCCGCTAAATAGTTTATGTGCCTACCCTCTCTTATTGTACTACCGTCAGCTATGTAGTATGGGCACACAAACACAATAGAGGACAACATTCCCTCCATCATAGCTCGAGTAGCTACCAACTTATGGACGACGAAAACAATGCATATTTGTTAATAAATAATAACTCATATAAGATGTCATAAAAATTCCAATTGTATAAGTTAAGAGTACTAAAATCTCAAAATGAAATAATACTTACGTGACATAGACAGAAACACTTATGGTTGACATCCATTCTTGATTATAAATGTCGCTTATGTCAGTCGTCGATACCATGTAAGTAGCATCGTCCCTCCCAACATACTCAGGATGACAATCAATGAAAATATAATTGTCCCTGAGGTAGCTTTGGGCATAAAAATATAATATAGCTAATGCTGGTGGAGGTTGGCTTTGCTGATTTGAAGAAGGAATATTTTGTAGGGCAACTGATTTTTCAGATTTAGCTCTCTTTCCTTAAGCAGTGCCCTATTTTGTGTTGCTCGTTCTGCTAGTACCTCTCTTGGTTTTACTAGCAGAAACAGTCTTCTTTTTTTATTCCTTTTTTGATTCTTTAATTGATAATATTAAATAAAATATATATCGACCATATAAATATATATATGAAAAAGGTATATATAGTGTAACTACGAAACAATGTCTAATGAAGATGTCAAATGTCAATACCTCTTTAGTAGTGAGACGTATTTGATCCCAGGCCAAGCCACAAAGCTTCTATGAGCTTCTAGTACTGTGGTTGTCTCATCGCCCTCTTTATAACAAGGCAAGTGTGCACTGCTAATGATTGGAGTGTCAATACTCACCGGCCTTGTATTTAGGGCTAAATTGTACCCATGGATTGTCTGCGTTTCGGTACTGTGACTGATGTGGACCCTTCCTTTCGCCAAAATTGTTGAAAGGTCATTCGCTAATAAGTCACATTTATGCAAACCCTAAACAAAAATATTACAAATTATTAATAATTGATTACATCGAATACATTTAATAACAATTCATAGTTTGTAATGCTTACCTCGGGAAGAGTAGAAAGGAATGCATCAGCTTCAAAACTATCTCTAACGCTATTTACATTAAGCATGTGAAGCTGATCATGGTCTACTAAATCGAATGGCTTACACCATTGAGATTTAATAAATGACAACTCTTGCTCCATTGTTGCCATCCGTTCAAATGTCACGTTCAATTTTTGGGTGCGGATGGCGACTTCCTCATTAGTGCTACGAGAACCACGAGATCGACCACATATGATCGTTCTTGTAACACCCAATCAAAGGCCCCTGTGTCTTCTAATGTGTTCTACAATTCCTGTAGCCTAGGCCACAATGCTATATTGGTCCACCTCCTCACCTTCTGACGTTTCAAGTTCGTCCTGTAAATTTAACTTATAAGAATAAGCATAATATAATAGCTTTCTAAAAGAAAACTAAGTAGGGTTCTAGATATTTACAAACTTACAATTTTTTTGGCTACGACATCAACATATTCATTCACATTTCAATTTCTTATTGCTCTAGCCTTCTTCCATAATGTACCAATATTGATGGACAAGATACATGGGTCCAAGTCTTGGGCTAGGAGCTACAAATCAAAAAATATTCTTAATTAAGAATATTATTATAAAATTCAACATTTACATGTAAATAGATAATCACAAAATGCATACCAACTCCTCTTCAAGGCCCGCATAGCCTTTGCGAGCCATATTATGCCGGTATTTATTTTTCTTGGCAATCTCTTTATTTTGGGTACTTTTTTCCTATGTGACAAGCCAAAACATAATGACATGGTTATTTCAATATTAAGCATAATACTGGGATTGATAAAAAAAGTTTAATTATTATCTAATAAGTACCTTAAAATCCACCGTAAGACGATAAGCAATGAATTGGTTCCAACTTTCTTGATCGATGAAACCATATCGTTTGGGTGGGTTCTGTCGTACATAACCATCCCTCTTTCTATACATTTTTCTACAAGCTAAATATGACCTAAAGGTTCTTAGACGCTCCCCAAAATGTCTAAGAAGCCATTTCTTCCGACTCTCTGGGACATTGAACACTGTCTACAAAATAAGACATGTAGATGTACACCGATGTTAATGTAATAAAATTAATAACATTTGACATACAAAAATGATTACATAAAATAGCATATTTACCGTGATTTCCTGCCAAATATGCTCCTTATGACCTGTGGAACCTGCTTCCAATTATTATAGGAGATAGGAACACGGTTATAGGTCACAAGTGAAATGTAGGTCAAGAACATATCTGCGTAAGGGCTGATGGGAAGATTGTAAGTGTTCCATCCCATCTCGACTACTTCTCTTCTATTCCTCATGTCTATGGTAATTCTCATAGTCGTAGGTCCTCTCTTCCCTTCTTCATCACTGCTATCCCTATCAATGTTTTTGTTGGCCATATATCTACAAAAAATAAATAAATAAATTATGTTAGAATGTTATGTATTGAGCATAATAATGTACCATTATATTATCGATACGAATCATGCTTAGAAAGAATTAATGTCAAATGTATCATGCTATTCTCTCTCTCTCTCTCTCTCTCTCTTTCTCTCTCTCTCTCTCTCTCTCTCTATATATATATATATATATATATATATATATATATATATATATACGAATCATGCTAACAAATTTCCAAAAAGATATTAATACTAACCCTAACCCTAACCCTAATTAACCATAATTAACCATAATAAACGATAAACCCTAACACTAACCCTAGCTAATTAACCATAATTTATTATTATAAAACCTAACCCTAAACCACAAAAAAAACCCTAATCCCTAAACCTAGCTAAATGTAATTAAACCATAATATATAAATTATATTATTAATTATTATTATTATCATACACAATTATTTCTCTCTATTTAATTATTCACTTTTATATATTCCTTATTCTCTATATCTATTTAATCCTCATCAAATAGCAATCATTAACATATGCAAATGTAAAATATATTTGCATTTCATTATATGACATTTCCTATATCTTATTGCTAGTCTCCTATACTTATTAATGAAAATGTGTGTGTGTGTGTGTGTGTGTGTGTGTGTGTGTATATATAGTTTTTATGAGTGAAAATGTATATAATTCTACACTCACATTCATATTATATATATATGTAAAGGTCTCGGCCAGCACATGTATTTGTTAATATATAACAATAACACAACAAATTCAACAACAAACGGAAAAGTTTTCAGCCAACACATTCAACAACACATTTTCGAACGACAAACCACAATCTTTCAATAACAAACAAACGAAACCCTATAGCAACATGATGCATTTATATATATATATACATATATAAGTAGATAAAAAGTTACGAGAGGAAGAACAAACACATACATAAAGTGAGCTAGCTACAAACACGATGGTGAGAATGTTGAGAGAGGCAAGGGCTTCAAACACGACGGAGGATGAAGGTGCAAGTGCTAGCTAGCTTCGGAACAATGACAACACGCACATGCAGAGCCGACAATGGTAGAGGTGTGGTGGAGAGTTGGCGGTGCAAGGGTTTCCTTTACTTGAGAGGAGCCGGTGTGGTGGTGCGAGTTGGTGGTGCACGGTGTGGTGGTGTGAGGGTTTGCAAGGAGAAGGAGAGCAAGAGAACGAAGGTGCAGAGAGTTTGAAAACTTTGGCATGAAACAAAACTGAGCGAAATATAAGTTTGATTTTGGGGTTTTAATAATGGTTCCTTTGAAAACCATTATTAAAAAGAGGATTTAATAACGGTTCTTCCAGGAACCGTTATTAAAAGCTTCTGACTTTTGTCAATGGTTCTAATATGAACCGTTATTAAATCCTCTTTTAATAACGGTTTACATAAAACCGTTATTAAAACATCCATCCAAATTTTAACATTGCCCTTTTAATAACTGTTTTTAACTAGAACCGTTATCAAAACTCTCCCACACATTAATTTTCACGCGTTTGACAACGGTTTTCGAACTACCGTTATTAATGTCCCATTATTATTTGCCCTTTTTGTAGTAGTGTCAACGTTATTTATAGGAAAAAAATTAAAAACATATGAAACTTTATAATAAACATAAATGAACATCTCAATTAAGTTTCTTTGGTCATTAACATAAATCCTTTATTCATTTATTTTTTTACCTAAATAAATCAATAAGGAAATAAATTCCATGTGATAAATTTTTTATAATATTTTAATGCATGTTTTAAAACTATAAATTATAGATTATAAAAATATAAGTTTAAAAAATCTAAATTATAGATTATCAAAATTCTAAATTAATCTAATTTGTCATAAACTTTTCAACTACCAAAAGTATTGTCCTATACTTAATGAATTATTCATTACTTTTTTAGATTATCCATAATTGTTGTTTTTCACATATAACTATTGTAGGATAACTTTTTGAAAGATGCAAAATATATAAATAATATTGTCTACTTATTTGTGGTAACAAAATGGTATTTACAAAAATAAATTGAGGGGAAAAAACCTTTTTTTATGGTATTAAGTGTTTTTAAGGTGTCAATATAAATCTAAAATATCTTTAAATAATTTTAGCTGTAAAAAATATACATCAAATATATGAAGAATGTACCTTATATTATTAAATTTATGCACTATATTAAATTATGAACTTATTATTATATTATAATTCTCAATCTATGTGTTCCTCAAAAATATTTATCTTTTTTCTAAAAAATAATAATATATTAAATAGTCTAGGTCATTCTGATATTTTATTCATAATCATATTACTTCTTTTACTCACCATATTATGATTAAGAAAGAGTATCTACAATATTACTACTTCTTTTTATTTTCTAAATTATATATTTTTTTTATTTCATAGTGACAAATGACAATGCCATTTTTTGATAATTTATTTTTTTAAGTTTAATTTTTGAGGAAAAACATATACTTTAGTTTTAACACCTCAAAATTTCATACCCTTTACTTTCGGGTATCTAACTTTTTTATTCAAAACTAACCCTTAAATCTTACCCTAACTATTTTATTGTTAACCTTTAACCCAAAACCGTAATAATTTCCTAAATATTTTCCTTAATTATTTTACCTTTTTACTTTGACCTATCCTAAACTTAAATATTTTTTCAAAATATATTTCTTTTTTGTTACCCTAACCTATCCAAACTAAATTTGAAAATAAATAAATAAATTTCAACCTTATCCTTGTCAATGCCATGTAATACCCCACATTTTTTAAAATGGTTGAATGAGAAATTATACCAAATTTATGCCTTTGATTTTAATTTTAATTTAATATTATAATTTGGTTTGGAAAAAAAATTGATTTGAAATCATGTTGGAAAAATGAAGTTTATAGAGTCATGCAAGAAAAATAATTGACTAATTCCATGAACCAATCAACTAGTTTGTCATTTTAGCAAATTTGGGTTCCTTGACTAAACTAATCAACTGGTTTGTCATTTTAGCAAATTTGGGTTCCTTGACTAAACTAATCGACTAGTGATAGAGCAGTCGACTGTTAAACCCAAACTCATTGACTAGATTATAGAGCTGGTCATATTTTTCAAGCTTAATTTTCTTGAAAAATCCCTTATACTAAAATGGAACCTTGCCAACCTATGCCAATTTGTCCCTAAGAGATTTGTAACCATTTTCATGATACATTTAGCCCGAAATATTGCCTCCAATTGATCTGAAGGTTGATTAGGATAATTGAGGGGGATAGATGACCTCAGCATTGTCTTTTTCCTCCTCTCTCCTCTACACTATTCTAAGATTAAATGCTTCAATCTCAAGCATGAATCTGAGTAGCTAGAAGATTCCATCCATGTTGACCTTCCATTAATCCATTAGTGAATGCTAATTCTAGTATAATTGACCTGCATTCTCTAGAAGCACCGTTTGAGCTTTGGAGAATAGGTCAAAAAATCTTAGACAAAATCCCTCCATTCTAATCAATTTCAAATTGTCAATGGTAGGGTTTCAAATTGATCCCCAAACCCTTAGTATTTTCTTAAGATTTATTGGCTATAAATAGCCCCAATCATCCCTACTATGCACCTTTCCTTCAACCTCTAAATTTTCTAAGTCTTATATCCACTTTTATTCTTTACACACTTCAAGCCTTACCAATCAATCTCTCAAACTCTTACATTCCTACTTCTAGATCTCTCTTGTTTCAATTTTTAAGCAAGGAAGAGCTAGATTCTAGGAAAAAGGTTTAGTGATCTAGTTTAGCTCTTTCCCTATTTTTACCTCAAGTGGTATGTTATTATTCCCTTCTATTTTTTGGTTCAAAATTTGCTAAGGTTTTGGTTTAAGATTTTGGTTTTCAGGTTTCAAAGTTCATATTTTTCCATAGTTGAAATAATTGGCTTTTAAAGGGAATTTACCTACATCAAGAAAGTGATTCTTGCTTCTAAAATGTTTATCAAGTATTCCTACATGCTAGGTGTTACTTTAAGTTGATTTATGCATGTTTGCATGAAATAACACAGTTTTTATAAGTGATTTGGTGGTTGGATAGCATGATTTGAGTGAAATGCATAAAATTAGGTACAAATAGGCTATGATGATACCATGTTGAGAAATTCACGTTAATTTGGTTTGAAATATGTTAGATTATATTAATACATGTTTTAACATGGTTAAGAATGATATATTTGTAAGTATCTACATGAAATTTAATGGTTGATGCTGTGTTTGGGAAAATCAATTAACTTTAGATCAAGTCGATTGACTGGTTCCTAGAACAGTTGACTGGTTCACCCAACCCATTGACTGGTAAGGCTGTAGAGACTTTCATCTTGCTCCTTACTTAAACCCATTGACTGCATAAGCATAATTTGTCGATTGGTCTATGAATAGTCGACTGATTTGCCCTAACCTATTGATTGGTTTGAGGAAAGCATGATCTAGTTGAGTTAAATTGATCGACTAGTTGGGCCAGATTGATCAACCAATTTGATTTTTTTCTTAATTTTATTTTTTTGGTTATGCCTTGAGATTTTGATTGCTACTATAATATGGTTATTAATGGGATAAAATACAAATTTTATCATGGATTATTAACCAAATGAAAAAAATGGATCATAATTTATGGTATACTTTATGAGCAATGTAAGGGCTAATTGAGTATTTCATTTATAATAAGTAATGATATTAAGATAAGAGTAATGAGAATTATTATGGGCTTGAATTATATAATATGGTGGGTAAGAGTATACTCTATGGTGGAAAAAACGGAAATAAAAGGATTGGTATGGACTAACGTGGAAAATTGCCTTGCTTGCTTTGTTTGGGCCTGATATAATCACTCATCTTTATGAATAAAATACTAATCAAATAATGTGAAAGAAAGTTGAGTTGAGAATGAGTCTGGGTTACCCGATCATTAATTAGCTACTAGAGGTTAGTCTGTCTTCAGACATTTTGGTGCCTGACATGTTCCTACCCGCAGGTGCACGGGGTCAGAGTTGTAGTCAAGGTCGATCCTACAAGGATTGGTGAATGACCACTAGGACAATGATAGAACTTATATATGTCTAGACTACAAGATAATATGAAATAATTAATTGTAAGCTAAAATAACTAAAATAACTAACTAAGCTAAAAAGAAAGGAAAATAGCACTCAAGTGACTCAAATAAATAGAAGAGCTAAGGTTTTGGTTCATCGGCCCTAGATCCTCACATGTAATCGAATATCACATCACAAAATAATTAAACAATCATAATCAATCATGCCAACAAGGATAGAAATTTTTGTGCTTTCTCAAGCCACAACTACCCTATTACATATCTATGGCCCTATCTCTAGCTTAGAGTCTAATAGAATGTAATGCATTAAAGACCACAAAATTTCCTCCTTTATTATTGTAGAGGTCAAATCGATCATCTCTAAACCCACAATTTAATCTCTAATTGTGCTATTGTAACACCCCCAAATTTACTACTGAAAAATTTTGTTTAAATCAAAAGGTTAAACAGAAGCGGAAGATTTAAAACCGTAAACTTGGGGGTATTACCGCCACACTTAGTAACGGACCGGTTCACTCATACCGTCCCGATACTAAGTACTAAGGCTAAATCAAACCATCGTTAATAAGAACCATCCAAAAACATAAGTTCATAGCCATCATAAATCATTCAAGAAACAAGAGTCGACCACATACAGTGTATTGTTTAAGATTACAACTTAAGAGTTCCACTCCAAAATACCAACATAATACAAATACGGCAAACTCAAGATAGACAGAAACTAGGATAGTAAAAGAGTCCGGCGAACTCGCTCTCGGCCCCAACCAGAATAGGCTCAACACTCGGCCCCATCCGATGCCTCATAGGTATCGTAGGCATCGAAGACATGATCTCCTACCTGCACAAGGTCAGATGGGTCTTCTGCTCGTGGGAATGAGCAGCACCCATGAAACGGGTGATCAGTACGCTACGTACTGAGTAAGGTAACAGACGAGCTAAGGCCAACACATAGAACACATGATGCAAGCATAACACATAGGTGACATACGATAACACACATGATAAAGTCTGGTTACTTTTCCGGTGACTTACTCTTTATTCTCATTAATAATAGGTCCAATCCACACGTATTCTTTAGTAGTCCATGTGAGTGGGAGAACCCCACTATTATAGCTGGTGGACCGGAAGGTATACACTCAGGGCAGAACGCTCCTCATCACTATTATTTTCCGGTGGACCGGTCTCCAGGGCAAGATGCTCCTGGCCACTATTATTTGCCGGTGGACCAGTCCGGCCCCGACTCACATGGTGTTTTGCTGTAAGTGCCTAGTGTATTTTCCATGGTTTAACTTACTTACTTTGGTTTGTCGAGCACGAAATCCCCCACTATTATAGCCGGTGGAACGGAAAGTATACACTCAGGGCAGAACGCTCCTGACCACTATTATTTGCCGGTGGACCGATCTCCAGGGCACCCCGGCTCCTGGCCACTATTATTTGCCGGTGGACCGGTCTGGGCTCGGCTCAACAATCTTTCGCTTTACGTAATTAATGTCTTATCCGTGCTTTATTGAATCACATCACACCCTTGACATGCATGCGGTTGATTCTCTACTTATTCCCCTCTAGAGGGACCATCCCATATTTTGAGACTCATACCTCTTCTCACACCCGACATCCGTCCCCTGTAGACTTAGGCCTAGTGGTATATAGTAAGGTACAATCTCCAAGGAAGCTAGGCCACTCCAAAACATATGATATCGACTCCTTATATTCTCATCCCTCTAGGGTCCCTCCTCGGATACCCAAATCGGACCTATGTGGCCCAACTCTTTCTTACTTACCCAAACGTCACTTCATCCTCTATCTCGTACCTCATTCTTTATTAGGAAATTCCCCAACGTACTCCTTTATCTCCCAAGTTCACATGTGACCAACAAAACCCTAGTTGGCCACTCAACCCTAATCGACCACGCCAACCCTAGTTGGCTGCACCAAACTCTAACACTTTACTTCTTCCACAAGTAACCTCCCTCTTTCAACCCCAAAATCTCTTCTCTCATTTAGAAACCCTCACCCATCCGTTATATAAGTGAGTGCTCACCCTCAACCCCATACTCCATCCCTCCTTGATCATTTTTACCCATATACCCTTCAAATCGCTCACTTCCTCCCCAAAACCCTAATCGGAACCCTTAGACACCCTTACACCGACCCACGTGAAATTTTGCACCCAAGTCTCCAATGGACCCATAACTTTGACATTATCTTATTTACTTCCTAAAAAAACTTTCCTCACGTAAGATTCATCCCCATGCAGACTTTAAATACTCCATGCAGACTCCCCAACACACACTTACTCGCAAAACCCTAATCAGGTCTCTTATGCACCAACTCACGTACTATTTTCATACCGAGTATCCAATCACTCTAAGACTCTCCAAAACTCTTACTTACAACCCAAATTAACTTTTCCCACGTAAGGATCACGCCCTTGCAAGGTCTAGTTCCCCCATGCAAACTTCCCCACACACGCTTTCCCGTTGTTCTTTTATTATCGTTTCATGCTACACAAACCCTAGCATGCATGTCCTAGAGGGCCATAACAAGTCACATCATCAACATCCACATCAAACATGGAACATGTCATACACGTATAATATAAGGCGCACACAACGTACCTCATGATCCATGCTGCGCTACACAAAACAGGTTACTCATAACACATGCATAATACACATCAACATGGCACACTCATCATTCATCAACACATTATATTACACATAGCACAAGGCCATAGCTTCGTCCTTACCTAGTTAGGCACCGGGCTTGGAGCACGCTCCTCTAGCTCCTTAGGGTTCGGATCGGGGTCACCTATGAAAAGGGGAAAAGCTAAGTATTAGTTTCCTTCAAAGTACCGTCATCCCTTATTCTAGTTTAGGATTAGGGTTTATATTACTAGAGTGGGTATTATACAAAAACTAGGGTTTTTATCTTAAAGTTAGTGTATTAGCCATTACTAGTCAAAATGTATTTATTTTTTTATACTAATTGTTACCCTCATAGTTGTTAAACCCATTAGTCCTAATCTTGTAGTAATAGGGTTTATGCTAACTAAAGGAAAATAGTGATAGTAGTAATAATAGTAAGAGCTAATAATAGTACCCTAGTGATGAGGTTTAGGGTTAAAGTATTAGGGGCAACATTAAGTGGTATGGTAATAAGGCTCAAGTATCTTTCTTAGTTAACAACCACATGATATTTACTAACTTTGAGTTAAGTCACATGGATAAGACAAAAGTAGTTTTATTGTTAACCTAAAGGATAAGGTGTTAAGTAGAGTAATTAAAATAACAATAATAGTAATAATACTAATGATGATGGTTATATTAGTAATAATAACAATAACAACAACCCAGTATGGTTAAGAATTAATAATGACCTTAGTAAGGTAATAGAGATAATAATAATAATAATAATAATAATAATAGGGTTGTTAATGTTAACACTTATAACAATAAAACTAAAGTTGAGTATAATAGAAGTTAGGGTTCCAAGGGATGTTAGTATGGTAAAAATGGTAACTTTAATATCAGAAGTCACAATATTAGAATTGATAATAATAATAATAAGAGTAATAATAATAATAATAATAATAATAATAATAATAAAAGGATAATAATAATAATAAGCATAATGGTATTAATATTAGTTAAATTAATAATACTTATATGGAGGCGGAGACAGCAGGGAGAGGGGAGTGGAATGAGGGTGGTGGCGTGAGCAGGGAGGTGGCGTGCGGTGGTGGACGCGGTGGCCGAAGGAGGAGGAAGGTGGTGGAAATGGTGGAGGCCGGTGGAGAAGGAAGCAGGGGGGTAAGGAGGGTATGGGTAGGTAGGGAAGGACCTGCTGGTCACTTTGGAAGGTGGAGCGGGGGTTAATTACGGCGGAGGTGGCGGTAGAGGGCGGCGCAAGGCGGCGGTGGCATTTTTCGGGGTGGCACCTTCGCACGATTGTGGTGGCTCGTGCGGGGTAGGAACGGAGCCAGCGACGGTTTGGTTGCGTGGAGGGTGGTGCAAGGAAGGTTTTGGTGCGTGGCGGTGGTCGCGGCGGCTGCTAGAGGCGGCGGAAAGGGTGTCTGATCTGGTGGCGGCGAGGTAGGGTCTCAGCAAGGTCCAGGGGGAGGACTTGCCTTGGCCGTTCGAGGAGGGGTATTTATAGGCAATTGAGGAGGGGAAAACGACGAAGGGGAGAGGGACGGCACGCGGGGGCAGGTGCGGCAGGCTGCCGTTTGGTGGTGGCAGCCGGTCGCAGGTCTGTGGCTTGGCAGGCCTGTTTGGCTGTGTGCGGGAAAAGGAAAGAAAATCAAGACGCGTGAGGGCCAGGAGGATTTTGCTGGGTTGATTTGGAAACGAAAGGGATGGAAATGGCAGAAGAAGGACGGCCGGACGGCAGGCCATGTCAGCGGCAGCAGGCTACGAGTTGCAGACCTGCGCGAGGAAGAAGACGGGGCGCGGGCGGTCCGGCGGTCCAGGGAGAGGAAAGAAAAAGGGAGGAAACCGGCCGGTCGGCAACGGTTATAATGTGTATAACCTCGACGCGTCGTTTCATTAATTATATGGTCGAAACGCGTCGTCGTGACGTTGGCTGGCAACGGTTATAAGGTTCCATAATCGCGACGCGGCGCTTCGGCATCCTCGGGGTTAAAACGCGTCGTTGCGACATCAGCGGACGAGGGCCTGCGCGCGGCGCTGGGCCGTGGGAGGGAGAAGAAGGGAGTTTGGGCCGGGCGAGGCCCAACTCCGGCGAGAAGGTAGGAAAAGGAGAAAAAGAAGGAAAAGAAAAAGGGAAAGAAAAGGATGTATTTAGGGTTTTGGATTTTTTCATGAATGATTTAGAATATTTTTGGGCTAATTAGAGTATTAGCATTTATAAAATATTAAATAAATTCCCTTTTTACCTATTCTAGACTATTTTAGATAAATTCCCTTAACCTCCATGCTAATTAGGAAAAATACCCAAATTTCTTCCAATTAAATTCTTTATTATTTTCCTCTTAATCTACCTTAATTAACTCTCTACATTTTAATAAATAAATTTATATAATTAATTTTCCTAATAATTCCTTATTTGGCCATAATTTCGAAATTTAGGATTTTGGGGTATTTCATCACTACCCCCTTAAAAACATACTTCGTCCCCGAAGTCTTCTGCGGCTTCCTAGGGTTAGTTTCGGGATACTCTAGTGCTTATAATAGTCCATCTTAGGCCACTTATTTCAACTACCCCCTTAGGGCCACACTAGGTAAGTAGGGGTCCTAACCTGTGACGAAAAGCTCAGGATATGCCTCCCGCATATCCTTCTCGGTCTCCCAGGTAGCTTCTTCATTCCCGTGTCGACTCCATAAGACCTTAACCAAGGGCACCGAACTCGTACGAGTCTTCCTTAACTTTGTGTCTAGAATCCGTACCGGTCGCTCTTCATAACTCAAGGAGTCGTCCAACTCTACTTCGTCTGGCCGGATCACGTGGGAGGGGTCGGCAACATACCTCCGTAGCTGGGAGACATGGAACACATTATGGACTCGGGCTAAATCTGGAGGGAGAGCTACTCGATAAGCCACCTCACCTACTCGCTCCAAGATCTCAAAGGGGCCAATGTACCTCGGGCTCAGCTTTCCCTTCCTACCGAATCCCTGAACACCCTTCGTGGGAGAGACCCTCAACAATATTCTCTCCCTAGGCTCGAAGTCACCCTCTCGACGCTTCCGGTCCGCATAACTCTTTTGTCTGCTCTAGGCTATCCTCATCCGGTCCTGAATCTGCCGAACCTACTTGGTCATCTCCTCTATCATCTTAGGCCCCAACACTATAGTCTCACTGATGTCACTCCAACACAAGGGGGTCCGACACTTCCGCCCGTATAAGGCTTCGAAGGGGGCCATCCCGATACTAGCGTGGTAGCTGTTGTTGTAGGAGAACTCAATCAGGTGTAGACGATCTTCCCAACTACCTTGAAAGTCCAGCACACATGCCCTTAGCATGTCCTCCAAAGTCTGTATAGTTCGCTCCGTCTGCCCATCAGTAGCATGATGGAAGGTTGTGCTGATCTTTAGTTTTGTCCCCAAGACTTCCTGCAACTTTCCCCAAAAATGGGAGACAAATCTCGAATCCCGGTCTGATACGATG
Source organism: Tamarix chinensis (assembly GCA_030549775.1). NCBI lineage: Eukaryota > Viridiplantae > Streptophyta > Magnoliopsida > Caryophyllales > Tamaricaceae > Tamarix > Tamarix chinensis. Next base: position 85,433,378 of record CM060181.1, read on the forward strand.
TCTGCTGGGAACCCATGACGGCTGACTACAAACTTCATGTATGCCCCTGCTAACTAATCCATGCTCCAGGTGGATTTCATCGGAATGAATACTACTGACTTTGTCAATCTATCCACGATCACCCAGATGGTGTCACAACCGCTCTTTGTTCTCGGCAACCCACTGACAAAATCCATGGAGATGAAGTCCCACTTCCATCTCGGCACCTCTAAGGGTTGGAGTAACCCAGCTGGCCTCCGGTGCTTGATCTTAACCTTCTGGCACACCAGACATAGAGACACGAACTCCGCAATCTCCCGTTTCATGCGGGGCCACCAATAGATCTTCTTTAAGTCCTTATACAACTTATCTCCCCCGGGGTGAACAGAATACGGAGTCTGGTGCCCTTCCTCCATGATGTGGCGCTTCAGATCCGAACATTTTCGGGGCACACACCACCGACCCCTAAACCTGAGACTACCATCCTCGTGAATGCAGAATCCTTCTGCATGACCCTCTTGTACCCTTCTCCTGATCTTATCCAACTTACTGTCCCCTTCCTGGCTAGTCCGGATCTCCTCGAAGATGGTAGGGGTGAGTGTCAAGGCACTCAGACGGGCCTCCAAGTCTCCTCGGGGAATCAATTCCACCTCCAGTCCTGACAGCTCATCCAGGACCCTATCTGCAACCACCCGACATAACGTGGAGTGGGAGGTCTTCCTACTTAGAGCGTCTGCCACCACGTTGGCCTTACCCTCGTGGTAGGTCAACTCAATGTCGTAGTCCTTAACGAGCTCTAGCCATCTCCTCTGTCTCATGTTGAGCTCCTTCTGGGTGAAGATGTACTTGAGGCTCTTATGGTCTGTGAAGAACCTACACTTTGCCCCATATAGATAGTGCCTCCAAATCTTCAGAGCAAAAACCACTACGGCTAACTCTAGGTCATGGGTGGGGTAGTTCTATTCATGTTGCTTCAGCTGACGAGATGCATACGCAACTACCTTACCCTTCTGCATCAATACACACCCAAGCCCGTGCTTGGAGGCATCACTGAATACCTCAAATTCCTCAGTTCCCTCTGGTAGGGTCAATACCGGTGCGGTGGTCAACCTCCTCTTTAACTCCTGGAAGGCTCCCTCACATGTCTCATCCCACTGGAACTTAGTGGTCTTCTTCAACAGGTTGGTTAGCGGTCGGGCAACCCTCGAGAAATTCTGCACAAACCTCCTGTAGTACCCGACCAATCCCAGAAAACTTCTAACCTCCGACACAGTCGTAGGGGGCTTCCACTTTGTGATGGCCACAACCTAGGCAGGGTCCACTGCCACTCCTCTTGCCGAAACTATGTGCCCCAAGAAGGCCACCTCCTGGAGCCAAAACCCGCACTTAGATAACTTAGCATACAGACGATGCTCCCTCAGAAGGCCCAGAATGGTGCGGAGGTGTCGTTCGTGTTCTTCCTTCCCTCGTGAGTACACCAAAATGTCGTCTATGAACACCATTACGAACTAGTCAAGGAAAGGTCTGAAAATCCTCGTCATCAGGTCCATAAAAACAGCAGGTGCATTTGTGAGTCCGAAGGGCATCACCGTGAACTCATAGTGTCTATAATGAGTCCGGAAGGCGGTCTTCATAATATCAGCATCCGCGATCCTCAACTGATGATACCCTGACCTCAGGTCGATCTTAGAAAACACTGTGGCTCCCTTCAACTGATCAAAGAGGTCATCAATCCTTGGGAGCGGATACCGATTCTTCACCGTCAACTGGTTCAGCCCTCGGTAGTCGATGCAAAGGCGGAGGCTACCGTCCTTCTTCTTCACAAACAAAACCGGTGCTCCCCAGGGTGACACACTTGGTCGGATGTACCCATGCTCGAGTAACTCCTCTAATTGGGCCTTCAGCTCCTTTAATTCCACCGGCGCCATCCGGTAGGGTGCCCTCGTGACAGGTTCAGCTCCCAGCACCAAATCGATTCTAAAGTCAATCTCCCGGACTGGGGGCATGCCCGGTATCTCCTCCGGGAACACCTCTGGAAATTCTCTGGCTATCAAGATGTCGTCTAGGGCGGCCAAGTCCTTGTTCAACTCCTGAACACTGCACAGGTATAAGGGGTATCCCCTTTGGACCAAGGCGTGCAAGGTTACTGCCGTCACTACTCTGGTGGTGGAATCCGGTTGAGTTTGTCTGTAGGAAACCCTAACTCCTTTCGGGCCTCGTAGGATCACACGCTCCTGAGCACAGTCGATGACGACCTTGTACCTCCCCAACATGTCCATCCCCAGAATCATATCGAACTCCTTCAAGTCCATCCCAATCAAGTCCACTAGGAAGTCTACCCCGCCTATGACTAAGGCCACCTCAGAGAACACACAACTACAATCCACTCTATCCCCGGAGGGCAACATCACAGACAAATCAACTCTAGAAGCGGGAAATAACCCCACTTTAGCGGCAAAAGTAGATGAGATGAAAGACATGGTGGCACCCGAATCAAATAACACATGCACCGGTAGAGAGCAAGCTGTGAACATACCCGTGATGACGTCGATCTGGCGATCGGCCTCAGCCTGGCTGATCATGTTCAGGCACCCGCCTGACTGACCTCCCTGCTGAGGGTAGGTTCTGGGTCCCTGAGGTCTTCCCCTGACCTCTCTAGCAGTGGCACCGGCTGAGGTAGGTGCTCGCTGATAGTGCGGTGGCCCTGTGGTCTGGAGGTGCTGATGATACTCCTGCTGCTGGGGAATCAAAGCTCCCCTCGGTGGGGTCTGTCGAGGCTGATATGGATGCGCACGATGGGGGTCCCCGGCACTCAAATGTCCTGTGGCCTCGCTTGCCACAATTCTGGCAAGTGACAAGGCTCCCTCTACAATCCTGGCCGGGGTGGCGGCGGTCACAACGTCTACACGGAAACCCTCCTGAGGGTCCCTGGCCCCAACTCTGGTCCCTTGGCGGGGGTCTCCTTGGTCCCCCTGATCCTGTCTGGGCCCTGCTCCCAGAACTCTGGCTCTCGGGTTTCCTCTTCCCGAGGATGCTGGCCTGCTCCTGAACTAGAGTGGCGGCGAGGCAGGCGCGCTTGTAGAGAGTCGCAAGGTCGGTGAATGGAACAGCCCCCATCATCCTCCGGATACCGAAACTCAACCCTTGCTCGAACTGAAAGACCACAGTGGCCTCATTAGCTGCAATCCCCGGGGCGAAGCGCAGTAACACGGTGAAGCGAGCATAGTACTGGCGCACGGTCATAGATCCCTGTGTGAGCTGCATGAACTTCCGCATCTTATCCCTCTTTAGACTCTCCGGGTAGAACCTGGCGCGGAGAGTAGTCTTGAATGCTTCCCAATTCTCCGGGGGACCATCCCGGGCTCGATACTCCACCCACCAGGTGTCAGCCACGCCCCTCAGGAAGTAGGCGGCTATGCTGGGCTGGCGAACTGCCGGGCAACCCACTGCCTCGAACGTGCGGTCCATGTCTCTGATCCATCCTTCGAGGACCACGGGGTCCTCCTCTCCAGAGTACGTGGGTGGGTGGTGTCCGGTGACTCTCCTGAGCCAATCCTCTCCCGCGCCCTCCGGCTGGTGGTTGCGCTGGATGAACTCCATGAATACCCCGATGGCATCCTCCAAACGTGCGGCTCGACCGTTCCTCGTCATTGATAACTACAAGGGGAGGAGGTAATGTTAGAAAGGGGACCATTGGTTTGCAATAATCAGGGTATGCTACTACCCCCTTAAAGGGAAAGTACTAAGAATTTATCTTTCCTATAACTAAGGTCACGACCGGGAGATAACCAATTACACCACGGTTACGCTACTCATTTTAGGAATATCACTAACCTACCCCTCGATTCCTCACTAGAGCCAGACTCGGAGGTTTTAAAACAGAGGAATTTTATCTGGGTGTGAAAACACTTTGAAATCGGTTGAAAACATTGTAATACGTTATGTTCTAAAAACAAAAGAGCGTGACTGACTGGATCAACCGCTCTGATACCAACTTGTAACACCCCCAAATTTACTACTGAAAAATTTTGTTTAAATCGAAAGGTTTAACAGAAGCAGAAGATTTAAAACCGTAAACTTGGGGGTATTACCACCACACTTAGTACCGCACCGGTTCACTCATACCGTCCCGATACTAAGTGCTAAGGCTAAATCAAACCATCGTTAATAAGAACCATCCAAAAACATAAGTTCATAGCCATCATAAATCATTCAAGAAACAAGAGTCGACCACAGACAGTGTATTGTTTAAGATTACAACTTAAGAGTTCCACTCCAAAATACGAACATAATACAAATACGGAAAACTCAAGATAGACAGAAACTAGGATAGTAAAAGAGTCCGGCGAACTCGCTCTCGGCCCCAACCAGAATAGGCTCAACACTCGGCCCCATCCGATGCCTCATAGGTATCGTAGGCATCTAAGACATGATCTCCTACCTGCACAAGGTCATATGGGTCTTCTACTCGTGGAAATGAGCAGCGCCCATGAAACGGGTGATCAGTACGCTACGTACTGAGTAAGGTAACAGACGAGCTAAGGCCAACACATAGAACACATGATGCAAGCATAACACATAGGTGACATACGATAACACACATGATAAAGTCTGGTTACTTTTCCGGTGACTTACTCTTTATTCTCATTAATAATAGGTCCAATCCACACGTATTCTTTAGTAGTCCATGTGAGTGGGAGAACCCCACTATTATAGCCGGTGGACCGGAAGGTATACACTCAGGGCAGAACGCTCCTGACCACTATTATTTGCCGGTGGACCGGTCTCCAGGGCACCCCGGCTCCTGGCCACTATTATTTGCCGGTGGACCGGTCTGGGCTCGGCTCAACAATCTTTCACTTTAAGTAATTAATGTCTTATCCGTGCTTTATTGAATCACATCACACCCTTGACATGCATGCGGTTGATTCTCTACTTATTCCCCTCTAGAGGGACCGTCCCATATTTTGAGACTCATACCTCTTCTCACACCCGACATCCGTCCCTTGTAGACTTAGGCCTAGTGGTATATAGTAAGGTACAATCTCCAAGGAAGCTAGGCCACTCCAAAACATATGATATCGACTCCTTATATTCTCATCCCTCTAGGGTCCCTCCTCGGATACCCAAATCGGACCTATGTGGCCCAACTCTTTCTTACTTACCCAAACGTCACTTCATCCTCTATCTCGTACCTCATTCTTTATTAGGAAATTCCCCAACGTACTCCTTTATCTCCCAAGTTCACATGTGACCAACAAAACCCTAGTTGGCCACTCAACCCTAATCGACCACGCCAACCCTAGTTGGCTGCACCAAACTCTAACACTTTACTTCTTCCACAAGTAACCTCCCTCTTTCACCCCCAAAATCTCTTCTCTCATTTAGAAACCCTCACCCATCCGTTATATAAGTGAGTGCTCACCCTCAACCCCATACTCCATCCCTCCTTGATCATTTTTACCCATATACCCTTCAAATCGCTCACTTCCTCCCCAAAACCCTAATCGGAACCCTTTGACACCCTTACACCGACCGACGTGAAATTTTGCACCCAAGTCTCCAATGGACCCATAACTTTGACATTATCTAATTTACTTCCTAAACAAAATTTCCTCACGTAAGATTCATCCCCATGCAGACTTTAAATACTCCATGCAGACTCCCCAACACACACTTACTCGCAAAACCCTAATCAGGTCTCTTATGCACCAACTCACGTACTATTTTCATACCGAGTATCCAATCACTCTAAGACTCTCCAAAACTCTTACTTACAACCCAAATTAACTTTTCCCACGTAAGGATCACGCCCTTGCAAGGTCTAGTTCCCCCATGCAAACTTCCCCACATACGCTTTCCCGTTGTTCTTTTATTATCGTTTCATGCTACTCAAACCCTAGCATGCATGTCCTAGAGGGCCATAACAAGTCACATCATCAACATCCACATCAAACATGGAATATGTCATACACGTATAATATAAGGCGCACACAACGTACCTCATGATCCATGCTGCGCTACACAAAACAGGTTACTCATAACACATGCATAATACACATCAACATGGCACACTCATCATTCATCAACACATTATATTACACATAGCACAAGGCCATAGCTTCGTCCTTACCTAGTTAGGCACCGGGCTTGGAGCACGCTCCTCTAGCTCCTTAGGGTTCGGATCGGGGTCACCTATGAAAAGGGGAAAAGCTAAGTATTAGTTTCCTTCAAAGTACCGTCATCCCTTATTCTAGTTTATGATTAGGGTTTATATTACTAGAGTGGGTATTATACAAAAACTAGGGTTTTTATCTTAAAGTTAGTGTATTAGCCATTACTAGTCAAAATGTATTTATTTTTTTATACTAATTGTTACCCTCATATTTGTTAAACCCATTAGTCCTAATCTTGTAGTAATAGGGTTTATGCTAACTAAAGGAAAATAGTGATAGTAGTAATAATAGTAAGAGCTAATAATAGTACCCTAGTGATGAGGTTTAGGGTTAAAGTATTAGGGGCAACATTAAGTGGTATGGTAATAAGGCTCAAATATCTTTCTTAGTTAACAACCACATGATATTTACTAACTTTGAGTTAAGTCACATGGATAAGACAAAAGTAGTTTTATTGTTAACCTAAAGGATAAGGTGTTAAGTAGAGTAATAAAAATAACAATAATAGTAATAATACTAATGATGATGGTTATATTAGTAATAATAACAATAACAACAACCCAATATGGTTAAGTATTAATAACGACCTTAGTAAGGTAATAGAGATAATAATAATAATAATAATAATAATAATAATAATAATAATAATAATAATAATAATAATAATAGGGTTGTTAATGTTAACACTTATAACAATAAAACTAAAGTTGAGTATAATAGAAGTTAGGGTTCCAAGGGATGTTATTATGGTAAAAATGGTAACTTTAATATCAGAAGTCACAATATTAGAATTGATAATAATAATAATAAGAGTAGTAATAATAATAATAATAATAATAATAATAATAAAAGGATAATAATAATAATAAGCATAATGGTATTAATATTAGTTAAATTAATAATACTTATATGGAAATAAAGTTCAAGGCTTGGGATGAGTGGAAGACCACCTGAGGACGGTGGTGGTCCGACGGCGGCGCGAGGCGGCGGCGGCAGCGGCAATGGAGGAGGAGAAGAGAGAAAAGGTGGGGAAAAGTGGTTAGATGGGAGGAGGAAAAAGGAAGTTAAGTGTGGGGGAGGAGACAGCAGGGAGAGGGGAGTGGAATGAGGGTGGTGGCGTGAGCAGGGAGGCGGCGTGCGGTGGTGGACGCGGTGGCCGAAGGAGGAGGAAGGTGGTGGAAATGGTGGAGGCCGGTGGAGAAGGAAGCAGGGGGGTAAGGAGGGTATGGGTAGGTAGGGAAGGACCTGCTGGTCACTTTGGAAGGTGGAGCGGGGGTTAATTACGGCGGAGGTGGCGGTAGAGGGCGGCGCAAGGCGGCGGTGGCATTTTTCGGGGTGGCACCTTCGCACGATTGTGGTGGCTCGTGCGGGGTAGGAACGGAGCCAGCGACGGTTTGGTTGCGTGGAGGGTGGTGCAAGGAAGGTTTTGGTGCGTGGCGGTGGTCGCGGCGGCTGCTAGAGGCGGCGGAAAGGGTGTCTGATCTGGTGGCGGCGAGGTAGGGTCTCAGCAAGGTCCAGGGGGAGGACTTGCCTTGGCCGTTCGAGGAGGGGTATTATAGGCAATTGAGGAGGGGTGGACCAAGTGGATCCACACCTATTACTTGCAGGGCAGACCTTTTGAAGACTTTAGGGCTAAGCATGATAGCTCTCACTTCATGAAGAAGTTGTGCAAGATTTTCCAACTAGTGGTGGCTGCTGCAGGTTCTGTGGCTGTGGCTAAGGAACAGATTAAGGCATGGACAGTGAATGGGAATTTTTCCTCTCAGGCAGCCTTTAAACTTTTGAGGCAGAAAAGGCACAGATGGAAACCTCACAGGGTGGTCTGGAAAATGCAGAAAAGCAGGAGGTTTTCTTTTATTCTGTGGCTTGCTCTCTACAGAAGACTGTTTACCAGAGACAGACATTTTTTTGTGACTGGCCCCAAAGAATGTCTGTTTTGTAACTCTGTTCTAGAATCTCACCAACACTTGTTTTTTGATTGTGAGATGACTAATACTATTTGGAAGCATTTGAGACAATGGCTGGGGATACAGAGAGGGTCTACAAACCTCCAAAGTGCTGTCAGGGTCCTACAGAGAAACTCTCACAGACAACACCCCTTATGGAGGGCAAGAGCCCTTACTGTTGCTGCTGCTGTTTACTACTTATGGAAGGCCAGAAATGTCTTATTGTATGAATCCAAACCTCTTATAAGTAGTAGTGTCATTGTTCTGGTTCAAAAGTTTGTATATAGTGCCCTCTATTATGGACAAGAGCCTTAGAGCATACTATACTGTCTTTTGATTGCATGTACTCCCCCTTGGGGGCTTAGAACACCTAAGGTAACTTGTCCTACATTTTTGTCTGTAAGGGCCTGCTAACCAGGGTATGCCCTGTGTATTTGTACAGTTTCTTTTCTGTTATATATTTACCATCATTTCAAGGCAGGCTGCCGTTTGGTGGTGGCAGCCGGTCGCAGGTCTGTGGCTTGGCAGGCCTGTTTGGCTGTGTGCGGGAAAAGGAAAGAAAATCAAGACGCGTGAGGGCCAGGAGGATTTTGCTGGGTTGATTTGGAAACGAAAGGGACGGAAATGGCAGATGAAGGACGGTCGGACGGTAGGCCATGTCAGCGGCGGCAGGATGCGAGTTGCAGACCTGCGCGAGGAAGAAGAAGGGGCGCGGGCGGTCCGGCGGTCCAGGGAGAGGAAAAAAAAGGGAGGAAACCGGCCGGTCGGCAAGGTTATAATGTGTATAACCTCGACGCGTCGTTTCATTAATTATATGGTCGAAACGCGTCGTCGTGACGTTGGCTGGCAACGGTTATAAGGTTCCATAATCGCGACGCGGCGCTTCGGCATCCTCGGGGTTAAAACGCGTCGTTGCGGCATCAGCGGACGAGGGCCAGCGCGCGGCGCTGGGCCGTAGGAGGGAGAAGATGGGAGTTTGGGCCGGGCGAGGCCCAACTCTGGCGAGAAGGTAGGAAAAGGAGAAAAAGGGAAAAAGGGAAAGAAAAGGATGTATTTAGGGTTTTGGATTTTTTCATGAATGATTTAGAATATTTTTGGGCTAATTAGAGTATTAGCATTTATAAAATATTAAATAAATTCCCTTTTTACCTATTTTAGACTATTTTAGATAAATTCCCTTAACCTCCATGCTAATTAGGAAAAATACCCAAATTTCTTCTAATTAAATTCTTTATTATTTTCCTCTTAATCTACCTTAATAAACTCTCTACATTTTAATAAATAAATTTATATAATTAATTTTCCTAATAATTCCTTATTTGGCCATAATTTCGAAATTTAGGATTTTGGGGTATTTCAGCTATTGAGTCTAATACCAAATTATCTCTCGATCGCTCCAATATTTTTCACACCGAAAATCGAAACCCGATCGTAGTTCATCAATCCGTCAATCAATAAATAATACAACACATAGATCATGAATTGAATAACAAAGGATGTAATAATTCAACACATTCAGATCAGGGAAAATTCCCCTTCACCTTAGCACAAGATCTATCCTATCAAATTCATAGCAAGAATATTAAAAACAAGATATTCCATAGATAGAGAAAATATCATTAGATAATACCCTTGATGTTCACAAATTCTTGTAAATGTTTACCTTGTTGCACCTTAGTCTCTAATTTACAAGAGATATCTTGATGAATTAGGGTAGAGGATAGAGAAAATAGAATAGAGAGGGAGTGGAGGTTGCTTCCATGAGAAATTAGAATAAGAGTTTAAATACTACCGCCTCTCGGATCCCTAGGGTATTGATAAAGACGAGCTTCCCGTGTCAGCTTTGACAATGATGGGTATTTTGACCATAACGTTTTCATCATAACTCCGATTAAGCTGATTTTAAATGCATTTGAAATATATTAAAAAGATATACAACTTTTATGTTTAAATCGTTTCCATATTAAGATTTATTCCTGGTATAAATTTCACTTCTTTCAGGCTCATATACTTTAAATATGCATTCTTACTTTCATTTTATTCTAGAATCTACATTTTAGCTCTAAATCTCTTTCCGCCTTAACTTTTGCTCCTCTTTGCTTATTTTTTCTCCTTTCTTATCCCTTTAAGATTATTATTTTTTCCATACTTCATTTTTTTTTGTTTCTCGAGACCTTGTAAATTTTCACAACACAAAGGCAATAACAAGAACAAAAAGGGAGAATTCCAACTGAAATTAGAAGTAAAAACTCTTATAAACCTTAGGAATAAGATGAAAATGTCACACTTATCAATGCCTTTAGGCTTTGAATTTAGGTAGGAACATAAGAAATTCTAATGCCTTACCTACTTTACAAACTAATGATGTACTAGGGGCTATTGATACTAAAGGGTTGGGTTACTTAGGCAGTTAGCTTCAGCTTGGACTTATGCCCACTTAGTGATAGGCTTTGTCTTGGAATTTATATCCCTTATTTGGATAAGATTCCATGGTATGTGAGATCATAGGTTAGTGTAATAAAATATGGATGGTAAATATTGGTTGAAGTTTATGAATGATGACTAAGTGAATGGCTAATGATTGGTTAAAAAATGGAAGTAATGGTATGTTTGACCAAAATGAATAAAGTTGGTTTATACACTTGGTTAATGGTTGAAATGAATAATTGATTATGGAATGGAATATTGATTAATTGATTGACCTATCTCATACATGGTTAATTAAATGATATATCCTAAAGGAGAGAGTAATGGAAGATAAGCCCTAGAGGTTGCTTGGATGCTCTTTGTTCTTATATGTGTAAGTGCTTACGTGAGAAGGTTATAAATCTAAGCATAATGTGTTATGCTTTGTTGGAATTATACATGATATCATGTCTATGTGCACTTCTACCCTTATATATGGCCTTATCATGATGCATGTTATATTTTATATTCATGTATGATAAATTGGTATACTTGTGTTTACATTGAGAGAGCACCTTAGCTTACTCAATATGTAGCATATTGATATGCTTGTTTTCTTAGTCACTTGCTCATTCCCATAAGCAGAGGGCTATGTGCAAGATTTTGGGGATGGACAATAAAGATCCTACCTCAGTTAGGTGGAGGCTTGAGAGCAAGGATATCTAGAAGGTTCTGGTGGGTTCCGTAGCGGATCAAGGTTTTAAATTAGGTGTCATACCCTAATTCATTTATTTTTAGCCCCATACTTTATCTACGTGTAGTTTTTAATGACTTGGTCAGAGCCTAGTAGGGTCATTTGATGTAATCACTCTTGAAGTCATTAAATTAAAATTTTATTCTATACACACTATTTTTTTAAGTGTTTTGATTGGTTTAATCTTATATCTGATATGGGGTAGGTAGCGGACGTTTATCCTGTATTAGGTATTGTGGTAGCACATCATTTTTTCTAGGTGTTTTTTGCTTTCACAAATGTTTTGTAGTAAAAAATGGGGGCGTTACATGCCATCTCTCACGTAAACCCCTTTCCATGCCATCTCTCACGTCATTAAATTAAAATTTTATTCTATACACACTATTTTTTTAAGTGTTTTGATTGGTTTAATCTTACATCTGATATGGGGTAGGTAGCGGACGTTTATCCTGTATTAGGTATTGTGGTAGCACATCATTTTTTCTGGGTGTTTTTTGCTTTCACAAATGTTTTGTAGTAAAAAATGGGGGCATTACATGCCATCTCTCACGTAAACCCCTTTCCATGTTGAGTTTTCCTTCCCCAATCACTTGATCTATCTTCCTCACCTTACCTCTTTGTCGAACCCATACTCCATAATCTTGCTCCACTCACCCATCAAAATCACCCTTTCTCTAAATGCATACATACATACACATGCATATGCCTCACCAACTTGACTCAATCTTATATATTGTTGCACCTCCTCAACCAAACACATATCTCACAACCCTTCCCCTACTCCCTCTCCCTTGGATCTATTTGCTTTCACCACCCTAGTGCAACAACCTAACCCTCTACACACTAAAAATAGCTTACACAACCCCTCCTCCTACTCCCTTTGTCTGTTCAATTTTCCCAACCATTTTTTCTTCCTCTACTAACTCCAGTCCTTCTCCCTTCCTCAGCCCTATTTGGTTTTACCATCCTAGCACCACACATGCACATCACAACTAGCCCTCCTTCTTTTTCTCTTTTATTTGTTCAAAGCCCAGCTAGGCCATATATCTTACTCTATTTAGATTTGTGGACTTATATAAGGTATGCATGCTTATGGATTAGATGTACTTTTTAGTAGTGTACTATATTACCTTCGTGTACCAATGTGACCAAGGTGCCTTTATATCCTTAGATTGATAATCAGTAGGATATTGGGTTGCCTTGGACGTCGATATGACAAAAGTAACTTAGTGTCTCCAAGTTGATTGATCACACCTCAAGTGAATAAAAATGTAAATAATTGATGGATTATTGGATTGGTTAGTAGTAGCCTTCGTGCCTACCTATGGTTTGGTAGCTCATATCATTATACTAAAGGATTCCCTTCATGGACCCCTACCTGTTTAGCAGGCAATGATCTTTGAAGGTTAGTTTGTGAGATCAAATGAAGGCTAGTAAAATGGATTGAGAGCTTAGGACTATCTGGAGTCCCTTTTGATATTTCGTTTTTTATTGTATTTGGACTCTTGTGGTCTCCTATTTATGTTTCTCTAAGTTTTTTTAATGTTTAATGTTGTTTTTATTAAGAATAATATAAATCCATTTGTTCTCTCTAATATTATTCTTATACTTATGTTATTAATTTAAGTAGAGTAATTATCTTAGCCTTAGAACTTGTTATGAGAATGGTAGAAAAAACCGAACTTTTACCAAGTTTAGTAGTATTACCCTTCATTTTATTGTTTTATCTTCCATGCCTAACTCTTAAAATGAAAATTTCTAGTCTTAAAAATTGGGGTTTTACATTAATATTGAAAATTAATTTAAAAAAACATATACATATTAATATTTTAACATATATGTGTCTGGGATCACAAAATAGTATAAATAATTTACGTACAAAACACTATCATATTATTACTTAAGCTCATATCATTTTCATATTATATATTAAGCTACACCAATGGGCTTTAAACTTTTTATGAACTTCAAGAGTTAAGATGTTCCTTAGTTTTAAAATTTTATAAGAATTACTTAATTACCAAAAGTTGATTAGAATATATTCCCAATCTTTGCACCTTTATTAATAATTAATTTACCTATATAATACATAAAAAATCTAGCTACCTCCACTAAAGAATTAATCATTCCAACAAATTTTTTTACTCTATTATATTCTTTAGCACTGCTTACTAAAAATATTACTCTTATAGTATAAACAACAAAGATTGCTACATTATTTTGGAAACCTTGGAGTCCAAAAAATCAATGCACCAGAGTTCTTACCTACGCCTCCTAGAAAAAAGGGTTAAAGATCTTGAGTTATATTTATAAACTAGGAGCTTAAAATTATATCACCCACTAACTCAAAAATCATGCATAGAGGAAGTAATTGCAACACCTCCAAATTTCATATGTAAAATTTTCATTTTAGAGGAAGCAATTATACAAAATATTAAGTATTATAATACAAGCAACACAGAGAGAGGTATAACCTATTGATGTATAACATAATGGATGATTATCTTTTACAAATGCAACACCTTTGTGTTTAGTTTGTAGAATAACAAAGTCACCCAAGAAGGAATAAAATTGATAGTTTGGATGATTCAAATGCATCTTTCAATTGGAAGGTTTTGATCTTCTCCAAGATCAAAATAATTCTAAAGAGAAAGCTCTAGTTTTTATATAAAATAATCCCTAAAATTCACTCAAGATTTATCTTTGCTTGAATAGAAAGTAGGAAGATAGATTCACCAAGAGTTACGACTCAAAATTTTCTTTCTATTTCATTATGTGATCAGTTGTATCAATGTTCACCACCACCAAAAGTACAAGGGGTATATATACACATATGAGACTAAGCCTAACTCCCATTAATTAGGCCCAAATCAACTGACCAAATTAATAAAGATTTAAACCAAAATATGTCCATATGGTATATATAATGAGTTACAATTAAAATGATAAGATATTACAAAGCTTACATAAAATATCAAAGCTATATAAAACCTAGTCATGATAATATATGAAATAATCAAATAATCAAGTTTCATGTCTTGTAGCTTTATCTTCCATGCAACATTTTAAACTTTGTATTGTCATTTTATTATACATTAGATATCATTGGCGAAGCCCTTTTCTTGAAAAGATATGCTATTAACCTACAAGAATCACTTAATGAAAAATTATTAGAGTTATTATGAAGGTGTTTAAAATTTTCAAGAACAATTGGTACTACCTCTAAATATGCTAACTCTTATCCTTCAGCATGAGAAGAATGAGATGGAGATGTCTGTACATCACCTATACCTATCCCATGTGAATTGCAAGGCTAAAATAACTCAAAAGAAAATATTAGGTGTGGTTAGCACCTAATCCAAGTTAAAGACCAAAATCATAGGAAACCAATAGAAGAGAAATAGAGAAATTTTAGATATAATATAAGATGTTACAACAATTGAAATCTCAAAAGAGCCCTAAAGAACCAAACATAAAACCAATCAAGGGAAATTGGATTTAACCCCATCCTAAGCTACTATTGAAATCTTTAATAACTTAAATGTAATACCTCCAAAATTCACTACTAAAAAATTATGTTTTATTAAAAGAATTAGAGAAAGTGAAATAACAAAACTATGAATTTTGGGAATATTACCGCCATAGTTAGTACCACGCCGGTTTACTCCTACTGCTCTAGTACCAACTATTAAGGCTAAAAGAGTAAAATACAATTTACAAGAAACTCAAACCATATTTAAATTAGAGTAGTGTAAATAACAATTTACAAGAATAGGACCCACTAATGGTAGTTACAAAAACAACGATTACATTGAAACCAGGAATTTAAAAGAGAAAGAGTGAAACCCTAACAATTTCGGATAATTCCTTATGCTCTTTCCGATTGCCCACTTGAATAGCACCTAAAAATGACCTACAAGGGACTGCTCATTAAATAGGCAGGGGTCCCACAAATAGAACCCTTCAGTACTATAGTACTGAGTAACCCTTTAAAACACACTTAAAAGCAGGCCCGCAATGCAACACATGAAATAAAACTATATACATATTTAATAATGCATACACCACAATCACATACTTAACAAGTCCATCAAATATTAACAAGTCATAATGTACAATCAATACTTATGGACCTTAAGTAATTAGTCCATCATTATTCAATCATCTCAGATTATATATCTATGTGAGTGTCGGAACCCCACTATTATAGCCGGTGGATCAAAATACATACAAGGCAAAATGCTCCTGACCACTATTATTGCTGGTGGGTCAGTCTCCAAGGTAGAACGCTCCTGGCCACTATTATTCACCGGTGGACCGGTCTGGCCCCAAATCACAATGTGTCTCACTATAAGTGATTAGTGTTTTCCATAATTTATTTACAACCAAATTAGATTTATTGAGCTCAGGACCCCCACTATTATAGCCGGCGGACTATAATATATATAAACATCATCCAAGGAAATATGCACCTGGGCCACTATTATATCTGGTGGACCGTTACTCATAAACATCTTCCAAGGCAAAATGCTCCTGGACCACTATTATATCCGGTGGATCAATACCCATAATCATCTTCTATGGCAAAATGCTCCTGGGTCACTATTATATGCAGTGGACCGGTACTCATAATCATCTTCTAGGGAAAAATGCTCCTACGCCACTATTATAACCGATGGACTGGTACTCATAATATAGTTCAACTAGGCCCAACTCATTAATCTTTCACTTTCATGATTAGTATTTTCCCCTTTTAATTAGCACAAAAATTCCATTTATTTACCTCGGATGGGAGATCAAGATCCCGGGACACAAAGGTACACCGATCGCACTGGAGCATACAAGATACTCAATACCCTCCAACCATCCCCGTAGAGACACAAAGGTACCCTGGCTGCGCTGGTGCATAAAGCTACTCAATACCCTATTGACAAGGATACCTAATCCATAAGTATTACATACCCACTAAATAGGTCAATAGAGCTAGATAGAGTAAGATATAGGGCCTGGCTGAAGCACAAAGGCACACCACCAAATACTAAATAACTGTGGACTAAACCATGTTTTTAGGGTAGCGACCCCTAAAGAGCCACCATTCCCGATCTTGAGGTCTTTCACTTTAAGTATTAGTGTCTTAATTAAGGTGATCACGAAAATCACAACAATCAAATACTTATTCACGTTCAATTATTCTGATATCATTAAATATTTCTTATTCAAACACTTATCTAAGGTAACACAGAGGAACCATTAAGACCATCATAATTTCATCTAATTCCAATTTAGGATTCGTTCTCATGATACTTACTAATTGTCAAACACCATTATCTTACTATTTAATGTTACTTGAGTCTTATTACGAAACGCTATTATCTCATCAACATATTAGATACAAATTACTAATTTACATATTGCTTGTATAATTATTAAGTTATCCCTTCCTTACATGCCAATTTACCATATTACCCTTCATGTTGCATAATTACCAAATTACCCCTTGCTCTGTTTGGGTTACCAATGTATCTCCCATACTTAATAGGTCACCAACCATCCTTCATAATTGCTACACTTATCATATTTCCATTTGGCCGGTTAGATTACCAATTGCCCTTCTCCTTTATTATAATTACCAAATTGCCCTTTAGTTGGTCAAATTACCAAATTACCCTTCTCTTTTATCATAATTACCAAATTACCCTTTAGTTGGTTAAATTACCGAATTTCCCTTCTCTATTATCATAATTACCAAATTACCCTTCTTTGTTATCATAATTACCAAATTACCCTTTAGTTGGTTTTCCATTATTATAATTACCAAATTACCCTTTAGTCAATTAATATTACCAAATTGTCCTTCTCCATTATTATAATTACTATATTTCCATTCTCCATTATTAAAATTACCATAATACCCTTTTACTCTCAAATTAGCATTTTACCCTTTACTTCCAAAATTACCATAATACCCTTTTACTTGTAAATTATCATTTTTTCCTTTGCTCCCAAAATTACCATTATACCCTTTTACTTTTAAATTACCATTTTACCCTTTACTTCCAAAATTACCAGAATACCCTTTTACTTATATATTACCATTTTATTTTTTACTTACAAAATTACCATTTTTCCTTTTACTTCCATAATTACCATAATACCCATTTACTTATAATACTTATAATATTACCATTTTTCCATTTATTTCCAAAATTACCATAATACCCTTTTACTTATAATATTACCATTTTACCCTTTACTTCCAAAATTACCATAATACCCTTAACTTTCGATTCACCATTTTACCTTTTACTTCCAAAATTATCATTTTGCTCCTTTACTTCCAAAACTACTATAATACCCCCTTTTACTTACAAATTACCATTTTGCCCTTTATTTTCAAAATTACCATAATACCTTTTTTACTTATAAAATTACCATTTTATCCTTTTACTAACAAAATTACCATAATACTCTTAACTTCCAAAATTACCATAATACCCCTTTTACTTATAATTTACCATTTTGCCCTTTTATTTCACCACTTTTATTAAATTATCATCACTACATGAATATTAATATTAATACTCCATTCTCATCATCAAATTCCACCAATTATTATACTTTAACATAATACTCATTAGCACCCACACATATTAGGCCACACTTTTACACAAGACATATTATTAAAATGCCCCCAGGGCTTACAATAATATTATTCATTCATCAATGGTCACAATAACATAATACATCATGGATAAGTACTCAACATTTTCATTAATAACCAAACTCTTTCCTTAAGTAATATTTCCACACATAGCATATAAACTAACATGCTTTCCTTCTTATCAATCAATATAAGCAACTACATATAATATATTAAACAATATGTATTATACAGAATAATATATTAAAACCCTAATGTGATAGCATACATTTATTTATGCGTTTAAGTGGGGTTTAACAATTATCTTAGTTCCCGCAAAAATCAAACCTTACCAATATCCCGGTTAAATATTCAAGCTTTGCTTAGTAAAACTAATACCTAAAATAATTTCAATACTTATCATATTAGAAATAATAAAACCAAGCATAAGACTTTATAAAACTTAATTAATGAAATACTTAACTTAAATATTATACCTTAAAATTTATTAAATACAATAACCAAGGCATACGGTAGCTCATACTACTCATGCAACATGAGATGCATGCAAAACAAAAGGTGAAAAGGCTCAAAGGTGGGTGAAAGAAAAAGAGGAAGTAGTGTTTTTTATTTAGGGTTTTGGGGCTAGGAAAGAGGGTAGGTGGGGGAGGATTTAGGGAAAGGGAAGGGTGTAGAGGTGGAGAGTGGGTATAGATGGTGGTCAGGGATAGGTTCTTGGATGCCAAGGGCAGCTGCGGCGGTGGCAGCAAGGCTATAAAGGTGGCTGTCGGGTTCAAACCCGCTTGTTATCAATTGTAGCATTGGTAGATAAGAGTATCGTTATAGGCCAGGGATTGAGAGGGCTCACTTCTATTTAACTAGCTTAAAAATAAATAAAAATAAAATTCCTAAATAAAAAAAATAAATAAATAAGAAAAATACTAATGGGGGTTACAAAAAAATAATAAAAGAATAAATAAAATAAAATAAACTAATAATAAAAATAATGGAAAACTGCAGATGTGATAAAGATGCTAGGAAAATCAAAATGCACCACTAGATTAGGTCAGAATATAATATTTATTTCTAAGTTATATTTTAATCATGAGAAAGAGATCAACCAAAATGTATACCAAAAGCAAGTCCATACACCTTATATTACTTTCCTTAATTAATTAATACGACAAAGTACCAATATTAACCCTATTAAATACTAGCAGTATAGCAGCAACAAGCAACCCCTATATTTAACTAGATTGAATGCATTAAGTGTAATTGGAAGGTTGTTAATCTAAGTAACCAAACTAGTACACAAAGTATGTCTAGCTGTATATCCTTTCCTTGACCCACACGTATCTAAACGTTTTACTATTTCGGTTAGAATCACAAAACTATTAGGTAAATTGTTATCTAACCTAGCTGCAATTTATACATATAAATTATAGTATATTTTTATGGCCACCTAGCAGGTAAATAATCCTACATACTATCACTTATGAGGAAACCAAAACAAGGCATGCACCAAAAAAATTATACTTGACAAAATTATATATATAAATGATAGCAATTAAAATAGAGTCAAGAAACAATCTCACGAAACTAACAAAATAAAATTATACTTCAAATCCTAATCTAGGGTTTTAATTTATTCCCTAACAATAAATAATTAGCCATCCATAATTATATAATTAATTACACAGAAGTATAAATTAAAAATAAAGAAATAAATAACCAGAATTAATTATAAATAAAAGATCAAGAATTTATTCAGATAAAAATTAATTTTATCTAAAATAAATTCTACCAGATGAATTCTTCCCTATTTCTTCTTCTCTCAGTGGCCTTGATTTGTGTGTAAATAATTCTATTTTTTTCTCCTTTCTTTCTCGGTTGATGGCTGACATGTGCCTTGCCTTCCGTTGCGTCATTCGTCCTGTGCCTGACTCGATTTCCATGTGGTCGTCCTTTCTTCTACGTCGTCCGTGTAATCGTGGCTCTACGTCGTCCATCGTCCTCCGAGCCTTTGAAGGCTCATTCCTCTCATGGCTCCTCTCCCTCTCCTCATGAACTTTCTTTCTTCTTAAGCTGTTGCCGACTCTATCGCACACTCCCTCTCTGCTGTTTTGCATCCCCTTTTATAAGTTTTATTTTTTTCGTGTCAACCCCTCACTTTTCTACAACTGCTCCCTTCTTTTATTTTTGTTCCCCACGCCACGTCAGCCCTTCTCTTGCTCTGACGTGCGTCTCATTTGGTTTTTTACCGCCTTGTTCTCTGGCCTTTTTGATGGAAACCTGTTAGGGTTTCACAAAAGGATCGAAGAA
This sequence comes from Tamarix chinensis, assembly GCA_030549775.1. Classification (NCBI taxonomy): domain Eukaryota; kingdom Viridiplantae; phylum Streptophyta; class Magnoliopsida; order Caryophyllales; family Tamaricaceae; genus Tamarix; species Tamarix chinensis. Next base: position 85,453,601 of record CM060181.1, read on the forward strand.
AATAATCGAGCGCGGGGTTTGATTCGCCAGAATCAGCCTAAGGAAACTTCCAAAGGAGGATTCCAGATTTCAGAGGCACAATTTAACAACGGAAACTGAATTTGAGAGACAGAAGCGATCAAGAATTGATCGAAGACAGAGAGCAGAAGCAGAAGAAGGTGCGAGTGAGAGGTTCGCCGAGAGAGAGAGCGAGAGAAAGCTCGAGAAGAGTCAAGAATCAGAGTCATATATCAACCAAAAACTATCCTCTACAGTCGTATATGCCCTTATTTATATGAGGCTTACAGACCGTATAATAATACCCAACGCAACATACGATTCATCCCAAATAACCTCACGATACAGCCCAGTACATAATATGAAAATGGGTCGGTGCTGGACACTCGACCAGCCCAAGAAAAATATACCAAACTCTCCCTCAAAATACAAGGAAATATTTATACATCAATTCCCATCAGCTAATATTAATTCTAGCTAATCATGGCTATTAAGGGTCGATTAATACACAATCCAACTAATCAATTATTATGGATTGGGTGGCGGATTATACAACCAACCTAATTTCCATTAGCCAATTTCTACCAGCGAATGCATCACATGGGATTACATAAAAATAATAATAATACATTTCTGCAACACTTCAGCAGCTGCAGCCATTCAAATCCATAATCCATGTGCTGCATGAATATTTCCTAATCATTCACAAAATAAGACAAACAATTATAAGTATAAAATGATTTACAACAATTATCAAAATTAATTAAATACAAATTTTTAAGATTCATATCATTCCCCTCTTCTTGAAAAGGTTTCGCCTCTAAAACCTGGTTAAGTCCCAGAAATGGACTTACTAGCATTACTAGCATTCCCAAATTTAGTTGGTAAATCAATCTTATAAGCATTGTCATTAATTTTATTTAATAAAGTAAATGTTCCATCTCCTCTAGAATCTAATTTTGACTTCCTAAGATTTGGAAGCCTCTCCTTCCTAAGATGTACCCAAACTAAGTCCCCAGGTTTAAAAACCATTTTTCTCCTCCTTTTATTAGCATTTTCAGCCATTTGCTGCACCTTTTTATTGATTTTTTGACTTACAGAATCATCTAACTTCCTTATATTATTAACTCTAGATTCAGCATCAAAATTTTGCAAATCAGCATCAGGCAGAGGACTCAAGTCTAAAGGATTCAAAGGATTAAAACTATACACAATTTCAAATGGAGTCTTATTAGTTGTAGAATGCAAAATTATTTTATAAGCAAATTCTAACTAAGGTAAAACATATTTCCATTTTCTAAGATTCTTTCCAAGGACAACCCTGAACATATTACCTAATGTTCTATTTACTACCTCAATTTGTCCATCAGTTTGAGGGTGACAAGTTGTAGAAAATAATAATTTAGTTCCTAATTTTCCCCACAGAACCGTCCAAAAATGACTTAGGAATTTAACATCCCTATCTGAAACTATGGTCTTAGGTATGCCATGTAATTTAACTATATTAGAAAAAAATAATCCAACCACAACATCATTTGTTTTATTACAAGGTATAAAATGATCCATTTTACTAAACCTGTCTACTACAACAATTATTGAATCCTTAGCCCTATTAGTTCTAGGTAAGCCTAAAATAAAATCCAAAGAAACATCAACCCAAGGTTGGTTAGGTATAGGTAAAGGAGTATATAAACCAAATGGTTTTGAAGTAGTTTTAGCCTGTCTACAAGCAACACAATTGAAACAATATTTTAACACATATTTCTTCATTGAGGCCAATAAAAATGATCAGTTAATATGTTTAAAGTTTTCTGAAATCTTAAATGTGCCATTAATCCACCATTATGAGCTTCTTGAATTAATAATCCCGTATAAGAACATTCAGGAATACATAACCTATTTTCCCTAAACAAATAACCTTCAGTGATAAAATATTTTCCCTGTGTAGAGACTTCACACTTTTTATAAATCTCCTTAAAATCAAGATCTTCCAAATATAATAGTTTAATACTAGAAAAACCTAACAAAGTAGTATCTGCAGCATTTAATAAAGTATATCTACAGCTACATTATCACTTCCTTTCTTATACTTAATCATGTAAGGAAAACTTTCAATAAAGTCAATCCATCTACCCTTTCTCCTATTTAACTTTGATTGACTTTTTAAAAACTTAATAGCCTCTTGATCAGTATTAATCACAAACTCTCTATGCCACAAGTAATGTTGCCAAACTTCTAAAGCCCTTACTAAAGCAAACAATTCCTTTTCATAAGTAGAATAATTCAGAGTACTACCATTTAATTGTTCACTAAAATAAGTTATTGGTTTTCCCTCTTGTGAAAGTACAGCCCCTATTCCTTACCCTAAAGCATCACAATCTAATTCAAACATCTTGTCAAAGTCAGGAAGGCTTAACATAGGTGCTTGGGTTAATTTAGTTTTAAGTGTTTCAAAAGATTTTGGTTGTTCTAAACCCCACCTAAATCCATTCTCCTTCTTTGTTATGGCAGTCAAGGGAGCAGTTACAGTACTAAAATTCCTAACAAATCTCCTATAGAAAGAACATAACCCATGAAAACTCCTTACTTCAGTTACACTCTTTGGCATAGGCCATTCTTGAATAGCTTTAATTTTATCCTTATCCATAGATATGCCATGTTTTCCTACCACAAATCCTAAGAAAACCACATTTTCCAGACAAAACCTAGATTTAGTTAAATTAGCATAAAGCTTTTCTGTTTTAAATACATCCAAAATAATCCTTAAGTGTTTCAAGTGTTCCTCTAAAGACTTACTATATATAAGTATATCATCAAAATAAACAACCACAAACTTTCCAATAAAATTCCTCAAAACATGGTTCATAAGTCTCATAAAAGTACTAGGTGCATTGGATAACCCAAAAGGCATCACTAACCATTCATACAATCCAAAATTAGTTTTTAAAGCTGTCTTCCATTCATCACCTGGTTTCATCCTAATTTGATGATACCCACTTTTTAAATCTATTTTCGAAAAAATAACAGAACCATGTAAGAGATCCAACATCTCATCAAGTCTAGGTATCGGATATCTATACTTTATAGTTATCTTATTTACTGCTCTACTATCTATACACATCCTCCAACTACCATCCTTTTTAGGTACTAATAGTACTGGAACTGCACAAGGGCTCATTGATTCCTTAATATATCCCTTACTTAGTAATTCAGAAACCTATCTTTTTAATTCCTTATAATCAGACTTAATTTTAATTTGGTCTTCAAAAATCTGTTTTGGAGTCATAGGTGCTAAAACAATCTTCCTATCATCCTTCTGTAATGTATATATGTTCTTATAACCATCATGTATTACCTTCCTATCATATTGCCAAGGTCTAACTAATAATAGGTGAGTAGCATTCATTGGAACTATATCACATAAGACAGAATCTTCATATTTTCCTAATTTTAAGTTTACTAAAAGTTGTTGGCTAACTTTTACATCTCCTAACTCATTAAGCCACTGCAATCTATATGGTTTTGGATGTTTAGTAGTTGTTAAACCTAACTTAGACACTAACAAGGTACTAGCAGCATTAATACAACTACCACTATCTATAACCATGTTAAAGCATTAGAATCAGGTAGTTTGTTACTGTTTAAAGCCCTACACTACCACGGAAACAGCTTTTAATAACGGTTATTTTCGAGTTTTAATAACGGTTTTCAACCGTTATTGAATCGCCCGTTATTATATCTTTAATAACGGTTCATAACCGTCATTAAAAATATACAAAAACCCGCGAATATGTGCGTAAACTTCATATTTAATAACGGTTTTTACTTAAAAACCGTTGTTAAAAATGAGCTTTTAATAACGGTTCTATGGGAAACCGTTGTTAAAAATAAGGTTTTCATAACGGTTCATCAGAAAAAACCGTTGTTGAAAACCATGTTTTAATAACGGTTCGTAAACAAAACCGTTATTAAAAACGGATTCTTTAATAACGGTTCTATGGGAAACCGTTATTAAAAATTGAGGTTTTAATAACGGTTTCCCATAGAACCATTATGAAAACATAACTTTTAATAACGGTTTTGTTTACGAACCGTTATTAAAACATGGTTTTAATAACGGTTTCCCATAGAACCGTTATTAAAAGTGTATATTTTTTTTTTTAGCATTTTTCTGTTTTGTTCCTGCCCACATACACAGTTGTATGTTCAAACAATTACCAAATCTACAATGTAAAACAACATCAATTCATACCAGCAGGGTATCACACCATAATTTCAATCAATCTATAATTAGTATGCATGTCTCAATACACCAACTATACTTAGGAATAAAAATTAGTGGGCATACCACAACTTGGTAGCTCTACACCCCAAAGTAAAGAGTTCACAAATCTAGGCCGGAAGACCGAAAGATGTAGACAAAATACAAACCTGAAAATGCATGTAGAATATATAGATCGCTACCTAATACCGAATGAATGAGTGCACGTGCTTGGCCCATTGGTCTCTAACTTCATCAATTTCATCAATATTATATTGCTGGCCTCGTGCATAGTCATCGGTGAAAAACTACAACACACATGTTTCAATTAATATACAGTTAGACATTAGGTCAAAAATATATATTTCATGATTCATTAATAGAAAAATATGGAAAAGCAAACATACATGGCTTGGATCTATGTTGACCGATCTATTCTGGACTATAAGATCCATTGTTCTACATACATAGTATCCACAATCATTGCCATTTTGCTGTTGTGGACACTGTCAAATGAATTCAATTAGCTCTCTAACTATTATATATTCATTTGAATTAAAACAAAATACAAAATAGTTGTCTTCCTACTTACCATGATAGGCTCATATTGAAGATTCTTTGGGTCTGGGACACCATTCCCACCTCTCCTTTGATATGCCGTCCGTAGTGCCCTAATAAATAGAGTTGGATACATAATATTGTAAGTATAAATACCTCAAATAATGAAAATAGAATATATATATATATATGTATAAATAAGCTAATGAAGTAAGAAGTGAAAAATATACTAACATGTCTATAAATTCCTTCCCACTACGACGAGCGACCTCAAAAGGCACGTCATAGGTTCTAAGGGAATCAAACACATAAACTTTATTAAGATCAGGTCGGACGGCGTACAAAACCCAATGTTCAGTTGCGAGGTGAGGAATGAGATAGAGCTTGTTGTGTCCCTCAATCAAAATGCGATCCGCTAAATAGTTTATGTGCCTACCCTCTGTTATTGTACTACTGTCAGCTATGTAGTATGGGCACACAAAAACAATAGAGGAAAGCATTCCCTCCAACGCAGCGCGACTAGCTACCAACCTATATATGGACGACAATAATAATGGATATTTGTTAATAACTAATAACTCATATAAGCTTAAGAGGTCGTAAAAATTCTATGTCTCCAAGAGTACTAAAATCTGAAATATGAAATAATGCTTACGTGACATAAACGGCGACACTTGTGGTTGACATCCATTCCTGATTATAAATGTTGCTTATGTCAACTGTCGATACCATGTAAGTAGCATCGTCCCTTCCAATATACTCAGGACGACAATCAATGGAAATATAATTATTCCCGAGGTAGTTTTGGGCATAGAAATACAATAAAGCTAATGCTGGTGGAGGTTGGCGTATTTCCGAAGAACGAATCTTTTGTGGGGCAATTGATTTTTCAGATTTAGCTCTCTTTTTTTTGGCAGCGCCGTCTTTTGTGTTGCTCGTTCTACTAGTACCTCTCTTAGTTTTACTAGCAGGAGCAGTCTTCTTCTTTGATTCCTTAAATAATAATAATAAACAAAATATGTATTGAGCATATATATATGAAAAAGGTATAAACAATGTAACTACTAAACTAGGTCTAATGAAGATATTGAATGTCAATATATACCTCTTCAGTAGTGAGACGTATCTGATCCACAGGCCAAGGCACGAAGCTTCCATGAGCTTCTAGCACTGTGGCTGCCTCATCGCCCTCTTTATAACAAGGCAAGGGCGCACTACCAATGATTGGAGTGTCAATACTCACCGGCCTTGTAAGTAGGGCTAAGTTATACCCGTAGACAGTTTGCGTTTGGGTCCTGTGACTGATGCGGACCCTTCCTTTCGCCAAAAGAGTTGAAAGATCATTCGCTAACAAATCACATTTATGCAAACCCTAAACGAAAATATTACACATTATTAACTATTTATGACACCGAATACATTTAATAACAATTCAAAGTTATGTAATGCTTACCTCGGAAAGAGAAGAAAGACGTGTATCAGCTTCACAACTGTCTCTGACACTATTTACATTAGGTATGTGAAGCTGATCATGGTCGACTAAATCGGATGGCTTATACCCTTGAGATTTAATAAATGACAACTCTTGCTCCATTGTTGCCATCCGTTCAAATGCCACGTTCAATTTCTGTGTAAGGATGGCGACTTGCTCATCAGTGTTACGAGAACCACGAGATCGACCACGTACGCTCATTTTCGTAACACCTATTCCAAGACCCATGTGTCTTCCACTGGAAGACACAGGGTGTTCTACAATTCCTATAGCCTGTGATACAATGTTATATTGGTCTACCCCCTCCTCACCATCTGACGCTTGAAATTTGTCCTGTAATGTATATAATATATGTAAAATTAGCTTGCATGAATAAGCATAATATAATAGTTTTCTAAAAGAAAAGTAAGCAGGGTTCCAAATATCTAGAAACTTACAATTTTTTTCGCTGCAACATCTACATCTTTATTAATATATCCATCTTTTGTTGCTCTAGCCTTCTTCCATAATGTACCAATATTAATGGACGAGGTACATGGGTCTAAGTCTTGGGCTATGAGCTATAAATCAAAAAATATTCTTATAATGTACCAATATTATAAAATTCGTCAGTACGCTGTAAATAGATAAATCACAAAATACATACCAACTCCTCTTCAAGGCCTGCATAACCTTTGCGAGCCATATTATGCCGGTATTTATTCTGCTTCGCAATCTCTTTATTTTTGGCACTTTTTTCCTATGTCACCAGCCAAAACATAGTGACATAGTTATTTCAATATTATGCACAATACTAGGATCGATAATAAAAATTTAATTGTTATCTAACAAATACCTTAAAATCACCCGTAAGACGATATGCAATAAATTGGTTCCAACTTTCTTGATCGATGAAACCGTATCGTTTGGGTGGATTCTGCCGTAGAGAACCATCACTCTTTCTGTACATTTTCCTACGAGCTAAAAATGACCTAAATGTTCTTAGACGCTCCCCACAATGTCTAAGAAGCCATTTCTTCCTACTCTCTGGCACATTAAATACTCTCTGCATTGTAAGACATACAAATGTATACCGATATTAATGTATTAAAATTAATAAAATTTTACATACATAAATGATTACATAAAATTGTATATTTACCGTGATTTCCTGCCAAATATGCTCCTTATGACCCGTTGGAACCTGCTTCCAATTATTATAGGAGATAGGAACACGGTTACGTGTCACAAGTGAAATGTAAGTCAAAAACATGTCTGCATAAGGGCCAATGGGAAGATTGTAAGTATTCCATCCCAACTCGACTAGTTCTCCTTTATTCCTCATATCTGTGATGATTCTCATAATTGTCGGCCCTCTTTTCCCTTCTTCATCACTGCTGTCCCTATCAATATTCTTATTGGCCATATCTCTAAAAGAAATCAATAAATAAATTATGTTAGAATGTTATGTATTGAGCATAATTGAGTTGAAAAAAACCAACATAGATATTATATGTTACAATATTATTACCCTCATTGCCTTCTTTTCCTTCTTTTTTTCCCCCTTGTTTTTGGATTAGATTTAGGATCTGATACATATATTACTTCACGATGATCATCCCTGACATATATTTTCTCCTCATTAATTGTATTGTTATCATCGTTCAATAATTGAGTTGCTTGCACAGCTGAGACACACTCGTTATTCCAATTGGCATCATTTTCATCATCACATTCATTGGCATTTCTTCTTTTCGTAGATAGTACTACAGACCATCCATTATCAGTAGGGTCAGTGACATAGAATACTTGTGTCGCTTGTGATGCTAAGATGAATGGGTCTTGTTTATGCCCTGCCCTATTAAGATCTACTAATGTGAATCCATCTTCATATCTAACCCCACTGCTGTTATCAACCCATCTGCAGCCGAATACAGGGATTTTAAATACAGTGTAATCTAACTCCCATATATGTTCAATCACACCATAATAATTCATATCTGCATAAGTTGGATTCTTGTCTTTCGCACTAGCAACATGCATTGCCTCAGCTACTAAAGTCACCCCACTGTTCTGCATTGTACTCTTCCCATCTTGTTCTTTTGTATAAAAAGTGCAACCGTTGATCACATAACTGGTATATTGAAAAACTTCATAACGAGGTTTCTGAGACAACCAGTGCAGCGTTTCGGAAATTAAAGTTGGGGAATGACCGATGAGTGGAATGATGCGATCTCTTATCCAATCAATAAAGGAAAGATTATGTTTATCGATAATCCATTTCTCAGTCTTGGATGGATTTTTAATCCGTAAAGAAGTCATATGCTCTTCAACGTACGGCTGAACATCATCACTATTGTGTAATACATATAGATGTGCTGCACGGAACATGTTAGGGTCTACACGCCCAAGCTGTCTGCCTCTAATACCCTGTCCTTCAAATTTGCCCGCATGTCGAGACTTAGGAATACCAAGAGCTTCAGCATTTGACAAGTACTTCGTGCAAAACTCAATTGCCTCTTCCACCAGGTAACTCTCAACAATACATCCTTCTGGCCGATATCGATTCTTCACATAACCTTTTATCAACTTCATAAACCGTTCAAAGGGGTACATCCAATGCCCATGAACAGGTCCTAGCATCTTTATCTCATAAACTAAATGAACAGTTAGATGTACCATAATGTCAAAGAATGACGGTGGAAAATACATTTCAAGTTGGCACAAAATAATCACAATCCCTTTTTGCAAGGCATCCAAACTATCAGGATGTATAACTTTAGAGCAGACGGCTTTAAAAAACCAACAAAGCCTCGTGATAGTAATTCGAACACGTTTTGGCAAAATTCCACGTATAGCTATCGGCAACAAGTGCTGCATCAAGATATGACAATCATGAGACTTCATGTTAATTAATTTCAACTCTTTCATCGACACGAGCCTTCTGACATTTGAAGAATACCCTTCCGGAACCTTGACACCATGCAAGAATTCACAAAATGAAATTTTCTCTTTTCTGGAAAGAGTATGACACGCCGGCGGTAAATATGTTCTTCTTCCGTTGTCTCGCGGTTTCAGTTCTTGTCTAATACCCATTTCTTCCATATCCATTCGAGCATTTATCCCATCTTTAGTCTTGCCTGGAACATTAAGTAATGTGCCAACAAGACTGTCACATATATTTTTCTCAATATGCATCACATCAAGGGTATGTCTCACGTAGAAAGATTCCCAATAAGGAAGGTTGAAGAATATTGACATCTTCTTCCACCCAACTGATGGAGGCTTATCTTTATTCTTCTTCCCAAACTTGACACTCAAATGTTTCATCTTCAGCCACACTTGTCGACCCGTCAACCGGATTAGTGCCTGCCCTTCTTCTCGGAATCCATTGAACGCTTTTCTTTGCCTACGATAATGATGATTCTTCGGTAAAAACCTACGATGCCCAAGGAACACAGTCTTTCAGCCATGTCTTAGCTGAACAAATGAAGTATTCTCCTCACATATCGGACATGCATAATGGCCTTTCACACTATAACCTGACAAGTTGCCATATGCCGGAAAATCATTTATAGTACAGAATAATAATGCTCTCAAAGTAAAATTTTCTTGACCATATGCATCAAATACTTCAACGCCCATGTCCCATAAGAACTTCAAATCATCAATCAAAGGTGCCAAATAAACATCAATATCATTCCCAGGTTGGTTTGGCCCGGAAATGAGTAAAGACAACATCATATACTTGCGTTTCATATAGAGCCACGGAGGTAAATTGTATATAACCAAAATCACTGGCCATAAACTGTAGCTGCCTTGATTGTGCGGATTCATTCCATCTGCTGAAAGTGCAAGGCGCACATTTCTTACTTCTTTACCAAATTCAGGAAACAACCCATCAATCGTCATCCATTGTGGAGAGTCGGATGGATGTCTAAGAAGCCCGTCATCTATCTTGTCATCAGCATGCCATCTTAGGTTCTTGGCATCTTCAATATCATTAAACATCCGCCTTAATCTTGGTATTATAGGAAAATACCATAACACCTTAGCGGGCACCTTGTTCTTCTTGTATCGTGGTGCTTTGCATTCAGGATTAGGACAACTATCCAAAGATGCATTGTCATTGCGATATAAAATACAATCATTAGGGCATGCATGTATCTTCTCATAACTCATGCCCATAGAGGATAGAATCTTCTTCGCTTCATACGTACGATCGGGTAGAACGTTATCATCAGGAAGCATATCCTTCACAAGCGACAATAATTCTGTAAAACTCTTATCACTCCATCCGTTACATGCCTTTAAGTTGTACAACCTTAAAGTAGCGGATAATCGCGTAAACGTCTTACAATCACCGTACAAAGGTTTCTCCGAGTCATTCAATAACTTCTCAAACATTTTTGGACAATCCCGAACACTTTCCTCAACCTTTTGAGTCATCTCCTCTAACGAATGTCCCTCATAGTTATCAAATGATGATCCACTACTATCCCTCCCAGCATCGTCATTTTCATATTTAGACTCTGTTTCCCCATGCCATATCCAACAAGTGTAGCTTGTATCAATTCCATACACAAATAAATGATCTCTCAAATCATTAGCGTTGACACGCTGAATATAAGCACACTTCAAACAAGGACAGACTATTCTACTATTGTCCCGAGCATGTTCAACTGCAAACTTGATGAAAAACTCCACTCCTTCGTTATATTCTCTAGACAGACGATTTGCAGACAACCATTTCCGATCCATATTATTTGAATCTAGATATATCCCACATGAAAGTAATTAATTATATATTAAAAATCAATTGAATTATAAGTATAATAATTTTCAAAATTATACGAATCATGCTAACAAGTTTCCAAAATTATATTAATGCTGATCAATGAAACTCCTCATACTTACAAAGAGTTCATTATATATATATGCATACATACAAACGTAGCAAAATATTATACAATTAATAGTTCAATTTACAAAAGATATGCATACTACAAGATTTAAGCAATAGCAGCACTATATACATCAAAATGTTGCTACAACTCAAATGCCTAAAAAACGAAAACTCATATCTAAAACTAAATCCCCCGATAGCCTCGTCGAGCCCGACTAAAAACTATAACTCTAAAAGTCCACTCATCACGATATATCATTTGATCCCTGACATCATCAAATGAGAGTCTACTCACGGATACTCTAGGGTAACGGAGGTGGATACTCTGAGGCAAGCTATGACGATACCTCCACTCGTCATCGATGACCATCAGTTCTCTCGATATCCTATCATACTCTCTAGCAAACATCTCACCCTCAATAAATCTCGGGTGTGGTGCATCACTGTGGTAGACAAACCACTGCAAAAAAGTAGACGTAGCCGATGCCCATGGCTCTATCTGAGGCAGGGTCAACAGAAGGTGATAAGATCTGAAATGGAAGGGGTGATAGGATGAGCCACTCACGTACAAATGACATAGCTCATTATATAACCATATCACATGAGTCCGTACATCTCTATGTGGCGCCATATGAAAATACAGTGGAGGGTATGTCATCTGATCACTACCTACAAATGAGAACCACTAAATCTTATCATCAAGGTTGTTCTCGAAATTAAAAGGATCTAAATTACAGAATATATAAAGTGATCTTCAACTAGCTAGACAAATCATAAATATATTCTACCAGATCATAACCAACTATGTAAACCTAACAACATCAAACTATTTAAAATAAGGACATAATCTTTAGTTATATATTTAACAAACTGGCTAAACATCAAACTATCATCAAATCATTCAAGCTACGCATAGTAAAATCAAGTAGATATTAATAAGATAATATATATATATATATAGTACAATCTAATAAATCTTATATGATGATGATGATGATGATTATTATTATTATTATTATTATTATACACAATTATTCATCTCTATTTAATTTTTATCGATCACAACACCGATGCCCAACCAACCTCCTCAACTTTTCCCCAGGCACAATACTCTTATCCTTAGGATTTTTCCTTATAGCCCTAGTTTATATTTAATATAATAAACGATAAACCCTAACCCTCCCCCCTCCCACTAACCCTAACAATAATTAACCCTAATAAATTATAATAAAAAAATAACACTAAACCTCATAAGATAATGATCCTAAACCTATAGCTAACCCTAACCCTAACCACAATTATTTAAGATTATATATACACATCTTATATATGAATATATTATAAATATATATACATATAATAGAACACATATAAACACACATTTTACGGAAAAACAAACATACACGTCTTACAAAATATATATTAAAAAAAGCATATAAATACACATGATCATCTGCATATATAATAATGTGAGTGCTAAAAAAATATATACACCTTAATTTTATACTTAGAACGTACATATCTTATGATAATAATATATATTTTAGGCTTGTGGATTCTCTTAAAATAATAATACATATTTTTATAAAATAGATTATAAACACATTTATATATATATATATATATATATATATATATATATATATATATATATATATATATATATATATACACACATATATATTAAGGTCTCGGTCGGCCACAATCAAAAAGGCCACAGCAAATTTTTTCACCAACACATCGAACGACAGATTTTCGAACAACACATCAAACACAACATCTTCGGTACAACATGCATCCATTTATATATATATATACATATCAGTAGAGAGACAAATTAAGCAATATTATTGAAGGAAGAACAACACATACATAAAGGGAGCGACGGCGTACAAGTTGAGAACGGCAACGACGAAGGTACAAATGCTGGCTACGTTCGCAAGAATGGCAGAGGGGTGGTGGAGAGATGGCGGTGCGACGGTTTACCTTAATTCAGAGGAGCCGGAGCGGTGGTGTAAGGGTTCGCAATAGAAAGAGAGTACGAGAGGGAAGCGGCAGAGTGTGAAATTTTTGGCACGAAACATAAGAGAACAAAATAAAAGGAGATATTGATAACGGTTCTTGTAAGAACCGTTATTAAAAATTGATTTAATAACGGTTCTTACAAGAACCGTTATCAAAACAAGATTTAATAACGGTTTTAAAAGAAACCGTTATTAAAACTTTGGAAATTTTAACAACGGTTCTTGTTTGAACCGTTATTAAATCAATTTTTAATAACGGTTTTACGTCAACCGTTATTAAAATTCCCGTGCAAAATTTTACGTTGCACTTTTAATAACGGTTATTACGTAAAACCGTTATTAAAAATTCCCGCGCATTAATTTTCACGGATTTGACGACGGTTTTCGAACCACCGTTACTAATGTGCCGTTATTAATTCCTGTTTTCGTAGTAGTGCTACATACTACAAAAAGATCTCTACTCACTGGTAGTTCTATTTCTTCTTCTGAATCACTATCATCCTCTCTAACTAAACTATTCTCCACATCTTCCTCTTCAAATTCAGATTCTATGTCTCCAGACTCTCTAATTAAAATTTTTCTCTTGTTTGGACACTCAGAAGCTATATGTCCCAATAATCCATATCTAAAACATTTAATATCCCTAGTTCTGTTTGATCCATTCACAGGGTTTTTTATCACATTCTTACCCCTTTCAAACTTGTTTCCTGCCTTAGCCTCATTATTTCTACCTCTAGACTCAAATTTATTAATATTCTTCCAATTTCTAGAAGTAGTTCCCCCAAAATTTCTCTTTACTGTACTCTTAAACGCAATCCCAGGGGGTTTATATTGTCTAGACTTCTTTAATTGAATCTCTATCTTAGTAGCTATGTTTACCATTTCACCTAAAGTTCCACAAGGATATAATTCTACTTTATCATCTATCTCAGAGTTTAGTCCACTCAAAAACCTAGCCATGGTAGCATCATCATCCTCAATAATTCCTGTTTTAATGATCAAGACTTCTAATTCCTTAAATTAATCATCCACTATTCTCATTCCTTGACTAATTGTTTGTAATCTCTTATGTAACTCCCTATAATATTAACTTGGTACAAACCTTTTTCTCATTAAAATTTTAAACTCTTCCCATGTCTGTATGGGTGGCTCCCCACATCTACGTCTAGTTAACGTAAGATTATGATACCAAGAGGAAGCATACTCAGTAAATTCTACTACAGCTACCTTAATTTTCTTCTCATTCGAATAGTTGTGAGATTCAAACACTAGCTCTATCTTCCTTTCCCATTCAAAGTAATAATCAAGGTCATTTCTGCCATTGAACCTAGGTATACTAAGCTTAAGATTATTTAGATTCCTATCAATGAATTCTAATTCCCTTTCTTGTCTATTGTTCTGCCTAGGTCTCCTATCACTATTGTTGGATACTTGGTCTTCCAATTCATCTAGGTTAGCTATGGGTGGAATTCTAATCCTAGGGTCCATAGGAGCCCTTCCTAATACCCTTGCTTGGTTAGTTTCAACTCTATTATGTTGTAACTCATTAATTCTTTCCTCTTGTTCTCCTATTCTTTGTTCTAAATTAGTAGACAATACAACAAATTGAGCATTCATTTGTTCTTGAAAAGTCCTAGGAGTTTCTAATAGATCATTACTGGAAACAGATTGCTTAACAGATTACCTGTTGTTAGACATTATGAAATTCCTTTAATCTAATCAATTAACACAGTCACAGATAGTTAAACGGGATCAATTTAGTTTAATAAATTCAGACAGACAGAAACACACAAACTAATTATAAAAAATATTACAGTATCAATGAATATCATATATGTCAACAATACAGCTTACACAAAATTTTCCAGGTAAATATCAGTTTGAAAATGATATATAAGTGAGAAAGAATGATATTACCGCGAGCACTTAAACAATTAATCCACTTAATTAGGGACCCCTCTTCTTGGAGGCCTTACTCCTTTCCCGGAACCAAAAAGGTTCACCAGTTATTTAACCTGTATACTCAACAAGTGGGACAAAATAATATTTCAAAAGAAGTTGGTAATTAATTATCGCAGATAGTAGTATATAGCAAAAATACGATTCGAGGTTACCAATAGAAAATACGTCTCGAAATTAGTCAAGATCCAAATTCTTGACCGAACCCTGGGTCAATTAGGGTTTTATTTCAAGAACTTCAAAATAGCAACAAAACACTCCAATCGCTGGCTTAAGAGGGACAGAAATCGTCAAATCCTTCGTCATTTGCAAACCCTAAAGTTTCGCACTTCAGAATTAGAGTTAGCGAAAACAACAAATAGTGAACCCTAAATGAAAAAGAACTTAGCAGTAACTATTAAACCACGAGCACTCGAATAATCGAGGCTCTGATACCAAATGATGGAAACCTGTTAGGTTTCACAAAAGGATTGAAGAAAATAATCGAGCGCGGGTTCGATTCGCTGGAATTAGCCTAAGGAAACCTCCAAAGGAGGATTCAAGATTTCAGAGGCATAGTTTAACAACGACAACTGAATTTGAGAGACAGAAGCGATCAAGAATTGATCAAAGACGGAAAGCAGAAGCAGCAGAAGGTGCGAGTGAGAGGTTCACCGAGAGAGAGAGAGAGAGAGAGAGAGAGAGAGAGCGAGAGAAAGCTCGAGAAGAGTCAAGAATCAGAGTCATATATCAGCCAAAAACTGTCCTCTACAGTCGTATATGCCCTTATTTATATGAGGCTTACAGACCGTATAATAATACACAATGCAGCATACGATTCAGCCCAAATAACCTCACGATACAACCCACGTACATAATATGAAAATGGGTTGGTGCTGGACACTCAACCAGCCCAAGAAAAATACACCAAATTCTCCCCCAAAATACAAGGAAATATTTATACATCAATTCCCATCATCTAATATTAATTCTAGCTAATCATGGCTATTAAGGGTAGATTAATCCACAATCCAACTAATCCATTATTATGGATCAGGTGGCGGATTATACAACCAACCTAATTTCCATTCGCTAATTTCTACCGCGAATGCATCACATGGGATTACATAAAAATAATAAAAATACATATCTGCAACACTTCAGCAGCTGCAGCCATTCAAATCCATAATCCATGTGCTGCATGAATATTTCCTAATCATTCACAAAATAAGACAAACAATTATAAGTATAAAATGATTTACAACAATTATCAAAATTAATTAAATACAAATTTTTAAGATTCATATCACTTTTCTTCTCTCTTTTTTTCTTCAGCTCTTGGGCCATTGGTCCAATTTTTTTTATTTGATGTGAAAACAAAACCTGAAAAATAAAATTAAATAAATATTAATAAATAATATTTTATTCTAAATTTACTTAATTTATATCATTTTAGCTTAAATAATAACATTTATGCAATTATTACCACTTAAGCATAAAATCATAATTATTCACCTATATTAGTTAAATAAAATACTAAAAACTAAGATTATAAGGGTATAAAATGTGTCAAAATATGAACTTATCAAATTTTGGCCAAAGGAGGTGTGGGGGTTGTAGTGGAGGTTACAAGGAGTGGTTTGGTGGCTCAGGTGGCGGTAGAGGCTGCGGGACAGGGGCAGAAGGAGGGGTTGGAAGGAGGTTTCTGAGAAGGGAGAAAAGGAAGAGGGGAAGAAGAAGGGGGCTACAACATCGCTCGGGGGGTGTTGTGGTGATGGAGGGTGAGAGTAGAAGGATGTAGAAGGGGCTGCAGGCGGTTGGTGAGGTGAAGGAAGCGGAAGAGGAGGCAATGGTGCAAAAATAGGAGTGGAAATGGAAGGAGAAGAAAAGGAGAGAAAGAAGAAGTCAGGGAAGGTGAATGAGGGCTTGAAAATATGGGGCAGGATGAAGCAGGAAGGGAAGAAGAAAAAGAAGAGGGAGTAAAGGGGCGTAGGTGTGGCTGGTCGGGCGGTTGTAGGGTAGTAGGGGTGGCCGGGTGGCACAGAGAGGGAAGGGAAGAAGAGGAAAGAAAAGGCATGCATGATGGGGGTGCAGAGTTGGGTGGGTCCAAATGGGGGAAGAGAAGGATAGTGAAGAGAGAGGGAGAGAGGGAGAGGTAGGTGGTGGTAGGTGGTTGTAGGCTACGATGGCTGGGCGTGGCACTCGAGGTGGTAGGCATGGGCGACGAAGACAGGTCGGGGCAGGGTGTAGAAGAAGAAAGAAAGGGGGAGGAGGGGCAACAGGCCAGGCATGGGAAAGGAAAAAAAAAATTTGGGCCTTCTCGATCACTAGGGGAGGAAGGAAGAAAAGAAATAAGGGGGCTAGGTTGGGTTGTTGTGCCGGAGAAGGAGGAGGGAAGGGGAGAAATGAGCCAGTGGCCTAGGAGCATAGGGGGAAGAAGCAAGTTGTGGCCTGGCGGCCCAGAGGAAAGAAAAAGGGAAAAGAAAAAAAGAAGAAAAAGGAGAAAAGGGAGAAAGAAAAGGAAAAAAGGGAAAATAAAATAATTTAATTTATAAAATAATAGAATATAATATTTTTGGGAAATAATTTTTTTAATAATTTAATTTAATATAATAAAATATATGGGTTTAAAAAGGTTAATTTTAGGAAAATATTGCTTTGGAAATTTATTCAAATAAGTTGAATATGATAAAATAATAAATATTTATTTTAATTTATTAAATATTTCTATCCAATTTTATATACTCAAAATCTAGAAAAGGCTCAAATATAATAATTAAAAATAATTTATTATACAGGGAAATTTCACATTATGATCAAAGTTTACCCCTAATCATGGACATAATATAATACACATTTAGAACCCTAGCATGTAATTATAACATATCATAATATTTATACTAATTCCACGCAATAATTTTAGATACAAATTATGGTATGTAAAAATTTACATTTCTTCTTCTAGAACATATGATATAAAATAATCACAATTTAATCTTATTTATACTCTGAAACCAATATGGCGTACATCCAAATCTATCTAAAATGTAGAATAAATATTTAAAGCTCATTTGTATGCTCAACATAAGGAAAGAAAAAATTTCAATTAAACCCTAACTCTATACATGTGTATTATTTCTAGTTATAATTCATATATTGATACATGCATATATCCTCATTTTAAAATACCACCAAAGAATAAATGAATTAGTAATTATTAACATGGAAACACATATTATTTCATACATTAAAAAATTTACATAAAAATGTAATATCATATGCTTTCATTTTTTGGTAAAAATATGAATTTTGTGATAATAGTAACCTAACATGATTTTTATTATGGAAAATTAATATACCATATTTACAGAAACTTCTACCATATATGGAGTAGTTAGACTTAACTCTATAATACACAATTTATATCAAAAAAATTCCTCTTCTAATGACACCTTAAGTAAGATTGGAAGTACCTAATATCAACAACACAACCTACATAAAAATATGTATACATATTAGTATCTATACTAAGATAAAATACTTAGATAAGAATTAACAGAAGGCTAAAATATATTTATGAATTTAAAACAAAGGGTCATGGATTCATGGCACAATCATGTACCACACACACACTAAGAAACCAATCAAGGCTTATGCTTGATTTAAGGGAAATCTAGGTGATGGAAGGCTCACTGCTACTATATGCACAAATGAGGCAACGAGTGCACATGCATAATGCAATTAAGGATTGAGAAGTTAATGAGAATACACTGGCGTGGTTTAACTATGTAAGCATGGTGTGATTATGCAAGGTGGTGTAGGCTAGTGGTGTTGCTAGAACTTGATCAGGAAGGCTTGAAGGAGTAGTCATCCAAGGTGTGGTAAGACTAAGGTAGAGAAAGTGGAGGTGGTTAATGAGGTAAAATAGGGTAATGGTGGATTGACGTCCTCGTTGGTAGGGGAACGAGGCTTAAAGGGTGATGGTAATGGTTAATAAAAAATATTGGTGAGACTAAACGAGGTGGTGGCGATGTTGGTTCTCAATGATAGAGAGAACAACGGAGGGTTGAATGAAGCAGGGGTGAAGGTGAGGATAGAAAGGGTAATGGTGGATGTTGGTGATCGAGCATTGGCTCACTAGGATGCTCTAAGGCTAGTGGTGTATTAGTGCTTATGAAATGAGAGGGTGGAGGATGAGGATGGTTCGAATGCTAACTCAAAGGGAGGAATGACAGTGTGATGGTGAGAATGAAACAAAATTGACATCATACCAAAAGGAAAGAAAAATAGACGATGATGAAATTGGGAGAATGGATAGAAGATAAGGAGAGAAAAGAATAAAGGTGGGGCTATAATGAGTCAAAAAGATAAGAAGAAGAAAAATAGGGGAAGTTAGTCGAGGATGGGATTGGTTAGATTGCACAGAAAGGAGAAAGAAGTAGAAAGAATAAGAAGAAAGAAAAGAAGAAGGATGGTTGATAAATGGAATGAGATGGAGAATAAGGAAGGAAAGTTGGGTGTTTGGTGGGTGAGTCTGGCTAGCATAGGGTGGTAGAGGTGTGAGGCATAAAGGGTAGGGGAACTAGGGGAGTCGAGTTGATGATGGGAATAAGCATAGTGTAAGGTTGGGTCATGTTTGGAAGGAGTCATAAGGAATGAGCAAGGGGTGTTTAGCAAGCATGCATAGTTGTATGGGGAAAGGAAGAGATAGGTTGTTTGGTTTACACTAATTAGGTTTTGACTAAGTAGGGCTAGAGATTTAGTTTAGTTTAGGTTAGGTTTAGGGGTAATATAATGATAAAGATTTAGGTTTAAATTAATTAATTAATAAATTAATTAACAAGTAAATAAATAATTGATATTTTATTATTATTATTACCATTATTATCATCATCATCATTATGATTATTATTACTAGTATTAGTATAATCTATATAATTGTTATTTTGATTAGTATTAATAGTATTCTCATTATTGTTTTTGTTTTTGTTTTTGTTGTTGTTGTTAATATCTTTTCTCTAAATGTTAATATACTAGTTCAGATTATTAACATAATTCAATATTTTGATTATTATTAATAGTATTCTAATTATTATTATTATTATTGGTGTTGTTGTTGTTGTTGTTGTTGTTGTTCTTTTTATTATCTTTTCTCTAAATATAAATATACTAGTCTAGATTAATAACATAATTAAATAAGTATAGTAATACACACAATAAGGGAATATCTAACCTTGAAATAATTTTATAATTAATTATGCACAATAATTTAAATTTAAATTTAAATTTGGTTATCTAAATTAGGATTTATATAAACAAGGTAGCATAATAATGACGTTAACACACCACATTTTGGTGACCAAATTCAGCAAAAAGGGGGGGGTCACTTTTCAATGGCCTAACGATGGTAATGTCATGTGTTAGCTTACGATTGGCACACTTACAATTGTATATAAAACCTTATCGACTTATTTTTTAGTAGAAATAATTACTATTTTTTTAATGAATTCAAAGAATGGGATTGATAATGAAATGTATACCCTTATAGTTTTCTACAAATGATTAAAGTTCCCTCCCTCTCCCCCCCCCCCCTCTTTCTCCACACTAAAAATTAGAGTTTTCACCCAAAGAAGAATTATTACTATAATTATTTTCATTTTTATTATTGTTGTCAATTAGATAACCTTAGGCATCATGTTATTATCTTAACAATTATTATTAGCCTTAGAAAATCATAAACATTATTGTTATTGTTGTTGTTATTCTAATTAAAACTTGTTAGCTTTTTAGCTTGTAGTTATTGCTTATAATATTGTTGTTAAATTTATGTTATCAGATTAATTGTTGTTTATCGACTTTGTTAATAATTTAGGAATCTTACAAAAAAATATTTTTATTCTTAATATTGCATCTTCTTTTACTACTACTATGATGCTGCTGCTGCTACTACTACTACTACTACTACTACTATTATTATTATTAACTAATTGACAATGTCATTCAACCAAAATACTCAAAAGGGTAAAGGTAGAGGAGAGGGAAAAGGAGGGAGTTAACAAAATCTATAAAATTCTTCACTTTCACAAAATACATTGATCCAACATAATCATCCATTTTCCCAACATCAAAGTAAACTTTAATAAATGCAAATATATATATACCCACAAACTTTTCTCAATGGAAAAATATGGGAAGTTCTCAAATACATTCAAGCACCCCATCCTCAATTATTTTTAGAAATACAAAATTTGTGAATTCCTAAAATTAGTTCAAGTAATCCCCAATAACATTTTCTATATTCAAAATATGCCATACTGTATTAAATTCTAACCATAGATATAATTCTATGAGATTAATAGGGAGTTATTTGAATTGAGACAACCATGAATTCTATGAATCACTATCCTACCACCTCTAATCATTTAAAATCCTCACAAACAAAATCATTAACTCTTGGATTTCCAATATAGCCACAAGGATGACGGTGACAATGATATAACTATACAACAAACTACTAGAAAAGATGATAAGGCCAGCTAAGTCTAAGAAGGTAGCGTCGAATTAATTAGCTCTAAGGTTAATGTTAGTACTAAGACTAAAGTTAGCACATGTAATACCCTAATTTTCTCAACTAAAAATATTTTTTGAAAGAATAATGCAGAAGCTAAAACAATAAAGCGGGAATGTTACGACCACATATATCATGAAAAAAGGTGAAAACATTCATCGAACTAATGCAAATACAAGGTTGGGTATGAAAATCAAACAAACAAGATGAGACTCTTAATTTAAGGTAAATATTTTGATAGATTAAAAAATTTTAAATAGAAGGTACTAGCTGAAGCAAAATTGATAAGGAACAAACAACCATAAATTTCTAACATGGGATAACTACATTGAAATCACTAATCTTTGACTCAAACCCAAAGTTGTAGGAATAACACAATCACATGTGTTAAAACATCTTAAAGCATGGTATTCAGTAAAAGATTACTGAGAAAACACACTAATAAGTGTAATTTTTTCCATGAGTTTGGTGCTACCTTGATACATATTTTAGGGAATTTATGATGTTCTATTAAAATTTTATACCTTCTATTTGGTTCCATTTTGTAGGTTATAGAAGGAAAATATCAAGAAAATGAGCTAAACATTGTAGATGGAGGGGTAAACTAGGCTTGGAATGGAATATCAAGGAAGTCAGATGTACACAAGTGGCCTATGGGCAACACCACAACTTGATATATAAACAAAACGAGGCCTTCGTGCTATAGACAACTACCCATTTCATGCAAAGTTTCAAATTTTCAATTTCTAAGAAATGGCACTGAGGGGTGTTAATATAGACACACTCATGTCATTATAAAGTTTCTCAAACTTTTCCAGTTCTTTATTAGATAAACAAGAAAACAAATAAAGTTTGGGAGATTTTGGTATTTTTTTGGTTCATCACCCACTTTTTCTCATATCCCTCATCTCCTTCATCACTCTACTTCTAGTACTCAATTATTCATTGTAATCATTTCTTGAAGACTCCATTGGAGTTTGTAATCGAAATGGAAGTTAGAAGTTTTGTATCTTTCTCTATTTTGAATAATAAAATGAAAGATTTTTATCACTTGGAGATTAATTACATGGTTATGAGTAGCTAGCCATTTTTTTTCCTTAAGTGATGGGAAATTCCCTAATCCTAATGTGCTAAAGGATTTGATCCTTACCCAATCTACCCTTAGTTATGTATCTTGGGTGGATGTTTAATTTTTCCTAATAGGAAAATTGATCATAATCCTATTGGTGAGTTGAGAAGCTCTGATAGTATTCAAGAGATGCGCCAAAGTGAACTTTATCTTCACATCTAGAGATTGAACCAAAAATTCATGAGACATTAGTTCAATACCTAAAAGAGCATAATAGTCAATATTCGATAATGCATTTCTTGAGTGCGCATTCACATTAAAAATCAATTAGTCTCCTTAAATGATAGGGTGTGGTGACTTGAAAGATATAGATGCTTGATACCTTGGTTAGAAATTTTAACTTTGTGGTCAGGATTGGGGAACACAATTCAAATTTTATTGCATTAGGGTGAAAAGAGGTTGAACTAAACCATAGCCTTTTCTCTCTTAAATTCACCCTGTTCTTACTTTTATGTTGTTTTTATTTCGTTATTTCTATTTCTTATTTTAATTATTCATCCATTACCCCTTTTAATGAGTCTAGACCTTGGAGATTTTCTCAATATCATTTGCTTACTTTTGAGTCCCTTTAGGAAAATACCTTGAGTGATACTTTAAAACCGTGCACTTATGGCTAGAGGTCATCACACAACTAACTCTATAGTAATCATGTTTTCATAGCCGTATGTACACAAAGCTTAAGATCATACATGTAAATCATACACTCATATGATAATATCAAATCATGCACACTCAAGAGTAACATATTCTATAACATGGAATACCACTAACCATCTCAAACAACTATTTATGAACCAACAAATAAATTATGTAACATGGGTCATTCACAATTGTACCTACCAACCTCTCATAATACGGGCGGTACACAATAGTAATTACAATTCTCTCAAACAACTAATTTCATACCCTAATATAATTATTTATACATATTTAGGTTATCAAATCTAAACCATTCAAATAGCTTTGAGAGGGATAAGAATTTCAACCTTGGAAGACATGAAGATCATCAAACCAAAAGTAACTTATTCTTCTAAGCTAGCTAGTTAAAGAAACACATGAATTCTCACTATAACCACAATAAATAAAGCTCTAAATATTTAGTTACTAATACCTCCATAATTTTTATGATTTAATTTATAAAACAAAAAGGGACCTTCAATTTGAAGGACTATTTCACTCGGGGGCATAATTTAAAGCACCACATGCCTACCCAACTCAAAATATTTTTCACTTTAAATAGTTAATGTTTTAATTCAATCAAGGATCCCAAGATCTAAATAACATAAAAATTAAGTAAGCAAGACTTAACCACTCAAAAGCACAACCATCAACTAGATATAAAAGGTTAAGGTTAAGGTTATGTAACAAGTCATAACCTCAAAACAATAAAATATATAGCCATAAAATATTAAGTTGAGACAAAAATCCATAACCTTACAACACATACCCAAGTAATTTAATTCAAATTATTCAATAGTCGAGATAAAGTTAATTACAAAAGATGTGATCATTGGTCAAACCTAAAGTCAACTATAAGTTAGCTAAGGTTAAATTATTCTTGTTTACTCAATACCTAAACATATTAACTTAGTTAAACATATCGTAAGTGTTTATAAATAACATGAAACTCAACACATGTTGCAATGATTAAATTTTCTAAAATTACGTTTTTATCTAAAAGACCACATAATGATTAATAAGTGAAAATATTAGCTATATTTAGGTTAAGCACCATAAAATATGGTCAAGGATCATTATCAATAATAAAAAAATATTCACGAAAACATTATCCATGGTCCATAGGAAATGTCATTTTATATCGATAATCTTGAATCTAAAAATTATCAATTATTTATTATTAAGAATCATTATTCAATACGAAAATACTATCCATGCTCAATTATCATTTTGAGGTCAAGTTCATTGGTCAAACATTTACCTCTAATAACATAATTAAGGCTTATAACTACACTTTTATCGTTAATTCCTTAATTATCCATAATAGTACAATTAATCTCCTTTGAACCCTACATATGGTAATTAAGGGGCTATTCATTAAGAACACATTGAAAATCATATGAAATCATGAATAATATACCTAAACATGTCAAACTTGAATCAAATATAAAAAACATGCTAATGATTATCCTAATCCACAAAAAAAATTAATAGCCCAAAATTGATTACACTAAAAATAGGCCATAAATCATGTTTCAAAGCTAAACTTCTAAAATCAAATCAAATTCAAGATCATATCAAGATGTGATAAACATAAAAATTGAAATAAAAACTTCTCTAAGCATCATGGTATAAACTAATTCAATTATAAATCACCATGCTTAAGGTCTGATGGTTGAATACCACTTAAAAGGAAAAACAACGTGACACATATCATAATTAGCATGATAAATCTATTTTCAAAGAGTTAAGTAGGTTTTCCAAGCTTCAAACACAATTCAAGAACATCAAAGAGTTTAAAAAAGAATTAGAATTAACAATTCACCATTTACAAAGATTTTACCTACTTGTGCTTAAGAAAACACCAATAGGCTAAATCTAAGAACTTATAAGTGAAAAGGGGCATAAAACATGGAGGAAAAAAGGAGAAGTGTTAAAAAATAAAGGAAATTAAGAAGAGAAGAAGTGGAAAGTTTGGGGCTATCAAGGTATCTCCTAAACTTTCTCTCACTCAAGGGAAATAAGTGTTGAAGAATAAGGATAAGAATTAGAAGACTTAACACTCAAGTTTGCTAAATATATTTAATAAAATATTTAAGACCATATGAAGAAAGGGTGGAACCAATCTAAGGAAATAAAATGGGTGATTATTAACTATTTTAATTAAAATCATAAACAAAAAATTGTTTACATAAATTTTAGATAATAATGGAAGAAGAAAAGTTTATTGATGACTTATTATATTCAAAAATATTTGATTAAATCAAAAAATGTTAAAAATAATTATTTAACATTTTAAAATCATTTCTAGCTCGAAGGCTCTAAAATATGGTGATCCTTAAAGTTTAATAAATTTATGATAGCTGAAAAAAGTTTCCTAGGGCTCAAACATGTGATTAAACCATACTTGTACAATGACTATATATTTTTTATTAACAATTCAACATATTATTTTGAAAAATTCTAAGAGCCTCATAAAAATATAAAAAAATAAATATTCAAATGAAAAAATAGTCACAAAAGAGTTTGGAAGCCAAAATGGGCTTATAAGTCTCATAAGAGTTAAAATTGTGAGTAGAGGGGTGCATCGATCCAAAACCAAACTGGACCTGATCCCAGTTAATGACTAAAATGTTTTTAAGCTTAGAATGAGGATTGGACTGGGAGCAGACCAAAATTAATATCCAAGATTGGTTAGGATTAGAATCAGTAAATTATAAATTTTTTATATTAAAAATATATATATTAGGTAAAATGTTAATGACATTTTGGGTTGGACCAAAAGACCAAACTAGAACTAGATAAGGATCAAACTATTTTTTTATTTTAGGACTGAATCTCATATTTGAGGCCAAGGTATTAGCCCGATCTTGGACCATAACCTAAAAAAATTAATTTTTCCAGTCTACAATTCCAATCTAGACCAATTTTCAAGTACCCCTAATCATGACAAAGACTAAGACGTCCTAAAAAAATGATTCAAAAAACATATCTAATGTTTTTAATCACTTAGGGGGTGTAATAAAACATGAAAATAAGACAATTTTATATCTAAATAATAAAAATATTTAATAAATATAGTTTTTGAAAAGGTAGAATATTATAACACAAATCAAACTACTAGGAGATTTTGATCAAGAGGTGTTAAATGTTATGATCTGTATCAAGGTGATTATGGAAAATGAAATCAGACTCTATGTAAGAACCATTCCAAAAATATTTGATTAAATAAAAAAATGATAAAAATAATTATATAACATTTTATATCATTTCTAGCTCAATATTTCTAAAATATAGTGATCCTTAAAGTTTAATAAACTTATGATAGGTAAAAAGAGCTTCCTAGGGCTCAAAACACATGATTAAACCATATTCATACAATGACTATATATATATATATATATTAACAATTTAGTTTAATATTTAGAAAAATTCTAGTAGCCTCATAAAAAATAAAAATAAAAATCAAATATTTGAATGAAAAAATAGTCTCGAAAGAGTTTGGAAGCCATAATTGGCTTATAAGTTTCACAAAAGTTAAAATTGTGAGTAGAGGTGTGCATCAATCCAAAACAAACTAGGCCTGAATCTAATTAAGGACAAAAAAACTTTTGAAGCTTAGAATGAGGACAAGATTGGGACCAGACCAAAATTATTTTTTCAGATCGATTAGGATCGGAATTAGTAAATTATATATTTTTGTATTAAAAAGTATATTTTTAAGGTAAAATATTAATGACATTTCAGGTCAAACCAAAATATCGAACTCAGACCCGACCAAAATTATTTTTAAGATCAATTAGGATCGGAATTATTAAGGACCATTTTTTTTACTTTAGGACTCAAACCCAGACCAGAGGTCATAATATCAATCTAATCTTGGACAAGAACCCAAAAAATGATTTATTTGGCCTAAAATTTTAATTTCGATCAATTTTTTAGCACCCTTAATCATAAGAAAGACTAAGGCATCTTAAATGAAATGTTTCAAAAACATATCGAATGCTTTGAATCACTTAAGGGGTGTAATAAAACATTAAAATAAAATAATTTTATCCATAAATAATATAAATATTGAATAAATCTAATTTTTAAAAGGTACGATATTATAATACAAATCAAACTACTAGGAGATTTTGATTAAGATGTGTCAAATGTTATGATCTTTATGAAGGTGATTATGGAAAATGAAATCAAACTCTGTGCAAGTACCATTTCAAAAAGGTGTTGTTAGCTTTTTTTTTAAAAAAAAAATTAGGTTTGATAACTAATCATGAAGGAATAATAAAAGTGGAAGGATCAAGGATCAAATTAGGAGATAAAGAACGCACCTCACACGCTCCCCATTCCCTTATCTCATCCGTTAACTATGAACTCTTGCTCAACGACGCGGGACATGGGGAAGAAGAAACTAGTGAGAGCAAAGGCATCTACTGCTAGTCAATTGTCTCCCAGAAACGAATCTCCATCCCAAGTTGAACAAGTTGTGAATTCAAATTCGAAAAAGTAGGGTTGATGAGGGTAAGGATCAGGATCTCAACATTGGCGGCGAAATCTTGAATGGACATTTGGGGACTCCCTTACCAGTTAAATCTCATCAAATGACTGAATGCTCTCTTGCCCAACACTCATCCTCTACCGATACCTATAGTAATCTAATTAAATTGTAGAATCAGGCATTAGATATGGTTCGCCCAAGTGACAATGAATTAAAAACTTTTGAACTAGAACCTAAACATAGCTGGAGAGATAATGTACTATTGTATCGAATGCCAGAATCTGGAACAACCCTACAGTATATTCCCCCTGTGATCAGTGAAGGGGTTTCAAAAGCCCAAATGATTGAAAAGGATATCCAAGATAAGAGTAAATGCTAGTAGAACACTCTTATTGGATTCATGGCCGGTTCTACACCTTCTTATTCCCAAATGCAACATTTTGTCACCCAAAACTAGTCCTCTTTGGGTTCTGCTCTTGAGGTTCTTAGCCATGATTTTGGATATTTCCTATTTTGATTTCAAGACTCTGAGACCTCACATAACATCCTTTCTCGGCCATACTAGTCATTTGGGATCAGACCTATGATGCTTAGGAAATGGAGTCCTAATATCCAAATGACCAAAAATGATTGGCTTGTTATGCCTCTTTGGATCACTTTGCCAGGATTACCTCTGCATTTATGGGCTGTGAAATCCCTTAGTCAAATTGGTATCATTATTGGTAGGCCTATATGCATTGATGCTCTTACAACTTCTAGGAAAAGGATTTCATATCCTAGGCTGCTTGTGGAGGTCAATGTCAGGAAACCCATGCCTGAATTAGTAGACCTACTACTACCTAATGGATCTTCTTGATCACAAAGGGTGATATTTGAATGGAAACCCCCATTATGTAATCAATGCAATAAGTTGGGCCATGAAAGCTCCATGTGTAGGTTGAAACCCCCTCTGAGAACTGCAAAACAAACATGGGTAAAGAAGGATAAAAAAACTCCTATTTTTGCCATTGAAGCTTATACTCAAGATCCTGAAGTGGCTACTCAATACATAGAGAAGAAAAACCATATACAAAACCCTACAAATCTTATTGAAAAGGTGCTGAATGAGTAGGACACCATGGTTACTCCCCTCCGGGGAGCAGTGACTAGACAAAACCTTATATTGGATGATATCAATCGATCTGATATGCTTATTGACAAAGGAAAAGGAAAAGGAAAAACCTAGGAATCTACCATCTTCTCTTCTCTCTTGGCTCCAAATAGATCAATCTAGTTTGATAGGGAACTTCTTGACTAGATGGTAGCTAGTGATGTGGTTAGGGGGGAGGTAAAGGGGGCCTTGCCAAGGTTCTATAAATATTGTAACATAGAATATTAGAGGGTTGAATAAAACCCTCAAACACAAGTTTGTGAAGAACCTTGTGTCTACATATAATCTTGGTATTTTGGGCCTTGTGGAAACTCGTGTAAAGAAAACAAATGATGATAAAATACTCTCCAAACTAGGCTTACATTGGAATTGGCTTCATAATTATCCTTACCATGGGAATGGCAGGGTATGGATTCTGTGGGATCATCATCTCTATCATATCACCCAAATTCAGGCAATGGATTAGGGCATCCATTGCCATGTTCACATCAAGGAATTCAAACAAGAATTCTCCATGACTGTGGTATATGCCCATAATTCTGGTAGATAGAGGAAAACTCTAGGGATTGGTTGAGAACCTTAAAACTCAGTTCACTTCTCCTTAGCTTGTGCTTAGAGATTTCAATATGATCTGTAGGTATGAAGAAAAGATTTGAGGGAAGGTTGACATGGGAGATATTGAGGATTGTGTGCAATGTTTTCATAATTGAGGTTTGGATGATATTCACTACAATGGCAACTTATTCACTTGGCGTAACCAACAGGGTCCTGACAAGAGAATTTACTGTAAGCTAGATAAAATCCTTGGAAATGATTTATGGCTGGAATTCTTTCCTAAGGGTTATGTTCATAACCTACACAATCCCTCCTCAGACCACAACCCTCTTCTTGTAAATCTGAGTATAAAGTAGCCTGCTAAGGGGAAACCTTTTAAGTTCATAAATTTCTAGGCTGATAGGGAATATATCATACATATAGTTAAAGAATGTTGGGGTATGCATATTAAGGGGAGCTGTGCATTCCAGGTAGTGTCAAAATTAAAACTTCTTAAGCAAAGACTCAGGTACTACAATAAGATCAATGGTCATGTTTCTGTCAAGGTTCACCAAGCTTGGATGGAAAGGCAGAAATGTAAGGGCAAAACAATGTTAGATCCACTAAATAATATCCTTGTTACTGAGGAAAGGGAGGCTAGTAAAATTTGGAATAAAAGAGCTTCAAAAGAGGAACATTTTTCAAACATAAATCCCATATCCAACATATCCAGCTAGGAGATCAAAACATCAAATATTTTTATGCAAATGTCCATATGAGAAACAACATAAATAGAATATGTAAGTTGGTAAATGAAGCAAATCAAGAGCTAACCAGTGATTCTGATATTCAAGAAAATATTTTCCTCTATTACAAAAATCTCCTTGGGACTGCTACTCCTACCTTACAGGGGATTGATTAGGATATAATACATGAAGGTCCTCTTTTATCTCCTGAAGATGTTGAATCCCTCATCATTGAACCTTCAAGGTAGGAAATCCATAAGGTTATCTTCTCCATGGGGGACTGTAAGGCTCCTGTCCTGATGGTCTCAATGCATATTTTCATAAAAAAGCCTGGGAGGTCATAGGGGAGATACGGTGGCTGTTGTTCAAGAATTTTGGAGGACTAGAAGACTGCTGAAACAGATAAATGACACTACTATTACCCTCATCCCTAAGACTCCTAGGGCTATTAAGGTAAAATATTTCAGACCTATAGCTTGCTATAACATCATATATAAAATCATCTCTAAAGTGCTGGCTAATAGGCTGCAAGTGGTGATGGGCACCCTCATAGATTCCTCCTAAGCTGCTTTTATAAAAGGTCGTATGCTTTATGACAATGTTCTCATGGCTCCTAAAATTATCAAGCCTTACTTAATGAAAAATATTAGCCCTAGAATCTTCCTTCAAGTAGACCTTCAAAAGGAATATGACTTAGTTGAATGGAGCTTCATCAAACAAGTGCTTGAAGCTCTGAAGTTTCCCTGGCCTTTCATTTATATGATTATCCAATGCATATCTACTGCTAATATCTCTATCAATATGAATGGTACCCTAACCAAACCTTTTATGAGTAGAAGAGGGCTATGATAAGGTGACCCTATTTACCCCTACCTCTTTGTTATATTCATGGAATACCTCCATAGGGACCTAAGAAGACTTTGGAAACATCCTGATTTTCATGGGCACCTAGGATGTAAAAGATTGAGGATTATTTACCTGAGTTTTGCAAATGATCTCCTTCTCTTCTACAAGGGGAATGTAGCTTCTATGAAACTGATAAATAGCACCTTAGACCAATTCTCCAAATGCTCGGGCCTAACAGCAAATCCCAATAAAAGTTCCATATTCTGTGCTGGGGTTTGTGACAGCATGAAAAAGCACATCATTGACATTATTGGCTGCACTGAAGGAGCTTTTCTCTTCAAATATCTAGGTCTTCCCTTGGTCTCCTCGTATTTGAAGACTTATCACTACCAAAGTGTTATAGACAAACTGTTAGCACAAAAAAAAGAATCCAGACTTGCAAATACCTCAGTTATATAGGGAGATCCCAACTGATTTATTCTGTCTTGTAAGGCATCACCAATTTCTAGGCTCAAATCTTACCCTTCCCTACTGATATACTCTCCCACATTAAGAAAATATGCAAGAACCTTCTCTATTCTGGTTCTAGCAATGGGCATAAGTATCATGTTGCTTGGAAGACAGTTTGTCTCCCTAAGGATGAGGGTGGTCGGGGGTTGATTAATCTAAAAACTGATAACCAGACTACCTTAGGGAAATGGATTTGGCAAATTCTCCATAACAAATAGAGCCTCTGGATAAGATGGGTATATGGAGTTTACACAAAAAATAAATATATATCCACTGTCATCACTCGCCCCTACCATTCGTGGTTGTTTAAAAACATCATAAAGATTAGACCTCTCCTTTTGTAGCATACTATAGCTGGAAATTGTGGTTCTGATGCATACATGATACACAAGGCCTATAAGATATTAAGATACAAGGAGAAAAAGAAGTCTTGGGCATCTTTGGTCTGGAAACATTTTGGTATGCCTAGATGCTCCTTCATAACCTAGCTTGACTGCCAAAAGAGCCTACCAACCAGAGATAGATTAAGAAAATGGAATTCTCAGATACCCATTCAATGTGGTATTTGTACAGAATCTACAAAATCAATGGACCACCTCTTTATGCATTGTATTTTTGCTAGAAAAATTTGGGAGATGATTAGCTCATGGATGGGCATGGATGTCCAGGCTACAAACTGGGATTCTTTGATTCAGCAACTATCACATGCCACAAAGGGGGAGAATTTTAGAGTTGAGAGCACTAAGGTGTTGTTTGGAAAAGTTATATATAGGATTTAGCAATGTAGAAACTCCACAGTGTTCAACCGGTCTTCATACCTTCCAAATCACATGGTGAAGGCTATTATAAAGCGGTTCCATATTAGACTTTGTCTATGTAATACTAGAAAGGGGTGTATAAATATAGAAAAACAGTTAGTAGATTCCCCCTTAGGTGCATGATTTAGATACTCTTGATGTAATCTCTTCTCTATGGTTTGAATAATATTCATTATTAATTACCAAAAAATAATAAAAGTGGATAATCATATCAATATTTTTTGATCAAATCACAAAATATTTATAAGATGCTTTAAATAAACACCAAAATGCACATAAGAAAGATTTCAAGAAATGAAATAAATGCATATCTTCTTTATCTTTATACATAACCTTCATCAAGGAGTGAGTTTTTATGCCTCAACTTGAATTGTTTCAAAATTATCCTAGAAAGGTACACTTGCGTAACCCATTTGTTCCATAGGGTATCTTACTTTGATTACACATTCCACACTCACTGATCAGTATAGAATATGCGACCTCTATGTTCATGATGCCATATACTCATAGTTT
The DNA here is from genome assembly GCA_030549775.1 of Tamarix chinensis. Classification (NCBI taxonomy): domain Eukaryota; kingdom Viridiplantae; phylum Streptophyta; class Magnoliopsida; order Caryophyllales; family Tamaricaceae; genus Tamarix; species Tamarix chinensis. The sequence goes on from CM060181.1 coordinate 85,486,746, forward strand.
ATACCATGAAATTGTAGGGGTTTTTCGTCCCTATATGAGCCCTTGTAATTATTAATGATCATTTTTATCACAATTTAGGTTAGAAATAAAATACTTAAATAGCACCCTATAATGCTCTAGTTGGATAGATCCAATTAGTTCACTTTTGACAACATAAGAAAGGGGATGATAGGGAGGAAAAACATATTTTATGGGATAACATATTTTAATACAATAATTAATCCTAAGTAATTATGTAATCTCAACTTTTAGGGGATGATAGGGACCCCTAGGTACCTAAAGGGGAGTTCACCTACTATCATACAAAGTGCGTGCATGATGATGTTCTTGATCTATTACTTAACACCAACAATGGTAAATCTTAAACCTGTTAATATTAATGTGGAATCTAGAGAAGCCACTAAAGGAATGCAATACATTTAAAAAAACCCTAGCCAAGCAATACATTTAAAAAAACCCTAGTCAATCCCTTATTTCCTTTGTCAAATAATATAAGGTTATCTACAAAGGCAAGGTGGGTGACCTTTGGCTCTTTACATTTATGGTGAAATTTCAACTCCCTATCATGTGCATGCCTTTTTAGTGATCTAGTGAGGTATCCCAAGCACCAAAAAAGAGAAAAAAAAATAGAGGTGGGGTCATAGAGGGTCACCTTACCTTAAATCCTTCTTCCTTATGAAGAACCCTAACATTGCACCATTTATGACAAGGTAATATGAAGTAGTATTTACAATATACATCATTCATGTGATAAAAAATTCTTAAGGAAACTAAGACCCATAAAGAATTCCTATAGAAATCCCCAGTTTTGTACATCATAATTGTTATTTAAATTGATATTCATCATGCACTTGGGTTTGGTTCTCTTCCTATTATACTCCCTTATAAATTTCTAGGTGGGGAATTTACTCCCCACCATGATCCTTCCTTGCACAAATATTTCCCTATGATCTATTAATAATAATACCCTATCATTTCCCAAGTTCATTACCCTATCATTTTAAGAATACATTATAACAAAATATAGGTATAAAATATTTCACCTTATCAATTTAAGGTTTCTTAGGAATTAGGGTGATAGCTGTGTGATTGAGTTGCTTTAAAAGGTTGCTTGTATAACACACTTATTTTTTCTATTAAAAAATTTCATTTTGAAAACCTCATGGAAGTAGAAAAACAATAGAAACTTAAGAAAAATGGGTTGTTACCGCCACACCTAACATAGGATAGGTACTCACCACCCGTTCCATGTTAGATACAAGGTTGAGAACAAAACAAACAAAAATCAAAGTAGTGTGTGCCAAAACATTTTATATGAATATTGAAAGAAAGGCCTTTAAGAACTAGACCTCAATGATCTAAAATATTTAAATACCCAAAGAAAATTAAGTTAAAGTACATGACCATAAAATTACATAAAGCAGAAGTGGGGTGTAGCCCTACACACTAGTCCATCAAGGACCACTCAAAATTCTTCGGATGTCTATGGTCTCAGAACCCATACCTAACATGAGGTTGGATAAATATTATCCATATCTAAAAACTTGCACATGGTCCTTTTTTTTGTAGGAATGACCAAGTGACCTAGCAAACTAGAACATCAGTACACTTTGTATTGAGTAAACCAAGTTATCTCCTTAATTGAGTCACCAGCACACAAGATTCCAACACAATATGATATTAATACTAGAATATTTCATGCATATATCATATAAATATGATATAGAATCTATCATGGTCATATGAGGCAGAAGAAGCTCATAGCATACATGACTCATCATGCTTAACAATATAGCACAACATCATAGATGACAATATGCAAGCTACAAAGTAGAATTTCTAGCTAATAGTAAGGCTTCATTCATTTAGGCACATAATTTCACCATAGGACCTTTCCACATACCTAATTTATTGGGTCATTTATACATATATAGGTCATTAACTCCTTTATCATTATTTTCCTTTTACTTTTATATTTCTCTTTAGTTAATTTCTTATTCTAACTTCTTATCCAATTAATCATTCAAATTATTATATGAATACTTGTCCTAGTTATTATCAAGCAATGGATTATGCACCACCTTGTGGTCTCACATACCATTGAAATCTATCCAAACTAAAGGAAATAAATTCCGACATAAGCCAAGTAACCAAAATGGACATAAGTTCAGACCAAATCCAAGTAACCACCAATGGACATAAGTCAAGGCTGAAGCTAAAACCACATTGGTGATTGGACCCTTTAGTATCGATACCGCCTCATTACATCATTAATTTTTAGAGTAGTTAAGGCATTGAGATCTACTAGGATCATTTTTTAACACACCAATAAATACCTGAAGTTAGACTAAACCCTAGTAGCAAATCAAGGATCAAGTAACCTAGACCCGTACAAAACTCAATCATCTTTTTGCTTTAAGTTATTAGTACATTATTATTGAGGTTACGTGACCATACAAGGCCCATGAAATATGTAAGCAAGGCATTCACATACTTATTCCATCTTAACCGTTACCATTTTCCAACCATGTGTGGAATTTCCATTAATGCTTACTCAATATTAACCAAATCCCTTAGATTAATCCATTTCAAGCTAAATTCTAAATTACATTTTATGCATAAAAAAACACTCAAGAAATGGCATTCATCATTATGGAACCACTTATTATTCATTTAGAAAGGATCTCCTACAAAAATGAAGACAAACGGATGGTTACATTACTAGTTATAGATGAAACATACCATACAGGCTACTAGGCTTATATGTGCATGTGCATGGCATGCATAGAGTGCGTGACTACGTGCATGAGGGAATAAAAGGGAGCTTGGACATGAATATTAGTTTATTTAATTAAGCAAATAATTAATTAGTAGAATTAGATAGTAGCTAGAGAATAAAGTAGCATAAATCTACCTTTTTGAAGAATATTATATATTCTAATATCATTTAGCTAGGTATATTTTGAAGAATTATACCTTTTAGCTAGCATCTTATAATCGATGGCCTTGGCTATATAATCCATAGAAACTACGATTGAAAAGAAATATATATTGAATTGAATTTGAATGTAAATTGTAAATATTGAATTCTATATGAGTTTATCTTAATTTTAATCAAATATGTGTGAACGATTAATCTTAAAACCCTTAATCTCTTCGTTTGTGTGAATTAGGGATTAAGTGCTATATTTATAAAATCCATAATCCATGTCATTATTAGCCATATTAATCTTCCTAATTTATCACAAAATCAAAACCCTAATGTAAAACCCTAACCCTAATCTATAAATTGGAAACCCTAACCCTAATTTTCAAACCCTAAGCCTAACCCTAACCCACAAAACCTTCTACTATCAAATCCTAATTGTCAAATCATCATCATCATCACATCATTATTAAATCATCATCATCATTCAAATAATCTTCAACATTCATTCATCTTCATCTTCATTATTGTACCTTATTCGAGTATCTTCCTCTATAACTCATCACATTTAAGTGTTCATCTTCCTACTTTTAACATATTCGAGCCTTAGGTTTACATATTTAGTACTTCCACATTCCCAAACTGATAAGTGTGACTTTTTCATCTTATTCCTAAGGTTTATAAGAGTTTTTACCTCAAATTTAAGTTGGGATTCTCCCTTTTTGTTCTTGTTACTGCCTTTGTGTTGTGAAAATTTTTAGGGTCTCAAGCAAAAAAAAATCATGAAGGATATAAAAAATAATAAGCTTAAAGGGATAAGAAAGGAGAAAAAAGGAGAAAAAGTTAAAGCGGAAAGAGATTTAGAGCTAAAATGTAAATTCAGAAATAAAATGAAAGCAAGAATGCATACTCAAAGTATATAGGCCGAAAAGAAGTGGTATGTAGACCAATAAAAAATCTAAATTTGGAGAAGATTTCAACATCAAAGTTGTAGATCTTTTTAATATATTTCCAACGCATCAAAACTCATCTTAAACGGATTTATGATAAAAATTTATGGTCAAAATACCCAGCATTGTCAAAAATGATATGGGAAACCCATATTTATCAATACCCTTGGGATCCAAGAGGTAGTAATGTAAAAACTCTCATTCTAATTTCTCATGGAAGTAGCCTCCACTCCCTCTTTCTTCTCTCTTCTCCATCCTCGTCCACAATTCATCAAGATCTCTCTCGTAAATTAGAGACCGAGGTGAAAGAAGTTAAACATTTTCAAGAATTTGTGAACATAAAGGGTATTATCTAATGATCTTTTCTTTATCTATGGAATCTCTTATTGTTTTTAATATTATTTCTATGAATTTGATATGATAGATCTTGTGCTAAAGTGAAGGGAAATTTCCCCAGATCCGAATGTGTTGAATTATTGCATCCTTTTTTATTCAATTCATGATCTATGTGTTGTGTTATTGATTGATTGACGGATTGATGAACCATGGCCGGGTTCTAATTTTTTGTATGGAAAATACCAGTGAGATCGAGAGATAATCTAGCATCATACCTAATAGCACAAATGGAGATTAAATTTTAGGTCAAGAGTTGATCAATTTGACCTCTACAACAATAAAGGAGGAAACGTTATGGACTTTAATGCATTAAATTCTATTAGACTCTAAGCTAGAGATAGATATGTAATAGGGTGGTTGTGGCTTGAGAAAGCACAACACTTTCTATCCTTGTTAGCATAATTGATCATGATTGTTGAATTATTTTGTGATGTGATATTCGATTACATGTGAGGATCGGGGGCGATCAGCCGGAACCTTGGCTCTTTTATTTACTTCAGTAACTTGAATGCTATTTTCCTTTCTTTTTACCTTAGTTGGTTATTTTAGTTATTTCAACTTACAATTTATTATTTCATAACATCTATTATTCTAGAAATAGCTAAGTTCTATCATTGTCTTGTGGTCATTTACCAATCCCTGTGGGATTGACCTTGACTACTACTCTGACGCCGTGCACTTGCGGGTAGGAACGTGTCAAGTTTTTAGCCCTGTTACCGAGGATTGGAAGTAAGTGACATTAGGACTCAAGGAATTTATTGTGATCTAGACATTTTATTTTCTTTTATTTTATTCTAGCTTTTTTTTATTGTGGTTGACTAATCTTGGGTGTAGGAGTTTTTGATTTATTGCAAGTACACTAGTGCATGACCCGTGCTAGTGGGGGTAAGTTAGTGCCACTTGATCTCGAGATCGAGGGAACCATCTCACATTTACACAGGTCACAAACCACAAGCATTGAAATGGAAACCAATCCTCCACCACATGATGGACAAATCCTATCACAAGGGCACATCCTACTCCAAGAACAAGCTCCTACCCAAGAGCAAGCTCCCATTCCTAGGTTGCTTTAGGACTATGCTACACCAAGGCTTGATGGCTCAACCTCAAGCATATGAAGACTGGATGTACAAGATAATAATTTTGAGATCAAACCTGCCATTATCCAGATGCTACAAACATCAATTCAATTTGGAGGTAACCTTAATGAAGATCCCCACTTCCATATTGCTAAATTTGTAGAAATATATGACACTTTTAAGCTAAATGGTGTTTTTAATGATGTAATTAGACTTAGATTATTCCCTTTATATTTACATGATAAGTCTAATAGTTGGTTACACTCATTAGCCCTAGGGTCTATTACTACTTGGGACAATTTGATGAAGACTTTCCTTTCTAGATATTTTCCACCATCAAAAACTGCAAAATTAAGGAATGACATCACTATCTTTATGCAAAATGACCTTGAATTGCTTTATGATGCATGGGAACGGTTTAAGGATTTGCTTAGGAAGTTTCCACATCATGGCCTACCTATGTGGCTTCAAATACAAACTTTTTATAGTGGTATCTCTACTACTAACCGTTCTATGATTGATGCAGCTATAGGAGGTACCATTATGAACAAGACTCCAAAGTAGGTTTATGAGTTCATTGAAGAGCTAGTCTCTAATTCCCACCAATGGCACTCCAAGCGTGCCTCGATATAAAGGACTCCAGGAATTCACTCTTTAGATTACATCATGGCATTAGAGGCTAAGATTGACTTGCTTGCTAAAAAATTTGATAAATTTGGTAGTACTTATTGTATGCAGGTACAGGCTAATGCACCTATGTGTGAGTTATGTAGTGGATCTCTTCCAACAATCTTATGATCAAGTGAACTACATGGGCAATAGTTATGAGAGACCGAACAATCCCTACTCCAATGTGTACAATCCTGGATGGAGAAACCATCCAAACTTCAGTTAGAGAAATGAAGTTCTTAAAAAGCCTCCAGGATTCACACAACAGCGACTGACAACTCCATCTCCTTTACTGCCCCCAACAACCTCAATCTTCTTCCCTTTAAAAGATGATTTCCAAGTTCATCACTCGCACCGAGAGCACCCTTCAAAAAAACGATGCTCAAATTCTAGCTCACCTTCAGAAACAAGATTCCCACCTCCAAAATCAAGATTCATCCATTAAGAACCTAGAGGCACAAATTGGACAACTTGCTAATGCCATTTCAGAGAGAGCACTTAACACTTTACCTAGTGATACAATCATTAACCCTAAAGAGCAAATCAATGCAATAGCCTTGAGGAGTGGGAAACCACAACCTGAACCATACCCTCAAGAACCCAAGGAAGATAATGAAAATTTTCCTGAAGAGAAAGCACCTGAAACACAACTGAAGGCGATCCACACTTCACCTCAAGAGGTAAAGGCATATGTTCCTCCTCCTCCATTTCCAAGTAGGATTATACAATGCAAGTTAGATGCTCAATTTGTAAAATTTCTTAATATGCTTAACAAAGTGCACATTAACTTGCCCTTTCTTGGCATTGTGAGACAGATACCCAGTTATGGGAAGTTTCTAAAGGACATAATCACTCACAAGAGGAAAGTGGATGAGTTTGAAACAGTAAGTTTGATTGAGGAATGCTTTGTAATCTTGTAGAAAAACTTCCTCCTAAGCTCAAAGATCCATGAAGTTTCACTATCCCATGTGTAATTGAGGATCTAAAATTTGAGAAAGTGTTGTGTGATCTTGGTGCTAGCATTAATTTGATACCTTTCTCTATTTTCAAGCATCTAGGTCTAGGGGAACTAAAACCCACCAATATGTCCCTTCAGTTGGTCGATCGATATATGAAATACCTAAGGGGTATTATTGAAGATGTTTTAGTTAAATTAGACAAATTTATCTTCCCTGTTGAATTTGTTCTACTAGATATGGAGGAAGACCACAAAGTCCCCTTAATTCTTGGTAGGCCTTTCTTAGCAACAGGGCACATTTTTATAGATGTCCAAGAGGGTAAGCTTATTCCTCATTTCCAGAGTGAAGAAGTCACTTTTAGTATATTTAAGAGCATGAAATACGCCTTAGATGATAACACTTACTATCGCATTGATATCTTAGATAATATAATTAATGATTGTTTTCAAGCAAGTGTTGTGTAGGATTCCCTAGAAAGGTGTTTGGTTCAACAAAGTAAATGGGAGAATGAAGTGAAAGAAGAAGATGTTATCTAGTACTAGAACACACATCCACCATATGGTCGCCACACTATGGTCCCTTTACGAGGGCTAGAGAGGTCCTAGATTCCAAAATTAAAGTCATCTATTGAGGAACCTCCCACGCTAGAGCTCAAGCCACTACCTCAGCATTTGAAATATGCATGTCTTGGTCACAATGGTACACTTTCCATCATTATTTCTTCATCTTTGGCTAATTTGCAGGAAGTTGCTTCAAGAACGAAAGAAGACCTTCGGATGGACCATTTCTGATATTAAAAGGATTAGCCCTTCCATGTGCATGCACAAAATTCTCATGGAAGAAAACTACAAGAAAGTGATCCAACCTCAACGGCGATTGAACCCAATAATGCAAAAGGTGGTGAAGAAGGAGGTAATTAAGCTATGAGATGCAGGTATGATCTATCTAATATCTTATAGCTCTTGGGTTAGTCCTGTCTAAGTGATTCCCAAGAAATGGGGAGTCACATTAGTCAAGAATGATAATAACGAATTGGTGCCTACTAAAACTATTATAGGTTGGTGTTTCTGCATTGATTTTAGAAAGCTGAATGATGTCACTAGAAAATACCACTTCCCCCTTCCCTTCGTTGACCAGATGCTTGAATGCTGGGCGGGGCATGACTCTTATTGCTTTCTTGATGGGTATTCCGGTTATATGCAAATACATATTTCCCCTAAGGACCAAGAAAAGACTACCTTCACTTGTCCTTATGGCACCTTCACATATAGATGGATACCTTTTGGACTTTGTAATGCTTAACAACATTTCAAAGATGCATGATGGACATGTTTTATGACATGGTTGAAAAATTCACGGAAATCTTTATGGATGATTTTTTAGCCTTTGGGTCGTCTTTTGATGCATGCTAAGACAATATCAAACTTGTTCTAAAACTTTGTGAGGATATTAATCTAGTTCTAAATTGGGAAAAGTGTTATTTGATGGTCCATGAAAGAATAGTTTTAGGGTATAAGATTTCGTGTAAAGGGATAGAGGTAGGCAAGGAAAAAGTTTGTAGTTTCCTTGGCCATGCAGGTCTATAGACTTTTCATTAAAGATTTCTCAAAAATTTCAAAACCTCTTTGTGATTTCCTGGCTAAAGATGTATCCTTTCACTTTTATGACGCATGCCTGGTTACCTTTAACACTTTGACGGAAAAACTTGTGGATGCTCCGATTATTGTTACTCCTGACTAGAATTTACCTTTTGATATTATGTGTGATGCTAGTGATGTTTCTATAGGGGCAGTTCTGGGCAGCATAAGGAAAAACTTTTTCGTATTATCTATTATGCTAGCAAGACTTTGAATTCAGCACAAATGAATATGCAACAACTGAAAAATAATTGCTAGTTGTGGTTTTCTCCCTTGACAAGTTTCATCCTATCTATTGCTTAACAAGGTCATTGTCTATACTGACCATGCCACCTCAAAGTATCTTTTTGTTAAGTAGGATGCAAAGCCCATAATCATTCAGTGGATTTTATTATTACAAGAGTTCGGCTTGGAAATTAGGGATAGGAAAGGTAGCGAGAATCAAGTAGCTGATCATCTTTCTTGTTTACCCTCTACCTACGAGATCAATTAGGAACCTACACCTATTTGACACATTTCCCAATGAGACACTCTATGCGGTTACAAATCATCCCTGGTATGTTGATATTACGAACTATCTTGTAAGTGGAATATTACCCAATGATCTTTCCTTTCATCAAAGGAAGAAGTTCTTACATGATCTGAATCTCTATAGGATTTATGCTGATCATGTCATTAGAAGATGCATCCCTGAGCATGAAATGCATTCTATACTATCTCATTGTCATAGTAAAAAGTGTGGTGGCCATCTCGGCCCCACTAAAACAACTACAAAAGTCTTGTAATGTAAATTCTATTGACCTACCTTATTTCATGATGCATACTCCATTGCTAAGACTTATGATAGGTGTCAAAGAATGGGAAATATTTCTAGAAAAAAAGAGATGCCCCTCACAAACATTCTTGTAGTGGAGTTATTCATTGTTTGGGGAATCAATTTTATAGGATTGTTTCCTAAATCTATGCTTAATGAATATACTTTTGTGGTAGTTGATTATGTATCTAAGTGGGTAGAGGCTATAGCTACTCCCACAAACGTGTAAAAGTCATCACCAAATTTTTGAAAAATAATATATTTTCAAGGTTTAGGACACCTAAGACTATCATTAGTGATGGGGTTCTCATTTTAGCAATAGAGCATTTAATGTTCTTTTGAGTAAATATGGAGTTAACCAAAAGGTTTCTACCCTATACCATCCTCAAACTAGCGGTCAAGTGGAGGTGTCAAACTGTGAGCTTAAGAGAATTCTTGAGAAAATGGTTAACTCCTCTAGAAAGGATTGGTCCTTGAAACTTAAGGATGCTCTATGGGCTTACCGAACCGCTTTTAAAACCCCTATTGGAATGTCCCCTTATAATCATGTTCTTGGAAAATCTTTTTACCTACCTATAGAAGTTGAGCATAAATCATTTTGGGCTACCCATCTCCTTAACTTTGATATGCAAGCTGCCGAAGAGAAGAGGCTCCTTCAATTTAATGAACTAGATGAATTCTGGCTTAAGGCATATAAGAGTGTGAGGCTATACAAGGAGCACACAAAAAGGATTCATGATCAACGCATCACCAAACGAGAATTTGAAGTGGGGAAACAAGTGATTCTATTTAATTATCATTTGCAATTGTTCCCTGGAAAGCTTAGATCCTAATGTTCAGGACCACTCACAATCACGTAAGTTTTTCCATCTGAAGCAGTCAAAATCTCTAGCCCCGATAAAGAACCATTCAAAGTAAATGGGCAAAGGTTGAAGGTGATGAGGTTGCAGCCCTCAAAACCACCATTCTTCTGGATGAACCCAAGTGAAGCGAGAAATTCAAGCAAATGACTATAAATAAGCACTTTTTGGGAGGCAGCCCAAGTTTTTTTTATTTTATATATTTTATTTATTTTTCTTGTTTTGGTTCACTTGGTTTGTTTTCTCTTTGATTCTTATAGCTTTTGTTTGATGGATTTGTAGGTGGTGGCATGGAAATTCTAATTCGAGTGATGACCATGGTCAATTTATTTGAGTGTGAAGGCATGAAATTGACCAAGCAAATTCTTTGCACATCCACCAAATTCTCCACCGCCACAACTGCATCACACTGCCGCCATCCTGCTACTACCACAACCACCATCAAGTCATCCACTAACCTCTGCCACCTCCTCCATCAAATTTATCCATGGATCTTTTCTCCGTCTTTTCTTTTGTGCTTATTGTTTCACATTGAGGACAATGTAATACATAAGCATGGGGGAGAATATGGCCTATCCATGTCATTTGGTTATTATTCTATTCTTCCCCTCTTTATTTTTACATGAGTGTTGCTATATTTTTCCTTGGTTATTTCTTTTGGATAAATATCTACACAAAAAAAAAAAACAAAACAAAGAAAGAAAAGAAAAGGAAATGACCCTTCATTGATGATATTAAAGAGTATTTTTTGTCTTGCAATGGAATGAGTGTTTAGTTTGGCATTTTAAGACCCTTTGAATCATCTTTTGAATATGGATTTCTATGTGCTTAAATGTTTTGGTTGCATTATTATGAGACAAGTGTAATTGTGTTTGAGAACTTTAGGGTTATGCATGCCTTAAAATTCTTGTGGTATTGTAGTTTGATGCTAATTTACTCTTTGCCAAAAGGGGTTAGAATTAGAGAATTTTGGACCTAGTGAGACTTTAAGCCTTTAGACTAATACATCACTACAGTCTCTTATTTTTTTCTTTTGTGTGTGTCTCCCACCATGACTTGGGAAACTAGAAATTGCAATTATTTTCTTCAAAGCCACATATGACTTAGATGTGCATTAAAATGATAAAGGCACTTGCTTTTTTTGTCATAACCTACATTATCCAAATAGCTCGACCTTCAAATTTTATCCTTTGCTAACCCCATTGTGCTTATGGATATTTTTCTTGATCTAACCATACATGTAACCCAACTTCCTTTATCCCTCCCTAAGTCTAGAATCAATAGTTGTTGTGCAATTTGAAAAAATAAACTTGGGAGTGTGATGTAAGCTAAGCATGGGGGAGGTGTGAAAGAGTGAATGGTTGTGTATGATGAAAAGCAAATTGATATATCTCTTATTTAGAAAAAAAAGAAGAAGAAGACTTAATAAGAAGTTTGGGGTGCTTGTCTTTCATGATAAAAATTGGGATGGTAAAATATATGTTATTAAAAAAAATACCATATCTTATTGGTACTAGACTTTAAATCCACTTCCAAAAAAAAAATTCCGTCCTAACCTTTTGACCCATGGCCCCATTACAAACCTAATAAGACATCTTTATTTTTGTGTGTTCTAAGTTTTCTAGTGGTAGAGAATCGAAAAGCATTCCAAACATATGGATGATCTTGAACATGAGTGAGAGGACTAGAGCGAAACCTTTAAATACAATAAAACACATGAGAGGTATGTCCACAAGACCTAAAGTGATAATTCTAATTCAAAACTTTGATGAATGACTGAGTTGGTATATGGTTACCTGCGGTCCACTGTTTCATGGCATGTCCCTAGAGCTCGATAGCACAATTACATTTCTCACATAAGGGGGAAACCTAAATATCTTTCAAAAAAGGATTCTGATCTTTTAATTGTTATCTTTTTCGGTCTTATTGCTTCTTACTTGACTCTTGTGCTATTAAAGGGACTTTTCTTTGGGACAAGAAAATGTTTAAGCATGAGGGAGTTGATAAGCGTGACTTTTGCATCTTTTTCCTAAGGTTTATAAGAATTTTTATCTCAAATTTTAATTGGAATTCTCTCTTTTTGTTCTTGTTACTGCCTTTGTGTTGTGAAACTTTGTAGGGTCTCAAGCAACAAAAAAATCATGAAGGATGGAAAAAATAATAATCTTAAATGGAGAAGAAAGGAGAAAAAATGAGCAAAGAGGAGCAAAATTTAAAGTAGAAAGAGATTTAGAGCAAAAATGTATATTCTGGAATAAAATGAAAGCAAGAATGCATATTCAAAGTATATAGGCCAAAAAGAAGTGGAATTTAGACCAGGAAAAATCTGAATTTGGATAAGATTTAAACATCAAAGTTGTATATCTTTTTAATAGCTTTCCAACACATCAAAACTCAGCTTAATCAGAGTTATGATGAAAATTTATGGTCAAAATACCTAGCATTATCAAAGCTTATACGGGAAATCCATCTTTATCAATACCCTTGGGATCCAAGAGGCGGTAATATAAAGACTCTCATTCTAATTTCTCATGGAAGCAGACTCCCCTCCCTCTATCTTCTCTCTTCTCCATCCTCTTCCCCAATTCATCAAGATCTCTCTTGTAAATTCGAGACCGAGGTGGAAGAAGTTAAACATTTGCAAGAATTTGTGAACATAAAGGGTATTATCTAATGATCTTTTCTTTATCTATGGAATCTCTTATTATTTTTAATATCCTTTCTATGAGTTTGATAGGGTAAATCTTATTCTAAGGTGAAGGGGAATTTCCCCCTATCCGAATGTGTTGAATTATTGGATCCTTTTTTATTCAATTCATGATCTATGTGTTGTGTTATTGATTGATTGACGGATTGATGAACCACGGCCGGTTCACATTTTCGGTGTGGGAAATACCTATGAGAACGAGAGATAATCTAGTATTAGACCCAATAGCATAATGGGAGATTAAATTATAGGTCAAGAGATGATCAATTTGACCTCTAAAACAATAAAGGAGGAAACTTTATGAACTTTAATGTATTACATTATATTAGACTATAAGCTAGAGATAGTTAAGGCCATATATATGTAATAGGGTGGTTATGACTTGAGAAAGCACAACACTTTCTATCCTTTTTGGCATGATTTATTTTGATTTTTGAATTATTTTGTGATGTAATATTCGATTACATGTGAGGATCAAGGGTGATGAACCGGAACCTTAGCTCTCCTATTTACTTGAGTAACATGAGTGCTATTTTCCTTTCTTTTTATATTAGTTGATTATTTTAGTTATTTTAGCTTACAATTTATTGTTTTATATCATCTAGTAGTCTAGACATAGCTAAGTTATATCATTGTCCAAGTGTTCATTCACCAATCCCTCCAGGATCGACCTTGACTACTACTCCGACCCCATGCACTTGCAGGTAGGAACATGTCAAGTTTTTTACACATCAATTTTGGTATCAAAGCTTTAGGTTTGATCTATTATGATCAAGATCCAATCTCTTCTCAAAATTCTTGCAAGAACACGTCCTTACTATAGGATTATTCAAATAATGTGTCTCTTCTTCAAGATTCTCCTAAGAATTCATAAACAAAACACCAAGATCCAAGAACTTAGAGGCGTGTTTGGAGAAGAACCACTCGGTTGGTGAAGGGAGGAGTTGGCAAACCAAGAGGAGGACTGAAATATGTTCTCAAGGTCTTGGTGGATGAAATCAAGGAGGTAAAGCTACGTGTGGGTAGAATAGAAGCTTCACAAGCTCAAGGGTCACATATGCAAGGCAAAACCAAAGGGAACAAGTAGAAGAAGAACATGTGAGAAGGAAGGAGGAAGGAGAAGAGATTATGGGAACTTATGGAAGACCACATGACACCTCAAGAAGAAACTACGATGATGTGGAGAAGGGAATTTGATTTGATCTACCCCACTTCGAAAGTAATCTCAATCTGGAATCTTTTATTAAATAGTTGCAAATTGTGGAATCTATTTTTGATTATAAAGATATTAATGATGAGAATAGTTGTTGAATAAAAATATTAAAGTCTAAGAAATTTTCAAGAGTGTGGTATGATAACTTGAAAAGGAGAAGGGAGATAGAAGGAAAATCAGAATTAAGTTATGGAAAAAATTAAAACTCTTGAAGAAAAAATTTGTGCCTCGAGAATATGAGCAAGAGAAGTTCATAAAGATGACTACTTTGAGACAAGGGTTGCTTGGAGTTGAAGAATAAATTAGAGAGTTTGAAAGATTAGCTCTGATGTGTGATGTCCAAGAACGAGAAGAACAAAGGTGTGCATGATTCATTAGAGGGATAAATATGAATCTTCGAGAGAAGTTGGAGGTGTATCCTTATGAAGTGTTTGAATACCTATCCAAGTTAGAAATCAAGTTTGAAAAACTTTCAAGGGTTTTTTAATCCACCAATTTCTCAAGCCACAAATCAAGATAATGTTAGAAAGTTCATTCGTGAAGAAAAGGGTAAGGACCAAATGGTTAATATGGTGAACAAGCAATGCTTCAAGTGTAGAGGTTATGGTTACTTTGCTCGAGATTGTCCAAACTAAAGGGCGTTGACTTTGATAGAGATAACAAGTATGGAGGCTTGTGATGAGAAAGTAGATCTTGATGGAAAACTTGAAGAAGATAGTGATAGCCAGGAGGAAGCTTTGGAAGAGGGTCAAGTGGATTGCTATGTGTTGCGAAGGGTGTTTCAAGTACAACAACAACCTTTACTTACTCAAAAGAAGAGGATTTTCAAGGCCAAATGTAGAGTTGGTGATAAAGTGTGCGCAATCATCATTGATAGTGGCTCATGTATTAATTTTTCTTGTAAGAAGATGGTGAGAAAGCTCAGTTTGGAGACCATGGGTAATCCAAGACCATATTCACTCCAATGGCTCAACAAAGATACAAATGTAAGCATAACCAAACAAAATCTTGTCTCTTTTAATATTGAAAATTATTTTGATGATGTTTTGTGTGATATTTATGCTTTTCATATTTTGTTGGGGAGGTTATGGCAATTTAATAAGAAGGTTGTACATGATGGAGTCCTTAATGAGTATGTGGTTTGTAAGGGCCAAAAGAAGTTTAAGCTAAAACCTAATCTAGATGGGGAGGATTTGGTTTTGAGTAGTGAAAAGGGGGAAGGAACCGAGAGCTTGTAGAAAAAAAAAGAAGGAAAAAACAAGTAAGTTGTCGAGTCTAGGAAGGGAAGGAAGAAGAGTAACATGGAGTTTTTGATCCTTAAGTTGTGTGAAATGATTGAAGCTATCAAAGATGAGAATATATGCTATGCATTGGTGGTAAAGGAGATTTAAAATTACAATAAAGGAGGTCCAACAGGGGGAGAATGCTAATATGGATCCAAAATTACAACAAGTATTGAGAGAGTATGCCTATGTTTTTCCAGATGAGTTGCCAAGTGGGATACTTCCTTTAAGAGGTATTGAGCATGCTATTGATCGTATACGATGAGTCCCACTGCCAAACAACAATACCCCAAAAGGGGATTTTAATAATTGCTATTTTATGTTTTTAATAATGGTTTTGAACCATTATTCAATCGCCCGTTATTAAATCTTTAATAACAGTTCATAATTGTTATAAAAAATACACAAAAAACCTCAAATATGGGTGTAAAATTGGCATTTAATAACCATTTTTATATAAAAAAAGTTATTAAAACTAAGTTTAAATAAAAGTTATTACAAAAACCATTGTTAAAATATCATCCAATTAGGGCTTTCATCATTGAGTATGCATTTATTAAATCCTAATACATATTAAATATGCATAAAATTGAGATCAAATGCCAACTTTTAATAACGGTTTGTATGGATATACATTATTAAATATTGTATTAATAATGGTTTTAGTTGAGAACCGTTATTAAAATGGTTGTTTTAATAATGGTTCTTACTTAAAACCATTATTAAAACATCTATAATAATTGTTTTAAGTAAGAACTATTATTAAAACATATATGTTTTTTTTATATTATTGTTGTTTTGTTCCAGCTAACATACACAGCTGTATGTTCAAATATTTACCAAATCCGCAATGTAAAATAACATCAATTCATATATACATGCATATATTCCTCCCAAATGATACTACGTATTTTCAATCAATCTCTAATTGGTATGTCTCAATACATTGGGCATACCCAAAAATCAAAATTAATAGGCATACCACAACTAGGTAGCTCTACACTCTAACGTAAAATGTTCATAGATCATAATCTAGATAACCAAAAGATGTAGATGAAATACAAACCTAAATATGCATGTAAAATATAGATCCCTAGCTAATACGAATGTATGAGTGCACGTACTTGGCCCATTGGTCTCTAGCTTCATTAATTTCATCAACATTATATTTTTGGCCTCGTGCATAACCACTAGTGAAAAACTACAATGCCCAAGTTTTGATTATTCAGTTAGTATTCAAGTTAAGTACCAAATATATATATCATGATTCATTAATGGAAAAATGTGGAAAAACAAACATACATGGCTTGGATCTATATTGACCAATCTATTTTAGACTATTAGATCCATTGCTCTACATATATAGTATCCATAATCATCGCCTTTATACTATTGTGGACACTGCCAAATGAATTCAGTTGGCTCTCTAACTATTAGATATTAATTCGAGTTAAAAAAATACAAAATAGTTGTCTTCCTACCTACCATTACAAGCTCATATTTAAGACTCTTTGGATCTTGGACACCATTCCCACATCTCCTCTGATACACAACACTATCTGTAGTGCCCTAATAAATAGATTTATATACACAATATTGTAAGTATATATGTAACACCCCCAAATTTACTACTGAAAAATTTCTTTTAACTAAAAGGGTTTAGCGGAAGTGAAAAGATAAAACCGTAAACTCGAGGGCATTACCGCCACACTTAGTACCAGATCGGTTCACTCCTACCATTCTAGTACTAAGTGCTAAGGCTGAATAAATTTAGAATTAAACACGAATTGTTAATAAAACACAACTCATACAGAAATATGAGTGCGATTTAGGATTACAAACCAAAGAGTACGTGACTAGAGTTTTTCAAACATAAAGTATAGTATAAAAACACAACTAAAATATGATAATACAAGGTCAAATAAAATAAAAAAAGTGCGGCCAAGTCGCTCTCGATCCCCAATTCAGGTTTAGGCTCAACGCTCAGCCCCACTCAATGCCTCGTAGGTGTCGTAGGCATCGAAGACATCATCTCCTACCTGCACAAGCTCAGATGGGTCTTTTTCTCGTGGGAATGAGCAGCACCCATGAAACGAATGATCAGTACGCTACGTACTGAGTAAGGTAATAGATGCGCTAAGGCCAACACATAGAGCATATAAAATAGGAATGAGCATGTAGTCAACATACAATGATACATGTAATAAGGCCTAGTTACTTTTCAGGTAACTTATACTAATATGTTCATTCCACACATACTCTTTAATAGTCCATGTGAGTGCGGGAACCCCACTATTATAGCTGGTGGACCGGAATACATACAGGGCAAAATGATCCTGACAACTATTATTTATTGGTGGACCAGTCTCCAGGGTAGAACGCTCCTCGCCACTATTATTTGCCAGTGGACCGGTCTGGCCCCGACTCACATGGTGTTCCACTGTAAGTACTTAGTGTATTTCCCATGGCTTAGCTTAATTACGTTTGGTTTGTTGAGCACAAAATCCCCCACTATTATAGCTGGTGGACCGGAAATCATACAGGGCAAAACGCTCCTGGGCACTATTATTTGCCGGTGGAACGGTCTCCAAGGCACCCCGGCTTCTGGCCACTATTATTCGCCGGTGGACCGGTTTGGGCCCAGCTCAACAATCTTTCTCTTTAAGTGATTAGTATCTTATTCATGTCTTATTTGGTAAACATTACACCCTTGACATGCATGTCCTCAATGTGTTATTTCTATCCTCTTAAGGGTGCCCGTCCCATATCTTGAAACTCTTGTGCCCCTTATCATGCCCTGACATCCATACCCCCTTACGCTTACACATAATGAAAAACCAACTCCTAAGGGTGTGGGTTAAGGCCCAACACCTTATGACATCAACTCCACCTATTATCACCCTCTATGGTTTTCCCTTGAAAACCCTAATTAGACCTATGTGGCCCAACTTTCTCTCACTTACACTTCCTTTACTTCATTCACCTCCCCACATCTTATCTCAATTAGGTCTAATCTCAAAATGTATCACTTTACCTCTCGATTTTGCATATGACCTAAAAACCCTAGTTGGCCACTTCAAACCCTAGTACCTTTCTTCTCCCACAAGTAACCTCTCACTTTTCATCCAAAATCCCTTCTCTCCCATGGAACCCATACTCATCCCTTATAAAGTAAATTATCACTCTTAACCTGTACTCCACTCTCCCTGAATCAGTTTTACTCTCGAACTTTCCAGATTGCTACATCCTCCCAAAACCCTAATCGGATCCTTTATACACCCTTACACCAACCTACATACTATTTTTCATCCCAAGTCTCTAATCACTCCACAACTCTCCCCTTAGCTTGTTTACACCCTAAATCAACCTTTCTCACATAAGGATCACCCCCATGCAAGATTTATCCATCCCATGCAAACACCCAAAGTCCCCATACAAATTTTAAGATTCCCATGCATTGTTCCCATCTCGCATGCATTTTGGTCATTCCTTCCTCTTTAATTTCCTCTCATGGACCATGAGGTATTTTGGTCAACCTCATATCCTCCTTAATGAACTCACTTCCCATTTCTTTCTTTTTGTCCTTTCATTCCCATATCATATTATCAATTGTCCTAGCAAGAATGTCCTAGAGGGCCATATCATATCCCACCATAAACACCATATATACATATCATACTCATATCATAAGAAAAACATACAAACATACCTCAACTCCAAGTTGTGTTACACATAAGACAAGTTAATTACAATCATATGATACACGACATAGCATGATATATATAGCATACAAGGCATATAAGTCACATAACATACATGGGCCTTAGCTACATCCTTACCTAAAGCGACACGGGGCTTGGAGCACGCTCCTACTCCTCCTTAGGGTTTTGACTTGATTCACCTATCAGAGGGAAAGAATAAGGATTAGTTTCCCTTCTACCAAAATACTATTATTTATTATTTTAGTATAAGATTAGGATTATTATTATTATTATTATTAAAAGGAGTATTATACGTAAAAACTAGAGTTTTTATCTTCAACTTAGCCTACTAGATATTACTAGTTAAAATATGTTTATGTTAATATTTATTACTATACTTACATTATTAAACATAATAGCTTTATTCTTCTAATAATAGCACTAATACTAGTTATAGAAAAATAGTGACAATAATAATAATAATAGTAATGCGAATGCTTATAGTGATAGAACCCTAGCGTTTTTAAGGCTAAGTCTAATAATAATATTAAGGTTAAAATAATAGTATAATAATTGCAATACCAACAAAGTTCAAATATTCCCAAAGATAATATTGACAAAAGTTATATTTTGAATGATAATAATATAAGGGTTCAAATATTTTTGTCACAATAATAGTAATAAAATAATAACAATAATAATAGTAATAACTAATAATGATACCATAGTAACAATGTTAGTGCTAAAGGCATTAGGAATATTATTAATGATATTCTAATATTAAATAGTAAAATACTAAGGCTTAAGTATTCTTCCTCTTTAACGACAAAACGATAATACTCCAACTTCGGTTTAGATAACATTAATAATAATAATAATAATAATAATAATAATAATAATAATAATAATAATAATAATGATGATGATGATGATGATGATGATGATGATGATGATGATGATGATGATGATGATGATGATGATGATGAAGATAAAATGTTAAGTATAATAATAATAACAATAACAATGATAATAGTAACCAAAATGATAATAGTAATATAAGGGTCCAAATATTTATATTAATAAATAAAAGTGATAATGGACAAGGTTAGTATTAACCATATTAGTAAGGAAATAATGATAGTGATAATGGTAATAATAATAGTAATAATACCAATAATAATAATAATAATAAAGTTAGGGTTAAGTAGTAGTAGTAATAATAATAATAATAATGGCATTAATAATAATAATAATAATTAAGAATAATACTAATAGTAATGATAATAAAAATGGTAATAGTAATATAAAGGTTCAAAAGTTTACCATAATAGTAAAGATAATGATAATAATAATAATAATAATAATAATGATAGAGATAACTATATTAATACTAAAGTTGTTAATAATAATAACAATGATAATAGTATTAGTAGTAGTAATAGAAATAATAATAACAATAACAATAATAATAATACTAATAATAATAACGATAACCATTTTAATGCTAAAGTTATAGCCTTTTAAATAGTATACCCTAATTATAAGAATTTCTAAAATTAGGTTAAGTAATAAGAGTGATGCATAATAATAATATTAATAATGGTAATAGTAATAATAATAACAATGATAATAAAAAACTAATAATAATAAGAATAGTAATAATAATAGTGATATTAAGGATAATACTATTAATATTAAATAAAATTATTAACACTTATAGAAAATAGTTTAGGGGCTGGGAAAGTTGGAGCACCACCTAAGGTTAGTGGTGGAACCGGCGACGGTGGCGGTAGTGGAGGAGAGAGAGAGAGGAACGATGGACATGTAGGTTAAGAGAGAGGAAGTGGAGGGGTGTTTGAGGTGGTGGAAGGTGCAACAGGTGAAGAGGGGTGGAATGAAGGTTGTGGTGCAACTAGGAGTAGCAGTGCACGGCAGTTGGTGCGGCGGCCGAAGGTGGTGGAAGATGGTGAAGGTCGAAGGAGATGGAGGCAGGGAAATATGGGTGTAGGGGGAGGTAGAAGAGGCTCCCTTGGTTGTTTTAGAGGATAGGGGTGGTGTTGGTGGCAGTGGAATCAGCGGTAGGCGACAGTGTGAAGGGCGACGAGGGGTGAAAGTATGTTTATTGGGTTGGCGGTTTTACACGGCCGGGGTAGCTCGTGCAGGGAAAATCGAGGGGCAAGGCGGGTCTATTTAGGTAGAGGGTGGTGCAAGGGTCAGTTCTGGGGGTGTTTTAGCCGTCAACGATAGGCTGTTTTGGGGGTTTCAAAATCAAAATTTGAATTAAGGCAGGTTATAGGGTATTTATAGGTCTATTGGGTGGGCAATGACAAGAGGAAGAAGAAAAAGGAGGTGCAGATGCTAGGCATGCCGCCCAATGGTAGCAGTCGAGGAGATTCTGCTATGGCAGGGCGACAAGGTCGAGGGAAAAGGGAAAGGGAAAAGGGCAGGGTGCTCGAGAGAGGGGAATAGGTTGGTTGGGGTCGAAAATGTGAAAGAAAGTGACGGGAGAGGGAGGGAAGGACGGTGACAGCAATGGTGGCCAACGGAACACTGGGTTGCAACTCCTCGGTCGCCGCCATACCTCGGGGAAGAAGAAAGGATCAGGATCGGGCGATTCAGGGAGAAAAGGAAGAAAAGAAAAAAAGAACCAAACCGGCCGGGAAGGAAGAAAAAAAAAAGAGGGAGCGGCGCGGGCCTGGGCTGTGCAGGAAAGCTGGGCCGCGCGACGGGTTGGCCCAGGTCGAGGGGGGAAGGAAAAAGAAAAGGGAAAAGAGGAAGAAAAAGAAGGAAAAGAAAGGAAAAAGAAGGGAAAAATATGTGGGTTGGGTATTTTGGATGTTTGATATTATTATATTTTTTATATTTAAAATTAATAATACTGATTATAATAATAATAATAATTAAATTTCTTTTTAGATTAATTTGCCTATTTTGGATAAATTTCCTTAACTTTCATGTTAATTAGTAGAATACCCGAATTTTTCCCTAATTAAATTATTCATTATTTTCTCCTTGATTTACCTCAATTAACTCTCTTAATTTTAATAAAATCATTTATTTAATCAATTTCTCTAATAAATCCTTAATTGACCATAATTTCTAGAATTAAAATTTTGGGGTATTTTAATATATACCTCAAATAATTAAAGTAGAATATATGCATACATAAGCTAATGAAGTAAGAAGTGAAATGTACACTAACATGTTGATAAATTCTTTCCTACCACGACGAGTGATGTAAAAAGACAAGTCATAGGTTCTAACGGAATCAAACACATAGACTTTATTAAGATCAAGTCGAATGGCATACAAAACCTAATGTTCATTTGCTAGGTGAGGAATGTGGTACATCTTGTTGTAGCCTTTAGATAAAATGTGATCCCCTAAATAGTTTATGAGTCTACCCTCTCTTATTATAGTACCGTCAGCTATGTAGTATAGGAACACAAACACAATAGAAGCCAACATTCTCCATCACAACATGACTAGTTACAAACCTATGGACGACAATAACAATGCATATTTGTTAATAACTAATAACTCATATAAGAGGTTATAAAAATTCCAATACAATAAGTACTAAAATCTAAAATCTAAAATAATACTTACATGACATAGATGGCAACACTCGTGGTTTACATCCATTCTTGATTATACATGTCACTTATGCCAACTGTCGATACCATATAAGTAGCATCGTCCCTCCCAACATACTCAAGACAAAAATAAATAAAAATATAATTATCCCTGAGGTATTTTTGGGCATAAAAATATAATAAAGCTAGTGCTGGTGGAGGTTGGCTCTTCTCTAAAGAAGGAATCTTTTATGGGGAAACTTATTTTTTTGGTTTAGCTTTCTTTCTTTTAGTAGCGCCCTCTTTTGTGTTGCTCCTTTTACTACTACCTCTCTTGGTTTTACTAGTAGGAGCATTCTTCTTTTTTAATTCCTTAATTCATAATAATAAACTAAATATGTATTGAACATATATATATATGAAAAAGGTATAAACAATGTAAGTAATAAATAAGCTCTAATAACGATGTCGAATGTCATTACCTTTTTAATACTGAGATGTATCTAATCCGTAGGCCAAGACACGAAGCTTCCATGAGCATCTAGTACTATGGCTGCCTTATCGCCTTCTTTATAACAAGATAAGGCCGCGCTATCAATGGTTAGAGTGTCAATACTCACTGGCATTGTATTTAAGGCTAAGTTATACCCATGGACTATTTGCATTTGGATACTATGAATGATGCGTACCCTTCCTTTCGCTAAAAGGGTTGAAAGGTCATTTGCTAACAAGTTACATTTATGCAAATCCTAAAATAAAATATTACACATTCTTAATTATTTATGACATCAAATACATTTAATAACAATTCATAGTTTGTAATGCTTACCTCGGTAAGAGAAGAAATATGTGCATTAGTTTCACAACTGTCTCTAACGCTGTTTACATTGGGTATGTGAAGCTAATCGTGGTCAAATGAATCAGATGGCTTATACCCTTGAGATTTAATAAATGACAACTCTAGCTCCATTGTTACCATCCATTCAAATACCATGTTTAATTTTTGTGTGAGGATGAACACTTTCTCATTAGTACTACGAGAACAACGAGATTGACCACACATGCACATTCTTGTAACACCTAATCCAAGACCCCTGTGTCTTCTAAGGTGTTCTACAATTCATGTAGCTTGGGACACAATGTTATATTGGTCCATCCCCTCTACAACATCTGATGTTTCAAGTTCGTCCTGTAATGTATATAATATATTCAAATTTAGCATATAGGAATAAGCAAAATAAAATAGTTTTCTAAAAGAAAACTAAGTAGAGTTTGAGATATCTACAAACTTACAATTTTTTTGGCAGCAACATCTACATCTACATCTTCATTAATATATTTTTCTTTTTTTGCTCTAGCATTCTTCTATAATATACCAATATTGATGGATGAGGTGCATGGATCCAAGTCTTAGGCTATGAGCTGTAAATCAAAAATTAATCTTACATTAATAATATTATTATAACAATAGACTTTTACATGTAAATAGATAAATCAAAATCTCATACCAACTCTTCTATTTAGCAATCTCTTTATTTTTGGCACTTTTTCCCTATGTTGCAAGCCAAATTATAAGCACATGGTTATTTAAATATCAACGAAGTATTGTTAATCAAAAAGTTTAATTTTTATCTAACAAATACCTTAAAATCCTTCAAAATACGATATGCAATTAATTGGTTCCAACTTTCTTGATCAATAAAACCATATCGTTTGGGTGGGTTCTACTGTAGAGAGTCGTCCCTCTTTCTGTACATTTTTCTATGAGCCAAGTATGACCCAAATGTTCTTCGACACTCACCACATTGTCTAAGAAGCCATTTATTCCTAGTCTTTTTGTCCGTGAAGCTCTTATCACTCTATACATTACATGCTTTTAAATCATACAACCTTAAAGTAACAGATAATTGAGTAAACGGCTTACAATCACCATACAAAGGTTTCTTCTAGTTATTCAATAACTTCTTGAACAGCTTTAGACAATCCTAAACACTTTCCTTAACCTTTTGAGTTATCTCCTCTGATGAATGTCCCTCATAGTTCTCAAATAATGATCCACTACTTTCCCTCCTAACATCCTTATTATCATATTTAGACTTTGTCTCACCATGACATGTATAACAAGTGTAACTTGTATCAATTCCATACAAAAACAAATGATCTCTCAAATCATCAACATTGACACATTGAATATAAGCATAGTTCAAACAAGGACAGACTATTCTAATAGAGTCACAAGCATGTTCAACTACAAACTTAATGAAAAAATTCACTCCTTCATTATATTCTCCAAAGAAACAATTTGCAAACAACCATTTCCAATCCATAGTTTTTCAATATAGATGTATCCCAAACAAAATTAATTATTATAAATCAATTCAATTATAAGTTTAATAATTCACAAATCTATCGCTCTTAAAAAGAATTAATCTCAAATATATCATGCTATTCTATATATATATATATATATATATACAAATCATGAGAACATGTTTCCAAAAAGATGTCAATGCTCAAACTGCTCATACTTAGAAAGAGTTCATGTATACATACATACATACATACATACATACATAGCAAAACATTACGAATTACAAAAGATATACATACTATGGGATTAAAGCAATAGCAGCACTATATACATTAAAAGTTTTCTAAAGCCCAAAAATCTAACTAAGAAAAACTCATAAATATAAAACTAAATCCCTTATTAGCCTCGTCAAGCATAACTAATAACTATCACTCTCAAAGTCCACTCATCTCGATATGTCATCTATTCCCTTGCATGATCAACAAAGAGTCTAGTCAAGGATACTCTAGGGTAACTAGGGTGGATACTCAGAGGCAAACTATGACAAAACCTCCACTCATATCACTCACCATCATCTCTCTAGATATCCAATCATACTCTCTAGCAAACACTTCACCCTCAATAAATCTCATGTGTGGTGCATTAGTGTGGTGGACAAACCAATGCAAAAAAGTAGATTATCCAACAACCATGGCTCTGTTTGAGGTAGGGTCAATAGTAGGTGATACAATATAAAATGGAAGGGGTCATAGATTGCACCACTTGCATACAACCAATATAGCTTGTTGTATAACCATATGACATGAGTCCATAGATCAGTAGATGGCGCCATGGATAGATATGGTGGAGGGTATGTCATCTCACTACCAAAAAATGAGAACCACTAAATATTATCATCATGGTTGTTCTTGAAAGGATCAAAATTATAGAATATGTAAACTCTTCAACTAGCTAGAAAAATCACAAATATATTGTACCATATCTTAACAAACTATGTAAAGCTAATAACATACCCATATAATATACTCATCATAAAAACTTATAATCTTTAATTGATTTTTATTTATTTCTCAATTGATATAAATGTGTTATTAAATATCCAGAAAGGAAAAATTACCAAACACATCCTTTCATTTACACCCACTAGATTTGTCTATGAGTTAAGCTGAATGAAACTTCCTCTTGTTATACTAGTCACAAACTCTTTCTAAAAACAAAAAAAAAACTTTGTTATGAAAATTGGGGTTTTACATAAAATATTAAGCATCGTAGTATATTATGTTGTGTGTTTACGTTTCTGGATGAGTAAATTAAATTATGTCTAAGTATGTTGAAATATAAAAAATTATAGATTTCAATCATTGAGTAGGTCTTCATCTTGTGAAATTTGAGTTGTTGTGGGTTGTTTTAATTTTATAAAATGATATTTTTAAAATGATAATAATGTAACGATGGTTGTGTGTAAAATTAGTAATATTTAGAAATTATTGCATTTTGTAAATTATGGGGGAAGTCTCAGTGTTGAGGGTAAAAAAAATTTCTTGTTAGTTTTTGGATACAATAAGTATTTCATTGTTTTCTTTGAGGTTTTTACAATAAATTTGATATATAACATGTTAAGTTTGGATGAGGATGACTTAGGTTATGAAAATAATAAATTTAGATATGCTTAGATGAATTAAGAATAATTTGGTCATTTTAGGTTAAATATAAGTTTTTGATATTGTACAAGCATTATATGGACCAAATTATTTTAAATATGATTTTTGTTTTATCTTTGTAAATTATTAATAACATAAGGTATGATATTAGAAGAAAATGACTTAGTTTAACAATAGTAAAAAAAAAGGATAACATCTATATTTTTATGTAAGAAATGTTCGAGTTAGATTATATTTTTTTTATGGTATTTTTAATAATATATTGATATAGTGTGTTAAATTTGGCAATTTGGGGAGCCATATAGATGATTTTATAAATTAGTTGTGGATTAGGATTTTACGGAGGCCATTGTGTTTTTTTTCCTAGGGTGATACCACTTTGTTTTGGTTGTTTTACCTTATGTATTATCTTTTATTCATGTGGTTATAACATGTTTAATTTGACTAACCTTGATACAATTCTAATCTCTTAAAACAAATATAATTGTTGAAATGAATTCATGATAACTAAAGGTAATTTTAATAAGCAAATAAGCAACTTTTATCATGGTAAGTCAATGGTGATAAAAGTGGAATTTTGATGACATTAAGTAAATCAAGTGGTACACTTTTAGTTATTAAGTGTTGGTTAATGATTTAATGAAACAATATTACTTAAAGTGGAAGGTCATATGAGATAGAGACAAAATGATTCCAAGTGTTGAATAATGTGATTATATATATTTAATGGTCCTAACAGAACCAAATGATCTTAGTCTACTCTATTTGACCAATTTTCTATCTTATGGAGGGTATGAAAACTTAAATATTAGAGGTTAGTGTGTTTTACCGTAGATGTGTGCATGTTAGTGAGGTTTGTTACCTTTATCCCATCTATGGGATAACTAGAAGAGTCGATGTCACGTATTAGTTGGGTTGTCTATCTTTCTCCCATATATAGGAAAAAAGAATTCATTGACAACTACATGCTAAACAAGGTGGTATTTAATTAAGAGATTGAGCAACACCCATAAAAAGAATGATTAGTATAATACTTACTAAGTAAGGGAACAAAACATGTCAATTGAAAAAAGAGCATGTATGATAGAAGTAATCTAATGACAATATATATATATTATACATGTATAGATTCTTAAGATATGAAATGATCCAAAAGAGAA
Organism: Tamarix chinensis; assembly: GCA_030549775.1. Taxonomy (NCBI): domain Eukaryota; kingdom Viridiplantae; phylum Streptophyta; class Magnoliopsida; order Caryophyllales; family Tamaricaceae; genus Tamarix; species Tamarix chinensis. The sequence continues at coordinate 85,514,647 of CM060181.1, forward strand.
ATGTATTTAAATTTTATCATTAGGTGATCACAAATCCATTTATTTATGCACAATGAGATTGTTTCCTCAATGTCGCTATTAAGAAAACTAGTCTTAACATCCATCTGATTTCAATCAAGATTCTAATGTACCACTAATGCCATGATTACCCTTAATGAATCTTTAGAAGATACTGGAGAAAATTTCTCTTTAAAATCTTCTCCTTAGTTGAACATCCCCAAATACAAAAATACTTCAGACTAGGATTTTTTCCTATCCAAAGCTCATAAGGTATTTTAGTAGCAGCTTTATTGGTACTCTTCAAAATGTAAGTTTTTATCTTTATTGCTTCCCCCTATAGTGACTCTAGTAGGGTAGCAGGACTAATCATATTCACTATGATGTCCTTAAGAATTTAGTTTTTCCTTTCAGATACACCATTCATGGTAGGAGAACCTAACATGGTGTATTGTGAGACAATTCCACGCTCCTTTAGGAATCTAGGAAAAGTTCATGTACATTGCTTACCTAAGCCATCATATCTGGCATGGAACTCACCACCATGGTCAGATCTAATGTAATTGATTCTTTTGTTGAGATGGTTTTCAACTTCAAGCTTAAAAGATTTGATCATGTCTAATGATTGTGAATTTTCATGAATGAGACGTAGGCAGCCATAACGTGAGTAATTATCTATGATTAATATAAAATATTTTCGATCATTCCAAGAAACTATAGGGAACAATCCATAGATATCCATGTGAATCAATTATAAGATGTGTGAAGATCTATTTGCATTTGTTATCTTTATTTTGGTTTATTTTCCTTAACACATTCTCCATAATTTTTTAAATCTATAAGGTCAAGGGAATCTAAATTATCATCAGACATAAGCCTCTCAATTTTTATTTTTAAGATATGACCTAAGTGCTTGTGTCATAATGATGTCGAATTATCTTTACTTAATCTGCATTTAATACCCCATGATTCTACGTGCAATTTTTTATGATATGAAGTAATAAAATTAAGCATATATTAGTTATCATATGCTCACAATGAATTAGTACCAATAAAATTTGAATTTAACAAAAGACTAAAGTTATGATTTTTGAATGAATAATAATAACCAAATTTGTTCAATAGGGAAATAAAAAAAATCTGTCTAAAAGATGGTACAATGAAATTGTCTTTCAAATCCAGATAACAACTAGTGTCTAATAATAACCTAAAAGTTTCAATCGCTTCAACCATTGTTGCTTTTCCATCTCTCATAGAGATGTTTCTCTTACCATTATTTGGCTTTTGGCAACTCAAAGAACCTTACATAGAAACACTTACGTGAGTAGTAGCACCAAAATCTAACCACTAAGTATTTCTACGTACTAAAGCTAAATTAAGCTCAAAACATATTAAAGCAAAGATTGTACATTTCTTCATGCACTATACACGATAATTATGACAATCCATCTTAACATGTCCAATATTTTTACAAAAGAAGCAATTATATTTTTCCTTATGTTGTTTTTTTAGACTGGACCCTTATGAGAAGCTTCATTCTTTCTTTTTAGGCCCTAACTTTTAGAGGTAAATGCTAGATGATCACTTTCAGTCTTCTATTTCTTCATCTTGCACACAATATGAAATGAGCTCATTAAGAGTCCATTTATCTTTTTAGAAGTTGTAACTGACCTTAAACTGACTCAATTGTGCAAGAAGATAGATCAATACTAAATGCACACATAAGACATCTGATAACTCGAATTGTAGCACTTTAAGTTTTGAAGTAATGTTAGATATCTCTATGATGTACTCCCTCATATTTCCTTTACCTTTATAATTTAATAAAATCAAGCACTGAAAAAGAGTGCTTGTTTCAGCCTTATCATTTCTAGCAAAATGTTTTTCAATTAGAGCGATCCAACTTTTCAAAGTTCATTTTCTCATTAAAAGAACTTCCAGATGTAAAATCAATAGGTTTCGCTAACTAAATTGCATGGTCTAGATCCATGCAGCCAAGGACAAATAAAACATTTTCCTTTCATTCCTTAAAATTATATGCAAGGACAAGTAGAACATTGTCCTTCCATTACTTAAAATTATTTCCATTCAGCATGGGAAATAGAACTTATGTTGGAAGAGATGATTGTATAGAAAATACAACAATTACATAAATATGCATGCTCACAACAACATAATATGCATAATAGACAATCATTAAATTTAAATGATAACAATCCTACCACAAGAAACCTGATTGATATCAAGTATTTGGATATTAATATTACCTACAAGTGGTGTTCTTGTTGTAGTGATCAAACATTGGTAATAAAAATTGTCAGATAATGATATCATCTTTGGATTAAATCATTATTCACATGGTACCTAAATAATAACCACATATTTAATCACTACAAGTATATGTAAAATTCTGCCAAATATTTGTCTTCCTTTAGGCCAACAAAGTATCTATATGAGTAAATATATATACATAAACATCTAATAATTTTAAAAGATAATTTTTACAAAAGATATCACTTTGGTGACATATTATGTTAATTAGCCTATTGGCTAATATTAAACAACCAAAATTTAAATAAATTGATCCCTTAATTTTATTCATAAATTTAGACCTATAAAATTAGGACCAACTAATACAAATAAAATGCCCACACAATAATTTATTAGATTAGAATAAAATAAATATCTAATCAATTTAATTAATAATTTAATTAATATTATTATTTAAATAATATGAAATTAATTAGTACCCAATCAATAGCCCAAAAGTACCAAAACTAAAAATATGATTAAAAACAACCAAAAAGGTATGTTCAGTCGAGCTCAAGTTTTGAGCACACTCTTAAATAAATTGTCATATTTTAATGGTTTCATAGTACCTATAAGTCAGCTATTGCATTTTAATATTTGAAAGATAAAGTTTAATTTGTAATGAATTTGTATTAATTACCAACAATTACTAGAGAATTGATTCTCCAACTTTATCCGTTACACAAAATAGAAGTAGAGATGTATCATCGATCAAATATCAAAACCACCAAACCTAACCCTAACTTTCCTTAAACCACCGCTGCATTGCCTCAACATCATCGCCAATAGAAGCCAACACAATATCCTACCAAAGCTTCTAACACCAATGGTTTTCCTACTATTAGTCACCAAAAACCAGTGAAACCAACGTAGTGGCATTTGGGGCCTAAATTAGATGTGGCGGGACTAGATCTAACAAAACAAAATCCCTCGAGAAATTAGACCAACAGTGATAACAAATTAGATCTGCAATTTCAATTACTAGACAAGACAAGAAGCAACCGGTCACACTTTCAAGGTTATCAAAATGGCTATAGTGTCATTGAATCAACAACATGAATTAAAAGGCCAAACTTGAATGATCGATAAAAGATCAAATTAGATAATTAAAAATAGAAGAAATTAAATTCATGTATCCAATCGAATCAAATTGATTAAAAATTAAAACCAAATATAAATTAGATTTGATTTAATAATAATACCAAATAAGATATATTTATAAAATAATACAACAAATGTGTATTGAGCATAAATATATCTTATACATATTGATAGATGAATTTAATTTATAAATCTAATATGATCGAATGCTAATTCATCAAGGTTAATATAATAACATAATATAGAAGTGTACCTGAATCCATAGCGCTAGAAATATCGAAGACCATTGGATCTGGAACAATAACTGACCGGTGGTACTATAGTCTTTCGGATTGGGCACACATTTGTTGATCTCTATTAAATTATGGAAATCTAATAGGACAAAGTTATACAATAATTTCCCTAATCACCATATTAGTGAGCAATTATTAATATAATACTTTTATGAATGATTATCTCCTATGGATGGAAACATGATAGATGCTACTAGTGCTGGTGCATTGATTGATAAAACCCCTACCGAAGCTAAAAGATTAATTGATATTGCATATAACTCTCAATAGTGTAGTAGGGGCGGTACTTTTGTGTCTCAATGATATATGAGATTTATATGTTATTTTGCTAAGTAAAAATGTCATTTATTCCTCATTATTTTTATAACATTTAATCTTTTCTCGAGTTTTTCTCTTTTGGATAGATTTTGTAGGAAAAGATAAAAATGAAGAAATTCAAAGGAGAAATCGATGGAAAGAGAAAAGGCAACAAAGAACACATCAAGAGATATAGAATCAATGGAAGAAAAGACTATAAATGAAGAATATATATCAAAGGGAAGATTGTGTTGAAATTTCATGAAGAAATAATGAAGGAACAAGAAACACGCCCCCCCCCCCGGTGTTTCCTAAACACGGCCCGTGTTTTTCAATCAGCACACAAAATTTCAGCACTTAAAATTCAGCATTTGGCCGAGAGTTCAAGGAAAAACACAGGGGTCCCATTTTTTTGAATACGGACCGTGTTTTTCTCAAATTCTGTAATCGTTCGCGCAATGTTTCCCCGATATATTTCTAAAGTTTGAACATTCGAAAGGGTGGTTCGGGGGAGTTCGAGAATGGGATTATCTCTTTCTCTCTATACTCTCTAGATACCACATGTAATTTCTAATTCCAATTCTCTTTCTCTCCATTGTATTCAATTGAACAATCAACGCTCCGCAATTCAACTCGATAAGTTCTTCTCCATTCCTCTTTTAATTGCAAGTTTTGATTTTTGATTGAATGCAAATCAATTCTCTTTGTTGCATTATTATTTTTCTCACGTTTGATGTTTCATTGTTAATTTATTTGTAAGCATTGATGTTAATTATAGATTATTGCATTTGATTGTGTGTTATTAAAATTATGTAGGTAGTATAAGGTAGGAGGATTTGATGACGGAATTAAGGTTTTGGATTTTGAATTCATGATTCTAGATGGAATTAAATTGAATTGATGGACGGAATTGAATGATCTCGCGTCATAGATTAAGAATTTAAACTAATTAGACTGATCATCTATCTAGTTTAGATCTTAATCTACGCTAGGATAACAGAATTAATACGTAATTGTTAATTAACGTTTCCATAGTAGCAAAAGATTAATTATTAATCTTGTCCATTAATTCGTATGATTGCATGATCCGAGCTTATGTGATTATGGTCATAATTGACTCATTTCCATTCTTAATGCTGCCATTAATTGAATCTAGTGTTCTTAACCTAGGTTATTAATTAGTTAGGTGATAAATTGAGAGCTTATCCAATTTATTAAAATTGAGAGAAAGCAAAGAAATGAATTAATATGAGTTTCTACAAGTCAACATTAAATCATTTGGAATCATTCCTTTCTCCATGATTATTTGATATCCTAATTCCATAATCAATACCTTCCTATCCTTATTCATTAATTAGTGAGTACAATGTTTTATTATTTATCCATAGTTTAGATATTGATGATAGAATTGTATGTTATTGCATAACCGGGGTTTTAACATCGATTATGGAATTATTGATTATATACCATTCCTTGTGGGTTCGACTCCTTCTTGCCATATACTACGTATTTGGGAATTAGGATTTATTTATTAAATTTGTTGTGCATACGACAGTGCATCAAATTTTTGGCGCCGTTGCCGGGGAATGGCAATTATAATCTATTTTTTCTGTTTTTGATGTTGTTTATATATATATATAGTAATGTGTTCGCATACATGTGTCTTGCTTTCTAGTTATGTGATCTTGTGTTTGTTTGTTTGTTCGTGTCTAGACAAGAAGTTTTAGATTTGATTTATTCATTCACCGGGTATGAAAAGTGATGGGACTAAATATTTTTACAAAGGCTATTTTAAATCATAATAACAAATTTGATCACCATCTTCCTAAACCTTAAATACAGAAATTGAGATTGTGATAGTGGTGAAGGAAAGAAAGTTAGAATGGTTAGGAATCAATCCATGCATTAATTATGAATGAGATAAAATGAAATTCAAAATTGGTGGATATAACATTGTGAGTGCTTGAGCCTAACCTTTGGATACATTGCTTATCCAAAATATATTTTTCTTTTGTGTGTGTTCTCTAATGATATGTGAAACTAGAATTTGCCATTAGTTCTCTTCAAGACTGCATAGAACTTTAGGATATTTGAAAATGATAAAGGCACTCTTCTTTCTTTGTTAGCTACAAGAACAAATAGCTCACCTTTAAAATTGTTATCCATTGCATAAACCCTTTGAGCCTAAAGCCTTATTCTATTGATCTAACCTTTATTAACAACTAATCTCTATATATATTTTCTTTCCTTACTCTATGACTAGTGGAGCAAAAATATTTTTAAGGAGAACTTTTGTTTTGTTAATAAGGTGAAATCTAAGTATGGGGGTGTGGATATCATAAAAAAAATGGAGGAAGTGGCTAAGCATTTTTCTTCTAAAAAAATGAAAAGAAGAAGAAGATAAAAGAGAATAAAATTTCATGTCTTTTGATGTTATTTGGTCGAATGGAAGGGTGTGAAGATAAAAAAAAAGTTAAATAAAAAGGGGGAGGTGAAGTAAAGGAAAAGAGGAGGAATTGTTATTTAATTGAAATAAAGAAATTTCTTCTCTAGTTGGTAGAGTCTAGCTACAATCCCAAAATTCCATCCCACCTTAGAACCCTAGCCCCATGACAACCAAATTCGAAGACCTTTTTATTCTTATATACTTTAGTTCTTTTTAGCGGTGGCGAATTGAGAATAATGGCAAACATATGGGCGATCATTATCAATTGGAGAAGATTTGAGAGTAAACACATCATACCCTATACACATAAGAGTGAGCGTTTTCACATACCGAAAGTAAGAATCTACCAATTTAAATTTCATTAATCTTAATCTAAATTTGCATGATGAGATACTAAATATATTAACTCTCATTCCCTAACCACTTAAGCATTTGATAAGACTGTTTATAAGGTGTGTTAGATGAGTGATCCAAAATATTTTCAACATTGTGATTTTATGATTCATAAGTGTTTTAAGTCGCAACGCATTGTTAAACTCTATGAAAGAATAAATCCAATCTTATATTTCTTGTAGTTTAGAACTTATCTCATTTGTAATCCTTGATGTTTCTTTTGTGCATGACATGATGTTGCTTGAGGACAAGCAATGATTTAAGCATGGGGGTATTTGATATATGAGATTTATATGTTATTTTGCTAAGTAAAAATGTCATTTATTCCTCATTACTTTTATAACATTTAATCTTTTCTCGAGTTTTTCTCTTTTGGATAGATTTTGCAGGAAAAGATTAAAATAAAAAATTTCAAAGGAGAAATCGATGGAAAGAGAAAAGACAACAAAGAACACATCAAGAGATATGGAATCAATGGAAGAAAAGACTAGAAATGAAGAAAATATATCAAAGGGAAGATTGTGTTGAAATTTCATGAAGAAATAATGAAGGAACAAGAAACACGCCCCCCCCCCCCCCCCCCCGTGTTTCTTAAACATGGCCCGTGTTTTTCTATCAGCACACAAAATTTCAGCATTTAAAATTCAGCATTTGGCCGAGAGTTCAAAGAAAAACACAGGAGTCTTCCACTCCTATTAAAATTATTGCTCCTTTTCCTAGCAGGTTAACAAGAAACAAGAAGCTGAATTATGATAAGAAGATGTTTGACATATTTAGAAAGGTGGAGGTCAATATCACTCTCATTGATGTAATTAAACAAGTGCCAAGACATGCAAAATTCTTTAAGGATTTATGTACCAAAAAAAGGAAACTAAAGGGGAATGAAAAGGTGAGTGTGGGAGAAAATATATCAACAAGTTTGTAAAGGAAAATTCCTCGAAATGCAAGGATCCAGGTATCTTTACCATCCCTTGCATGATTGGAAACACGAGGTATAAAAGATGTATGCTTGATTTAGATGCTTCAATTAATGTGATGCCTTTATCTATCTTTAATGCACTAAGTCTGGGTCATTTAAAGGAAACTCATGTTATTATTTAGTTGGTTAATAGATCTAATACATATCCTCAAGGAGTAATTGAAGATGTCTTAGTTCAAGTGAATGAGTTAGTATTCTCTATTGATTTTTATGTGTTAGATATACAGGATAATAGTTCATCTAACCCTTCTCCTATAATGCTAGGTAAACCATTCTTAAAACCTTCAAAAAACAAAAATTGATGTACATGATGAAATTTTGACTATGGAGTTTATTGGTGAAGTCATTAGGTTTAACATATATGACTCCGTGAGATATCCTACAGATGGTGAATCAATCTCTATGATCGATGTTATTGAAGATTTGACTGAAAAGGTTTATGAATTATCATCTAAAGATTCCTTAGAAGTAACCTTAACTCAATGCATTGAAACCAAATTTTTTGAAGAATTAAATGAGAAGTTTGATGTTGATGAGGATATCAAAGAGATAGGGGTTGCTTTAGGAGCATGTCCTGGTATTGAAAGATTTATGGATTTACCATTGACATTGGATAGACATTTACCTACCATAGAGCAAGCACCAGAAGTGGAGTTGAAACATTTACCTGACCATCTTAAGTATGCATTTTTAGGAGAAAAATATACCCTTCTTGTTATCATATCTAGTGACCTAACACCTAAAAAGGAAGAAAAACATGTTAATATTTTGAAGAAGTATAAATCTTCTTTGGGATAGACAGTTGCTGATATCAAAGGTATTAGTCCTTTAGTGTGTATGCATTGGATTTTAATGTAGGATGATGTTAATCCTAGTAGAAAAGTACAATGTAGGCTATATCCTATTATTATAGAGGCAATAAAGAAAGAGGTGTTGAAATTGTTGTATGTGGGATTCATTTATCTAATTTCTTATAGTAGTTAGGTTAGTCCTCTCCAAGTAGTACCCAAGAAAGCAAGAATCACTATGGTGGAGAATTAAAAGGGGTAAATGGTTCCTACTAGAGTTCAAAATGGTTAGGGGGTGTGTGTAGATTAATGAAGTTGAATTCCATGACTCGGAAAGATCATTTTCCTCTACCATTTATCGATCAAATGTTAGAGAGTTTAGTAGGTCATGCTTATTATTTTTTTCTTGCTGGATATTCTGGATATGTGCAGGTTCCTATAGCTCTAGAAGATCAAGATAAGACCAAATTTACATGTTTGTATAGTATGTTTGCATGCCATTTGGGCTATGCAATGCCCCTACCACATTTCAAAGATGTATGGCAAGTAGATTTTCTAAATATTTGGAGAAAATTATCAAGGTATTCATGGATGATTTTAGTATTCATGGTGATATTTTTAATCAATGCCTAGATAATGTAACTCTCATCTTGAAAAGGTTTCTTGAAACAAATCTTGTACTAAACTTTGAAAAATATCATTTTATGGTTCAATAAGAGATAGTTTTAGGACATGTCATTTCTGCTAAAGGAGTCAAAGTAGTTTAGGCAAAAATTTATCTTATAGCTTCATTACCTTACCCATCAATTGTTAAAGTTATGTGTTCATTTTTAGGCCATGCTGCACTTTATTGTCCATTCATTAAATATTGTTCTAAAATAGCTCAACCTTTGTGTAAGCTTCTTCAGAAAGAAACTAAGTTCAATTTCGATGATGCATAAAAGAAGGCATTTGAGCATCTGAAGGAAAAATTAATTAGTGCACCCATACTACAACCACCCAATTGGAATTTTCCCTTTGAATTAATGTGTAATGCATCTAACTCTGTTGTTGGTGTAGTTTTAGGTCAAAGGATTGGAAAAGATCCACATGTGATATACTATGCCTCACGAACTTTGAATGAAGCCTAGCTTAATTACACAACAATGGAGAAGGATCTGCCATTATCTTTACTTTAGATAAATTTTGTTCATATCTTTTAGGCACTAATATTATTGTTTATTTTCACCATGCAGCTTTTAAATATCTATTGGCAAAGAATGAAGTAAAACCAAGATTGATCAGATGGATAGTTCTACTCCAATAATTCAATCTACGAATCAAAGATAACAAAGGAACAGAAAATGGAGTAGCAGATCATCTAAGTAGATTAATCAAGGAGGTTGAAGTTGTGGCAGCCGTCAATGAAGCATTTTCGGATGAACAACTTCATGTAATTGGAAATGAAATACCATGGTATGCTAACATGGTAAATTTTTTGGTCACAAAGTTATTTCCTTCATATTTTACTAAAGCAAAAAAGGATAGCATGAAGAGTCAAGAAAAGTATTTTGTGTGGGATGATCCATATTTGTGGAAGCAATGTGTTGACCAAATCATTAGAAGCTGTATTCCTAATAGTGAAATTCTTTCTATCTTAACATTTTGTCATAGCTATGCTTGTGGAGGTCATTTTGGTCTTAAAAGAACAGCTCATAAAATTTAAAATGTGGATTTTGCTGGTCTATCCTCTTTAAGGATGCTCATGAGTTTTGCAAAACTTGTGAAAATTGTCAAAGGACTAGAGGACCGAGTCTAATAAATGAAATGCCATAAAACCTTATTATTTCATGTGAAATTGTTGATGATTGGAGTATCTATTTCATGGGTCCTTTTCCATCATATTTTGGTTTCAAATATATTCTTGTTGTTGTAGATTATGTTTCAAAATGGATGGAAGCAAAGGCCATCGGTACTAACAAGGCTAAAGTTGTTGCAGATTTTCTTCAAACTACCATTTTTGCAAGGTTTGGCTTGCCAAAAGCTATAATCAACGACAAAGGTTCACACTTCTGCAACAGAATGATAGAAGCATTTTTAAGTAAATATCATGTGACACGTTGAATCTCCACAACATATCATCCACAGACAAACAGTCAAGAAAAAATATCCAATCAAGAAATAAAATCACTTCTGGAAACAATGGTGAAACCGACAAGGAAGGATTGGAGCTTACACCTCAATGATGATCTTTAGGCATATCGCACAACATTCAAGACTCCAATTGGTATGTCACCGTATCATTTGGTCTACAATAAGCCTTGTCACCTTCTAGTTAAATTATAACATAGAGATTTTTGGGTTGTAAAGAAATGTAACATGGATTCAAATGAAATTGGAAGACATAGGAAACTTTAGCTACAAGAAGTTGAGGAAATAAGAAATGAAGCCTTTGAAACTACATTGTGATACAAAGATCGAACTAAGGTAGTACATGATAAGTTAACTCTTAGGAATAATTTTGAAATCGGTCAAAAAAATTTATTGTATCATTCTCGTTTAAAGTTATTTTCCAGGAAAATTAAGGATGAGATGAATCAGCCCATTTATTATGACTAATGTGTTTCCTCATGGTGCAGTAGAGATTAAAAGTGAAAAGATAAGAAAGATGTGGAAAGTGAAGGGACATCATCTCAAACCTTTTTATGAGGGACACTATGTGAGAAACTTGGAGGTGGTAGATCATACCACTCTAAGTTATAAAAGCTAAAATATTGGGATAATACTACTTGGTAAACACCTAAGTGTTGTAAATAAGTTTTCTTATCTAATACTGATGATTTTTCTTTATTTCATGTGTGATGTGTTTGTGAATATTTTCTATTTTATGTGTGTTCATAACTCTTTCTTATTTTGTGTGTCATTTGAGTGTGTTTTGCTTGTTTTGTAATGTAAATAATGAAAGGTTTGAGAAGAAAATAGAATTTTCATAAGTTAGAGTTTAAAAAATCAACACGACCTTATCATATTTATAAGATTTTTTGTGATCTTGTTGTAGGAAAAGTTTGAAGGAAAACGGAAGAAGAATAAAAGAACACAAGGGTACCGTATTCCAAAAACACATCCCGTGTTTTACCATTAGAATTTTACCTACAAAAATAGCAAAAGGCAGAAAGGTTCACAATTAACACGAGGGGTCCGTGTTTATATAACATGGACTCTGTACTCCTATTAGGAAATTCAGCCTTTTACATAATGTTTTCAAATTAACATGGGGGTTTCATGTTTTTGAAACATGGACCGTGATTTCTAAAAAAAACCTACAACCACCCGTGTCTTTAACATTACAGAACACGACCATATTCTTAACTTCGAGTGACTATGCCGAATGCGATAGTTAAAATCTCTAACATCTTCAAATTTTCCATTTTCTTGAATCAAATCTCTATTACCATTCATATTATCTTAGATTCATCATCTCTCATACTTCTATAACCAATTTTTGACCTTGAAATCACTTCCACCATTCCCAATAAGTTGCTCTTCATGACACTACACTCAAAGCTCTAATTTCAATTTTTGCTCAAATCCTATCCAAATCTCAACTAATTGGCTTAGGGCTTTTGTTTAGTTCATCTTTTTAAGCATTATTCGAGCTTTTTTCTACAGAAACGATTCCAAATTCGCAAATCAAAGGTATGTGCACTTTCATAATTTTCCTCAACCGAACCTATTTAGCATTTCTTTTGAATGATGCTAATTACCTTGTTTGTGTTCATAAGATTGAATGCTGCATATTACCTTATTTATGTTGCTACAATTGAATGTTGAAATATATTTTTGTGTTTCTAAGATTGAAAGCAAATATAGAATGGAACTTATCTTGTACCCTTCGATTAATGCTATTACATTTGTATTTGGTAGTATGAAAATGAACGTGATAAGTATATTTGTTTATCCTTACCGATGGAACCCAAAAAGAAATAAAGAACTGAAGGAGAATCTTCAAGAAAACGGGCATTACCAACCTAAAATTGAAACAGACATCCTGAACAACAACAAAGGTGTGACTATTTATCTCAAAGGCGCATTACTGGAACACATTATTTAGATGACGGTTGTCTTAATACACTAGGTATTCATGCGCAAGTCACACAAATGCTAAGAAATGTTGGATTGCATAACTTTATCTATTATACTAATCATACATATAGATGTTTAACCTTAGAGTTCTTGAGTACCTTTGTACAACATGCTAGCTCATCTACAGAAGAAAGTGGGTATATTTGCTTTTGCATCTTTAATGAGGATAGGCAAATTTTCCTACATAAATTAGCCCACATTTTTATTTTACCTCCGAGAGGAGTGCGTGTTATACCCCCTTAATTTAATGTGGATAATTTATTTCTAAGATTGGTGATGTTTCTAATATTCCAACCCCTGACAACTTCATAATCTTAGAAGCCAAAGATTCAAGGATCTTCAGTCTTGTTTTACATTATTTACAAAGACTCTTAACTAACATTTTTTTTGGTCGAGGGGATAGTCCAGGGTAATTCGATCCATAGAGCTCTTCTTCATTAATTCCATGCTAGATCATGGCCAAATTGACACTGCCTATTTTCTAGCTAAACAATTTAAAATAGTTAGCAACTCTAAGTAGGGAGATATTGTCATTGGTAATTTAATTACCACAACTTTTCTAAGTATGGAGCTTCTCATTCCACATGACATGCTAATAGAATCCATGAGCATGCAACTCGACATTGATTATTGTCGTTTATCGCATCTCATTGAGAGTAGGGGTAATGTGTGGTATCTTTCCTACCAAGGACGTGCTCATTTTTCCTTACCTAACCTTGCTAGAACTAACCCTTTAAACCAATGAAATTAGCCACCTTCAGATGACAAAGATGCTCCTTCCCCTCTTGCTACTAAACATCCTTACCCGCCTCATGGTGACCAAGCACCACCACCTCCTCCTCCTCATTCACATGTCGAATCCTCCTCCTCTTCTACTTATGTACCCAAATGGCACCTCTAATTTCAAACTCAAGTTTTCTCCCAATTAGATTCCTACGCACTACTCAAGATCAAATGATGGAGATGATGACTCTTTATGAGTTTCATCTCAGGAATAGGGATCCACCACCACGTCTTTCATAAATCCTTTCTCATTCCTCTCTTCTTTTACGTGGGCTAATTTGTTGGGGGAAATGAACAAGATAAGTAGGGGTGATGCACTTTTGGTGGTATATATATAGTTAATGTAGTCTTTTTTGGTGTTGTTTGCATATATGTATATATATTTCTTTGTTTGTTTGCATTGATATGACTTGTTTTCTAATTATGTGATCTTGTGTTAGTTTGTTTGGTTTATATCTAAGCAAGAAGTGTTATATTTGATTTATCCATTCATTAGGTAAGCAAAGTAATGGGACTAAATCTTTTGAAAAAGGCTATTTTTAAATCATAATAACTTATTTGATCACCATCTTCCAAAACCTTAAAAATAGAAATTGATATTGTGATAGTGGTAAAGGAAAGAGAGTTAGAATGGTTAGAAATCAATCCATGCATTGATTATGAATGAGATGAAATGAAATTTAAAATTGGTAGATATAACTTTATGAGTGCTTGAGCCTAATCTATGGATACATTATTTATCCAAAATATATTTTTTTCTTTTGTGTGTCTTATCCAATGATATGTGAAACTAGAATTTTCCATTAGTTCTCTTCAATATTTGAAAATGATAAAGGAACTCTTCTTTCTTTGTTAGCTACAAGAGAAAATAGCTTACCTTGAAAATTTTTATCCATTACATACCCCCTTTGAGCCTACAGCCTTATTTTATTAATCTAACCTTTGTTAACAACAAATCTCCATATACATTTTCCCTCCTTACTCTATGACTAGTGGGGCAATAGATTTTCAAGGAGAATATTTGTTTTATTAATAAGGTGAAATCTAAGCATGGATGAAGTAGCTAACATCTTTTCCAAAAAAATCATGTATTTGTTGTTTATTTAGTTAAATGAAAGGGTTTGAAATTAGAATTGATTTTGTTTTTAAAACAAAGTGAAGGGAGAAGAGGAAGAATTGTGATTTAATGGAAAGAAAGAAATTACCTATCTAGTTAATAGAGTCTAGCCACAATCCCAAATTTATATCCCACCTTAGAACTCTAGCCTCATTACAATGAAATTTAAGACCTTTTGATTCTTATATATTTTAGTTCTCTTCAGCAATGGCAAATTAGGTGTAATGGCAAACATATGGGCGATCATTATCATTTGGAGAAAATTTGAGAGTAAACACATTTTACCACCCTAGACACATAAGAGGGAGCATGTACACACACCGAAAGTAATGATATACCAATTTAACTTTCATTAATCTTAATCTACCTTTGCATGGTAAGATACTAATTGTACTAATTATCATTCCCTAACCACTTGAGCATTTAATAAAACTTTTTATTGGGTATATTAGATGTGTGATCCAAAACATTTTCAAAGTTTCTCTCTTGTGATTTATAAATGTTTTAAGTCCCAGTGCATTGTTAAACTTCGTGAATGACTAAATCCCATCTTATAGTTCTTGTTGTTCAGAACGTATCTCATTTGTAATCCTTGATGTTTCTTTTTTCCATGACATGTTGTTGTTTGAGGACAAGAAATTCTTTAAGCATGGGGTAGTTGATATATAAGATTTATATGTTATTATCCTAAGTAAAAATGTCATTTATTTCTCATTATTTTTATAAGATTTGATATATTCTCGAGTTTCTCTTTTGGATAGATTTTGCAGGTAAAGATAAAAATGAAGAAATTCAAAGGAGAGATCAAAGGAAAGAGGAAATGAAGCAAAGAACACATCAAGAGCTATTGAATCCATGGAAGAAAATACTAGAAATGAATAATATAAATCAAAGGGAAGCTTGTGTTGAAATTTCATAGAGAGAGGACGAAGGAGCAAAGAACACGGTACCCCCATGTTTCCTAAACACGGGACATGTTATTCCAGAAAAAGATAAAAATCACAGTTTTCAAAATTCAACAATTAGTAGAGAATTCAAGTAAAAACACAGAGGTCTCGTGTTTCCCAAAACATGGACCGTACTTTTCTTAATTTTGTAACCACTCACATGAACTTTTTCCTGATATTTTTTCTGAAAATTATGGATATTTGACATTCAGTTTTTGTAGTTCGAGAGTTAAATTCTCTCTTTTTCTTTATATTCTCTAGAAAACACATATACTTCACAATTCCAATTCTCTTTCTCTCCATTGTATTCAATTGAACAATTAACACTCTGTAATTCAAGTTGATAAGTTCTTCTCCATTACTCTCTTAATTGTAAGTTCTAATTTTTTGATTGAAAGCAAGTAAATTCTATTTATTGCATTATTATTTCTCTCACTTTTAGTGTTTCATTTTTAATTTATTAGTAATCATTGATGTTAATTATATATTATTGAATTTAATTGTGTGTTATTGCAATTATGAAGATAGTAGAGCAGATAATATAGGGTAGGAGAATTTGATGACAGAATTAGAGTTTCAAATATGACAAAATAATTTGAATTTATGATTCTAAGTGAAATTTAATTGAATGAACTCGCATCATAGGTTAAGAATTTAATCTAATTAGATTTATCAACTACTTAGTTTAGATCTTAATCAATGCTAATATAACATAATTAATATGTAATTATTAATTAACATTTCTAAAGTAGAAAAAGATTCATTGTTAATCTTGTCTATTAATTCATACAATTACATGATTCAAGCTGATGTAATTATGGTCGTAGTTAACTACTTTCCATTCGTAATGCTGTCATTAATTGAATCTATCATTCTTAACCTAGTTTATTAATTGGTTAGGTGATAAATAGAGAGCTTATTCAATTTACTAGAATTAAGAGAAACCAAATAGATGAATTATCATGAGTTTTTATAGGTCAACGTTAGATCATTCAGAATCATTCTTTTCGCAATGATTATTTGATATCCTAATACCATAATTAATATATTCCTATCATTATTCATTAATTAGTGAGTAACATGTTTTATTATTTGTCCATAGTATAGAACTTAGTGATAGAAATTAATATTTGAATAACCGGGCTTTTAACATTAATTACAGAATTATTGATTATATACCATTTCTTGTTGGTTCGACTGCTTCTTGCCATCTACTACGTATTTGGAATTACGATTTATTTATTAAATTTTTTGTGCATACGACAGCACAAAAAAACTCATCAAGAAATAGAACATAGTAATGATGGCCATTAGTGCTAGTTAAGGGCAATGTCCAAAGATCACTATGAACTTTATCAAAAGAAAAAGTAATAAACAATATAGAATTATAAAAAGGTAATTTAATGTATTTTCCTAAAGGATAAGAAGAAAAAAATAATTTTTGGCCTTACTACATTCAATAAATTTTTATTACAAAGAGAGCTTAGAACATCAGCTTCAGGATGACCTAAACAAATATACCTCAAGTCAGAAGAAATAGTAGTAAAAGCTTACCAAAAATTTGAAGAGATAGACTAATTACTGATGAGAGTTGGTAGAGGTCCCCTATGCCATCACATCTTATTATGTTGGTCCCCATTCATAAATCCTTCATAGAAAATCTAAACGGGCTAAACTCTACAGAAACCAAATTGTCGTTGGTAAATTTTTGGACAGAAATAAGGTTTTTAATGAGTTTTGATGCATGCAAGACATTATTTAAGTTCAATGGGGGGATAGGTGGAGAAAAAGTGGTGTTTCCATAACCTTGAATTGGAATTAAGTTCCCATTACCAATAACAATGTTATGATTACTTTTGTTCGAATTAAAATAAGATGAGAGTGTACCTTGGTCCAAGGTCATATGAGATGTAGCATCAGTATCCATATACCAATTTGCATTTAGTTGAGATAAGGTAAGTGTATGCATGGCTGCATCGATGTCTGTTGGATCATATCCAATAGAAGGAGGAGAAAGAGATGCATTGTAAGCCTATTGGGGCCTAGACCTAAGAATGTTGGATGGCCTTGTTGCTAGATGGGCCTACTACTGCCACTAGGTCATAGGGCATGTGTAAGGTGGAGCAGCCCATTGACCATATAGAGTACACTGGAACAATGGTTTTATGATGATCGACCATGGTTGCCACTACTATTGAGGTTGCCGGTTGCTCCCACCGCTGCCTAAATTATGTCCAACACCACCGCAGTTGTTGTTACCGCCATTCCCATTATACTTCTTCTTATTTTTATTATTTTTTCTACTCGAAGAAAAATAGGAATAATGTTGGCCTTGGGAGGAGCTACCGCCATCTACTCCAGTAATTTAATTGTCACATGCATTGGCGAGCATCGCTGTTGGACCACCCATCTCCTTAGCAGCTCTATTCTTTATCGTTCTCTCTACCAATTTAATGCGACAATGAATGTCCTCAAAAGGAGGAAAAGGATATTGGTTTTAAATGTAATCAATAGTCCCAACATATGTATCCATTAAACCCCCAATTAACTTTAAGACTAGATGGCTATTAGTAACCAAAGCATTCACATTCGTAACTCTATATGCCAGAGATTTAACATGGTTGCAATAAGCATCCATAGAAGAGAAATTCTAAAAATTAATTATAGCTAATTCCTCCTCGAGCTGAGTTGCCCTTGATCATTTGTTGTCTTGAAATATGGCTTCCAACCGTTGCCATGCTTTTTCCACATAGTCATCTTTCAATAATATGGCATGAATAACGTCAAGGGATATTGTCCCATATATCCATTGTAATACTGCAGCATCGGGATGATCATAAAGAGTAGGGTCAGCCTCCTTTACTGCATCAACCTTCGCCTTGGCCTTTGCTTCCATAGGCAGCATGATGTGATGAAGGAGATTGTGCCCTTGAACTTGCACTTTAAAAAGCGTCGCCCAAGAATGATATAAACCAGCCTCATTCTCCAACGTGATGGGGATAAGTGATTTTACATTGGTAATGGAAAGAGTAGGGTAAAATTTCTAGTTACTATCAAACATTGTACCAACTAAGGGAAAGAAAATAATGAGGGAAAAAGATGAGCAAAAGTAGAAGATAAAGCAGGGAGATGAGAAATAGCTGCTAGGTCAGTTAGATTGCAAAACTCTAGGTTGATACCATGTTGGAATTGAATTCCTCGCCTGGACTTCTTATTGACCATCTCAATATATAATGTACATCCTAAATTATAAGCTAGATTTTAGGAAATTAAATATACAAGGCTATATACAAAATATAACCATAGTTATTTTACACAATTAATATAATGTCTATCAATGAATGTATAAAGTGATAAAGCAAGTGACAAAAAGATCAATAGAGGGTGTACATAAAGGGTTTAATCCGGCTCTTCTTAAATAAGTATTGTAATTTTCATAGAAGGTTAGAAGATTTTGATGATATTAGTCATAGGATGAAAGAAAATAAGCATGCTTATAATTGCATAAAGTCGTGGAATTATTAATGCATATGACAAGATTAAAATGGAAGAAGTTACAATGGTTTCACTATCAAGATGCATATGGTTGCAAGCATTTGTTTTCAAGCTAGAAATAAAGTAAGATTCACTTTGACGAAGTGTTAAATATTTAATATAAGTTCAATAAAAATATAGTATATATTTATTAAATATTTGATATAGGTTAATAAAATATTTAATATAGGTTCAACAAACATTTGATATATGTTTAATAAAAAATTAATATAAGATCAACAAATATTTAGTATAAGTTCAACTAAAATTATGGAATAAAAACTAGATTGGATCATCTGATTTAACTAGTTCAATGGGTATCGGTAGTTTTTCCAGTACAAAAACACCCGATATTTGAATTTGCATACCAATCAAAGGTAAATCAAATAAAATCAGTAAATCGATTGGATAGGGTTAACCTTAGTACAACCTAAAATGTCGTCATTTAGCTTATAGAACAAAAATTCACCCTTTATTGAACATGCTAGATTAAAGGTTTGATTAGGGTTGTCTAATGACAAAAGAAAAAATTATCAAGTTAAGTCAAATTTTGATCAATATGTTGTTGGACTGGTTAGACCACGTACAAGCTCTTACACCGAGTCAATTTTTAGTTTGATTTTTAAACATGGAGAAAAATATGATATTAGGTCATAAAATATTTAACATAGAATCAACATCAATTTGTACCTAACTTTTTTAAATGAATGATTAATCCAAATATTTTTATATGGCGAATCTAACTATTTTATGTAATTCTTATATTATGGACCTAAGAGTACCTTAAAAGAGCTCTCAAATTATTATTATTTTTATAATTTTTTAAACTTTACGTAGGTATATGTAGGCTATTTTTATAATTGTATAATTTTTTTTTAATTAAGATGAAAGTTTTATTACCTTAAATGAAGATTACAACCAATATTATAGAATTTATCTATACACCATAAATACCCACCAAACTTAACCATCCTATCTGGGTGATTATATATTAAGGACAAAGCATGAGAAATATTTTTAATAGTTTTTTGAAAATCCCAATCAACATTTGAAAATAGATAAGCATTTATAGATTTTAAGATCTCATAAAGACTAATCACATAAAGAGCACGAGACAGTTGAAGTTTCACACTACCTATCCTTCCTGGACGGGACAAATCTGTTAGAACACCACACCAATTGTTACCAAGCCTGTGGCCGCCCATTATCTTCCTAACAGACTTCCAAACATGGCTCATTATAGGACATTGGAGAGTCAAATGTACAATGCTCTCATCCTGATCACAAAACCAGCAATGAACATTAAGAGAGGGAATGAACTTAAACATATTATCTTTAGTAGGCAATCGAGAGTGAGCAGCAAGCCAGAAGATGGCCTTATGTCTCAAGGCAATAGGACTTTGCCAAACAGTTCTCCATCAAGGTACTACTGGAGCCTTAATTCCTAAAAAACATATAAATCACCAACACTGAACTGATAGCTTTCCTATTTAACTTTATAAATTTTATTTAAGTCCACAAGGTCATTTTTTAAATTTATAATTCTTACGTACAAAAAATAAGATCACTTTTATAAGTGCTTAATTTTTAATTCTAGACATGGAGTAATTTTTATAAATTTATAACTTTTTATCATAAACATTTTCACCAAGTATGTTGGACATAAAATAAATTTGTAATTTTATAATTCTTATTCATAAAAATAGGGTCATATTTTATAATTATATTATTTTTACTACGTATATGTGTTCAGCAATATGTCATGAACATGTGTTAATTAAGTCATGAATGTTAAAATTTTGTTGTGATGAACATGTGTGTGTTATATTATGAAGCTGGAAGTTTTATTGTAATGAATATAAAGGTCTAATGATCTACAACTACGAGTTTTTTTAGGTGAATCTAAATGATATGAAGGATGAATCTATGACTTACATGTCATGAATATTTGTGTTTTATGTCATTAACCTGCAAGTATTATGTTATAAATCTAATCCCATAATGTTAGTGAAACAATTTTGATGAACCTGCAAGTTTTTATAAATTTTATAATTTTTTTTATTATGAATATGTCCAACAAGTGCAATGAATATGGGGTAATTTTTATATATTTAAAATTCTTTTTTGGGTCATTTTCATAATTATACATTTAATATATGCGGCATTTTAATATATGTTCATCTCTTAAATCTTAATGGTTTATGTAAATAACCTAGACATTTAACATGATGAACCTTTGTGTTGTATATGTTATAAACCTAGGTGTTCCATATTATTAACCTAATTTTTCTATGTTATTAATTATATATGATGAACCTATCCGCTTTATATGATGATCATGGGCATTGTCCGTTATGAATCTAAGCATGTAATGTTATGAATCTAAGCATTTTGTATTATGAACTTAAACTTTCTATGTTATTAAGTATATGTGATAGACCTATTTGCTTTATATGATGAACATGGGGGTTGCCCATCATGAATGTGGGTGTTCCATGTTATAAATTTAAACATTCTATAGTATTAACTACATGTGACTAACAGAGAATTATAGGTTCATGAATAATTAGTTCCATAGCAACTAACATATAATTTCATAATAATATTTAACCATTTTAAATTTCTACGATATTCATATAATGATTAGGTTCATAATATATAATGTATAGATTCATAATATATAACAATTTCGCTAATCACATATAACAATGAAACTCATTATATATAACAATTAAGTTCATAACATAGAATGATTAGGTTTACTGTATAAAAAAGTTAGGTTTATCACGTCTATTTATAGTGAAAAAATGAGAAATATTTTGATATAATATTTTCAATAATCCAAATTAACATTAAATTATTTTAAAATTATAAAAGGGGGAAAATATTGGGAAAATATACATTTTCTTCTCTATACTTATATTAGTATACTAAAATTATTTTTCATTCTTTCGTACCTAAAATTTTATATAATTAAAAATAGGGCATCAAAAATACCTAGTATGATGATTCGAAGACTATGATATAAATCGTAAATGGTACATGCTCGGAATTCAAAAATAAGGATTTTAAGTTTGGTGTTCAAATTATTTATTGACAAATTCATGAATACAAATGGTCGCTTGTAAAAATGGTAATCACCCTTTATGATGAGATCTAAGAACTACTCTAAATTTTATAGCTACTTACACTAGTTTCCACAATCTACTTCGGGTAGTTTTTATCACCTACCATAAGTAGTTTTCTAACTTAAACAATAAATATCTAATATTTATAAAAATGTCACCGCTTTTTTTCTTCTAACATTTAAATACTATAGCTTTATGAGTTATTTACAGTAGTTTCCTCTACTCACTAAAGGTAATTTCCACTACCTATTATAGACAATTTTCTAACTTAAAATAAAAATACCTAATATTTATAAATAAATAAAAATGCCACCATTTTTCTTTTTAATACTCAAATACAATAGTTTTAAAGAGACTTAAAATAGTTTATTTCACCCATAAAAAGTGGTTTTCATCAACTACAGTAGTTAGTTTTCAAACTTATAATATAAATATACAATATTTACAAAAATAATACTTTTTTTGTCCTAACATTCTATTACTATAATTTATTGAGCTACTTACAATAGTTTCGCCTATTTACTAAAAATAGATTTCACCACAGGCTACAAGTAGTTTCTTCAACTAAGAATAATGGTTCTAAGTTCTCACTGATATACTTAGTTCTCATTATATATATCAAAGTGAAGGGCTTTAGACACAGTTACACATGATCAGTTTACTTGTGTAGGATTGTCTTGATAGTGGCATTGCTTAATCACATAAAAAATCATCAAATCATAAATAGGAAGGGAGGGGATTTTTGCATATGAAAGCAGCTCTAAAGCTGGTGACCAAGGTGTACTAGACCATCTTCTACCATGATGTCTCTCGATAGTTGTGGTCAATCTTGATATATAAGAACTTCTCAAAGAGTTCCTTGCAAGCTATAATCAGTGAGAAGTGTAGGTGTGTTGATAGGTGATCTCCCATTGATCAGCTTGACAACCACCTTGGAGTCACAATTTACAATCAAACATTTAATACCTCCATTTTGAGCTTCAATTAAGCCATACCAAGAAACCCTACAATAGTAATGGCACCTACAACAATTTTAGCTGAGAATTCAAATTGCCATTTTCCAAGCTAGTCAAGTATAATGCCTTGCAACAAAGCATCACTACTCCTTGAGGTGGCAAAACCTAACCGATGCTAACTTGCTCATATTGAGTTGGGTTAACGATATGAATCCACGTGTACTTACTTTGCACAAACTACCACAACAATAAAATCACATAATTGTAACAATGGATTGATTCTAATTGTAAAGAATTTCCATCATCTGCATAAAATTACTAATTTGGCTAATCTAAGGAAGACAAACATATAAGGTATGTTGTTGACAACTTTCCTTGTCGTCTAAGAAAAGATTTAGAAATCAATAACTAGTTGTTTTCTTAGGCTTGATTTGAGAAAGTGTTTGAACTTTAACAACAAAATTTTAGAATTTATATTAATTTTGGTAAAAATATTTCTTAAATAATATAATACAGCTTTAAAGTGTGATATGGCCAAACAGACCGATTTGTCATCCTTCTTTCTCCACTATTATTTTGCAAGAGCTACTAGTTGTAGAGACATGGGAAGCTTAGCGATAGGCAATGCCAAAGAAAGGCAAGAGGCTATGGAGGTAAGCATCACATCACAAGGCATATGAGGGAATCTAAAGTGGTAGAATTGGCCCCATTGCTCCAAAATAAGGTAATCATCTTCCTAGGAGAGAGTGTTCCTACTTAATTCTTCATAAGCTGGTTCCAAGTTTTATCCAAACTAACTTTATGTATAAAAGAATTGACAATAAATTTTGTTTTAATTGAAGTGAAAACAAAGTTGGTTAGGAGAGGGTGTTCCAACTTCAATTTTCATAAGATGGATTCAAGTTTTGTCCACACTAATGTCATGGATGAAAGAATTGACAACCAATTCATTAAAGTGATTCAATATTAAAAATAAAATAAACAATATTCATATTCTTTTACTAAAAAAGATAAGTTGGGAATGAGATATTA
Organism: Tamarix chinensis; assembly: GCA_030549775.1. Lineage (NCBI taxonomy): Eukaryota > Viridiplantae > Streptophyta > Magnoliopsida > Caryophyllales > Tamaricaceae > Tamarix > Tamarix chinensis. The sequence continues at coordinate 85,538,870 of CM060181.1, forward strand.
GGTTACGCCTTACTTAATCCAGTTGTATATAAATTTCATTTCAAGTTTTATCTTCCTCTCATTACCCCCTAATAGTGAAGTTAATAAATACACGACTGATAAATATGAATGGAGGTGAAATCTTCAACTAAAATAATGATGAGTTCATATTTTAACACATTTTATACCCTTATAATCTTAGTTTTTGGTAGTTTATTTAGCTAATATAGGGGAATAATTATTGTTTTATGCTTAAGTGGTAAAAATTGCATAAATTTTATTATTTGAGCTAAAATGATATAAATTAAGTAAATTTTGGAATAAAATATTATTTATTAATATTTATTTAATTTATTTTGCAGGTTTTGTTGTTAAGTAAAAGAAAAATAAAAATAAAAAAAGAAATTTGACCTTTGGACCAACGACCAAAAGCCAAAGGCCCAAAGTCCCGAAACAAAAACGAAAGAAAGGAACGACGAGTAAGCAAAACTAAGCCAAGCAGGCCTCGATGCACAGCTTGGCACAAAAAGGAGAGTCAGCTGCAATAAGGGCTGACGTGGCATGGGGCGACGAGAAACCAAACAGAACGACACGAAACAAAGATAAGAGAAGAGTCAGCGAGGGCTTACGTGGAAAGGAGAAGCAGAGAGACGCACGCATTAAAAAGGAAGGAGGAGCTTGAAAGAAAAAAAAAGGTTAGTGCGGCAGAGCCGCATTAATTACGTCAAAGAGGGGGCACGACAGAGCCTTCCGAGGCTCTGTGAGACGACGCAGAGAGGTGAAAGAGTACGAGATACAGGGGCGGCGAAGGAGAGACGAGACAGCCTTCATAGGCCAAGCACGATCAGCGAGGCAACACCGCACGAAAGCCTCAGCGCACGGAAACAAAGTACCAGTCAGCGCACGTCAGCCGGAAAAAGGAAAAAGAAAAAGAATATTACACTAAAATCAAGGCACCGAAGGAAGAAAAATTAGAGGAAGAATTTAATACCTGGTAGAATTTATTTTAGATAAAATTAATTTTTATCTAAAAAAATTCTTGATCTTTTATCCAAAATTAATTTCGGTTATTTCTTTCTCTTATTTTTAATTTATATTTTAGATATATATTTCTGTGTAATTAATTCTTTAATTATGGTTGGCTGATTATTTATTGTTAGGGAATAAATTGAAACCCTGGATTAAGATTTAAATTATAATTTTATTTTCTTTATTTCGTGAAATTGTTTCTTGACTCTATATTAATTGCTATCGTTTATATATATAATTATGTCAAGTATAGTTTATTTGGTGTATGCCTTGTTCTAGTTCCTCATAAGTGATAGTATGTAGGATTATTTGCCTACGAGGTGGACATCTAAATATACTAGAATTTATGTGTATAAATTGCAACTAGGTTAGATAACAATTCACCTAATCGTTTTGTGATTCTAACCGAAGTGGCAAAACGTTTCGATACGTGTGGGTCAAGGACAGGAAATACAGCTAGACATGTGTTTTGTACTATTCTGGGTACTTAGAATGACAGCCTTCCACTTATACTTAGTGCATTTAATCTAGTTAAATATAGGAGCCGCTTGTTGCTGCTATACTGCTAGTATTTAATAGGGTTAATATAGGCACGTGGTCGTATTAATTAATTAAGGGAAGTAATATAAGGTGTATGGACCTGCGTTTGGTATGCAACTTGGTCGATCTCTTTCTCACGATTAAAAGATGACTTAGAAATAAATATTATATTTTCAACCTAATCTAGTGGTGGATTTTTATTTCGCTAACATATTTCTCATATCTGATGGTTTCCCATTATTTCCCATTTTTATTATTATTAGTTTGTTTTATTTTATCCCTTTTATTATTTTTATTTTTATAAACCCCCATTAGTATTTTTCTTATTTATTTAGTTAGTGTTATTTAGGATTTTTTTTATTTTTATTTTTATCTTTAGTTTTAATTATTTGTAAGCTAGTTAGATAGAGGTGAGCCCTCTCAATCCCCGGCTAGAACGATACCCTTATTTACCAGTGCTACAATTAACAACAAGAGGGTTTAAATTGCGTGTCGGCTACGGTCACACTAATTTTTGGCGCCGTTGCCGGGGATTGGTAACTTCACCTTTATTTTGCTAGTATTTTTAGTGTGTTTTTATTTTTTTTTTGTTTTTGTATTTTTTTCTTTTAGTTTTGTTTTAGATTTTCTTAGGATTTTTGGTTTTTTGTTATTAACCTTTTCCTTTGACATATAAGTGTTTTTTAGGTGGCTATGAGAGGATCCTTTGGTTATGGACAACTTTGCATGAACCCTAACGCAAGAGTAAATGAGGTAAGTATGAGTAGTCTTGAAGATAAACTTAACAAACTTACTACTCTTGTTTTGCAGGTTGCTAAAGCTACTGTAGTTGTTAATACAAGTGAAGTGTGTCATACACAAGGAAATCCATATGCTTACCATGAACAAGCTGTGAGAGGAGGAGGATGGACACAATCCGGTGCTCAATCTTTCAATGGTTTTCAAGGACATGATCCCTATACAAGCACATACTATTTGGGAATGAGGCATCAACCCAACTTTGGATGGGGGATGAATGATCATTATTCTTTGCCATATCAAGACCCTTACACGCATGAATATGAAGCTTCAAAATATTATCAATATCCTTAACAAGAATCTTCTCCAGTTTTAGAACCCTCAAGTTCAGAAAAAATGGAGAAGCTTCTTGAAGCATTAACAAATGGTCAAAACCAGTTGGTAGACATCCAAAATCAACTGGTGCAAAGTCAGATTATGCAAAATGAAAGGGTGTTAGTGATAGAGGAGAAAATGGGTTATATGGTCAACCTGATGAATCAATTACAAGCACAAGAAGAACTCTCTAGTACTTCAATTTCAAATTCAAGTGAGAGTTATGAGGGTGATGATGCCATATCCGAATGTAAGGATGAGCTAGTTGAGGAGGTTTCCATGGAAAATATTGAAAAGCAAGATCAAGTGGAAGAAGAGCTTGTAAAAGTAGAAGAAGAATCTCATCAAAATGAGGATCAAGTGAACAAAGAGAAGTATATGGATGACAAGACTATCACTTTCACCTACCATATACCATCTTTGAACATTTATTCCCCACTTTTGCTGGGAGATGACCATGAGACACAAGGTAAGCCTTTAAACCACGTTGATTTTGTTTATGCTAACCACACTCTTTGTTTTCCCTCTTTTAGCAGGTTGTATGGATCCAAGAGTGAAGAGAGTAATCAAATCACCTTGGATACATTTAATAAGAAGTGTGATGCTCCAAAGGAGAGGTTATGTTGGAAGGATGTGTTCAAAGATTTTGAGATGGAAAAATATTTTCTTCCGTTGAAAGAGAGATCACGATACATGGACATTGGGCAAAACATTCTCTGTTTACACACTTTCTTAAATCCCATGATAGGTAAGTTACGTTCTTGCTGGATCAAATCTTTCATTAAATCTAACATCTTGTCTTTTTCTTCCTTGCAGGATAAAGATGATCATCACGAGGAAGAATTTGGTGAAGCAGCTCTCAAGTGGACGTATCCACCTTGAACGAGAAAAATCAAGATCATGTCAGGCTGAAGACATAAAAACAAGCGCTACTTGGGAGGCAACCCAATGTCATAAGGGAGTTTTCTATCCTTTAGTTATTTATTTAGTTATTTATTTATTTAGTTTGTTTTCTCCATACTTTAAATTACATGTTTCTTTAGTTGTTTACACATTGAGGACAATGTGTGATTTAAGTGTGGGGGTGCATATGTTTTATGTACGTATCAAAAAAAATTGTTTTCATTTTTTTTAGAGTGTTTAGTTTTTTTTTTTAGAGTTTTAGAGTGTTTAGTGTTTTTAGAGTCATAGGAGCCTTAACTAGTTAATGAGGAATATATCTTTAAAATCTAATGGAAAGATGATCATGAAATTGAGATAAAGTAAGTGGAGATTTTTTGTGTTAATTTCGATATAGGGAACACATATCTACGTGTCTAAATGTGAATGGAGAAAGAACACGTATGATTTTCTAACCACCGACACGGCATGTTGAGATTCATCACATTCCTTAGTGAGCGTTTGAACCATATGTACCTTCTTTTTCTGAGCGAATTTACACAAAATCATCTACTATTTCTTGGCTTCAATTTTTTTTCTAAACCTCATATATGTTTAATTGTTTTGATCAAATTATTTGCCATAGATCTTGTAATGGACTATAGAGATTACTAGAACTTACTCTTGTGCTAGTCGAAGCTTATAGTCAAAGCATGCTCTGATTGAGAAAATGATAAAGGCAGCTTAGGAATTTTCCATCACATGACCAAATAGCTTAACCTGATTTGTGTATCCATGATATACATCCCATAGAAACCCTTTGATCCTATACATGGAACATACATTTTTTTTTCATTACCCACATTGAATAACCTTCGGACCTTAATATTTTTACCCTTGCTTAAAGCTAGTGGAAGGAAATCAAATCGTTATGGATATAAAGAGTGGTTGTAAATGTGTGTGTGAAAGAAATATATGTATTTATGCTAAGAAAGGGGATTGGTTATGTTTGGTGGAGATAAAAAAATGAAGAAAAAAAATGAAAAAAAAATGAAAAAGAAAAGAAAAAAAAATGTTAGGATATAAGGAAGAGAGGGAGTTATGGAGACGATGTTGAGGAAGTTCTATTCATGTTACATTTTATTGTAAAGGTGGAGAGGTGTATCATTAATCATTGATGTGGAGTTATGCTTATATGTCATCTAATTATTAGATTCCACTAGCTCTTGATCTTTTTAGCACCATACTCCTAAAATTCTACATACCCTTCTCTACCTTAAACCCTGTTACAACCAATAAGTAAGTCCTATTTGATTCTTGAGATGAGCAGCCTTTGATCTGATGGAGATTAGTCACAAGAGTTAAGCATATGGTTCGGTCCATTTGGCATATATTTCATGAGGTTTTATCCACAAGAACATGAGTCTTCTTTATTTATATATGTGAGTCATTTGTTATCTTTATCATCTTATCTCACATACATGAGTGTTTCTATACATTTGTAGCCATGAATCTAAAAGAGAGAGAAAAATATAGAGGGTATCCATAGTGAGGATGGATCTTGATGTGACAAAGGCGTGGTAGATTTTCATCCATAATATTGATCTGTTCATACATGTCATGTTTATGTGTGAACCATATGTTGAAATTGATCCTTTAAATCTCCCAATGCTGAATCTTGATTGATTGCTAATCTTGAAGATTGAAAGTAAAAGATTCCGAGACCAAAATAGTTAAGGGTCTTAGGTATATGGTTTTATTTTTATTTTTATTTGTGTGTGATTTTGTGGGTATATCATCTGCGAAACCCTCACGAGACCTTACTCGTCCTCGATGGGTGACCTAGGGGTTTAAAGGGTCTATTGCACATGCTAAGTGTAATTGTGAGACCTACGAAAGTGGCTAGTTAATTTAATTTTATTTGTTTAGAGTAACAACTTGCTTGAGGACAAGCAAGAAGCTAAGTGTGGGGGTGTGATGAGTTCATATTTTGACACATTTTATACCCTTATAATCTTAGTTTTTGGTAGTTTATTTAGCTAATATAGGGGAACAATTATTGTTTTATGCTTAAGTGGTAAAAATTGCATAAATTTTATTATTTGAGCTAAAATGATATAAATTAAGTAAATTTAGAATAAAATATTATTTATTAATATTTATTTAATTTTATTTTACAGGTTTTGTTTTTAAGTAAAAGAAAAATAAAAATAAAAAAAGAAATTTGACCTTTGGACCAACGGCCAAAAGCCGAAGGCCCAAAGGCCCGAAACAAGAACGAAAGAAAGGAACGACGAGTAAGCAAAACTAAGCCAAGCAGGCCTCGACGCACAGCTTGGCACAAAAAGGAGAGTCAGCTGCAATAAGGGCTGACGTGGCATGGGGCGACGAGAAACCAAACAGAACGACACGAAACAAAGATAAGAGAAGAGTCAGCGAGGGCTTACATGGAAAGGAGAAGCAGAGAGACGCACGCATTAAAAAGGAAGGAGGAGCGTGAAAGAAAAAAAAAAGTTCGTGCGGCAGAGCCGCATTAATTACGTCAAAGAGGGGGCACGACAGAGCCTTCCGAGGCTCTGTGAGACGACGCAGAGAGGTGAAAGAGTACGAGACACAGGGGCGGCAAAGGAGAGACGGGACAGCCTTCACAGGCCAAGCACGATCAGGGAGGCAATGCCGCACGGAAGCCTCAGCGCACGGAAACAAAGAACCAGTCAGCGCACGTCAGCCGGAAAAAGGAAAAAGAAAAAGAATATTACACTGAAATCAAGGCACCGAAGGAAGAAAAATTAGAGGAAGAATTTAATACCCGGTAGAATTTTTTCAGATAAAATTAATAAATTCTTGATCTTTTATCCAAAATTAATTCTGGTTATTTCTTTCTCTTATTTTTAATTTATATTTTAGATATATATTTCCGTGTAATTAATTCTTTAATTATGGTTGGCTGATTATTTATTGTTAGGGAATAAATTGAAACCCTGGATTAAGATTTAAATTATAATTTTATTTTCTTTGTTTCGTGAAATTGTTTCTTGACTCTATATTAATTGCTATCGTTTATATATATAATTATGTCAAGTATAGTTTATTTGGTGTATGCCTTGTTCTAGTTCCTCATAAGTGATAGTATGTAGGATTATTTGCCTGCGAGGTAGCCATATAAATATACTAGAATTTATGTGTATAAATTGTAGCTAGGTCAGATAACAATTCACCTAATCGTTTTGTGATTCTAACCGAAGTGGTAAAACGTTTCGATACGTGTGGGTCAAGGATAGGAAATACAACTAGACATGCGTTTTGTACTAGTTTGAGTACTTAGATTGACAACCTTCCACGTATACTTAATGTATTAAATCTAGTTAAATATATGAGTCACTTGTTGCTGCTATACTGTTAGTATTTAATATGGTTAATATAGGCACGTGGTCGTATTAATTAATTAAGGGAAGTAATATAAGGTGTATGAACATGCGTTTGGTGTGCAACTTGATCGATCTCTTTCTCACGATTAAAAGATGACTTAGAAATAAATATTATATTTTCAACCTAATCTAGTGGTGGATTTTTATTTCCCTAACATATTTCTCATATCTACGGATTTCCCATTATTTTCCATTTTTGTTATTATTAGTTTGTTTTATTTTATTCCTTTTATTATTTTTATTTTTATAAACCGTCATTAGTATTTTTCTTATTTATTTATTTAGTGTTATTTAGAATTTTTTTTATTTTTTTTTAATTTTAATTATTTTTAAACTAGTTAGATAGAGGTGAGCCCTCTCAATCCCCAGCTAGAATGATACCCTTATTTACCGATGCTACAATTGACAACAAGAGGATTTAAATTGCGTGCCGGCTACATTGCTCAAAACTAAACAGTAAAAAATGCAGTTTTAAATATGTTTAGACATGCTTAGTTAAAAGTTAGGACTTCTTTTATAATTACTTTTATAAAACCAATTTCAAAACAAAAAAGCTTTTCGATCCAAAACAACTCATTATCCGGACACTTTTAAAATTAAACAAAATAACTACTACTTTTTTCTGATAAAACAAGCTGAAAGACAGCAGGAATAATTTGCCAAACACACTAATAGTTCGCTATTTACGATGTTTCACTGCATTTCTGCAAGTGAGCCTAATTTCTGGCCTTTAGAACCACGAGTCCTAGTTAATGACGTAAATCGTGGTGCATGGCAAATTTCTACCTTTTTCAGCATTTAGAAAGATACAATTAAATGCATGATTTATAAATGGATCATTCGCTCTTCTCGCTATCAAAAATAGATGAACACGTAAGATAATACAACCAGCTACTTCCCCAAGCTGAGTTTTAGACAATATCCAAAAGCATACAAACAATAAACATCCCCTTCCCGTGTACGGAAAGCAGTAAAACCAAGTACTCGTTTCCCCAAAGCCATGCAATATAAATACCTAATAACCATCCCCTAGCTGACATTCAAGTCATGAAACATTAAACGAGAAACTTCATTCCCTCCAACAACCATGCAACCTACAAACATAATAATCATCCTTCGTTGATCTCTAATTCATGACACATTAAACAAGGAACTTGAATCTTGAATAACTTATACAAATGTCTTAGCAACGAAAATATCAACCTATATATATTTGACTTCATAAATAAGTATACTTATCATGAATAGTCATTAAAGAAAATTGAGCTGCTTAAGAAAAAAGCATCCATAATATCCTATGATATCTAATATTATGATTATGATGATAATTACGTCTTCCATTTCTTTCCACGTTCGGCTATCATTTTAGTATTTAGCTCCATTCAAATGACGATATAACCATATTTTTATGGACAACATCGCAAACATGTGCCCTTATGTTCGGTACGATGCTAGTTGGGCAAAAATGTCACGCTGTCAACCGAGTCGACTAATGCATTTCTCAAAGCCTGTGATATACTTAGCACTAAAACGTAAACATCCTCTCACGCGGTATAACAACGTAGCCTATCCCCAAGACCCGGTGAGCAATACTTACTCCGCCGTTGATATGTTTGAAGGCTGTTGATGTACCTCGTTCAGCCCAAGTTATCTCGCATCATCAACAGGAAAAGACCATGAAGCCAGGTAGGTACAACTATTCTTATTATGCTCTATAGTGGACAATACCTACCCGCAGAAACAAGAGTACTACAATGGTCACATGCTGTTCTCAGATTAAAGTTCATACTCTTTAACATACTAAATCTGGGACTGCAGTTGTACGAGTGCAGCTGGCTTCCGTTGTTTTACGCTTAACATACCGGGGAGATGAATCTGGCAACGGAAAAGATCAAAAACGTGAAAACCTTCCCTTTTTGCACTGTCGAATCACTCCGCTAAAGATAGTGGAAAACTTAACCACCAAAGAAGCTGAATCCATCAACTGCCTCCTTTTGGTAGCTGTAAAAATAAATAAACAAATTAACATGAAAATTCTTTTCCGACTCGTGGCTACCATATCCCAATGTAATTTTTACGTACCTCTTTCGTAAACTAGGGCACGCAAAGGAAAAATTGGACGCATTATCTTCCATAAATGGCTCTACATCTGCAGAACGGTCTCTCTTCCAAGGATTTTTGTATTCCTTAACGAAAATGTCATCATCTAGGAACTTTGGGTCAGCTGCAGGCGCACATGAAATACATTACAAATCACTTTTTAACCGTAGATCCACAGCTGAACTACAGAATGAGACAACATTGCTGGATAGTTAACAGTCCTGAGTGCTTCCCTAAGTCTCATTGCCGATGAATGTGAGTTGTTGAGCTTGGTTAAATGCACAGCTCATTATAATAACCGAAGCAAGATAGACACATACATCATATCATAGAAAATTTCCATTACAACGATGCCGAACAATCTGTTTCCCTTTCATATATGAGATGATGTTAGCACGAGTTAAACGTCTAGCAAGCCCATCAAATGGCGACTCAGCCACTGCAAAAAGGTGAGTGATACATCCCCACCAGCCTTGCTCACATATTCCAGGAAAATACCATGCGGGGCCTGCTCAGATTAAGTTTTTGAACAAGCTACTGGCCCGCTGGCCTTTTATGCCCCACACCGACTCGAAAAATAAATTATAGGAGTGGGGAGTCAGTTTAAGAATCTGAAACCAGTACCATTACTCGTTCATATAAAATAGTAGTACACAATAGTTTAATAAAATATAATATATGCAGAAAATTTAAGTAAGAACCTAATCTGCTCTTCTCTTTTTTTTTTGAACTAGTTCTTTACTTATTTTGTTTATTCTTTTATCGGCTCTTGACCAACCAGTTTGCCCAGTTCTTTGACCAATTTTGACATTTTGATGACGGCTAAGGGTTATCCGATTGATGACCTACTCATACTGGACAGCTCAATTTTTTTTACTAAGAGAAGCGACTAATGCCTTAGTTGCAGTTACTGCAACTAGAGAGTAGAGATGGCAATGGGTAGGTGTTGCATATATAGGAATACAAATTGAGTCTTGCTAAGGAAGATGGTAGATTAGGAAAACAAGAAGGAGAGGGAGAAAGGAGGATAATGCATACAATCTGAGGATACTCCTAAAGATTGTATATGTTATCAGACAAGATTTAAAAGACAACTAGTTTCTCTCATTAACTTAGAGGCGAGTACATATATATATAATATACAAGTATAGATACTAAAATATGAACTAAATCAATTGCCTATTTTAGAAATAATTCCTGAAATTAAGTTATTCTAATTTGACTGATAATATAAGTTTACGCCCTAAAATTACAGCATTTAACAATCCATAATTATAGCCACTAATCTTGTAACACTTCCCCTCAAGATGGAGCATAAATGTCAATCATGCCCATCTTGTTACAAATATAGGGAGCCCAGGTTCCATTAAGAGCCTTGTCAAGATGTCTCCTAACTGCTCTTTGGTCTTCACATCAGATGTAGAGATAATGTTCTATTGAATTTTCTCACGAACAAAGTGACAATCTATTTCAATATGTTTAGTGCATTCGTGAAAATAGGGATTTGAGACGATGTATATTGCAGCTTGATTATCACACCATAACCTTGCTGGAACATATAGCTTAAGACCAACCTCAATCAAGAGTTGAGAGATCCACATAACTTCACACGCAGCTTGTGCCATTGCCCTATACTTATATTTTGCACTGGACTGTAACACCACACTTTGCTCCTTACACTTCCATGAAATCAAATTACCACCAGAAAAAAAAAAAAAACAATAGCCAATTGTGGACCTTTGATCAATCTAGGAACTTGTATGGTTCACATCAAAGAAACACTATATTCCTGTGACCAAGATTTTGATACAACATCCCATCCAAGAGCTCCTTTCAACTAACACAAGATTTGTTCTAAGGCCGCCTAATAATGAACAGTAGAAAGGGCATAAATTGACTTCCAATACTAACCGTGTAAGAAATATTGGGACAAGTCATTATGAGATAGTTCAACTTTCCAACTAATCTTCTATATTGTCCAGGATCTAGAAAAGCATATCCATTCTTTGTGAATTGTTGGTTGGGGACTATTGAAGCACTGTATGGTTTGGCTCCCAGTTTACCAGTTTATGATAATAGATCCAACACATACCTCCTCTAAGATAAGAAATACCCTATTTACTTCTTGTCACCTCAATCCCCAACAAATATTTGAAGCTCCCTAAATCTTTGGTATTGAATTTACTCCGCAGGAAGGATTTCCATGATGAAATTCCTTGCATATCACTCTCAATGACAACAATGTCATCTACGTATACAAGAAGTTGAATGATGCCACATCTGATTTATAGAAAACCTTATGATCAAATTTTCTCTTCCTTATCCCAAAAGTTTCTATTATTTGACAGAATTTTCCAAACCAAGCTCGAGGACTTTGTTTCAAGCCATACAATGATTTGTGAAGACAACTCCTCTCCCAGCCTCCCTGAGTAACAAACCCAGTGGCTGCTCCATATAAATCTCCTCCTAGCTCCCCATGCAAGAAAGTATTTTTAATATCAAGTTGGAAAGTGGCCAATCAAAAATAGTTGTTAAAGAAATAAATAATCGAACTAAAGCTAGGAAATAAAATAGCGGTCACGGTCGTCGTGGCACAAGTTTTTATTTTTATTTCACTATATACTCTAATTATTATTTATTGATCATTTGAATATAAATATTCAATAAACAAGTATTTTATAATATATTATAAGTATTTAAATGAGTCATTATATGCTAAATTGTCCTAACAATCCTAAATTTTCCTTAGAATAAAAGAAAACATATTATTTAATAGGACATGTAAAGGTAACAAATAACAATACTTTATTATTGTTTAATAGTCACTTGGTTCAAGAGATAAATAGTAAATAAATAAGAAAAAATTATCATGCATGCTTTTTTTTTAATGGATTTAAGAATTTTTAAATAAAGTATCAATTTATCGGCGATTTATCGCTGATATTTTTTGATTTATTGTTGATACCGATTTATCAACAATTTACTAGCCGATAAATGTAAAATTATAAAACCGTTACATACGAACCAAGTGTGCACCAAATTTAATAGAACCGTCATTTAATTGTATGATTGAAGCCAATTTTACCACACAAGAGAAAGTATAAGAATAGTCCACCACATGTCTAAGCATAACCTTTAGCTACCAAGCGTGCTTTCAAGCAAGCCACTGTTCCATATGAATTAAATTTACTACAAAGACCCACCTGCAACCAGCAACTTTCTTACAGCCAGGTAGATTTACCAAATCCCACTATCAAGGCATGCATTTCCTCAATCATAGCCTCACGCCGCCCTAGATGGGACAGGACTTGGTGAACAAACTTTGAAATTGCTAGGCAACGAACAAACGAGACACAAAGGACAAACAATCATAAGAGGAAGTTGGATAAGCACACTAATGTTTACCTTTCCAGAGAGCAATAGGTAAGTCAACATTATTTGTTGTGGGATCCAAAGATGAAGAAGAAATTGGTGTTAGACTTGTCACAAGAGGACTGCGTTGTCAAGAAAATACTTGAGTAAGAGGTGATTTTGGTGGAAGTGGTGGAGGTGGCTCAACAACATCAACAACACTAGAAACTGAGTTGGTGACATGATATACTATGAGATCATCCTCCTCCTGAGGAAGCAAAGATGTGGATGGGGTAGTAGAGAAAGGGAGATGTTCAAGGTAAGTGACATCAACCGACACAAGAGTATCCCATGAAGATACATTTTGATGACTTGGGGTTTGGTTTGGGAATTTGTAGGCAAAAAACATGAACAAAGCAAGAAAATCCAAAGATACATGATTACACTAGGAACATAAATCTATTAGGAAACAAAAATTAATAAGGAATTTGGCTATTTAGGACAATGGAGGCCATGCAATTAATCAAGAAGCATGTTGTGGACTCAGCATATGCCCAAAACTATTTAAGTACATGTATCTAAAATAAAAGAGCCCAAGAAATTTCAAGTAGACGTTTATTTTTTCTTTTAGCTACTCTATTTTGAGATGGAGTATGAATACAAGAAGATTAAAGGAGAATCCCATTGTGAGCCATGTATGTCCGAAAAGAATCAAAGAAATGTTCTTTGGCATTATCACTTCTCAATGTTTGGGAAAACACACCAAATTAGGTTTTTATTTCGACATAAAAACTTTGGAAATGTAAAAGCAACTCAAACCAAGATTTCATTAAGTAAAGCCAAGTCATATGAGAAAAATCATCCACAAAGGTTAAAAAATATTGAAATCCAGTTTTAGATAGAATGGGACAAGGTCCCCAAACATCAGAATGTACTAGTTCAAAGGCATAACTTGCCTTTATTGTGAGGAATAGACGAGACACAATGATGTCTAGCAAATTGGCATGACTCACTCTAAAGAAGATACATTAAGAAACCGAGGACACAACTTCTTGAGCAAAGGTAAAGATGGATGCCCTAACCAATAATGAGCTTCAAAGGGAGATAAAGTACTCCAATAGGTAATGGTTCGAGGAATCTAGGTATATAAAATGTACAAGCCTCCTGATTCTTGGCCTTTACCAATAATTTTCTTCGTTAAAAGATCCTAAAGCAGACAATGATTAGGACGAATGAGATACAATAGTCAATGGCAGAACTGAGTATGCTAACAAATACCAAGTTGAATGAAGATTTTGGTAGATTTAATATAGATGACATCGAAAGTATTGGGGTGGGATTGACAGTGTCAAATCTAAGGACGTGAACAGGGCAAGTTCGACGGCCCCGGGGGGGGGGGGATACCTATATTGGTCAAGCAATAAAACCGCGGTCGCAGTCGCAGTTGCGGTCGCAATATCGGGGTGTCGCGAACAATATTTTATATCTCGTGGCATATTTTTTAATTCTTTTTCACAACAATATTAGCAAATATTAGTAAATATCAGCTAATATCGGTAAAATATCGACCGATATTGCAGTGATAAATATGTGATTTTTTGGAACAACCACATTTCAAAAATTTCGCATCACGATTGATACAAAAACCACAAAATTGCGACCAATACGCAATTGCGGTACCAATATTTCATTGTACGGTATCCGTACCCGATAAAAAAATTAGTACCCAAATTCGTAACAACACCTAAACAGGCATCCACTAACAAATCTATATCTGTATTCGTTGGCTATCAGTTACCTGATAGATAGCCTGTTTACTTATCAACGAATATTATCCAACAAGCAAATATACTACCCGATGGATAAACTCATTTAGAGTTAAAGACAAATGATAATTTTAACCTTAATATTATATTACGTTTATTCGAAAATCAACGATAAAATAGTAATAATAAACAGGTATGGATATGGATACCCCTTATCCGTATTTGTACCCAAACCCAGCTAATATTTTCTTCCATCCTCCATATGTGTTTAAGTATCTGTCAAATAAAATCCATCAGGTTTCGAATAAAATCCATCTTATTTACATCCCTAACAAAATCTAAGGACGAAAGACGTAAAGTATGCAGTTAAAATGTAAAATGAGACTAGGATTACTTGTCAAGCGATCTGCAGTACCAAAATCGATTACCCATTGAAGGGAAGAAGAAAGAAGACCTATATAAAATTTAACTAACTTGGCAAAGGCACTAGTGGGCCTAGATGTGCCTTTTACTGCCTCTTGATATTAAAATTTTGAGAACTCGTCTACAGGGGAATGTAACCGTATGATCTAATGATGGATGAGAAGTATTACCTGTACGTACAATGCGAGACAATTTCAAATTTTCCTTAACAATTTTTGTCAAGTCCTTTTCATGTGACCTAGTTCATGACAGTAGTAACAAACAAGTCCCTTGTGTTCTAATTTCCTACATTTTGACCATTACTACTACCGGCTTTGCCACATATCTAAGGACGTGACTGACTTCTTGTTCCATTATTCTTACTAACTAATGCACTAGGTTGTCGCACAGGAAAGACATAGGAGTTAGTATCAGTTCAAAGAACCCTAGTGAACACCTCCTCTAAAGAGGTGATCTCAGGGCTAGACAAAATCATAAACTTGGCTCTATTAAATTGGGGAGGAAGCCCAGCAAAAAAAACTCACAATAGCTATTTCCTTGTGTTGAGCCTCCTAAGTTCTAATGTAGTGTTGAAAGGTAACAAGGCATTCAATTCCTCGTAAGTGTATTTAAAATTCATCAAGTAGACCTGAAGAGCCTAGTCCTCTATTCAGCTTGATAGAGTTCTTTACACATCAAAAATACAAGAAATATTCCCTTTTCCAAAGAACAAAAAGGCCAAATATTCCATTAACTCCTTGACATATTCATAGTGAGAGACATGACAAAAATATTCATTATCAATCAAATTATGAATTTGATTATCATTCTGTGTGGGTATTATCATTAGGAGGATCCTTAATAAAATGAGCGTCCTCCCAAATACTTCATAAATACAAACGAATAGTCTTACTTCAATCATAATAATTCACACTGTTTAGTTTTTGTTTAGTGATCTTAGACAAAAATTGATATCATACTAGGGATAACCAAATTCCTCTATGCCTCTATCGAATTCCTCTATTCATCTCCCATTATGGCCAATCAAACAAAGGATCGAGAAAAAAAAATACCGCAACCACAACTCAACAACATCGGCTCAATTCACAGTGCAAAGAAAAAATTAAAGGCCACCGGAGAATTATCCAGGTATGGACGAACGTCTGAAAGTGAATTGCAACGACAAATGTTGCTCAATAGGGCAAAAATGAAACTTCTCACTTGGGGATTGAGTAGAAGGAAAAAAAAATTAAACTATAATTGGTTTATGAGGCTCATATATCATGTTATTAGACAAGATTTAAAAGATAACTTGTTTCTCTCATTAACTTAGGGGTGAGTACACATATATATATACAAGTCTTTAGGTACTAAAATAGGAAGTAAATCAATTACCTATTCTTGAAATAATTTCAGAAATTAAGCTATTCTAATTGGACTAATAATATATATTTACAAACTAAAATTACGTCATTTAACAATCCATAATTATAGCCACTAATCTTGTAACAATATACTCTCAATCACCACCTAAGGCATAAGACGTCTTAGGATAAAGAGAGAATATTTGAAAATAGGTTTCGATCAAAGTATTCACTCTACTTTAAAGGTGAATCTAGTAAAAGAGAGCAGATAGGAAGCCAACAATTGCCCGTTTTCATTCATAAGACTCTAACATTTACAAGGATATGTTAGGTCCATTATTAGTTACAAACTAACTAGAATAAAAAGCGTTAGGGCTGACTTGGTTAGGATCAAACTAGCAATGACCTACTGTGGGCTAACTTAACTAGTTTAAGTCTAACCAAAAACAAACCATCCATTGACATTTCGGTCTATCACACTCGAGTGTTCTACCCTTCCCATATTGATTTTAATTATTCCTACAAGTAAAAGCTATTTTATCAGATCTGACTGCTTTAGTAAAACTAACTCAGCTGAAAAACATAAAAAAGCAATGTCGTACTATTCCTGAAATGCAGTGCCCAATGACCCTCAAGAAGTGGCCCCCAGATGTTGACTGGCCAAGCTGAAAAGGCAGATGCTGCATTTTTTTCCTGAACTATGTCCAAACATGCCCCAAAATCAGTCTAAAATTGCTTTAACATACTTCCACAAATCATCCCTGCTATTTGTCCTTGTTGCTGATTGTCTTGAGTTTTTGCACCAAATTTGTCCCAAAAATGGACAATTTCGTTGCCAGGGCTTCCGAGGCCTGTTTGGTCATGCCTTACACATGCCTTTATCCTCACACAGGCCTATTTCCGCACCAATTTTTTTGGTAATTAATTAACTTTTATTACCAAATAAGCAAAGTCAATTACAGCAAATAATCACATTTGCACCACCAAAGGCTACAACCATACAAAGGCTCTTACAACTCCTACGAAACATCACCACTGATCTAAGTGCTTCAAATACTGAGCGTCTTAGATTTTACTCCAGCATACCTAGTAAAAGATTCAGTCACATTCTGATAAAACATATTGTCAATGAGTCTTTGCTTCTGCTGGAACACCACACCATTATGATTCTGCCATAGCTTATAAATCACTACATTAAACACAGTCCCCAGACCCACGCTTTAACTTGATATTTTTTAGTGAGCTGAATCGTCCAATTACCATCAGAGATAACTATTTAAGGCTGGCAGCCCTACATCTCAACCCTTTAGTATCTATTTAAACATCTAGCAGACATCTTGCTTAGTCTTAACTATCCAAATGTCCTGATCCTAAAGATATCTTCTATGAGCACAGAGAACCCAGACTCTCCTTGTTTACAATCAGCTTCCAAAGATACTTAAATAAACTCCACACCAATTTTTTGCTAATGACAATTATGGCAACTTCGTCCTCAATCTTTGCAAGGTTCAAGAAGACCATTACATGGTCACTTTCGTTCTATTAGGCTCAAGTTATGGTCTTGGTTTGACTTCCCATCAAACTAAACCATTCTTGAACTCGAAGGATAAAGGATCCTTAGGCATAAGTTCTAACGATTCAAGTGCCAAAATGCAGCTACAGTAGCATAGTTTTTGTCAAGCTTTTATGGCATTCTTTTGGTTTGAAATTGCGAGGCAAAAGCAACCATTAATTTAATACCTTTGCAGCAGATTTATTGAAGAAGATCACTCACAAATCAAAAGCAATTCACGACATTGGTTTCTTCAATGTCATGCATTTTTTTCGAGCTCCATAGACACAAAAATAAGAGCAAAAGGGGATCCAACAGCATGGAAGGATTGTGACAGAGTTTTATGACAATTAAAGTACAATCCCAACATGCTTATTGTCCTCATGGTCTGCCACTAAAAGGGCTAGATTTACTTTTATTAGCTAATAATGCTATAATTCTAAGTTTAGCCTCTTTATTTGCAAAACACCATCATGTGTAAGGCATGGGAGATCTAGAGGACAAATTTGGTGATCCCTTACACGTGGGAGATCTTTATCTGTCCCAAAAGCAATTCATGACATTGGTTTGTCCCATGCCTTACACATGATCTAGAGGTGTTTTACAAATAAAGAGGTTAAAGTTGGACATATAGCATTATTGGCTAACAAAAGTAAACCTAGCATTTTTAGAGGCAGACGTCAAAGACAATAAACATGTTGGGATTGTACTTTAGTTGTCATAAAATTGTCACAGTCCTTCCTTGTAGGTGGTTCCCCTTTTGCTCTTATTTCCGTATACATGTAGCTCCAAAAAAAACTACATGACATTGAAGAAACTAATCTCATGAATTACTTTTGATTTGCAATTGATCTTCTTCAACAAACCAGCTGCAAAAGTATTAAATTAATGGTTTCCTTGGCCTTGTAATTTCATGCCAAAGGAATGCCCAAAAAGCTGGTCAAAAACTGCTATTGTAACTGCATTTTGGCACTTGAATCTTTAGAGCTTATGCCCAAGGATCCTTTATCCTTTGAGTTCAAGAATTATTTAGTTTGATAGAAAGTCAAACCAATACCATAACTTAAGCCTACTAGAACGAAAATGACCATGTAATGGTCTTCTTGAACCTTGCAAAGATTGAAAACAAAATCACCATAATTTTCATTAGCAAAAATAAAAATGATGATGGATGCTCCCGCATTAATAGGGTCTGAGTTGGGTTCAACAAGACCCAAACCTATTCATAATCCTGACTCTAACCTACCGGGCCTCAAAAGTTTAGGCACAAAGCTAAATCCATAGGATCTAGCAAAGAAAATGATCTTAAATGGGTCCAACCATTTGTATTTTTTTTTAAATTAATAATTTACATAAATCCTGATATTTTTTTATTTTTATATAATTCAATATGTAATATTTTGTTAAAAAAAATCCTCCCATAAAGGAAAAAAAATTCACACAACAAACTTTATTTTTCCAAATGGTATATGATCCATCAATACTTAGGCACTACAAAAATAATGACATATTACAATTACAATTTTTTTTTATAACACATAAGAGTAGTCCTTCACAACTACACACTAGTGTAAAATAATATAGGAGAGGTCTTCGCAAAAGATTTATTGTGATGACTACCTCATCATAAATATCCCTGCCAAAAATAATTAAAAAACATATACAAATTTACAATGATGTGTCATTATAAAAGCCAAAGGTGCATTGTAAATAACTTCGGAAAATAACTCCCTCTAGCAAATTCCTACCAAATATAATTTACCAGAAAAAAAAATCAGATTTAAGATGATGCCAACCACTTCTTATCAAGTTTGACTTTTTAGGTTTAATATTGTATGCTACAACAAATAGTCACATAGGTCATCGGAACATTTGACGCATATGAGAAACAAATTAGACTATGCAAGCACCACCAAAACTAAAAACAAGTAATGAGGTTGAAGAAAAGAAAAATATAAACTTAAGTACCCCTTAAATTCATATAGTCGCATTTACCACTCAAGGATTAAACTATTGCGATAAAAGAAGTAAGATTTGAAGAAGATAATCAATCAAAGTATTCGCTTTAATTTGAAGGTGGTTCTCATTTTTTGATAGCAAATAACAATCAAAGGGTTTGTTTTCTTTCATTTATAAAAGTTCTAACATTTATAGGAGATGTTATAAAGCTTTAGTTACAATTCAACCTAACTAAAAGTGGTGGCTCGCAAGGCTTCGATGGAAAGCTAATTCTCAATTAGTTTATTGAAGTTTTCAACAGTCTTCCTTGGGTTGATTGGGAAACATACAAATTTGAGATCTTTGGTCTTCAAAACATAGCAATCAGTAGTCTTCTCCCATCCCTATGTGATTTCGACCAGCCATAATACTTAGGATGACTCAATCACACCTAGATTGAGCTTAATATTACAAACAATTAAAAGTAAGTATAACACTTTCCCAAACAAATGGCAGCACTAGCTAGCTAAATAAAGCTGAATAAAACTAATACAAATAGTACTAAACATAAGAGCTACTACTAGTCAACAATTAAGGAAAACTAGATAACTCACCTTATTAAAATTAAGCCAAAAGAAGAAAAATGCAACTTCCCACACTCCTTGTGTGCCAATCAAACCAACTTCCAAAGACCTAAGTTCGTGCAATAGGGAGTCAATCAGTGGCTGTTGAAGTTGATCAACTAAGGGAGTGGAGTTGGGGTGTTGATGATAGCATCCTTGGTAATGTTTAATGCTTTAGGACCCTCTTGATGCAAAGATGACAATTTGCACAATATGACCTTCTTCGAACAAATTTGAGCTTAAATGAAGATTATTGAAATAACCTCAAGACTAGGGTTGTTCATGTTATCCAATATCTATTTATCCAATCCTATATTCAAAGCGATCCGATCCGAAAAAGCAAATAACTGATCCGATATTTTTTTTCAAATAAAATATCCAATTTGGTCAATGAAAAGTCGAACAAACTAGATATCAGATCCGAAAATTACAAATAATATTTGATCCGAAGGAAAATATTTATATATATATATTTTTTATAATTGTTTATTTTACATATAATTATATATAAATGAATTTAGAGATGTGTGTGTGTGTGTGTAATTTTCACTTACTTGATTTAGTATTTGGGCAAAAATTTAAATCAGTTGAAATTATATTTTTGATATAATTCCCTTTTAGATCTGATAGAATCCAATTAAACCTTGTGATCTAGCAACTTTAATTTTAGTTTTAATATCAGATATTTGCTGAGCGAATCAGATATGTGCTCAGCAGATCGGATAATATAAAATATATTTGTGATTTGGTGGTTTTTCTATATTTAAAATTTTATTCAGATAATATAGGTTATATTTGATATCCGATCTAAAAATTCGAATATCCGAAGTTTTAAATCAAATATCATTTTCAAATATCCGACAATCGAAAATTCGAAGTATTAGATATTTGAACTGTGAACAGTCTTACTCAAGGCAACAACCCCTTCATCATAATTTTTGTTAACATCCACATTCGTAGCTAAAGTATTTTGCCACAAGAGTTTTGGGTGTCACCTTCCATGGCTTATAAGGCCATGGAAAATTTAATTTGGTGACAATAATTGATGAAAATGACCACAAGTGATTCCTTGATCAACATTTTATAACTAGGAGTAGTTGTGTAGCATACATCATGATAGCCACAAATAGTAATCGAGGAGCAAACACTCAAGAATTGGCTTTTATAATTATGGAACCTATTATTCTTCATTTAGAAAATATCTCCCGCAAATTTGAAGACCAATGGATGGTTACGTTGCTAGAAACGTAACAAACAAGCAACTAAGTGTCTACGTGCATGTACATGACATGCATGGAAGGAGTGACCACGTGCATGAGGAGCTTCTTTGCAGACTTGTCGAGCATTATTAAGTAATTTATCTAATTTATTAATTAAGTAGTAAAATTGGATAATAAAGTTAACATAAAGTAGCATAAAATTAGCATAAAGGTAGCATAATATCTTTTAACTTAGAATCTTTTGAATTATGCTATTAGCTAGTGGTAGAAAGGTTAAAGCTGCTATGAGCATCGAGCATAGCATTGAGAATTAAATTGAAGTTGAAGATCAACATTAAAGTTGAATACAAGTGAATTATGTGTGAGTTCAAACTCAGCAAATCGAATTGTGTGAACGGTTTAGCTTGGAAGTTTTAATATCTTCACCTGTGTATTAGAGATTAATCCATATCTTTTCTACTCTCCTTAATCCATATTTTCCTTGCCATAATTATCATCAAAATTCTACTCTAATTCGTGGTTAATCAGAGCCCTAATTTGGTATACACAACCGAAGCCCTAAACCTTCCATTCAAAACCATAACCTTCCCGCACAAACCAAGCGCAACCTTATTCATCCTTTTTGAACCAAACACTAACCCTAATCCTAAACCACGATGCTAACCATCATCTAAACCCTAACCTTTGAAGCTTAACTTCAACATCATACCATCATCGAATGCATAAACTAACTAGTAAACAACATATGAACCATCATCATCACTAATTCACCATCACCGAATCATCATTATCATTCCTCTACCATATTCGAACTATCCCCATCCTTATTCCATCACATTCGAATCTTTAATTTCCTAATTCATCATCAATGAGCCTTTAGCCTAACATCTAAACCCAATTCGAGCATTAATCCCACATAGTTGAGAATTAAACCCTCCCACACACATCAATTTTGGTATCAAAGCCATAGGTTGGTGGAATTGCAATCAAGATTCAATCTTTCTTTCAAGATTCACCAAGAAAGTGTTCCATCTTCAAGAATCTCCAAGAATTCACTAAAAAAAAAAGGAGGACCAAGTACATAAGGGTGTGTTTGGGAGTGTTGTGTTCGGTTGATAAGAAGAAGGATGGAGAACCAAGACGAAGACTTGAGAGATATTCTCAAGACCTTAATGGACGAAATCAAGGAGGTAAAATTGCAAGTGGGGAGAATAGAAACTTCCCAAGCCCAAGAGTCCCATGTGCGGCCACAAAACCAGAGAGAACAAATAGAGGAAGGGCACGTGAGAAGGGCACAAAACCGGGTGGAAGAAGAAGAGAGTGTGGGAAATTACGTAAGGCCACGTGACACTTCGAGGAAAACTTATGATGACGTAGAAAAAGAAATCCACTTTACTCTTCCCGACTTTGAAGGTAATCTCCACCCGTAATCTTTTTTTGAATGGTTGCAAATTGTTGAATTGATTTTTGAGTATAAAGAAATTGATGACAAGAAACAATGCAGAATAGCGATATTAGAGTTTAAAAAAATTGCTAGAGTGTGGTACAATAATTTAACAAGAAGACAGGAGAGAGAAGGAAAATCGAAGATTAGGTCATGGGAAAAATTAAAGAAACATTTGAAGAAGAAGTTTGTGCCTCAGGAATATGAGCAAGAAAGTTTTATAAAAATGACTACATTGAGGCAAGGGTTACTTGGAGTCGAAGAATACATTTAGAGTTCAAAAGGTTAGCCCTAATATGTGATGTCCAAGAACGAGAAGAACAAAGGTGCGCATGATTCATCGGGGGTTTAAATATAAATCTTCAGGAGAAGGTAGAGATGTACCCTTACAAAGTGTTTGAAGACCTAGCCAAGTTAGCCATCAATTTCGAGAAATAGTTGAAGAGGACAAAGCCCCCAAACAAGTCAAACAATGTTCCATATGGTTCGACTTCCAAGGGTGTGTCAAAGCCACCAATTTCTCAATCCACAAACCAAGACAATAATACAAAGTTCACTCATGAAGAAAAGGGCAAGGATCAAGTGGTTGATAAGGTGAACAAACAACGCTTCAAGTGTAGAGGTTATAGCCACTTTGCTTAGGATTGTCCCAACCAAAGGGCATTGACTATGAAGAAGATAGCAAATATGGAGGCTTGTGAAGAGAATGAAGACTTTGATGAAGACTTCGAAGAGGAAAGTGATGGCCTGAAGGATACTTTAGAAGAAAGCCAAGTGGATTGCTACGTGTTGCAAAGGGTGCTCCAAGTACAACCACAACCTTCACTTACTCAACGGGAGAAGAGTTTCAAGGCCAAATGTAGAATTAGTGATAAAGTGTGTGAAGTCATCAATGATAGCGGCTCATGCACTAATGTTGCTAGCGAGAAGATGTTGAACAAGCTCGATTTGGAGACCAAGGATCATCCAAGACCATATTCACTCTAATGGCTCAACAAAGCAAGGGCGTAAGGGCAACCAACCAAACTCTTATTTCTTTTAATATTGAAAATTATTTTGATGATGTTTTATGCAACATTCTGCCTATGGATGCTTGTCGCATTTTGTTGGGGAGGTTGTAGCAATTTGATAGGAAGGTTGTGCATGACGGAGTCCTTAATGAGTATTTGGTATGTAAGGGTCCAAAGAAGGTTAGGTTAAAACCGAATCTAGATGGGGATGATTCGGTTTTGGGGAATGAAAGGGAGGAAAAACGGAAAGAGGATGTCGAGCGTAGGAAGGGAAAAAGGAAG
Organism: Tamarix chinensis; assembly: GCA_030549775.1. NCBI lineage: Eukaryota > Viridiplantae > Streptophyta > Magnoliopsida > Caryophyllales > Tamaricaceae > Tamarix > Tamarix chinensis. Next base: position 85,562,890 of record CM060181.1, read on the forward strand.
AATGGCATGGAGATATTGATCCTTAAGGAGTGTGAGATGAATGAAGCAATCAAAGATAAGAAGATATGATATGCCTTAATGGTAAAAGAGGTCCAACGAGGGGAGAATGCTAATATGGATCCGAAATTACAAAAAGTATTGAAAAAGTATGCCGATGTGTTTTTGGAAGAGTGGCCAAGTGGGCTACCTCCCATGAGAGATATTGAGCACGCTATTGATCTTATGTCAGGATTTCCATTATCGACCAAACCGACTTATAGATGCAATTCGGAGGAGGCTACGGAGCTACAGAAACAAGTGCAAGAGTTGTTAAACCGAGGTTATATTCGGAAGAGTACGATTCCAAACGGTGTTCCAGCTTTGTTAATGCCTAAAAAGGATGGTACGTGGAGAATGTGTATTGATTCGAGAGCCATCAACAACATCACAATCAATTATAGATTTCCGATGCCGAGATGGAATGACATGTTAGATGAGTTGCATGGCGCGAAGGTGTTCTCAAAGGTTGATCTTAGAAGCGGTTACCATCAAATGAGGATACGGGAAGGGGACAAGTGGAAGACAGCTTTCAAGACTAAGTACAGGTTGTATGAGTGATTGGTGATGCCATTTGGGCTATATAATGCACCAAGTTCCTTCATGAGGTTGATGACGAAGGTACTTAGACCATTTCTTGGAGTCTTTTTTGTTGTTTACCTCAATGATATCTTGGTATATAGCAAGAGTGAGTTCGAGCACATACAACACTTAAAAAGGATATTTGAGAAACTTAGAGAGGTGAAGCTTTATAGTAAGATGGAGAAGTGTGATTTCATAATGGAAAGGGTGATCTTGCTTGGTTATATTGTGAGTGAGGATGGTATTCGAGTTGATCCATCAAAGGTGAAAGCTATACAAACATGGCCCATTCCTACTAATGTCCAGGAAGTTCGAAGTTTCCATGGGTTAGCCTCATTCTACAAGATGTTCATCAAAGACTTCTCTGCCATTGCAACACCTATCACACAACTGATGAAGGAGAGTTCCATTGGAATGATCAAGCGACAAGGGCTTTTGAAGACTTGAAGACAAAGCTCTCAAATGCACCAGTATTATCATTACCATGTTCCGATAAATTATTTGAAGTAACATGTGGTGCAAGTGGTGTAGGCATTGGGGGTGTGCTTTTACAAGAAATGAAGCCAATTGATTTCTTTAGTGAGAAGTTGAATGGCGCAAGACTCAACTATTCGACCTACAATAAGGAGTTCTATGCTATAGTGCGTTGTTTGAAGACGTGGAGTCATTACTTGAGACCCAAGCCTTTTGTACTTCATTCGGATCACGAAAGTTTGAAGTATCTATATGGTCAAAAGAAGATGAGTCCAAGACATGCTAAGTGGATAAGCTTATTATAGACATTTGTGTTCTCTACAAGATACATGTATGGCAAAGAAAATTTCGTGGGCAGATGCATTATCGAGGACCATGGTACTTACCATGATGGATGCAAAGGTTTTGGGTTTCAAGATGTTGAAGAGTCAATATACCATGGATGATGATTTTGCTATGATCTTTGAAGAGTGCAAGAAACAAGGGAGTTCTAGAGCTTATGTTATTCAAGATGGATTCTTATTCAAGCACAACAAATTATGTGTGTCGAAGACTTTAGTTCAAGACTTATTAATCAAAGAGGTGCATGAAGGAGGAATCACAGCACACTTTGGAGTTCACAAAACTTTGCAGTTGCTGCAAGAACATTTCTATTGGCCAAAAATGCAAAGGGGAGTACAAGCCATGGTTGCTAGGTGTGCTACGTGTCAGAGGAGCAAGAGTTTCTTCAACAAAGGGTTATATGTACCTTTACCTGTACCTACTCAACTATGGGAAGGTATTAGCATGGATTTTATTTTGGGATTGCCTAGGGCACAACGACATAAGGAATCTATTATGGTTATAGTAGATCGATTTTCCAAGATGGCTCATTTTATTCCGTGTCACAAGACCGATGATGCTTCCCATGTTGCAGATTTATACTTCAAAGAGATTGTGAGGTTGCATGGAATTCTGAAAAGTATTATTTCAGATAGAGATGTGAAGTTCCTAAGCTATTTTCAAAAGACTTTATGGCACATGTTAGGAACAAAGCTTCTATGTCACATCATCCTCAAACAGATGGACAAACCGAAGTTAATAATAGAACTATGGGTACTTTGCTAAGAGGATTAGTAAGTAAGAATACTAAAGATTGGGATGTCAAGTTAGCACATGCGGAGTTTGCTTACAATTGAAGTCTTTCTACTACAATAAGCTCTAGTCCGTTCGAGATAGTATCAGTGTTTGAAAAGGCTTAAGGCGCACCAAGGCGCTAGGAGTCCTAGAGCCTAGGCGCTAGGCGCAAGGCGAAGGCGCACGCCTGGGCGATGTGAGGCGCCTAGTGTTTTTTTTTTTTTGTTGGCATATATACTTTTTTTTTCCAGTTTTCCTTGATGCTCTCTCTATTTTTTTTTTCAGATGTAGTGGTACATTGTTTTTGCCTTTGTTGTATTTGTTTTTCTTTTTTCTTTTTTTTTTTACATTAGGAAGAAAAAGTTTCTGCAAAAAATATATAGGACAAGGGGGGACCTTTCTTTTTCCCTATATCTTTTGTTTTCCCTTATATCTGCAAAAAATATATGCAGATATACCTTTGGTTTTTCCTAATGCCCTATCTGTTTTCCTCTATATCTGCAAAAAATATATGCTAATATACCAAAATAACTATTTCTTGCTTTAAATTGGTGGTAGCAGACTTTACAGTCTCTGCAGCTTGTTTTTAACTTTTCCAAAATAACTCTTGCTCTCCCCAATTTCCATATTAATTGCAGAATATTTTTACTGCAATCAAGACTATAAATAGACTTACATTTTTCCAAAAAATGACTATTTAACTCCCCTAAGTCTCTGCAGTCTGCATGTAATTTTTTTTTCTGCTTAAAAGGTTTTTTATCCCTCTTCCCTAAGTCCATCCTCCATATGTGTCTATTGATCTCCCAAGTTTCTGCTTGATTTTATGCTGAGACGTGCGCCTCATAGCCTCTGCGCCTAGCGCCTGAGGCGCGCCTTATATGCGCCTCACTTACGTAGCCTCGCCTAGCACCAAAAAAGCCCTAACCCCCCATCGCCTTGCGCCTTGCACCTCAGGCGCGCTTTTTCAAACATTGGATAGTATATGGTATTAATCTATATATGCCAATTAATATGATTCAATTGAATAAGGGTGAAGTAAAGAGTTATGATGCACAAGAAAGAATGGAGTTCTTTCAAACACTTCATCAGCAAATCAAGCACAATATTGAGAAGGCAAATGAAGTGTAAAAGAAAAGAGCAAACAAGCATAGGAGCCAACGTTTCAACTGGGAGATTTAGTATGGTTACACTTGAGGAAGGAGAGATTTCCTAATTTAAGGAAACACAAGCTCATGCTAAAGGCAGATGGTCCTTTCAAAGTACTTCAAAAGTTTGGAAAGAGTGCTTATGAGCTCAATTTTGCCAGATTTATATGGTGGGGTATCAAGAACATTCAACGTTAGAGATATTACCCCTTATTATGGTGATGCAAATTTGAGGACAAATTCAAATCAACAAAGGGAGAATGATGCAGGAGCAAACACTCAAGAATTGACTTTTATCATTATGAAACCAATTATTCTTTATTTGGAAAGTATCTCCCGCAAATTTTAAGACCAATGAATAGTTACGTTGCTAGAAACGTAACAAACAAGCAACTAAGTGTCTACGTGTATGTGCATGGCATGCATGGAACGAGTGACCACGTGCATAAGGAGCTCCTTTGCAGACTTGTCGAGCATTATTAAGTAATTTAGCTAATTTATTAATTAAGTAGTAAAGTTGGATATTAAAATTAGCGTAAAGTTAGCATAAAGTAGGATAAAATTAGCATAAAGGTAGCATAATATCTTTTAGCTTGGAATCTTTTGAATTATACTTTTAGCTAGTGGTAGAAATGTTAAAAAGCTGCTATGAGTGTCAAGCATAGCATTGAGAATTGAATTGAAGTTGAAGATCAACATTGAAGTTGAATACAAGTGAATTCTGTGTGAGTTCAAACTCAAGCAAATCGAATCTGTATGAACGGTTTAGCTTGAAAGTTTTAATCTCTTCGTCTATGTGAATTAGAGATTAATCCATATTTTTTCTACTCTCCTTGAACCACATTTTTCCTGCCATAATTACCATCAAAATTTTACTTCAATTTGTGGCTAATCAAAGCCCTAATTCAGTATACACAACCGAAGCCCTAAACCTTCCACTTGAAATCCTAACCTTCTCACACAAACCAAACGCAACTTTATTCATTCTTTTTGAACCAAACCCTAACCCTAACCCTAAACCATGACTCTAAATTTCATCTAAACCCTAACCTTCGAAGCTTAACTTCAGCATCATACCATCATCGAATGCATATGCTAATTAGTAAACAACATTTGAACCATCATCATCATTAAATCACCATCATCGAATCACAATCATCATTCCTCTACCATATTCGAACTATCCCCATCCTTATTCCATCACATTCGAATCTTTAATTTTCTAATTCATCATCAATGAGCCTTTAGCCTAATATCTAAACCCAATTCGAGCATTAATCTCACATAGTTGAAAATTACACCCTCCCACACACATCAACTAGTCTAATGGACCATAACTAAATAGTCACGTGGTGTCTTGTGGCGTATATCTTAATAGCCATGAGTGGTCTTGTAGCCAACATCTCATTAGCCAAAGTTCATTCTTGTGGCCATTGTCTTGATTAATCATCATCATCATCATAATAACAATAATCATAATAATAATAATTGTAACACCCCATCTCGACATTGATCATAGTAAATTACAACCCAACACTAACTCTGGAATGGCCTCAAGTGATTCCTTGATCCACATTTTATAACTAGGAGTAGTTGTGTAGCGCACATCATGATAGCCACGAGTAGTCTAATGGACCACAGCTAAATAGTCACGTGGTGTCTTGTGGCGTATATCTTAATAGACATAAGTGGTCTTGTAGCCAACATCTCATTAGCGAAGTTCATTCTTGTGGCCATTTTCTTCATTAATCATCATCATAATAATAATAATAATAATTGTAACGCCCCATCTTGACATTGATCACGGCAGATTACAACCCAACACTGAATTTGGACAATTATAGAATGCTTACGGAAAAACATCCCATGAGATCACCCATCCTTAAACTACTACAAATCAACCACATTGTGTAGAGTTCCTCAAAAATGTAAATGGATGTGCACTTCTTTTACATAAGTAGATGTATCAAACCTTTTAACCAATATCAAATATACATCACTTATCTTCAGTATTATATATATAATTCAATCATTCTATAATTTATATGCAAATTTAATTTAGGACATAAATTAATAATTACTTAATTTTATTTTTTATTCAAATTTGTAGAAAATGAAAGAATGAGAATGTACCAATAATTTACTATACAATTTTATTTTTTTGAAAAAAAAAAGTGACCTAACTAATTCATAAAATGGTCATTAAATTTATTTTCTTTGGACTATAGCTAAAAGTATATGCTTCAACCATGAAGGTACCTTTGTGTGGCAATTTTGTGGAGAGTTCGCCATGAAAATACTTCTATGTGGCAAATAAGTAATGAGATAGCCAAAATACTTTCTCATAGAAAATTCGGGAAAAATTAGCAACAAGAAAATACTTTTACATGACAAATTTGTGGAAATTTCATCGGGAAAATATTTTTTAGTGGCAGTTTAGTCATGAGTTTGCCACAAAATACTTTTACGTCACAATTTTATGGCGAATCGAGTTCACCACAAGAATACTTTTTCGTAGCTATTTCATGACGAGCGCCACATAAACACTTTTGGTGGTAAATTTGTGACAAGTTCGCGATGGGAATAGTTTTTTGTAGCAAATTTGTGGTGATGGGAATACTTTCTGTGGCAAGTTCGCCATGGAAATACATTTTTGTGGCTAATTCGGGACAAGTTCAGCAAATAAATACTTTTATGTGGCAAAATTGTGGTGAGTTTGCCACAGAAATAATTTTTCCTCGGTAGGTTAGCCATGAAAGAATTTTCAAGTAGCCCAAAATATAACATAGACACTAAATTTTCTATTTCCGAGGACACTTCTATTTTAGTCACTATGACAAATTATGTATAAAATATTTGGCCACAAATTCTTGCTTCCCGTGACATATGTGACTATTTGTTGTAGTTATGAAATCTTATTTTTTTATATTTTAGTGTCTGTGTGGCTAGAACTATACCAATTTCTAGTACCTCCTCTGGCTTTGACCTGCATAGTTGACACTACTGCCACTGCTTCTGGCCGTCACTACTGCTGCGAGTTGCACTATTTTTTTGGACCATTATTAGTATTTGTACTAGCATATGCTATATATTAATCTATTGAAATAAAATTTAGTATTAGTTTTTGAGGTTATGAACTTGTAATCATAATGAAAGTTGATGGCAAGGCCAGAAATTATGATCCATGGCGTCACTGCTTAATATCAATTGCATTTGATAAATTATATGATAAAATAAATTCGCTTATATTAACAATTTTTAAATATTTTACTAAATATTTATTTTATTAATAGCAATTTATATGAAAATAAGATACACAATAAAAATCAAAACATTAAGAAAAAAATTGAGTCAAGAATGACACAAAAAATTAATAAAGTATAATAATATAACTAGAATCTTGACCTATGTTATACTATATGTTAGACAAACATGATATAGTGTTCATAATAAATATCTTTTTATTTTTTACTCTAATTCAAAACATAAAAAAAAATTAAAGAAAGCATACAAATGTTAATATATGATTAGAAATGAACTTTAAACGGTGGGTCAGAGGCCTTTGCTCTTCTAGTCTGCGACTTTATAATATTACTATGCTTATTTTTAATGCAGAAAAAAGTTAAAAGGCAAAATGGGACCTCAAGACTCAAACCCTTATGGGTGCACAGTGTTGTCAAGTCAACTAAGCTACCTTACTCTTTTAATTTATGCTCGTCTTTACAAATAATTATCTCAGATTGGCACCATTGCAACCCACTTGGCTATGCCCTTGGTGATGGTGCCAATAAATGCATTGCAGCCTTTTTCTAACAAGGAATAACAATAATAATAATAACAATAGATTTTGAAAAGTTAAAATAATACTAATTATTTTGAAATATATATACACAAGATCAATATAAAATAAAATAAAACTTAAGAAGCTACAACATTTTGAATATAATAGAATTAATAAGAATAATAATTATAAAAGGAGTAAAAATATTAATAAATTTTTAAGTTTGATAAAGTCAAATATTTTTAATCAGTATGTATGATGATTTTTGAAAGGTAATTGAATTTGTATGAATATTTACTTTTAAAAGAAGTACATATATAGTAAAAAATTATATAAAAAGAGTAAAGATAATTGAAATAGCAATAATAATAGAATCTTAGTTGATAAGAAGTTCAAATATTACTAATTGGCATGAAATAGGTAAAGTAAAGAATAATATAAAATAGATAAGAAAATATACCATTTTGAGGTTAATAGAATTAATATAAAATTACAAAGATAAATATAAAAGGAGAAAAAATATCATTCAAATGTTAAGTTCAAAAAAAATAAAAAATAAAAATTAGTGCGATAATTTTGTAAAGGTAATTGAATTTGTATCAATATTTACTTTCAAAACAAGTAGATAGATAGCAAAAAAGTTATATAAAAAGAATGAATAATGTTTAAAAGTCATATATTACTACTATTTTTTTCTCTTAATTTACAAGAGCATTGACACATTTTTAGTACCTTATTTAATTTTATTGCTCATATTTATCGTCATTTGAGACAAATTAACCACACTCCTATACCTATATTCCATGACGGTGATGCATATGAGAAACAAATTGAGTCATGTTAAATTAATGTGGTTTTGGTACAATTACCAACCAAAATTTTAAAAATAAAATAAAATAAAATAAGATGGGAAGAAGATGTTAGAATTTGTTCTATGAACACCTCTCAAGATAAAACAGACTTTTAGATATGAAACTAAATCCTTCACTTGAATTTTGAGTGTGTGTCTTGGAAAAGAGAGCAATTTCAGCCAATTCAAAGGTTACCCATTCAAAATGTATGAGCCTAACACATTATAGAAGAGTATTGTGTTTCATTCAGTTACAATATAACTTGACAAAAAGGAAAAGGACCAGTTTAGTAACAAAACAAACTAATAGTTACCTAATAGGACTTAGCTAGTTTGCTTCTAACCAGTTCTAAAATCAGGTATGATGACTTTTATGGCCAAAAAATAGACCAAGAAAACCCTCCCATACTATGCTCCTGATTTGATTAATCCCATAAGTTAAAAAGGGCTGTCCTACAAGCTAAAAAAACATCATTAAAAGCAAAAGGTATTTTTCAGGGTGCCAGTCTGAAGTACAATTGTGGCCTGTTTTGGCTCACTTTTCTGCCATAATCAGGTGCTACTGCCTACTAGTACTAGCTGCTGCAGTCCTCTTGGCCTTGAATTTCTGAGACCAAACATGCCCCAAAAAAATTCCACAAATGCTGCCACACTTAATCAAAAATGCATGCTGCTGCAATCCTTGCTGCCCCTTTGATTTCTGAGCCAAATAACTCCCAAAAGAATGAGGAAAAGTGTTGTTGATGTGCAAATTTCTGCTGCTGCTGATTACTGTCCTTTTTGTGCTTAAAAATATGCGTACTTGAAGTCCTCAAAATTTTACTGCAACTCCCTGTTAATTGTTGTTGCTGTTGTTTTTCATTTCGTGCCCTAATATTGGCACAAAAATGCTGAAAAGGGATGCTGTTTTAACGTTGTAATTTGATGCTCGTAGCTACTCAAGAAGGAGGCATTTGTAATCTTGTTCCTTTCCTTGTGCCAACAGCTATTTTGAAGTGCATTTAAGGACATCTAGATTCATAAAATTGGCTTAACTAAGATTACAATTAATTAAAATACCTTAAGAAAATGGCTTGCAGCTAGTCAATCAAAAGGAAAGGTAGACAACTAACTTAAAATATGATAGGCTAGATGTCGTAAAATCATCCCGCTCCATGCCTAGCTTGTACCACTTGTCATTGGCTGATTTCCTTAACTGAAATGCTTGCATTCAGTATCCTGAAACTCCCCACAAATGCTGTGATAATGCCCAAATTCATGCTGCTCAACAATTAAGTTCTCAAGGACTTAAAACCATTCCCAAAATAGGCAACAAAATGATTGTTGCTTGTGTTGATTGCCTGTCTAAGGACCGCTTCTGGAAAGATGTTAATTTCCTCACAATATGGCCTTCCTAATGCATATGGGAAACAAATTGGATCATGCTAAGGAAGATGGTGGATTAGGGAATCACCACCAAAATTGAAAACAAGAAATGGAGGTTGAAGATGAGGAAAATATAAAATTAAGTACCCTTAAATTCATATACTCTCATCTATCCCTCAAGGTTTCAACTCCTAAGATAAAAGAACCAATATTTAATGATAAAATTCAATCAAAGTTTTCATTTCAACTTTGATGGTATAAAGGTCAACATTGAGATTTAATTGGCAGCCAAAATCTAAATTTCTTTCATATGCGACTCTAATATTTATAAGGAAATTTTAGGCCATTTGAGTTACAAAAAGACCATAATAACCATCTATGGACTGATTTAGTTACACCCCAACTAGAATAAAAAGCATAAGTACTGATTTGGTTAGGATCAAACTAGTATTTACGTAATGAGGACTAAATAGTAGTTACCTTCAATTTTTTAATATTTAGAAAATAATATCAATTGAATTACTATAGATATCATCAATAAGTTAATGTATTGTTGTCCCCTTAAGAAAAAGTTCTGATACCATCAAATGGAAGCAAAAATTGTTGGCATAATCTGGGATAACATGCAGCAGAATAAGAAACATACCTGTTCCAAAAATACCATTTTTGTCCAGAATGTCATCAAAAATATTGCAATCACCAAATGGATTTGTCCCAGATCTTTGAGTATTGAGTGGCATGCAGTCTCTGACAGAACTGGGCATGCCACAGGAACTGGTATCAGAAACTAAGTAATCACCATAAGAGTGCATATGATCGCCTTGAAATTCCTGCAACTCACATACTGATATACTCAACTTTAAATGAAAGGACATCTGCTGTGCTTAAAATAAAATAAAATTAGCACAGAAAGAAAGATCATGGAGGCCACCACAAGCTATAAAGCAGCAGGTCAACATTCAAAGTACTGTCCCACAAGACTGCAACAATCGAAGTTGCTGCATACTCATGCTCCATAGTGGCATGGAATGTTACAATCCAAAATCCCAAATCACTAAAAAGTAAACATCATAATGCCTATATGAACCCTTGGGTGCTGTCCCCATGCAAACTGGTTTTCATGGATGATTTCTACACGATAAGCTCAGAACTATTGATATCATAGCAAATACCAGGCCTAGTATGAGATCAGACATACCCTGTTAATTATAAGCTTAGTACAGTGTTATTCTTCAACTCCCATTATGACGAGGCAACCTAGAGAGGCTGCTACCTCCAAGCGAAGGTCTGCAAACTCCCATGGACAATGGGTGCAAAGCATTTAGGATTGCTGCAATCCTAAATCCCATATTGCTTAAAAATAAATATCCTAATGGCTGTATGATAATATGAACCCTTGGGCACCCACTCCTAGTAAGCCAGTTTTCAAGGGGTAGTTCTACCCAATAAGCCTGTGTTACAGAACAACCATTTGAGGATAATCTATCACCTCTGACCATCTGACTAATTAAAAATAAGTAGTCTCTGACTCTCTGTCCAGTATTCTTCAGTCTACCTTCACATGTCAAATGCATCAATGGTTTACATCTCTTGAACTGGAATGTTTTTACCATATATAAAATCATTGCACTCATCATAATATCTCAGCTGATATGCACTAAGTGGAAAAATATATGTACAGATTGCTCATCTCTAGCCAACTTGTTTATCTTTCTCATAAGCATTATAGGTGCATATTACTCTAAAATCTATTCAGACTGATCCAAAACGACACCTGATACTGTGCATTTATCACTATACAAGACATTCAGAATGCGAACCCTTATGTCAAACTATAAGTCTTGTAGAAGGATCAATCTGCAGACAACTAAAATTAAGCATAAATTTAAAGATCATGGAAAATAAATTGATATCAGACCAAGGAACAGGCCTGGACAAACGGAATGCATTTCAGCCTAGTGTTAAATATATTATCACTAATGGTTCCAGCAGGTATTTTTCTCACCACTTCCATTTCAAAGTTCTGCAGTATATTGTTGGAATGCTTTAACCGCTTCTTTGCTGCCGAGGCATGATCACCGCAGAATAGCCTGTATATTAAAATATTAATAATAATAATAAATAAATAAATAATCAAGGGGTTCTCAACATTTCTCTGTTTTCTGTTCAAGCTTTAGATAAGCTTTGAGCATGCAAAATGTCATCCAATTGTGAATACATGAATAATTGAACAAATGGAGAAGGATGTCCGCATATAAACAGAAATACGGATATTTTTAAGACATCAACATAGGATTAACTTACAAGGTGAAAATTGAAAAGGCGGTGCATTGCTCAAAATTTCAGTGAGTTTTTGCAGTTTGATGTGCAAACATACAAGCTAATTGAATGTCTAAGTAAATACCACACAAGAATGAATAGAAGAGCAAGACTTGTATATGAAAACCTCAACTGAGTTGAGGTGAAGTACAAAAATCAAATTAGAGACTACTCTGCAAAAAAGCCATTTAGCAAACAAGATGAGAAAGCTTACAAATGGTCAAATGATAAAAACAATTCTTTAAAATGTAGTAGATAAATCGCCCTATTGATGAAGAAGGGAAGCAGAACATAAGCACAATAGCAAAGCAAGTCAGCAAGAGAGACCTCAAGTAATAAACTCAATTAGGCTGACAATTTTAAGCCTCAAAACAAGTACAAGAAGCCAACATTTGCAACAGAGCAGAGTCCCATTTTATGGGAGTGTGCCAACTCAACTTGCTAACTAAGCAAATCATAGTTACCTGAAAGAATGTTTGGGTGAATGAACTGGTGTTTCCATACACACTTTACCTAAACCTGAACCAAGCAGGTATGGTATTTAGTTAATATATCTAGGAAAATGGAAACTGTCCTAAAATTTGAAAATGTCATCTCAGCAACATATTTTATCAGAAAACTATCAATATCAAACCTATTAGCAATAAAAGGAGAAAGTGTTTTAATCATCACCCTGAATCACAAACTGGCGAATGATCTAACTGTTGGGTCAACTGGTTAGAACTTGGATTGGCATAATATAGTCTTTCAGTGATGCTTTTTTAAGCTCAAGAGGTAGATGAACTTTTCTAATGAATGGATCAGCATTTGAAAAGGCGCTAAGGTGCAATGGTTTGGACTTTCCTTATCCTAAGCAAGGGCGACATTTGCAAGACACATCTAAGGCGCACAAAGGCACACAAGGCTCTAAGGTGCGCAACCGACTAAAAATTAGCTACTTTTAGGTTTAAATTTCATTCAAAAAAAATATGCAATCAATTGGGAAAGAAAAGGAAGGAAAAAAAGGACTAATAGACATAATTTTGAATTGGAAAGGAAAGAAATACATTTAGTGTATAGAAAGAAACTTTAATTAACTATTTTTGGACTTTATTCTTTTAAATATAATAATAAATGTCATGTTGTAAAGAATAGGGAGAGGAAAAAGGGTTGTGGAAAGATCAATAGACACAATTTTTTAGGAAAAAGATTATATATTTGAGTAATATCAAAAGCAGGCCGGTAATATTGGCACCCTTGTGTCTAGCACCTAGACTATAGGATCCCAATCGCCAAGGTATGCTTTAGGCCTTTTCAAACAGTAGAAGGGATCCTGAGATCAAAAGACTACCGATGCAATATGGAAAATAAAATCTCAAATAAAATTTAAAAAAAAAAATCATACTAGAGGTCCAATCTGGTCAGATATTCTATCCAGCAAAGGTAATTAACTGGGGCTCAACCACTTTGGCTTTGAAGTATTTTGAACATGACACCTTAAGAGTGGTCAACAAGATTGGTTCAATTGGTTGATCTTACCAGCTTTCAAAAAAGCAGGGGAAGTAGCAATGGAAGACGTCCCTGAACATAAACCTTCATTTTACTTCGAGCTAAGATTAAGTATTGCTCAAAGCATAGAAAGCCAGTCCAGTTATTCTGAACAACAAATTTGCATCCACCTAGGCAAAAGAACCATAGGATGAGAGTCTTCGTTACCATGAGATATTTGACAAACACGTAAAATATACATTATCTTGTTGTCTTTCAAAAACGATTTAGTTATAAACGTTTGATGCATGTTTTGTGTTCAGGTCAGGCATACCACCATGTTTTAATACTCTTCTGCGTGGCTCAAGATTGAGTGATTCAAAGATGATAGAAAGTCAAACGAGAGTTTGAAGCAATATGAGTATTGAGAATGCATGGTTCAAGATGAATACGGATGTACGAGCATGGAGAATTGAAATTCCGGCCATGATCCAGTAAGACTTCAGAAAAACATAAAAGATGAAAGTTGTCACTTTTTTCATTAGCTTTTCAACTTGAATCACTTCATTTTGAGGCCAAGCAAAAAAGTTAGGCTAAATACTGGCCAAAGCAGAGCTGAACAAGAGCTGCCTTGTTCCTCCATAAGGCCATGTCCAGTCCTGTTTTCTTGTATTGTACTTCAGCAACCTCCATGAGCAGCCTGTGCTATCAAACACAACTATGTAGGAACCAATTTTTTAATTTCTCTTATTTTTATTGTTTCTAATTATGGATTAGTTCATGAGAGGGAGGCGAACATCCGTTAAGGTTCTTGTTAGAGCTCCAAGAGATTCCACTTAATATTTGAAGATTAAAATTGATTCAACATTCCCTCACTACTAGTGGATTAGACTTCATCTTCAAGAAAACAAGAAGAATTCCATTGTCTTACCATGCTTAATTGATAATTTGTCATCTAGCTACAATTATGTGTGAGTAGAATTGTTATCTAAGAATGAAAAACAATCCAAATTACTGTACATCAATGATGAATTTACATAATTTCTTGTCAGAAGTTTGAATATTTAACTTAATATCTAATGATTTAATTACCTTGCTTGAAAATGAATAGCAAACAAAAAATATTTAAAGATTCGTTCACTACTAGTGGATTCAACTTCATCAATCAAGAAAATATAAATAATTCCATTGTATTACCATGCTTAATTGATATTTTGTGTCGTTAAGCTACAATTATGTATGAGTAGAATTCTTATCTAAGATTGGAAAACAATCCAACTTTCTGTAAATCAATGATGAATCAACATAATTTCTTCATGAAAGTTTGAATATTTAAACTTAATATCCAGTGATTTAATTATGTTGCTTGAAAATTAATATTGGACTTCTAGAAAATAAGTATGCAACTCAAAATACGAAAGTAGGCTAGACTCCTTTGAAATTGAAATTGAATTAGCAAAAATCTAAATAGATTTAGTTAAGTCTCTATGGCAGCATACAATCAAGCTCAAATAAGCATGATCTTTACACCTTAAAAGAGGCTTTTGATTAATTTCCATTAATACACCCTTTTCACTTTAACATATCACTGGAAAATGAAATAATTCATCGTAAACACTGAAACAAACCTTGGCCACTCTTAATATCAATCCTCAATTTGACTAATTGCTTTATTTATTTTCATTTGTTTAATTTGCATAACTTTTGTCTCCCATTTATTTAAACGTCAATTCAGTTTGTTCAAAACATTTGTTTTGGTAATTAAGTCCCCAATCCTTGCAAGAACAACCTTGATAGCTACAACAAATCCATGTGCCAGTAGATTTGCCTATCATCACTCACTCTAAAATCCCTCTCATATTATAATGTGAATGTGTTTCTTAGTAATAAAGGGAAAAACCCAATCTACATAGGTGTATAAAAGGCAACTAGTTAAATGTAGATGACACTGCCTAGTTTTATGAAAAATGAGAAAGGATAATAAATTCACTATGTTATTAAGTGGCATAAGATGGTAGCCTTATATGCACCATTTGATTAGAGAAACAAGCCAAGTGTTCGCCATCTAGCAGATTATTAGGAACATCTCGTTGGGGAATACTTGAGAAAAGGGGCTGATTGATTGGTCCCTGACTACTACTTTGGGTTGGTTATGGTTATAAATAAATAATTTAGTATGCCTAGGGAGGGAATCGAAGTCTGTTAGTAGAATGCTAAGTCACAATTTTATTTTGTTATTTGATTGGTTTGTTAGTTGATTGGCTAAGTATGTTAGTAGAATGTTGAGTCATAGAGTTTGTTATCGGCGAGAGATTAATATGTAGCAAAGTTAGTTAGCAGAGAGAGGGGGGAGAGGAAGATTAAGAAGAGTTAGGGAGCATCCAGGCTCTCAAATTCCTAGGTTTAGGAGAGACCAAGCTTCATACAATAAAAATGTAGTTGGATTTCCTTCGCGATCGCAATCGCGGTATCCAAGTGCCGCAACCCATAAATTATGTGTTGCAATCACCACAACGTAGTTTTTTTTCCACAATATGCTATAAATCTTATTTCTTCATCATTTAATTACTTGCAAAACTATATATCAATGTTATATATTATATTAGAAGTCTTTAAATGACTCATTATATGTTATATTATCCCAAAAAAACTACATTTGCCTTGAAATGAAAAATAAGACGTGTTGGTATTGAATCTCCCACTCACCTCTTCTTTAATTGCCCCATTATTGTGTCTGTTTGGAAGGAGATCAAGTCTTGGCTAGCTATTGCAAAAGGATCTGCAACTACAACCCTCTATAGTATAATTCAAGCTCTTAGAAGAAGGCAAAGAAATTCCAAACTTCCAAGTTCATTACTTTTGTCTGATACTTAGCCCTAGCTACTACTAATTACCAAGTGTGGAGATAGGAGAGTGAGGAATGAAGATGCTTTTGATTATTAAGATCTAGATACTACTGATTTAGTTGTATAGATTAAAAAGTGTGCATAGTGATTTATTTAGATAACCTTTTTGTAAACCTCAGATTCTAGATCATAACGTTTAACTAGGTAGAGCAACTATTTTGTTATATGCCTAATTCATTTTTTATTTTCCTTAGTAGAGCTACCATTATGTGGTATGCCTACCTCATTATTTAGTCTCTAGGGTATGTCCAAAGTATTTGTAAAAATCAAAGATTGATTTTGAAATATATTTGTAACTATTTACTTGATAAACAAGATATGTTATTTAGTAGTAGATGCGAAGTTAAGGAATAACAATACTTTATTACAATTCAATAGTCACTTAGTGTAAGATATATATAATAAATGAATAATAGAAATTATTACAAAATAAAATATTACATAAAATGTTCCACAATGGATACTACCAAATAGAATCTTGTAGAGGATCTTCATAATCATCTTGGTGGTATGAACTATAATGAACACTGTAATCATTGTGAACATCTCCTAAGTGTTCCAAAATTAGAAAATGATAGTTGAAATAGTGGATATTGTGTTGGAAAAGAAGAACTATCATTTTGTGGTGGTGTTACGCCAAGTTGAGATTGAGATGGATGCTTTGGGTTTTGATTTTGATTTGAATGATGGTAATAGTAATTTGGATATGGATTTTGTGATTGTGCTAATGCTATCTCAATGTTTCTATAGTTGTTATAGCTGGAGGAGGAAGATTGATAATCATAGTATGAATTTTGTCCTCGATATGACCAACTAGATGTATTGCAACCATAGTCTCCATGCATGAGATTAGGAGGCATAGATTCAAAAGGTTGATAAACACCATGATCAAAATCAAATTGATGGAATCTTTGACCAGAGTAAGCCGAGTGGCAACCACTAGTAATTCTACGACCTCTTGTGACACGACCATGAATTGGTCGATTGTCACCATCTCTATGAAAAGCTTTGTCTAAATAATCCAATGTTGTCATACCCATACGTGGCCCCCTCCTCCAATACCACACCACCACCATCATCACTCATACTCAGATGAAAATCATGAGATGCACCATTAGGTTCATTTGTAGCTTGGAAGTGATCAACAACACTATACTGGATTAGAGGATCTATTCCAAGTTCTGGTGCTTAAAAGCTACTACTACTTCCTTGAACTTCATTATCATCATTGTCCAAGTCATTCTATGAAGATGTTTGATTATTTGCATCTCTAATATCGAGCAAAGGATCATCTAGTTCTTCTAACCAAGGATCCAAAACATCATTTGTACGAAATATATAATCCAAACTAATAGGATTATATGACTTTTCCATCTCACCTTGGCTCTTTCTTGTAAACCTCTGATTTGTAGCCACAAATTATAATGTACGTAGACAAGAAAGTTCAATTTTCTATATTTTAACCTGTTTCTGGATTTGGTATGCATCAAACTAAAAGTGCTCCAATTTCTTTCACAATTTGATGAGGAGATAGTAGCACTTAAGACTTTCATTGCAATCCAGGAGCAAAATCCCCATATATATTCCACCATTCAGTTATAATTATAAGGTTTTACAATTAGTATATAATTAGAAATTATATCCATCAAACATTAAGATATATAATCTAAGTACCTGGATTGGTAAATTTAATGGCTCTTTGTGCTGTAATGTCACTAAAATCTTCTTGTTTGAGACTGTATATCTCCAACTATACATTAAAGTTAAAATAATAAGTTATCATTATTATTCTATACAAGTTAAGTGTATCTCATTGAGAGCTTGAATTTGATTATCAATGTTTAGCTCAAGCCTTTGTATCACTTTTTTCAACCCTATCATCACTTCTCGATCCTCTCTAATATCATTTACATGGCTTCCGTATGCAAATTGATGGTTGAGAAAATATCCTTTCAAAACTCACATGTAAATCAAATGACAATTTAGTAATATATTTTACATCAACATGTACTTTGCTAAATAAATGAAAATAAATTAATAAAAAATTACCTACAGCATGCAGATTGTGGTAAAGTTGAAAGTTCCAATCCAATAATGTTCTCAATATCGACAATTTTTTTGGATGGCCAACTTTGCTCTTTTCATTGCTTCATAAAGAAATCTCATCGTTGATTTATCATCTCCATCCACTAGTCTTAAAACCTTCATAAAAGGCTCTCGTACCTTAAGAACATCATTGACCTTAGTACATAACTTTCTTCCTTTGTCTATGAGTTGGAGAATAATGTCACAAACTTTGGTCACGTGATCATCATTCATTTAACCATATTTGGTATACTTCCACTATTACAACCCACAAATGTTTCTAAGACTATGCTTATGCCTGACAATACTATTTAGCGCAATAAAGTTGGTAGCAAATCTAGTTATGCCAGATCGAAGAAGTTGGTGATCATTTATGAATTGTAGTAACATGATAGCCACACTTTATCATATCTGTATATGGATTGGGTGATGCTTTGAGTCATTTTAAGCATCTTATGAATGTCGCTCTTGTTTGAAATATCAACCAATATAAGATCTATGCAATGAGTAACACAACCTGTCCAATATAGATGTGGAAACTCTTGCATCAATTTTTCCCTCCCGTCTTGATCGCAGCTTCATTATCTATCACGACTTGTACAACTATCTCAGGACCAACCTCCTCAACAATCTTTTTCATCTTCCTAAAGTAATAATCCGCATCCTTGGATGGAACATGGATGGCATCACCATCACACATGATAGTAACTCCCCATTCCTTCCATTGTAGTAACAAAGAACTGATCCATTCCTTTAGTACTGATATTCTTCCTTTAGATATATCTTTGAAAGCTCATAAGCGCTAGGTGGTGGCACACGATCTCCTACTTCACAAATAACTATCATCAACGGCTTCATAAATGGAAATTCTATTGCACTAACTTGTACTTTATTATGAGTAATCCAGTTTCCCCATGCCTTTTTCAAATTCCTTGAGAATTCTATATGCCTTCGTACCCATATTGATTTTGGTTTGTTTCTTCTTTTGACGTTCTCTTTCTAAAGAAGCATTTATAGTTGCTAATCTTTCAAGAGCCGATAAAGGTGTATGTCCATATGAACCTTGACTTCCTCTTACATTTAAGCTAGATGATTGGCCCCTTAGTCGAAAAGGTTGTTGACAACTACTTCCACTTTCGAGATAATAACCACAATGTTCCACCCTATACATGATTTGATTATATTCTAAATCTACTTCAAATCTACTCCTCCTTAAAACTGCTTGAACATCTTCTTCTTCAAATTCTTCTTCATCATCAAGTGTCATTCTTGTAATTTCTCCTTCAATGATAATATCCCTTCTTCTTTTTTCCACATTATTCTTTTTCATTTGTTGTAACATTTTTTCCATATTTCTTCGTATGTCAGTTGACACTTGATCACATTTTGCAATATTTCCTTTAACATGGCCTAAATGCTCTTTTAGTCGTGTAATTCCTCCATTAATAACTTTGCCACAAAAAATACATTTAAATTTTTACCGATTTCCATCCACAGACTCTCCAAAATTCCATGTAGCACTTCTAACTGAACCATTACCACTAGCATTATCACCACTACTTATTCGACGAGGCATATTTAGTGCTTATGCAATATGTATATAATATATCTGAATATAAATAGGGCAACTGTAATTAATTAAATGAACTATTAAAGTAATTATTTATAGAATTATAGGTGGTGATTTTTAATATACCACACTCAAATTGTTATATACATACATTAAAAAAAAACGATACTATACATACTAAATCTAACTCTTCTTAGTATTAAATAAACACTACTACTATTAGCCACTTTCAAATTATTGTTAATTGATTTTTTTGGGTGGCTATTCTATAATATTAAATTCATTGGCAATTAATTATAATTATGTCATATTAATGCAAATTTACAATAAATTAAAACTATAAAAATTATTTATTATCCATCCATTAATCTTAATCATGTACTAATTTAATTAATATTAAAATTACTTAACTAATCATACGAAATTATTAATAATAAACTATTATTATGGTACATGTACATATATTAACAATAAATTAAAATTATAACAATTCTAAGAATTAATTTATACATATACTAATTTAATTAATTATTAACATAATAACATTACTTGACTAAGTATCAATATTTTACTTAAATTTTTTTTATAGATATAGTATGTAAAAAGTAACAACACCTTAGTATATTATTAAACTAATAGCTAATTAATAAAAAGTACATAACATAAATTAAGTAGAATAGTTAGCTAATTCATAAAAAATAGATAGTATTATAGCACAAGTTACTAACTCTGAGAGATTGAGAGATTTAGGGATCAACTCACCTCCAGCCGCTCGACTCCTTTCGTCGAGTTTGTATGTTGCGTGACCTGCGTCTCTTCAATTCCAGTCCAAGGCTCCAAGTTGTGTTGCGATAGCCCGAGAGCAATGTCTCCGTATCTTCAGTTTATCTTTGTCTATGCGGTTCGCCTTTGCCTCTTCGATACCAATCCAGATGGAGAGCAACGTCATCAATGGCCGAACACAACCAAGCGCTAGCGAGCGAAGCAAATACCCTCGGAAGCCAAGAGCGAACAATGAAGCTAGGAGATGGTGGCTAACAGTAGCCCACCGCTGGATCTATTCTTAATTACGGTTAGTATTTCTTTTCTTGTTATCACTAATTTCTTTTCTATGTTGATATATATAACCATTTTCACTCTATTATTGTTATTTACTGTTGTTTGTAAATTATTGTCCAGAATCTGCTTGCTTTGTCTTCTAATTCTTTTTTCTGTTCAATTTTACTTTCCGCTACACATAACCTTCGATAGTGACTGATGAGCATTACTTTTGGTGGTGAGGGGATGGGGGGTAGGGCACTAGATGAATCTTGGCAGAAAAATTTAGAAGTGTTTCAGTAATTTTTAAGATACCAATATTTTGGTAAAATAATGGCGATATTACCCAAAATCCGATATTTTACCAATATATCAGCAATGTTCGTGTGAAATTTTTTTCCCGTCGCGGTTGACCTAAAATCCATAAAATTGCGGCCAAAACACAATTTAGGAGCCACAATTTCATTGTACGTCAAGCTCTCAAACATACTGGATTATCCTTGTAATTTCAATATTTCTGCCATTACATTTTAATTTCTTCTTCATTTGAATTTGCTAATTAACAATTGGTATCTATGCATCGATCTTATGGCAGATTGCATGCATTCAACCTTGGACCAAATGTTTGGCATGATGGAATGAATTAATCAACTGCTGGATAAATATGCATTGTCAAGAGGCATTGTATTACAGCTAATGACTAGAGTTGTTGAGCCAACGATCAATGAAATAAAAGAGGCAAGATGGACAGTCTGTGGAGTGGAACAACCACCAACAGAGGCAGACTGCATCACTGTTAAGAAGGGAAAAACAGGGGATCAGATTCAGCAGCCTATCGAAGTCCTGAAAATCAAGAACTGGGCATAGAAGCCAAAAGGTAAGAAGAAACATCTGCTCAGCAACTTCATAACTGGAAAGAAGGTAGTTTCAGCTAGGTCGCAGAGCATGTTAAATCAGATAGGATCAACCTACTCTCCATCCAAACTCACGATACCTAATTTCAAGAATTTGCTCCCAACACATGTCGCACCCAGGGTCTCAACAATAGCCAATCTATCCCACTTTAAACTTGCGCAAACCACTATGAGGTGTAGAAAACACTACAGCCCTTTCCATTACCTGGATACAAGCAATTGGTCAACGCCGAATTCCAGAAAAGGCGCAAGAAGGGCCTTTTTATCTACTGGGACGAAGAATTCTCCCCTGGCCACTATAAAGTTGAGTTTGATGAGATATCAAGGTCTACATTCGCTGTTCAGCTTATCTTTTCCCTCTTACAATTTTTTTCCTGGGGAAAAATCTCCAAATTGATGAGGAATGAGTTTGAGGAGTGTGCACATAAGGTGTTTGATGAAATGCATATGAGAAATATGGTTGAACCAAATGTCAATATTAGGGAATATTTCAGGTGTTTGTGCCATGAGAAAGCGGTAGTACTGTTTGGCCAAGTGAGCCCTTACCTAGTGAGGCTAATTTCGAGGGGAAAAATCTCCAAATTGATAAGGAATGTGTTTGAGGCATGTGCACAGAAGGTGTTTGATGAAATGCATATGAGAATTATGGTTGTACCAAATGTCAATTTCAGTGAATATGACAGTTGCTTGTGCCATGAGGAAGCTGTAGTGCTGTTTGGCTAAGTGAGTCCTTATATAGTGAGGGTAATTTTGATGACACTCACTATCAATATATTTTACTCCATATATTATGAGTGCTAAGAACTGGGTTAATTGCATCCTGGCGGAGTGATGCAGCCCTGCTGATTTGTCATTGGAAGTTTAAGTGGCAGTGTCACAAACTATGCAAGCACAGAGACACTGGGAAATCGTTGGATACCTTAGAGTTTTGACAATTCCAAATTAGGGAGAATTATTGCATGTGTTGGACGATATATTTGTAAATTGCTTGTGCAAA
Source organism: Tamarix chinensis (assembly GCA_030549775.1). Classification (NCBI taxonomy): domain Eukaryota; kingdom Viridiplantae; phylum Streptophyta; class Magnoliopsida; order Caryophyllales; family Tamaricaceae; genus Tamarix; species Tamarix chinensis. Next base: position 85,585,535 of record CM060181.1, read on the forward strand.
ACCAATGAGAAAAGGTTGTAGCACATTCAAGAACAATGCTGAGAACAAGTCCTACATAAGCTAAAGAAGACAACAATCATATTCAAGAGACACAAAAGGCTAAAGTAGAATTGAGAAGACATACAGAAAGCCAGAGTACCAGAAACGATGTTGCAACTCTCTAGAAGGACTAACTATGCAACTCGAAGAAAGACTGCTCGGGATCATATCCTAGAACTGACCAATTTTCGAAGAAAGACCTAACCGAGGAATAAGTTAAAATATGTCAGTAAACAAGCGGCGTGTTGACATGGAGTTATTTAATTCAAGAAGATGCATAAACTAATCAAGGTTTTTTAAAGATTTGCTAGACAAAAAAAATTAAGAATCATAAAGAAAGATTTATTAATGCAGGGGAAAAAAAAAGAAGGAAGAAATTAAGGAAAGATTCTCCAGCTAAGATATTTTCATAACAAAATTCTAAATCTACAAAATAAGGAATAAATCAAGACTCATCAAGACCACAATGGTAATATTGGATTGACGTGCAGATTTTGTAAGGATCAAGAATGCAATCCAAGGCATAATATTATGGAAAGATGCAACATATGACAAAAGGGGGAAAAAGAGGTCAAACCGAAGATGAAGAAATGAGTATAAAAAGAGACAAAGACACACAAAGCATTCACAACGAGAACAACACAAGTTTCAAAACGAATTTAGAACTGGAATTCAAGAGTTACCAAGAGTCGGGCATAGTTTAGAAATTCAAAGAGAGAGAAATACTTGTAATTAGCATAAAGAAAACAAATTTACTTAGAAAGAAGCAACAGTTCAAAAACAAACGTACTCAAAAGAAGAGTGAAAAAGGTACGAGAGTACCAATGTGTGAAAAATCACAAGTGTCATTAGGGATCACAATCAAAGTTGATTATGAGGTTACCTATGTGGTGTTGGCTTTTATTAATTTCAATCAGGAATAGATTTGAAAGAGTGTTAAAGCTAACCGTGGATATAGATCAAAGTTGATTGAACCACATAAAAATCCCATGTGTTATTTTTTTGACTTACTTTACACTTTAGCACAACACACACAACCCAATCTCTACCATCAATTAACACCACAGGTCCTACAACAAAAGGATTTTCTGCAAAAAAGTTTTAATCCATCCTACATAGTCAATTCATCTCCCCCCCCCCCAAGCATGCTGCAAACATAACACAAGTCATCCAGCAACAAGGCATATTAGTTTCAGGATGCATGATATCCATAGTACAGGACCTATAGGGAATCATAGGATGTGTAGAGTGACTGTTATGCTAAATAAAAATAGTGATGCTGGTTTTGCTGGACTGTTATATATGGTGATAATGTCAAAGCTGAGCTTCATCTCTGCTGGGCATCCACATAAGGAAGATTGGTATCCACAGTCTCTTCCTAATCCACTATGTGAGACCCTTCCTAGCAGAGGCCCCAGATACCTTCATTCCATTTCAGATAACCAAGTTAGCGGACTTTCTTAATGTGGATTGGCTTGCGCCTCTAGAATTAACTTTGAAGCATGCCCATATCCACTTGCTAATATACAAACTACTTGGGAATATTTTTCTTCAAAGAACAACAACGACCTGCAGTGATGAAGTGCATACATCTAATGTTCCATATTATGGAACACGGCACCACTATTTTGATGAGGTGAACAGACTCTCACCCTTATGAAGTCAAATATTTTAAAGTTCAAACTTACGAGTCCAAGGTTTTTTAATTTCATATTCTACCTATGATTGATTTGGAGACATAAGATCAGATCATAAAATCGGATAGTTTTGGACACTCATATGTTGCAAAATAACATATTTTAATTTAAAAGATCATAAAAATTACACTCTAAATCTCTCATATAGTCACTAATTAAGTTGAAGCAACTTACAAGTGGCATAAATTATTGAAGTCATTGTACAAATTAGAAACTACTCTCTCTATATCAAAATGGAAGTAATTCTATCAATTTGCACACTTCTTAAGAAAATAATAAAAGTAGTCTTAAAATTACACTTACACCCTTCACTGAAAAATAATAAAACATGTAATGCAAATATAATTAAATAAAAGGTAAAAATAGAAAGTAGACTTTGACTTTTCTAAAATGACTTTCTCTTTAACACAAAATTTTAATGACAGACTGCCTTCATTTTTTATACGAAGGGAGTATATTAAATCAACAACATTATAAATAAATTATCAAATGAAAAGAGAAAATTACAATGAGATTATGAGTAGAAGTAACATACAATTCATTGTGCTCAAAATATATAACATTGTTAGCTTTAAGAAAAACACATATAGAATAAGGCAATGAATGATAATGAAGACAACAATTAAAAAACAATACTACCATTTAAGAGAATCATACCCAAAAAAATTTAAGATAGCTTTTAAATTTTTGATAAATCAAGATAAAAATTATAAATAAATAAATAATCAATGAAGTTTTGGCTATATTTACACACATTTAGTATATGAATTATGTATATACACTATAAACTAAAACTTGTTTGCATTATGAAGCTAAAATGACCGAAAAATTAAGAAAAAATTAATTCAATATGAATTGATAATTAATTAAATTATAAAATTTAATATATTCATTTCACCACTTTGATGGAGATTACAATCTTTGTCAACATTTTCCTTCAACAATCAACTTCATTGTACAAGTGATACCTTAGTCATATTTTCCTTGATTCTGCTCATTTTGAAGACATTTTGTAAAATAATATAGGTCAAAAATTAGAGGATAAAGAAAGATACAAATGTGGAATAAGAGGAAAAATAGATTTGGACTTAAATAAATAAAAAAAATTATGTATGTATATATATATATTATGTAGAATTGTAGGATTTTATCAATGATCGTAAGATTCTATATTTGTTCAATTACTTTAAGATTCTATCTAGTATCAGATATCATTTTATGATTATTGGATTCTAAAACCATAAAATCGAATCAAGATTTTAATAACTGTCACAAGTGGATAGTTTATTTCTCTTCACCTTGAGGACAAGGTAATTCTTTTGGCATCCGGTAATGTTGAGAGCATCTCATCAAGGAATCCTAAAGAAGAGGGGTTGATTGTCTGGTCCTTTATTGCTGGTTTGGGTTGGTTATCATTATAAATAAACAATAAAGTATGCTTAGGGAGGGAATCTAAGTTTGTTAGTAGAATGTTAAGCCATTTTGTTTTGTTATTTGATTGGTTTGTTAGTTGACTGATTGAGGTTGTTCGCCGAATGTTGAGTCATATAGTTTGTCTACTGTAGGAGAGAGATTGCTATATAGCAAAGTCACTTGATAGTGAGAGGGGGTGAGGAAGATTGAGAAGGGTTAGGTAAGTTTAGGAGAGACAGTTCCCAAACAACTTGGGTTATCACTATAATTTCAATATTTCAGCCATTAAATTTTAATTTCTTTTTCATTTGAAACTGTTATTTAGAGCTTGTTCTCCGGAGTTTATTTTCATGGATCTAAACTTACTTGTTTTCACGACAATACAAAATTGTTATATTAATATTTATAATATTATTAATATTTATAACTATAACAATTAAATTAACAATTATATTTATTATTAGTATTAATTATATTAATTATGTTAATAATAATGATTATCAAAATGATAATTATTATATTCATAAACATAATGATAATTATTATAATAGTTACATTATAATAATAACTTTTATGAATAATATTATAATAGTTATATTGATAAAGACAATAATATTAATATATAATTAATTATAATTATTCTATTAATAAATATCATAATAACTAATTATAATAACTATATAAATTATTATTATTATTATCATAATAATGTTAATAATAATGTGAATAACAATTATATTAATAATAACTAATATAATAATTATGAGTAATTATAATAATAATATTATTAATATTTATCATTATAATAATTAGATTAATATTTACCATAGTATGATTAATAATACTAATAATTATAATTATAATAATAAATAATTATTATAAATAATTATTATTACTACAATAATAATTATAATATTAATAATGTTATTATTATTAATTATCACAATCATAATAATACTCATAATTATAATAATAAAAATTATTAATATACTTATTCTAATAATTATATGAGTCAGCATAGTAATTATATTAATCAAATATTATTAATGCTGAACTTAGTGTAAATCTGATCAAATCCATCTGTTAAGTTGTAAAAATAAGTTCTAAAGAACACATACGTTGTTATACCACATTTCACTCATGATGCAGGAGTGATTGAGATAATGTCACAAACACACTCAAATAATAGGTGAGAAGCGTAAAGACAACAGACTAAATGATAACTGCATATAATGACACTAAATATCAAATCAAACCTTCAATAGAGAATGCAACATGAGCTTCAAGACCCAGGGTTCCTTCTAAACTTTCACTTGTTTCATCATCAACAATTAGATCAAGCACTGAGAGTCCTTCATAGAGCAAAAGAATGAAATTTAGAACACATAATCAATGTGTGATAATATGGATCCAAGTTCAGAGAATAACAGCCAAGGCAAAACGTTTAACACAAAATAAACCTGAGTTGAGCCATAAGCCAGTTAAGATAATTATTGCAAAATAGATCAAAATAGAAACCAACTCTTCTTATAGCAGCAAGATGGATACAGGTTGTAAGTGATAGTTTAGGCAAAAAAATCGCGAGTGGAAACTAAACATCTGGAATTTGAAGAGCAGAAGCTATACGAGAAACCTAATAGTTTCTTGAATGAATACATGAGTGACTTACGATTGGAGGAAGCAATTTTGTAACTTTCCAACTTATCATCCACTCCTTCACACAATGTTTCACAAGACTCGGAAATTGCAACTGAAGACCTGATAAAACATTCAAGTAATTAACACTCATGTCGATGCTGCTCATGTACCCAACAGGGAGTCCAGAAAATAGATGCTAAACAACAAGAAGAAACCCATGAACAAGAAGTGCAGTTATTACAGACTCAAGATCCAACATAACTTCCACACAAACCTGACCTTACTGAATTCACCGAGGACTCACCCTCCATATGTTGGCTTGATGAACATCCTGATGCACATATGCTTCATTGTTCAGTTGTCAGAAAATTATTAAAGCAAGACAGACGGAGTCACTAGGTTCCCATACACATACTCGTTTGCCTAGCTTCATGAGTACTCTGGTGTGCAAGTTTGTTGGCAATGATTGATGGGACAATTTTGGCTAGACTACTACTCCGTGGAGTTGAACCATTGACATCTGGAACATGCCTAACTAAATTGGTGATACAAAAGAGAAGGAAATGGTAGTTGGAACATCAAAAACATGGGATATAAGATGAATGTAAGATGCTGAAACTGAAAGGTGAAGCTATCACAGGGATGCCAATAATGCACCATGTGAAAAGAAAAGTCATCAAAAAGTCAGAATCAGAAACAGATGCAGCCAAGCAAGAATACAGAGAAGACAAGACCATTAATGGTTACCTAGTGCACATATCATACTAAAGAAAACCAAGTCAAAACCCAATGATATACCTCTAACAGTATGCGACTAATTATAGTCTATATCATTATATGATTGCATGTTATATATGAAGCCTAAAGCAATTTAAAAACAACATAGGTTTCACCATTTCAACATCACCTTGAGTCATGAAAGCATATATCAAGAGTATCCTAAAAATTAAATGTTTTAGTCTTCTAACCATTAAGGAGGCTGGTACTGCATTCTGCAATGTCTCTAGGTACATGAAGAAAACTCAGGACATCCAGTGACCGATTTTCCTTTTGTGACTGGCTGCATGCTAATCCATCATTATTGGCCTCTACAAGGGTATTTGAACTCTGCCGTCGACGTTTCCTTTGCTCAAAGAATTGTTTTTGCCTTAGAACAACATAAATACCCCGAAAAACAAACAAGGTTAGTCAAGATGCATAGTTTATTCAATCTTAGCATTGAATGACAAACTAACAATGACAGCAGAATCACCAAGCAAAAAGGTCTGATAGTAGAATATCCTAACCCATACCCCAGCATAGGCAGAAGGCATCAACTACTGGAGAAAATATTAATGGAGTGTAAGAGATAAAGCTTAGAAGAAACACCAACACCACCCCCCCCCCAAAAAAAAAAAAAAAACACTACAAGAATGTAAACATGAACAAGTAATCTGAATTCCTAAGCAACGCCATTTCTTGGACTCTAAGCTACTGATGGAAGGCTTCTGAGAAATGTCTTTCCAAGTTAAAAGGGAAATAAGTGTAACAAACATGTAAAGGAGCAAAGCTATCGTAACTCTACCTCTTTTGAGTCAAATTTCTGGACTGCATTTGCACTCGCGGATATGGCCATAACAAGAAGAAAAAGGGAAGATACCATGCCAAAAATTAGAGACCCGTATGAGACAGAAGCTTCTTTATGAAGATTATAAAATTTTCAATGGCAAGATGAAACTCAACAGAAAGAACACGTGTGAAGTCCTTGACAGCCTTTTACTGCAGGGTAATACACAGAAGAAACCATACACACACAGACACATAAAAACCTTAGTTCTACATGCAGGTAATACTTTGATAGAAGATAAACAGAATCAATGAAGAGAGGGGCTTTTCATCATTCTTTTCCAGAGAAGAGAGGGTATGTTGCGGAACATGCAACAATCCCCATTTTCTTGATAGTCAATGAACTTGTACCAAGTCAGGACATGCATTTCACAGATTTTCATTGTTTACATGAAAGGGAAATAAATTACAAATGGGATTAGCCAAAATTAGCTACTGCATCGCAATTAGCAAGCAAGATGGAATATTACTCATGAAAACTAGCATTTGATCAAAGGAAACAGCAAGCAGATAACCCAATTTGGGCCTAATGGAGATCAAAGAGTTCAAACATCGACCAAAGCAGCCAGATGATTCTTCTTTATCAACAAAAAGAGAATAAGAGCACTAGGGATATTTAACATGCTCCAGCACATGCTAAGCTAATGCTCGTTTTGTTTCGTAACATAAGAGATATTAAGTTTTCACACGCATATTAAAAAGCATTAAATTCTAAACAAAAAGTCATCTACTTTTATTAACATACCCTTGTATAAATTTAATATCCCCCACTCATTTAATTGGAAAAAAAATAATATAATGCTAGCATTTATTGATGCTTTTCGAAATAAAATTAAAAACCTAATATTCTTCATATTCTGAAACAGAGTCAGCATATCAATAAGATGAAAGTATCATCTTCAAATTGCACTTACAGTTATCACCTTCCGCCTGGATCCTCCCATCCATTGCAGCATCCTCGGAGGAACAAGTTATACCCTCACTATTAATGATAAACATTTCAGTGTATGTATAATATATATCTATATATATATATATATATATATATATATACACTCAAAAAAAATGTAGAAAGTATTAAATAATCAAATGCACTATACAGTGAGTACAAAAATGCAACGTTTTATAACAGTACATAATGAATGAGGTCCTATGCTTGGAAAGTCGTGTATGATTACCCTATCACTAAAGGTATCAAATAGCTCTTTCTGTATGACTGTCACTAAACAGTTATGCATCCACTAATCACATATTCAGTCAGCTTATGAAACGACACATTCTATGCTTATTCTGTCTATTAAGAAAAAAAAAGACTATTTAACGTGGCCAGAAATTGAATCAATTAACAAAAATATAGAAGAAAAAGAACTTCCAATTGCCTTAGAAATTAATTGGTTAAATAAGAGTTGATTCTTCAAAACTACCGTTGATTTACTTTCTTAACACAATTCCACCCCCAACTTTTTGTTGGCCAAAAACCGCTTACAAGTTTGAACCATAGGGTTGAAATCCACCATATGCACTGTCTATTTTTGGAATTACCTAAGATTACTACTATACCATAATTTTGTGCCAATCTTGCAATGTAAAAGAGAAAATTACCATAAAACAAGGATATCTTAGTCAATTTCTACTAAATAGTGCACAAGTTTCTTTAGTTAATTTTTGTAAAAGACCTGGTACACTAAATAAAGGAAGCATAAGGAAGTAAAAACCAGAAACAAAGTGGGGATAGGTGGGGTATTTTGGTCACTTCATAAGTATTCAGCATGGAAATGGGAATGCACATTTCCTTCCGAAGGCCATGTTTTCGTCACTTTATTTTTGTTGATTTGATCTAACCGGAGGGGGGTGTTTTTATGGTTGTTATAATAACTACTATTATTTGAGATATGATCTATATGATCTGATCTAATCCTGAACATAAACTAAATACAAAGCCCAAAAGAGCATAAACTATGGGCAATTTAGAATAGTTCTCAAATCAGCATTTACAAGTATTTTTTTTTTCTATAAGTAAGAAATTTATTACTTTCGAAAATGAGGAGTTACAACCAAAAACATCATCAAACCATACAATCTAACAACCCAGCCCACTTTTGGAATTTAGCCTTAGAATCTGGGTGCACTAACCGTCTTGCTACGGCCATGACAATAGCCCGAACAAGACTAGCAACATCCCTACTACGATTCTCCAAAATTCTCAAGTTCCTTTCATGCCAAACATTGGCAATATAAGATGCAAAAAGATCTCCCAAAACCTACTTTTTCTAACTATTTTGCCTATACCTTATCAACAAAGTCTGAATTTCCTGTTGCCAACCTTGAATGCTATCCCTTCTTCCAGCAATTCTTCCAATTTTCCTCCATATTTCAACTGTAATCGAGCAGTGGATGAACAAGTGATCCCAAATTTCAGGAAATTGCTAACAGAATACACACTAATCAGACACACCAATGCCAATCTCCAGAAGCCTAGCTTTAGTCATCAACCTGTCTCTTAGAGCCGGCAATAAAAGAAAACTGTATCTTGGCAAGTTGAACGAGTGCCACACAAACTTGGACCACCTTTGATTAGCCTGTCTAGATCTCACAGCTTCATAAGTAGATTTGATACTATAATTAAGGTAACCATTCAACCATCTATACTGCAGAAAGCTTTGTAAATGAGATCTTACAAAAAGGATTCTCTGAAAGAGCCATGAAGTATAAGCAGTGGGATTGTACTCCCACACACTTGTGCGCTTGAGGTAGACCACATGAATCCATTTCACCCATAATGAATCCTTCTTGGTAGCATTATTCCATAGCAGTTTCTCCAAGGCACACTGATTCCAAACACCCAGATTAAGCAATCCAAGACCACCCTCCGCCTTAGGGAGGCAAATCTGTTCCCAGGAAACCAGAGCTCTTCGTCTAATATGCACCTTTCCAGACCACAGAAAATTCCTACAAAGACCCATGAAATGATGGAGAACCTTTCTTGGCAAAAGATTCACCTGGCTAAAATATAGCTGAATGTTGAACAACACCGACTTGATAAGCTACAACCTCCCAAGCTCCTAGCATAAGACAAATAAACAGTGCTCCAGTGTCTTAGTCAAGCAGTAGCCTTCTCCAACAAAGGCTAGAGCAGACCAGAAGAAAATCTGGATGAGGTTAAAGGAAAACCAAGGTAGGTGATAGGGAAAGCACCCTCTTGGAAGCCCGGCAAATCAACAATTGACCTTCTTACATCAGGCAACACACCACCAAAATAGACAGTGCACTTTTGAGGGTTTAGGACCAAAACAGAAAGCCCAAAAAAATGACTTACCACATTCATAAGTCATTGCACACTTTGCAAATCACCATAACAGAACAGAAGAATGTCATCCGCAAAACTCATGTCGACAATCTTCAGAGCTTTGCATCTAGGGTGGCCTTTAAATAAAGCATTTGTCCATAAATGTTTAAGACATCTACTAAAATAGTCCATGACAAGAACAAACAAATAAGGCGAGAAAGGGTCTCCCTATCTCAAACCCAGTGTTTGAAAAAGCGCGCCTGAGGCGCGCCTAAGGCGCAAGGCGCAAGGCGATGGGGGGGGTGGGGCTTTTCTGTTGCTAGGCGAGGCGAGGTAGGTGAGGCGCTAGGCGCAGATGTTATGAGGCGCAGATGTTATGAGGCGCACGCCTCAGCAGAAACCTAGGAGCTCAATAGACTTAGGGAAGAGGGATAAATAAACTTTTCAGAAGAAAAAAAAATGCATGCATACTGCAGGGACTTAGGGGAGTTGAATAGCCATTTGTTTGAAAAAGGCAAGTCCATTTATAGTCTTAAATTACATTAAAATTATCCTGCAACTAATATGGGTATTGGGGAGAGCAAGAGTCATTTTGAAAAAGATAAAAAGCAGTTGCAGAGAGTCAGACAGAGACTGTAAAGTCTGCTACTGCTACCACCAAGGCACCAATTTAAATTCACATTGCCAGAAATTGTTATTTCTGTCGAGTGTCCTAAGAAGCTGAGAACCTGAGACTTGAGAACAACAGAAAGCAAGTGCAAGTGACCTGTGTTGTGATCCACGACACTCCACAGTCCACAAAGGCAAGTACTTTCTTTCTCCTTTTCCCAGTTCCCCCCCGGTCCCCCCATATTTTTTCTACATTTATGTCATTTTTCATCCTATATTTTTTTTATCCATATTCTGCTATTCTCCTCCTGGTCCCCCTTGTCCTATATATTTTTTGCATATCTTTTTTCTTCCTAATGCAAAAAAAAAGGGAAAAAACAATGTACCATATCACTACAACTGCAAACAAAAAAATAAAAATAAAATAAACCAGAGAGAAAATCATGGAAAACCAGAAAAAAAAAAGTATATATGCAAAAATATAAAAACAGATAGGGCAATAGGGAAAACCAAAGGTATATCTGCATATATTTTTTGCAGATATAGGGGAAAACAAAAGAAATGTCCTCTATATTTTTTGCAGATATTTTTTCTTCCTAATGTAAAAAAAAATACAAAACTAAGAGAGCATTAGGGGGGAAACTGGGTAAACAAAAGTATATCTGCCAAAAAAAAACAGAGAGAGCATTAGGGAAAAACAAAGATATATCTGCAAAAAAATAAAAAAAAATAAAAAGAAGAGAGAGCACTCTGTAATTTTAGTAATTAATTTAGTATGTGACTATGTATGTTACTGATTAGTTTCTTTTTCACTTATATTTTTCTTGTGTGTGTTGCTGCCTGCTGCACATTACATTAGGCAATCAACATTCAGGAATCAGGACCTTGCATTATTCAGTTAGAAAGATGGAGGATGATGGTGATGGTAGACGTGATGTGGGATGGAAATATGCATTTCTGGGTGATCCTAATAACAAAAATGATGTGACTTGTAAATTCTGTCAGAAAGTTGCTAAAGGAGGTATATATCGACTCAAACAACATCTTGCTGGAGGTTACCGAAATATAAAAGCTTGCAATAAATGTCCTGAACATATTAGACAAGAGATCATTGAGTACATGGCCAAGAAGAAAAGTGAACGTGATCAAATGAATTTGCTTCATGAACCTGATAAGATAACAGACCTAGAAGAAGAAGAAACTGAATTTTTTATGGCCAATGACCCTAGAGGGAAAAGGCCAATGAGTGCAGTTGTAAGCCAAGCATCGGTTGCCAAAAAAGCAAGACAAGTTGGTCCAATGGATGTTTTCTGCACACCCAAAGTAGTAGCTCTTCAAAGTGGAAAGCAAAGTACAATTAATGAAGCCTACAGGAAGGAACAAAGAGAAAAAGCTGCAGCAGATGTTGCTCGATGGTTGTATGATTCCGGTATTCCCTTCAACGCTCTCAATTATCCTAGCTTCAAAGTTGCAATGGATTCTGTTGCTAGAGCTGGAATAGGTCAAAAGCCACTTAGTGCTTACGAAGCAAGGGTTCCTTTCCTTAGAAAAGAAGTCCAAAGAACCAATGATTTAATGAAAATTCATAGAGAGGAATGGGCTAGAACCGGATGCTCTATCATGTCAGATGGATGGGAAGATAGATGTCACAGATCTATATTGAACTTTCTAGTAAATTGTTCTAAGGGGAGCATGTTCATTGAGTCAGTGGATGCATCAAGTTATTCAAAGACTGGAGATAGGTTGTATATGCTTCTTAGTAGAATTATAGAAAAAGTTGGTGAACATAATGTGGTGCAAGTGATTACAGATAATGGGAGTAATTTCGTGGCAGCAGGTAAGAATTCTTAAAGGGCTATTATATGCAAGTTATTTGATACTTCTATACTTCTTAATTCTTATTAATGGCGTAAATGCGTAATGCAAGAGCTAATTATATGTGTATACCCTTTTTTTAATGATTAGGTGCTCTCTTGGAAGCAAAGTATCCACATTTGTATTGAACTCCCTGTGCAGCTCATTGCATTGACTTGATGCTCGAAGATATTTCAAAAATTCCAGCCATTGATAGAGTTCTCAAAAGAGCAATACATATGACTAGTTTCATCTACCAGCGACCAAATCTTATAAATTTGATGAGGCGCTTTAGTGGTCAAAGAAACTTATTAAGGCCAGCAAAGACAAGGTTTGCTACTGCATTTATCACTCTTTCATCAATACACAAGCAACGAGATAACCTAAGAAAGTTGTTCACCTCTCAAGAGTGGGTAAGTGATAAGTCCCAACTCCTACCTATAACCTATCTCTTATAATTCTTCTATATAAGCATGATTTGAATTTACAAAAAGTTCCAAGTTTGACTTTGACACAATTGTTTTTTCATTAGGTAACTAGTAAATGGGCTAAGGAATTAGGAGGAAAAAGAGCTAGCCAAACTGTTTTGATGCCTACATTTTGGAATGGTTTGGTCTATGCTCTTAAGTTGACCGGACCATTGGTTCATACACTCAGATTGGTGGATGGTGAGAGAAAGCCAGCTATGGGTTATATTTATGAGGCTATGGATCGAACTAAAGAGATTATCGCATCCACCTTCAATGGAAATGAATCAAAGTACATTGATGTTTTCCAGATTATCGACAAAAGATGGGAATGCCAACTTCATCGCCCATTGCATGCGGCTAGGCATTTTCTTAATCCAAAATTCTTTTATAATAATCCTCAACTTGAGCAGTGTGAAGAAGTGGTGAGTGGCTTATATCAATGCATCCAAAGATTGGTTCCAATCATTGCAAAGCAAGATAAGATAATGGAGGAGCTGACTGCTTACAAAAATGCGGATGGTTTATTCGGAAATCCTATGGCTATTAGGCATAGAAAAACTAAAGCCCCAGGTATTCAACTATCAATTTAACTATTTTATGGCTGCTTGTCTTTATTATTATTATTTATTGTTATGCCCATTTCATTTTATTTAAATCTTATAATATTAACAAAATTTGCAGCCGAGTGGTGGGCAGCCTACGGGTCTTCTACCCCTACTTTGCAACAATTTGTAGTAAAAATTTTGAGTTTAACATGTAGTTCATCTGGGTGTGAGAGAAACTGGAGTATTTTTGAGCATGTAAGTACCTCATTATCTTGTACTTAACTTGTTAATTGTTAAATGCCTTGACCAATTAATGAAGTAAATTATCCCCAATTTTGCAGATTCATACCAAGAAAAGGAATAGGCTTGCACAATCTCGATTAAATGATTTAGTCTACGTGAAGTACAATCGAGCTTTGATTCAGAGATATCAATTAAAGGACAAGATTGATCCCATTTCTTTGAAGGATATTGATGAAAGTAATGAATGGTTAACTAGGAGAATAGAATCAGATGAAGAGGGTGCTGAAAATGAGATGGTTTTTGAGGATGATAATTTGAATTGGGGAACCGTTGCTGCTGCTGCTGGAGTTGATGAAGAGAGGTTTAACCTAAGATTTGGTGCAAGTGGTGGCAGCAGTAGTAGCTCACAAAGACACACGTCTAGACAAGAGATAGAGGAAGAAGAAGTGGAGGATGATGATGAAGGCTATGGGTCAGAATCAGAATCAGATTCATTAGAGGATAATGAAGATTTAATCATAGAGGATGATGTTTTTTGAGTAACTTGCTAGTATTAGTAGTATTAAACTCATAGGTTACTATTTTTATAAGTATTTTCTTATTATGGTATACTTTTTTTCTGAAAACTTAGTCATTTAATCAATTTTTAGCTTTTTTGAGTAATTTTGGCGCCTCACATTACCCAGGCGTGCGCCTTCGCCTTGCGCCTCGCGCCTAGGCTCCAGGACCCCTAGCGCCTCGGTGCGCCTTGGGCCTTTTCAAACACTGCTCAAACCTCTCTTAGCCTGAAAAGGAGGAGTCAACACACCATTATAATAGAGAGAGAAGGCCACTGTGTTCAAACAGACCATTATCAACTTGACAAACTCATAAGGAAACCCATAAAGAAGCAAAAGGTTCTTTATGAAACTCCAGTTGACCATATCATAGGCTTTTTGAAGGTCCAAATTTAACATGCAAAACCCCTTTGCAAGCATACTTCCTCACCAACTCATGAGCCAACAACACAATCTCACCAATACTTCTACCCTTTAAATACGCAAATTGAGCAAAGTCAATGATTGAGGGCATGATACCTTGAAGCCTCTGAGTAAGAATCTTCGAAATAATCTTATAGAGCATAGTACAACATGCAATAGGCCTGAAATCAGTGACCCTTTGCGGGTTTGGCTTTTTAGGCACTAGGGTTAGAGAAGTTATAAGTATTACCTGCTCTTAGTGCACTTTTCCCTCATAGATGTGAATTTAAACTTGATGCAAACTTACTCCAATATAGCAAGACCCCAATATGGTTTGCCACGTTCAGCCACAAACATTATCACAACCAAATTATGGATCAAATCCTTCTTGCTACATGTTGTCATAAATAGTGGCAAAACCAAAGTTTAAAAGCCCTCTTCATAGCGTTACACGTATCTTTATTTTTCTTGAGAGTTCTAACCATTTCCTATTTCTTAAGGAAAGCTTCTTTCTTTATCTATCTATAACTAACTCTACTTTTAACATTTTTTTTATTAAAAAAAATTACTATTAGTGAACAAGTATAACTACTTTGCATGTATTATTTTTCTATTAAAAAGCTTAAACACAAGGTTACCTTCCTCCTGCTTTTCTCTCCTAATAACTAGCTACCCCAATTTTAAGAATAAACTCACTTTATTTCTTACATTTCTTTTACACAATTTATTTATACTACAAAATATAAGAGCTCTTCCTTACTACAAAGTATTATCATTCTTGAATTTATCTCCCTTTCTTTGGCCTGAGGAGCACTAATTTTTCTAGGACAAGAAAAATGTCCAACAAATTGAGAAGCTCTTCCTTTTTTGTTTTCATTTATAGAAATTTCTTAGGTCACATTTATCTATAACAACAGTCCAATGCTATAATCACCACAATGTAGCATATATAAAAGGCAAAGTTCATGGGAAAACCCTTCTTAAAATAAAAATGTAAAAATAAAAATAATAAAAAATAAATAAAAAACTTGACCATTAGATCAACATTAATCCCATGGTCAATATTTTACCTTAATTAATATGCATAAATATAACAAAATGCATATGGGAAACAAATTGGGTCATGCAAGAAGACAATGATTTATGATCAATTTCAATCAAAAATCGAAACAAGGAAAGAGAGAAAAGAGTAAAAATATGATCAATAGGCATTTCCTATGATCATATACCCATAATCACCATCCTACAATCACCATATTCAACACTTAGAATAAAGAAGGTAAGATTTGATGATAAACCAATCAAACTCTTCCCACAAGTTTGAAGATGATTTTGGTGAATTTGAAGGTGCATCTCATCAAAAGGGAGGAAAATATGACCAACCATTTCTGTCCAATCAAATGCATAAGCCTAAGTGTTAAGTCGCAAACTAACTCAAAAAAAAAGTCAAAGGGGATGATTTGGTTATCTAGTTACCTAATGAGACTAACAAAACAAACTAGCTAGTTACCTAATGAGACTAACTACTTTAATCCTAACCAAATGTACAATCAGCCATTGACTTTATGGCTTGTCAAACTCGAGTGCAATCAACCCCCCACACCTATACAAGCTGATTAGAATTAATCCTACAATTTGACAAGCTAACTTGTAAGGAGGTCATGATTAAAAGGCAAAAGCAAAGCTAATTTAATAGCCTTTTATGCAGCAGGTTTAAGTGTAATGATGGGGCTGATTTAAGCTGGTTTTCTTCCAAAAAGACCCGCTGCCTTCCTGCCACAATTGTACTTGTTACTGCAGCTAATTGTCTTGAGTTTCTGTGCCCAACCAGTCCAAAAAGTGCATGACATTGCTGGACAGTAATCATGCTTAATGTCATAATAAATGTTGACAACTTCTTACACAACTCGGACCTGCTGTTGTCCTTGCTGCTATGCTCAAATTTCCGTGCCAACAACTCCCTGAAAAGTGGCCCCACAGGCTAACTAGGCAGGCTGAAATGGCAGCTTCAGCTGCATTTTTGGCTTGAATTTTGTGCCCAAATATGCCCTAAAATCTGTCCAAAATTGCTGCATCATACTTCCACAAATCAGACCTGCTACTTGTCCTTGTTTATCCCTTGATTTTCTGCACCAATTCAGCCCAAAAAAGTGGCCCCACAAGCTGACTTGACAGGCCTGTTCGGCTTGTTGAAGTTAACTGTTTAGGAGTCAAAACCTTGATTGATGGAAATGAGTTGATGATGTCTTGAGGCCTTTGAAGTTGCTAGGACTTATGCCCGAAGTTTCTTTATCCTTTGAGTTCAAGGGTGGCCTAGTTTGATTGAAATTCAACCAAGACGTAACCAAGTGAACTAATGATACACATGGAAAATAAATCGGGTCACGCTTAATTGTTGATGGTTAGAGGGCTGAAACCACTGAATTAAAACAAGAGGAGATGAGAAAAAGAGAACAGAAGAAATATGATCAGTAGACACCTCCTATGATCATAGATCTTAGAGAAATACCCCAAAACCTTAATTTAGGAAATTATGGCAAAATAAGAATTTATTAGGGAAATTAATTAAATAAATTATTTTTAATAAAATAAGAGGGAATTAATTAAGGCAAATCTAGGAGTAATAAATAATTTAATTAGGAAAAATTTGAGTATTTTGCTAATTAAAATAGAATTTAGGAAAAACTTTAAAAAACTCTAAATTAACCAAAAAAGAGAATTTAATTATTATTTTAATATTAATATTTTTAAATATCCCAAAATACCCAAAATATTTTAATCAACCCCAACTCACCTATTTTCCTTTTTTTTTTCCTTTTTCTTTTTTTCCCTCTCTTCTTCCTTTTCTTTCCTTTTTCTTCTCTTCCTTCTTCTTTTCTTTTTCTCCTTTCCCTGACCTGGGCCAGCCCACCTTTGGCCCAGTCCCCTCCTTCCTCCTGCGCAGCCCAGGCCCGCTCGCCGCCCCCTTCCTTTTTTTTCCCCAACCGGTCCGCTTCTCTTTTTCCTTTCTTTCTTTCTTTTCTCTTGGACCACCGGTCCAGCCCCCCTTCTCCTTCTTCTTCTTCTTCCCTGACGCACGCCTGCAACTCCCCAATCGGCACCGTAATTTCCGTCGCCGACCACACTGTTTGACCAACCATTCCTCCCCTCTCTTCCCCGCTGACTTCCTTGTCGTTTTGACCTAGCCGGCTATTCCCTCTCCTGTGTATGCCCATCCTTTCTCCCCATCAAACATGGCCTACAATGGTAGACCTGCATCGGCCTACCATCGCCAGCCAGTGCACCCATACCCCTTGCCCCCTACTTTCCCGCTCCCTCTGTTTTTTTCCCCTCTAATCGACCTATATATATACCCCGTAGGCCATAATCGAGTTTCGATTTTTGCAGCCCAGAAAACCCGACCTCACTCCACCGCCCAAACAGATCGTCGTTTCTCTGCCGTCGACCATCACCACCGCCCACCAAAGCCTTCCCTGCACCACCCTCTACAGAACTAAACCTCCCTCCTCCCTTGCCTTGCCCTGCACGAGCCACCCCGGCCGTGCAAAGTCACCCTCCCGAACAACCCACTTCGACCTCCCGCCACCCTTCGAGCCACCGTCCGCCACCAATTCCACCGCAAATAACACCACCTTTACCCTCCAAAACAACCAGGGGACCTTACTCTACCTCCCCATACCTTCATCTCCCCCTGCTTCCCTCTCCCCTAGCCTATACCCCCATCTCTCCACCTCTCTTCCTCCTCGCGCCGCCGCCACCAAACCTAGGCGGTATTCTAATTTCCCCAACCCTTAAACTTTTTTTGTATATAAGTGAGAATAATTTTTAATATTAATAGTATTACTCAATATTATTATTAATTATTATTATTATTAATGTAATTTTTATTATTATTATTATTATTATGTTATCACTCTTATTATCTAGCCTAATTTCAGAAATATTTCTAACTAATGGTATTATTATTTAAAAGGCAACAACTTTAGTATTTATGGTTTAGGCTTAAGGCCTTATGTGTGTTATGTGTCCTACATGCCTTGGATGCCACATATAATGATATGTTGTGAATTTTGTGCTATTATCTTAACTGTTTTATGTGTAGCGCAGCTTCTAATGGAGCTATGTTCATGTGCTTTCTTATGGTATGTGTTAATATAGATATGTTGTAAGTTGTGATGTGATGTGATGTGACCCTTTAGGACATGCATGCTAGGATATTTAATGTGGTAATGTGGGATGGAAGCATGAAAAAGAAAAATGGGAAAGTAAGATAATCAAGGGAAAGTAAGTTGGCTAAAGTAGGTAGGAATGACCTAAATAATCCATGATCCATGAGTGGGTGAATAAAAGGGGGACTCAAATAAAATGAAAGAGTGGGAGAATCTAAGGTTTGCATGGGAGAAACTAGGGTTTGCATGGAAATTTTAGGGTTTTGCATGAAAAGTATCGAGGGTTTGCATGGGATGGTTAGAGTTTGCATGGGGGCGAACTTTACATATGGAATGTTGCCTGGGAGCATAAGGAAGGTAATGGAAGAGTTGTTTGGGTGACTAGAGGCTTCAGGTGAAAAATAGTACGTGGGATAGTATAAAGGTGCATAGGAGACCGAGCTAGGGTTTGGGAGGAAACCCTAATTTGGGAAGGTGGAAAAAGAAAAAGAAAATAATAATAATAAAAATAAAATAAAGTAAATGAGGATGAGTGAGGTATGAAGTGAGGGTTGAATCTAAGGGTTGTGACATGTGGAGTGTTAAAATAGTTTGCGTTGTGTGAAGCAGAGGAGGATAGGCCACATAGGCCCAAATAATAGTAGTCAGGAGCATTCTACCCTATATGTATTCCAGTCCACCGGCTATAATAGTGGGGTTCCCGCACTCGCATGGATTAATAAAGAGTATGTGTAAAATGAGTATATTATTAAGAGAACTAAAGAACAAGTTTATCTGGAATGTAACCCGGCCTCATTATCTATGTTATTGTATGTTAACTATATGATCATGCTTGTATTATGTGCCTTATATGTTTGGCCCTAGTTGCATAGTTACCTTACTCAGTACGTAGCGTACTGACCACCCGTTTCATGGGTGTTGTTCATTCCCACGAGCAGAAGGCCCTTCTGACTTGGTGCAAGTCGGTGATTCTATCTTCGATGCCCACGACACTTACGAGGCATCGGGCAGGGCTAAGAGTTGAGCCTAGACCTAGCCTGGGGGTCGAAAGTGACATGGCCGGAGTCTATCTTCCGTTTTGATTTTCCTATATAGTTATAATTTAGTTTTATTCTATTGTACGATGTTTTCTGTCGTTTGGAGCTTTAAATCCTTACTTTTGGATTGTACCTCTTTTAGTTATCGCACACTGATTTTCTATATAGTTAACAGTTTATTTCTTTTATGAATGCTCGTTTTAATTATCGACTTGTGTTTAATGCTAATCCCATTCAGCCTTCGCACTTGGTACTGAAACAGTAGAAGTGAACAGGTCTGGTACCAAGTGTGACGGTAATATCCCCATAAATTACATTTTGTTATTTCGCTTCTGTTAAACCTTATCATTAAACGAAATTTTTCAGTAGTAAATTTTAGGGGTATTACAAAATAAGGTAAGATTGAGGACAAAATTCAATCAAACTCTTTCCTCAAGTTTGAAGATTCATCTCACCAAATGGGAGAAAACTATGGCAAGCAAATTTTTTTCTTCATACATGAACAATTCCCAACACTTATAGGATTGTGTTAGTTTCATTTAGTTTCAATCTAATTAACTTAAAAGTTAAAAAGGATTGATTTGGGTAACAACAGAATAAAGCTTGATTTTCTTCCAACAAAAAAGACACCTGCTGTTGTACTTGTTGCTGCAGCTGATTGTCTCACAAAAAGTAATGCTAGGTTTATAGTCTTTTAAGTGGTGGATTTAAAGTGTAATGATGGGCTGACTAAAGCTAGCTTTTCTTCCATAATTCCTCCAACTTGTACTTTCTGCTATTGTCCTATTTGGCCCTAGTCTTTGTGCCCAAACATGCCCGAAAAGTTGTCCAAAAGTTGCTGCAAGAGACTTCCACAAATCAGACCTGCTGTCCCTTGATTTTCTGTGCCAATTTAGCTCAAAAGGTGGCCCGGCATGCTGAGTTGGCAGATCTTCTTGGCAGCTTGCTGCAACTACAATTTGGCTTGGTTTTTGGTCCCTTATGACTGACTTGGGGGTGGATGATCCTACATCAACTAAAGACTTAACAGCTGTACAATCATCATTTCTAAGCTTGAGTATGGCATGAGTATTATATCTTAAGCCTCCTAGAACAAAATACCCATGAAACTTTCCTCATGACCCTTGAGAAGATTAAGAACATAAAACTCCATAATCTTTATAGCAAAATTTTAAAACGTTGATGAATGCTCCTACATCAACACACCAAGACACCACATCCACCACCACCACTGTTGTAACTACCACCGCCACCAGCCCAACAGTGCCCTTGCTTTCATCACCACCACTGAAACTATTTCCATGACCCCTCCACCGTAGCTACCAAGCCATTGCTACCACCATCATCCAAAAACCAATGCCACACCTCCACTCCCATAAATGCCACCATCACAATGCTACAACACCATTGCCGCTACCACCACAAATGATGTTGTTACAATACCACCATTGCCAACACTACCATGGCATGATCCCCACCGCCATAAAACCCTAAACACTAGGCCTATAATCCTAATGCATATACCCTAGACTTAAATCCAAATGTATAAGTGCTAAGCCCTAATGCTTAAATCCTACATTATATTACATAAACCCTATGAAACCTAAACATAAAACATAAACCCTAAAGCCTTAAGCCTAAACCATAAATACTAATGCCCAAACCCATAAACCCTTAACCCTAATTCCTAAATCCCAACGCCTAAACTAGAGGTGTACGCACACAGTTTGGTTTGGTGTGGTTTTAGCCTCAAGCTAAACCAAACTGTAATTATACAATTTAAAAAAAAAATCTCATATCAAACCAAACTATTTTCTAAATGCCACAAACCAAAACATAATATTTCTATGCGGTTTGATTCAGTTTGCGATTTGTGCACCTTAAATTTTAATATTCTTTTTAATGCTTATTTTACAAATGAAATATCATATTCTTGAACTTGAAAGTCAAGCCTACTATATGTTACAAATTTACAACCAATCTAAAGTCAAAACTATAAAGTCGCGTATATAAAATCACTTATAAGAAAAGAGGAAAAAAAAAACTTATAATATAGATTGATAACATAAAAAGAAAGAAAAAAATTAGAGCTACAGTTCAAATTTTACCACTTGAAAGTTACAAGTTGTTACATGAAATATTTTATTATTAATATATATATACACACATATACACATATATATAGGTTGTAAACCATAATTTAATTCTTGAAACCGTTAACCAAACCATTTTTACAAATTCTAAACCAAACCATTATTTTTCAAACCGTACCGTTTATGGTTTAAACCAATATTACAGACACCCCTAGCCTAATCCCAAATACATAAACCCTAAATCATAATTCATAAACTATAAGCCCCATTGTCTAATGCTAGAGCCCAATCCTACACCACAAACCATATACCATAAACAATACCCATTGTTCATTCCTACATAAACGATTATGTCTCCTACATCTTTGATTTCCTTTCTTGTAGATATTGTACCATATACAAAAACCATTTACCAAAAAGATGAATACATAAAATATATTAACTAACATCAATACATACAACATATACAACTACCACATATAATTCATAACAGTTACTCATCTTCACGTATTACAAGCAACTTCCAACAAAGTGTACTCAACATGTGAGTCATGTGAACGTTACCATCAGGAGTAATAACCTGAAATTCATAAAATTACCCCATACACCTGATCTCATATGTGAGATTAGGTGTGTGGGGTATTTTTCATGAAAAAAAAAAGCCACTAAACACTAAATGATATGAAAATGCAGAATGTTTGAACTTCTAACTTCACTATAGCCCTAAAAGGCCTGTCACTCACAAACAATCAGACCTTGTCCTTACATCACAACCACCAAGTGAATTACCTCTTGCAGCATGAAGCCCAGCTTAGACAATGGTAAAATCAAGAGAAAACTCATGAGCTGCTATTAGGCTCCACAACTCTAAGAAAAATTGCTCAGACTTTACAAAGGATAATCAGAGAGAAGTCAGGAAGGTAGGAGAAGGTGCAGAGAAATTATATTGCTGAAAAAATGTAGTGTGATGACAGTGCCAGGAATTTGAAAACCTGGGAACCTCCCCTACACAATTCTCACTACTTAATAACTGTCCACTCTCCCTCCTTTCATTTGCTGAAAATAGCAAGGAAAATAACTAACTCCCATAATGCAGCACAACCAGTACAACCTGCCAATCACCACGTACAATTCAGTTACTCACACATTTACAATAATAATCCCCTGTTGGAGCACCATTCCCAGCATAGGTGGTCCCCTGACCAACACCCTTGAACCTCCTAACATAAGTACACTTGATAAGAGGCCTATCAATACCCCTCGCTTGGTTGTTCACCTTGTCCATGAGGTGGAAAGATGGAAACTGGAAACTACAGATTAATCAGCTCAAATTCCTTCCATGAAGCCTCAAACTGCAGTAGATCAGCAACTCCAGGCTCCAGCGCCCTTAGTAGCATAGCTCAAACTTCCACTCAAATTCCTCAATCAATGCCACCGGAAAAGCCTAATTGTCGATGCCGGCCCATACTACTGGTTTAAGCCCAGATACATGGAATACTGGAAGCATCGGGATTAGATTCAGGCAAATCTAACTTGGATGCCACGTCACCAAGCTGGTAAGAACCAAAATAATGTGACACCAGCATCTCATTCAACCTTTTAGCGAGGGACCATTGTCAATAGGGTTTAAAGCTTGACATAAACCCAAAACCCAACCTCTAAGACCAGCTCACACCCTTTGCGATCTGATGTGGACTTCATTTGCTGCTACACCCTCATCAATTGCTGGTTAAGCTCCTCCAAAATTGAGTTTCTCTACTAGAGCACCTCATCTATGGCAGCCATGGGAGAGAATGCTTGCACACAGCACAACAAAGGGGCGGATCCCAGCGATAAAAAGCCTTGAATGGCGTTGTGGCAGTGTGATAAGAAGTTTTGTACCAATATTCAGCCCATGGTAACCATTGTACCCATTGTCGCGGTTTGTCCCCAAAAAACCAATGCAAATATGTTTCAATTACCCTGTTCGCTACCACGGTTTGACCAGTGGTTTGCAAGTGATAAATTGAACTATACTTCATTGTTGTCCACTACAGCTTGAACAACTCCCTCCAAAATAAAATGGCAAACACCTTGTCACAGCCAAACACCATAGCCTGTGGCATGCCATGTAAGCACACCACTTCCCTCACAAACAGGCCAGCTACATCAACAACAGTAAAAAGGTGTTTCAGTGGTAAAAAAATGAGCATATCTGGTAGGTCTATCTACTGCCACCAATATGCAATTGACCCCATTCAACACTTGTTCTCGTATGGGGAAAAGCTGAAGTAAACCTGTTGGTGCCACTGTCTGAATTTTATTCTGCTAACAAATCGACTTCAACACAAACCACTAGAGTCGCTTCCTCATCCCTTTCCAATACACCTCCCTCGCTAACTAATGGTAGGTTTTAAGCTCCCCTGGAATGATCCCCACTTCTTCTCCCATGGAAATCAGCTAGCAGGTGGGGAGTAAACTACGAATTCTCAGTAAATACTAACCTACTCTTGAAGAAATGGTGCCCATGCCTCAAGCTCAAACCTTCAGTGTCCTTTACGCCATATTAAAAGTCCCTCTTAACAACCCCCACCACCAGGTCAGCATCAATTTCTCCTTTCAAATCATCCCAGCATGACACCCAAAAAACCAGGAAAGCAACAAAAAGAACGTGTTCATCCCACCTAGACAATGCATCTACCACCCTATTCTCAAGTCCTAGTTTGTACTCAATGTTGAAGTGATAGCTACCTAACTTAGCCACCCATTTTTTAAGCACTTCTGGCACAATCCGCTGCTTCAATAAGAACTTCAAACTTTTTTGGTCTGTTTACACTGAGAAGTGCTGCCCAAGGAGGTCGTGTTGCCACTTTTGAACTGCCACAACCCCAGCCACCGATTTCTTCTCATACACTGATTTAGACCGCACTCTAGGACACAATGCCTAACTGAAAAAGGCAAATGGTAGCTGATTTTGCTTCATGACAGAACCTACGCCAAAGCCTGAAGAGTCTGTTTCCACTACAAATGGCTGCGTAAATTCAGGCAGCCCTAATACAAAAGATTGCACCATGGCAGCCTTCAATGCTTCAAATGCCTTTTGTGCCTTCCACCCAAAGTAGTCTTTCTTCAACTTAGCTATTAATGGGGCTGCAATGTGACCATCATGCCATATGATTTTGAAGTAATAACATGTCAACCCAAAAAATCCTCTCAACCACCTCAAATTCTTAGGAAGAGGCCACGGCCTCCACAGCTCCACCCCTTCACTGAAAAAAATGTACCCCCAGGTACTCTAACTTTCGCTACCCCAAGAGAAGTTTTATCATAATGACATTCAGAGAGTATTTGCACAACACTTCAAATACCAGCTCCAAATGAGCAGCATGTTCCTCCAATTAGTGGTTGTAGACCAAGATAGCATCATTATCGGAACAAATTTTCAGAGGTATGGCTCGAACACCTCATTCATTAAGGATTGAAAAATAGCTAGGGTATTTGTCAAACCAAACATCATTACCAAGAATTTATAATGCCCTTTATGTGTTCAAAATGTGGGTTTTATGCACATCGCTACTTTAAAAACTAAGCTGCCCCAACTAATTCATCGATAACTGGAATAGGAAATTAAACCAAAGCATAGACCTTCTTTTCTTTACTATTAAGACCGGGCTCCAGCTAGGTCTCATTATACTTGCAACCAACATTTCCACCACTAATTTTTCAATCTCATCTTTCTAAACTTGAGGGTAGCCATAAGGCCAGCCACTAATGGGGGTTGCCCCACACTGTAGAGCAATTATGATCTATTAGCTACACGTCACAATACTAACTCACCACTAAACGCTAACAATCTCTCTATTTCATTTTCCAGCGACATTCCCACTTTGGTATGAGGACAATAAACTCCAGCAACACCCCTATACTCCCTCAGCAACTACACGGAGCTGGGAGTTGAGTGTCACTTGGGATTTACCCAGGCCCACCTCTCCCTTAAGAACCACTGATATACATCCGACATGGAACTTCATTCGAAGTTGTTTCCAACAAATGTGCATTGCTCCAATCCTCTCCAACCACAACATCCTGAGGATCACATTAGTGCTTTCCAATGTCGGTGGCAAAAAATTCTCAATGATGTCTATATCCTATAATGAAACTCTAACTCCCTTAAGCATTCCCACAACCTCTACTCCATATGAGGAGGTTGCATCAGTGGCAACTACAATTTGTGAACCAAGCCCTCTAAAATAAAGTTGTGGATTACCCCACAATCAATCAAGACTATCATTGGCTCCCTTTCGACAATATCACGCAGCTTTATGGTTTTAGGTGAAGCGAACCCAACTAATGAGCATGGAATAAAATATTAGCCCCGATATGCAATATTGATAAGTTTTTAAATCTACCAACACGCAATAGTTTTTGATCTAAAACACGATAGCTTTAGAAAAAAATTGCATATTTACCGTCAATATATCGTATATCGTCAATATATTTCGTCTAAATTACTGATATTTAACAATAGTTACCGATATTCTCCAATATTTGTCAAAATTTGTTGTGGAAAAAAAATTAAAAAAAATCATACCATGACAATTGCGATAAATAAAATATCATTCGCAACACCCCAATACTGAAGTCCCGTGGGGTTATTACTTGCTACCGAGTTAATGGAAAGCTCAACATGGCCCTCAACCTCTTCAATCTCATCCTCCTAAGCTTCAAACTTCTCATACTCACCTTTGCAACCCATTTGCAAATCATCTACCAACAAAAAAAAACAAAAAGAAAAAAAAGTTTGTCTTGACCTCTCCTCGAGGCTTGATATATTGTGAGCAACCCCACCCTAGGCCAAAATTGAAACTAGGACTAGGTTACTAAAAGTTTGTGGCCTAAATTAGTTATTCGAGTTAAATTACAATGTTTTAAGGTTTCACATACCCCGTTGTTGATACCTTGAACCCATTTCCTTTATATCCAATCTGACTCTGTCGCACCACCTGATTTTATCCTTCTCCATCTAGGTCAACTCCATCACCTTGGATAAGGTACTAGGCCTCATCATGAAAACTTCAACTTGTATGACTAGATTGAGACCATTAAGGAAGGTACTCTCAAGTACCTCATCAAACAGCCTCCCTTGTAATGGTGTAAGCCAACAGCCCAAAGGATTCCATGAATTCCTCCAATATCGATGTTTGCTTAGTGGCCAAAAATTTCTCGCAAATAGTTCTCTCATGTCAAAAACATAAGTAGTTCAAGAATTCCTTCTTCCAGTTAGTAAACTTCCTACCTTCCTCTACATATGGAAACCATGCTAAGGCTTTCCCATCCATAGCTACATCAGCCGCTTCAAGCTTCTCCACCTCCTTTATCTAGCTAACTTGGAAATATCTCTCTACCTTGAATAACCACCCATCAAGATCGCTACTAAAGATAGTGCGCTTGGCAATATTCTCACCTCCAATGCCCCACAACCCTTCTTGTTGCTTGGTTTCAAAGGACTTCGCGATATAACCACCATGATCCATCAATTTTTCATTCCAAGTGGTTGAAATTACTGATCATCTCCATCCTTACTGGCCATAGACTCCATTTTTCCTAGAATAATAGCCTCCATGTTTCTCTCCATCACACTCAATCTTCCTTCTACAGCATGTAACCTCCTCGTCTCTTCCCTCATAGCACCTATATCCTTCTGCCACTCTTGTTGCATTAGCATTTGCTTTTCCTCCCGAACTTCTACCTTCTTTTGTGCCATACTCAACCCCCAAAAGATCACTGCTGCACTAATACCAAAATGTTAGGCTCCCCAACTCGACAAAATCAGTCAGAGATTTCAAAGGAAGGTGCAGAGAAACTATATTACTGAATTTCCCCTCCAAAATTCCTACTACTCGATAGCTTCCCACTCTCCCTCCCATCCCCCCTCCTTTTATTAGCTGAAAATAGAAAGGAAAATAATTAACTCCCATGACTCAGCACAAGAAGTACAACCTGCCTATCAGCCACTTACAATTCAGTACCTCACCCAATTACAATAATAATCTCCGGTTGGTGCACCATTCCTAGCTTAGGTGGTCCCCTAACCAACCCCCTCACCCCTCCTAACATACGTACATTTGATAAGAGGTCTCTTTGGCAGCAATTATACAGGTTTCTTGTCATATTCTAATCTCAAATGCAGAAGCCTAGTGTTGAATAGAAATCTGGTAGCTGAACAAGGCTATACACCCTTAAAATTATCCAATTTTTCAGAAATACTGATCAAGGAATATGACCTTAAACAGTAAGGAGATGGTAATTCGCTACAGTGAAAAGTTTTGTAACATTTGTATAACATAATGCCTTAATAATTAAGCTACGGTGAAAAGTTTTGCAAAAGTAAACAGGTAAAGATCAGAAGCAGCTTGAGAAGCAAAGAGACAAATAAGGAAACTACAAAATATTATTTTGGTCACTCTAATTTTTTCTATTGTCCTAATTTAGTCACTGGGCTCATGATTTACCTAAGTGAATTTTAAACTTGACCTATTTTGATCAATCCGCTTTTCAAATTTGTCAAATTTTAGTTATCATTATGTGACTCAAAAGTTATAATTTAGTGACTAAAATAGCACAGTCTAAAACTTGGTGACTAACTTAGGACCAAATAAAGAACGACTAACATAGAAAACTTTAAAAAGTTAAGTCACCAAATAATATTTGGTTCAGCCATTACCTTTACTCTTCCGAATCTTGGAGTGAATTTCAGAAGATAGAGAACATTGCATACGAATCAGATGGTAATCAAACAGAACGCATTGCAATTTTCAATCATTTGAAGTGGGCAAAATATGAAGTGAACTATCAGTTAGGTTTGATATTTAATTTCACTTTTTTATTCAAGTAAATACCTCCGATGGAGAGATTTCAGGCCACTTTTTTTCCTGCAGGAAACTGCTCATTTGAAATTCTCAGCAGCCGTGTTATTTGCTGTTAAAAACCGCACAAGTATTTAAGCCCTAGTTTGGTATGAGGAAAGTTCATTCTGGAAGTGGGACAACCTGATTTGTGAAGGATAAACTTACCGTGAGATAGTTCGGTAGACATCAATTCCATAGTTAAAAATTACAAATGTCTCCTCAAACTCATCAGAAAACTATGCCACTCTCTTGTATTTCAGTAAGAAAAAAAAAATGACCAAAAATTTATCAAAGGTATTATAAACAGAATCACCTAGTTGCATCGCAGGAAAATTAATTGCAAGAAAAGAGGCTTCATCATCCTTTCAAGGTAATTCCATCTTGAAGTATTCTACTCTTTTACATGAAAATGAATTATTATGAACTATTAATTTTACTTGGATATGGTGAGGATGAGAAGAGAGAGAATATTAGACAACAATTGAACTAGTGCTGACTAAACCTTCAATCTTTTGCTTCAGAATCTTCTTCTTCCTCTGAACTAGAACCAACCTAAATAAGTAGACAAAGTTGCTCACATCTTTCTCCAGCGGCTCCCTCTTATTGAGTGTTAAGAACCTTTTATCTTCTTAGCTAGTGTAGCCGTCAACCTCAGACATTTGGGAGCCATTTTGGTTACTCTTACTCTCGTGCTTAATAGATTTGAATGTATATCATGTGGGAGAAAGCTGAAAGATAAAAATAAAAAATAAAATAAAATAAAAAAATGGACGGGTCAGTGGGAAGTAAATTAGATTTCTATCCTTCCACTTGCGTAGTTCACAGGTCTCTATTTTATGTTCATGAGACAATTAAGGTGTACTCCTTCATATTCTTATTTCATCTTTTTTAATAGCAATAGTAAAGCATTGATTTTATAATGTCATAATAATTTCATTGTTCTAGTCTATACCGTTGGACTCATTATTTAATATCTAGAATAATTTTTTACTATTTTTACACGGAGAACAATATTTAATTTCAAAGCTAGTTGAATTGTATGCGTGCGCATGTGTGTGTATTATAGTGCTAAAATTTTATGTGAAGAAAAAAAAAATAAAGAGTTAAAATAAATTTAAAAACTACTTTTTATTATTATAGGATATTATTGTAATTTAATTTCTATAACCCGGGAAATACAGTAGTAATCCGAACACAGATGCATAAAAAGTCGATAAATTCCTCGAGATGTACATAGCTGTACCAAACACAAAATAATTTCTACTTCCAAGGAACAATTTACTGATAAGTAACTTCTAGTGAGAATTTGTATGCCAAACGAGCTGTAAACTTGCTAACTATGTAAATAGACGAGTGTTCCATTTGTAAATATTATCCTGAACAAAACAACTCTCTCCATTCTCCTCTCTAATCTCTTTTTTCAAGCTACTCTCTATCGAACCTCTTTTCTTCTTTGAAGGGGCTCCGGGGGATTATGTTTGAATTCCTCAATTAAATTTGATTTCTGAAATTCTGCAACATTTTTTTCGAAGATCATCAAAATGACAGCCTTGCTCCAAGAACAATAATGTCTCCAGAGTTTATTTCCAACTTCAAATTTGGTAAAATCAAACTGCATAAACTAAATCCTACAAAATACTTTGATAATTTTATTATGAGAGAGAAAGATAAACAGGAAAAAAATAGAGTTTTAATCGAAGCAGCTTACATCTCTAATTTAACGTCGCGCCCTTCGATTTCGTGCTCTGTTCTTTCTTCAAGGAATTGCACGTCGTCGCTCTCTTAATTCCCTCTATTTATCTCTAATAGAAGCTCCAAATCTTCTTTTTCAACTCGATCCTTTCACTTGGAGACCGGAAACAGTTAGTGAAATAGAGAGGCACGGCTGCGTTCGCCTCTGCGAGAGAGGATGATCAATGGCGGGGCTGATAGAGGGGATCGATAACGGATGAAAATGAGATTGTGTTACAGTATGGTAGGATTAACGTGCAGCGTTTAAAAATAAATGTTTTAAAATGTTATTTATGTTATTTTAATTTAATAACTCTGAATTTTTTACTTGAATCCAAGTAAATGAAGATTAAAAAATTTATTTATGTTTTTATTTTTACTTTTGTTATCTTCAAAGTTGATTGTTAACAAAATTATTGCTGAACAGAATGAATTACAGTAAAACTTTAAATACATTTATCTAATTAAAATTAATAAAATTTATTATCAAACTAGGTAAATTAATTAACTTACTTTTTTAACCCTCATTATCCCAAACCAAATATAGCATTAGTTACTATTGTGCCGCCTTGTATTGTTTTCTTAGAGGGAAAAATATTAAATATGTTTCCAATCTATTTTTTATAAAGTATTATTATAATTAATATTAATAATATTATTTTTATTAGTGTTATTATAACTATAGTTATCATTACTGAAATTATTATTATTATTATTATTATTATTATTATTATTATCTACTTTTGCTAAACTTCAAATTTAAAATACATCATCAATAATCTATAATTATATTATAACAATGTTCACCATCAAAATTAGCAACTTCAAATTTCCACCCAAACGTCCTTTACTATTTCTATCCAAGAAATTAAAGTTTAATAGAATAATTAATTCGAGAATGTATCAATGTTATTAAATTTCCAAAAAAAAACTTCTTTAAAAATAGTTATAGAATAGTAAAAATAATACTTTAAAAAATGTACGATCTTCATGTTCAATTTTCTCTCAACATGCACATTTATTTATGTAGAGTCACAAAAATTGTTAAATAAGTAATAAATGTACAATATTTATATACCCACTTAACACCATATATTTCCAAATATGCTTATTTTCTCTCCTTTACTTTATCAAACACAATTCATGTTTCAAACCTAAGCCAAGAGTAAAGTTTGGAGCACATTTATGTTATTGGCCAAATGCTCAAATTTCACTCTCTTCGTCTATATGTCTATCTATCTTCCTAACCCTTTCAATGAGGGCACTCATCTCCTCTCATTTTCAGCTCCATTTTTGTATTGCTATAATTATATTTTTTTCTTTGTTTCAATTGTCTTTTGATTATGTCTTTTAAAGTCCTATTTAGGAAAAGATAAAGGGAAGAGTAAAAAAACTCTAATTCCTAATAAAAATCATAAACAATGGGTGATTTAAAGAATGATCTCGAATCTTAGCCGATGGAGGAGTTGTGATGCTCTGAGACAAAAGATGATGTTCCAAGAGAATAAAACAAAGAGAAGCAGAATATTTAGGTTTATATTCTCTAATATTTTCTTCCTATCTATAGTTCCTATTTCAACTAATTATTGGTTGTGCCTTCAAAAAGTCCATATTGCGGTGCTCTTTGTTTGTTTTCTTTACTCCGAATAACTCTACTATAAAGGAGTTTTTTTTTTGCCTCTCTTTCTCCCTCTTTCCTTTCAGTAGAAGATAATATAAGAGTGAATAATAAAAATAAAGGGAGATTATGGATTATACATGAATGACTACTAGTTCTTTGAATGTCTTCGAAAATGGATGAAGAATGATTTTGGCTTGGCAATCGTAACCTTTTTGTTGTGGATAAAGAATATTTTCAGCATATAGGCTTTAGAAATAGGAAAAAAAATATATAAAGTAAGAATTAAAGTTAAAGATCGAAGTTGTGATGTGACATAATCACTAAGTGATACATATAGCCGGCCCCTCATAGTGATTATATTATGCTTTTTCTTTTTCTTTTTTCCTTGCTTGATTGGTGTAAGTTTTTATTTTGGTAGTTTTCCTTGCAATTTATGTAACTAATTGCTAATGCTAATATATTGTGTGAATTTATAGTTATTTTCTATAATAAAGCTCTTATTCATAATATTCTTTGTTTTGCTCGTAAATGGTAGTCGTAGTCTTTGTTAGGAGACTATAAGGAGAAGTTTGATGTAGTGACCATTTCGGAGATTGCTAATGGTATATTGCTCTTAACTATGAAAGTAGTCATCACGTTTGGAAATAAATTTTTTATACGTAGATTTAGTAATAATTTTATGAGCTAGAGGGTGATAATATATTTGAAATTAGAATAAATAATGTTTGATGAGCTCAATAACTTATCTACTAATATGAGGTGTTCTTATATGTTGATGAACTCACTACTAATGATATATCAGTCTCTAACTCTAAAAGTGGTGATCCTTCTAGAATAATCAATTTTGTATTATATTTGGAAATATTTTGACGAGTTGGGAGATCATTCTTATAGAGTGTTATGTCTAGTAGTTGGTATCTCTCCTTGTATTTATGTATTGACATTCTTCCTATATGAAATATAACCTCTTTGTTAATTCATAATTCATGGCATTCACCTAATTCATGCTCCAATTAAACTCATTTGCTTCAATTTGGATGTAAATGCATAATGGAATTCTTCTAAATACTTCACATTGTATTGTAGATTGATTATAGATGAGTTTGAAAAGAAATATGTTTTGTAATGCCTATAATTGTAAGAGTTGTTAATGTTCTTAGAATGACAAACTCAATTTTTTTGTTCTCATATAACATTAATTGGGAATTGAAGTGAAACTTGCTAGTTTGATGAAAGGGGTTAGGTAATTCTTATGGTTTATATTATTTTATTTTATAATACATAAAAATCTCCAAGATGTATATATTGATTAATTAGATCATCTAATGTATGAGATCTCTTTCTAGCTAACTTCAGCTTCATTTTAGTAATACAAAATTAATTTCTTACAAAAAATGATTAACTTTCTATTATCTTGATAGAACAAAACTTTGGAACTACTATAAATGGTACAGTTTTCTCAATTCAAGTTCTATTGTTTGTCAAGTTTGAGTCATTTGAAACTTTTTGTTGATTCAATTTACTTTTTTTTAGCAAGTTGATTTAAGTTACTTTTGGTTGGGAAGTAAGGCCGCATTTATATTGATACGGATTTATGTCATAATAGGTGCTAGATGACTCGGTTAATTACTTTTCGTTGGGTTGTAAATTGACTTTAAAGCATTTTTAATTATAAACGAGAGGAGAAGAAATAATCAAAGAAAAAAATATCATACATTAGTATGGGGTGCTTTAATTATGAATATGTGATATCAAAGATTTCTTGGATAACTTATGGCATGGATCAAATGGAGATAAGTGAAAGTTTCTTTGATTATGTATGATGTGTTCTTAATCTAATGAGGAAGTATGGAAACAAATGTGGCATTATCTTAATTTTTAACATGCAAATTAACTTGTAGATGCCTTTAATTTTGGTGTAGAAGTGAGATATAATTTTCTTATATACGATGTATTCGCATCTTTTACATTAATGTGTATTGTTGTGTGTGTGTGTTTTAATCCTCTGGGATGTTTTTCTATTTTTGGTGTATAGGTAGTTTGCTTTTTTGTGTATGCATTCATATTTTTTCTTTTGTTAAAAGTTGTTTGATTTTATGATAGAAGTGTCGATAAGTGCTTGACCAAAAAAAAGGTTATAAAAAATGGAAGGTGGGCACTATAATTAGTAGAAGTTACATTTATTGTCCCATTGTATTGTATATTGTTTTGATCAAATATTTTATCACCATTTGGTTTCAAATCCATTTTTTTGGTAAATAACATATATATTAATAGTTCCAAAAAAGCATGTAAAACCTATGATGTTGCATGGTCATATTGAATCTATAAAATTAGCAAGAGATAGAAAACATTAACCATGTTTAAGTTCAAGTAATCTACTTGATAATTCAGTTATAATCAATTTGAATAAATATTTAAGGGGTTTACTCTTGTGTTGAAAAATTATAAGGTTCCTATCCTACCAAGTATAGTATACTATAGGAACTACTAAGATTTTCAAAGCTTGACTCTTTACCCTTTGCTTTGTGTTGTTGGTTAGCCACCCATGTAAGTTCTTGTTACCAAATTCCTTTTTGATGCCTAAAGCCTAGCTTTTGAATCATTGTGCCCAAAATCTCAATATATTTGAAGAAAAAGTGCTCTATAGTTTCCACTTCTTTTTTGTACAATGAGAAGATTGTCTCGTTTATTAAGACTAAATGTTGTAAATAGTTCTTTTTCATTAACCTCTCACTGTTCACAAGCCAAAGGATAAACTAATGATAAGATGAGATATTGTACCTTCCCTTATTATTAATCACAACCTACTTATGATTGTTAATGACAATTGCCAATGAATCTCTTAATTTGAGTATTTTACTTATTACCCAAGAGTATATCACAGCCATGGGGGCTTCCTAGATATTACTCATTTTGAAATATTGATGGGACCATTTTATTCACAATGTATCTTTCTCTTAAGCTAGATTCCATAGTAGTTTCCCAACAACTTCTTTGTTCCAAGTGCACAGATCAGCTAGGTCCAATCCTCCTTCTAAGTATGAGGTACAAAAGCTTTCCTCATTATGTGAGCTAAACTAGACTATAGGAAAGACCTATGCATAGCTTCTGTTATCTTCACGATCTTCTAAGGCAAGTCAAAGATCTGACTCTTGTAAGCTTGTATGTTGTAGAGTACATATTTAATTAGTTTTAAACGCCCCATTTAGCTTAGCATCTTAATTGTCTATAAGGTGAGATTTTTTTTCATGTTATCAATCAACTATAAGCATTGGACAATAGTAAGTTTGTTTATTGTTCACTACATGCCCAAATAAGTTATTAGTAGTTACTTCTGCAGTATTTGAAGTAACTGAAGTAGTTGTGATTTTGCCTCGTTGACCATGCCAACACATAAAACCTAACTCTTTTATTTATTGAGAGTATGTCTATATTTAGCACCCACTACCTCAAATAATTCCAAGAGCTTGAGAAATATGTGTTATCACCATGGCAAAATAATAAAAGATCATCAACAAAGGAAACTCCTATGATCTTTGCTTTCTTACATTTCAAATGTTCCTTGAAATCCTTGTCTTACCATAATCCTTGTATAATTTATGGAGGTATTCCATAACAATAACAAATAAGTAGGGAGATATTAGTTCATCCTTTCTTAAGCCCTTGTTTGATGGGAAGGATAGTTTAGGGACCCCCTAAACAGTATAGAATGATGAACTGTACACAATTGTAGTGGAAATCCCAAACCATGCATCACTTGTTCAAGGAAGCACCATTCAAATAAATTGAAGGTATTTTAGGTCAAGTTTTAACATACATCTAGGAAATATATGCCTTTGACTGTAATGCCAAACAAGCTCATGAGCAAGCAGTATGTTATTTCCAATATACCTTCCTTTAATAAAACTAGCTTGGGAAAGATCAATAGTAGAAAAAAGGACAGGTTACATTCTATCAATGACAAATTTAAGGATGACTTTATATAAAACATTACAACATGTTATAGGGTAGAAATGTTCAACCTTATCAAATACCTTTACCTTGGGTATGAGTGTAAGGGATTTGAAATTATGGCTACTAGGCAAAGTGCTAGTATTAAAGATTCCCTACATTATCCTCTAAATATGGTATTCTATAATAGTCCAACATTCTTCGTAAAAGAATGTGTTGTAACCAATCAAGGTTCGGGATTTTATCATTTCCCGTCCCAAAAGAAGCATGTTTAACTTCTTCTTAAGTAACAGGGGTGAGCAGTATTCTTTGTCGATGTAATGTAAGGACATGTCCTTTAGCAAACAATTGTGGTTGTAAGTGAGTTTTAGAGATGTAAGAATGTCTCAAGAGGCTCTTATGTCAACGATGAGTTGGTGGATCAAATATGCGTACCTAGGGCATATATAATAGTATGGATTAGGTTTCTCTAATGTTTGCCCCTAATAATGGCATGAATGAACTTGGTATTCCTATCCCCTAGACTCAAACACCAGATGTAATATTTTGCTTATCAAAACTCTCTTCACACTCTAAGCAGTGGTGTAGTTGCTTTAGTGCATGTGTCTCTTGTTGTACAAGACAACCACTAAGAGGGTCTTGCTTAAGAACTTGTTAGATTAATTGGAGGTGATATCTTATTATAACACCCCAAATTTTGCAATTGAAAACTTTCATTTAAGCAAAAGTGTAAAATGATGTAATTGAGTGTTATTGTCGTACTCAACATAAGTCTAATTTACCATATCATCCTTACATCAAATACAAGGTAAAATAATTAAATAATGGAAACATGATAAAATAGAGAATAAGATAAATTCATAACCACAGGTAAGAGTTTGGAGGTTACACAAAAAAAGGTATCCAGGTCAAAACTAAGAACTGAATAACATGCCTCTACGATCCCAAATTCCCTTCATAAAATATGATCATTCCTATCCAAGCTAGGTGTCATAAGTAGTAAAGTCATCCAATAAGCCCTCAATGACTTGCACAAGCTTAACTAGGCCCTTTACTTGTACAAATGAGCAATACCCATAAAAAAGATGATCAATACACAACGTACTAAGTAGGATAATAATATAGTCATATCCAGGTTACACAAAAAAAACATGTATATCCATAAGCAAGCATAATAATATATGCTAAGAAAATATTGATTACAAAATCCCATTATTAAATACAAACATAATTCATATTCATATTTACGTTGAGTTTAGGGATTATACTATTCTTAAACCGGATGAATGATCTGAAGCATCTCTCAAGACAAATACATCTGAGCTGCTATTATGGTCCAATGGAACGAACATAACACTTACCAGGGTAACACACTTCTAACCACTATTCTTAAATCGATGGAATGGTTTGAAGCACCTCTTAGGAAAAAATGCAATTGAGCCACTATTATTGTCTTGTGGAAGTAAAATACCACCTCGGTTCCAACTCACATAATATTTCACTATAAGTAATTAATATTTTATTCATTATTGCTTATTTCAATGTTATATCGTGGTTTAAGCTGATCTTTAGAACCCTAGTATTATTAAATTAGCAGAATGGTCTAGAGAACCTTTTAGGACAAAATGCACCTAAGTTACTATTATCATCCGATGGAATAGCCATACAACACCTCAAGCCTAGCTCATGTAATATTTTTCTTTAAGTAATTAGTATCTTATTAATATAGCATATCTCAAGATCCTCATATATACATACATGTAGGTATTCAAGGCACATAATAAATCTTAACATAAACAATGAAAAAACATAAGACACAACCATATAAACACTGATACATTTCCCTAGGAAAATTTCACATCCCTTCTAGGAAACCGTAATTTACATAAGTCAAACATGACTTCTCCCCTGATATTTATTTTATCACCAAATTCCATACCCATCATTAAAATATTATTATTGAAAACTTACCAAAAAATCAAGGCCTAACTCTAACATATTATATATGCAATAATGGCAAACCTTAGTGTTACTTTTCACTTTTCCCACAAAACCCAAATTTCACAATTAAATCATAACTTGTCCCATAAGAATCATATAAATATAAAATTTAATACGTATACCTAAAATGATAATATCAAAATATATCCAAAAATTAAGATCAAATTCTAACATTTCACATATATGATAATAATTTCACCCCTTAAGTTACTATTCTTACTTAAAGCCACCTTTCTCTTTTATTGGACTTAGACAATTAAATCATTCTTACTATTCTAACATTTCACATATATGATAATAATTTCACCCCTTAAGTTACTATTCTTACTTATTCTTCTATATGACCTTACATATTCTATTTAGCCTTGTTAGTATTATATTATTTTCTTACTTAGTACATAATGTATCGACTATACTTTTTCTGAGTGTTTCTCATTCCCATGAGCAAAGGGTGTAGATGAATTTGTGCAGGTATTTAAGGACCTAGTGGATGGCTTTACTAATTATGACAAATTGCTTTGGGAGGAGTGATCTTATCTTTATACTTAGGGTTTTGGGACATAGATTCATGTTATCTAAATATTATTTTTGGGCGAATATCATTTGGGTATATTAGTTCAATAGTATCCTTTTTATTTGTTTTTGGTTATTGTACTTGGAGTTAACCTCATCATACATATTTACATTTATGAATCTATCTCATTACCTATTTTACAATGTTTAAATTTGAAACTATTTTGCCTTATATTTGATATAAGGATGACATAGTAAGCTTTACTTATGTCAACTATGGCAGTAACATCCATCTATATTGTTATTAAGTTTTTGGGAAAAAAATTTATTTAGTAGTAAATTTTAAGGTGTTATAAAAATAGAACTAACTAGGTTTTTTCGTAGGAGTCATGATTGCACTTAGCATGTGCAACAGGCTCTTTAAAGCCCCAATGTCACGTTAGAGGATGAATAAGGTCTTATGAGGATTTCTTAGACTATATACCCAAAAAATCACATAGAAAATGGAAAACATACTTTTAATAGAACCCTTAGCTAGTATTACCTCATAATCTTATACTTTCATAATACTAAGATTAATACTCAATCAAGATTCACCACTATAAAATTGAAAGGGTTAATTTCAAAATATGGTTCACACATATAAATGATAGATATAAAGAGAGTAATGATAATAACTTAAACTCTAACCATGACTCTGTCATAGCAAGATCCATCCCCACACAAATATACCCTATTTTCTCTCTCAAATTCATAGTTACATATGGATAAACACAATTAGATATGTGAGATAAGTTGATAAAAATGACAAGGAACTCACGTATATCGACAAAGAAGTCCTATATTTTTTTTATGGAAAAAATTTCTTATGAGGGATATTAAATGCCCACCAAATAGATCAACTTATATGCTTGACTCATGTAACTCATCTCCAACTAATCAAGGTTTTCTATCTCAAGAATAAAATAATATTTCTTAAGGGTTGTAAGGGGTTATGTTTAAGGGTTTAATGAAGAAAGGGAAAATAAGGATTAAAAAAATATATTCTAAAGCCTAGTAGAATCATGTTGATGTAAGGAGATTCTTCATACAAATTCAAACTTATCAAGGCATCTTCACATTACATAACAAAGCATCACACATGCGAAATATCTTGATATTGGGCCATTACATCCTCTTCACCATGCTTTTTCCAAACTTATGAAAGAAGATAATCATTTTTTCTTTCTTTCTTTCTTCTTCTTCTTCTTCCCTTATTTATTTTCTCACTTTCTTCCCTCAAATTAAATATTTTGGATGATTTTAAACACTTCCTTCATTAGTAACCATGGATCACTTATATAAGTCTCATAAAAAATTCTATTAGTTTATATAAAAAAGGGTAAAGATGCATTTCAAGATTTAGATTAGATATAATGTGGGTGATGAAATAAATAAGGATTAATGTAAAAGGCTCAATGGAGTTAACTAGGGGGGGAACATCTTATGTACACAAAAAAGGGGGTAGAAGGTTTTTTTGTTATGTGGTGGTAAATCCTATAATATCTTTATCACTTTCTCAATTAGGGTAATAAGTTCTAGTAATCTCTATATTCCATTAAAAGAGTTATGGCAAGTAGTTTGATAAAAAAAAACTTAGGACATACAAAATTTACAAAGAAATTATAGATTATTTTATGTCAAACCCCTCAGAAAATAAGGTATATATTGCTCAAAACTCACTATGGGTTGTAATGAATCTCAATATGTCTTTTTGATGGTTAGAAAATCTTAAACGCTCTCATTCCATTCACATCTAATCATGTAGATATATTTTTTCTACATTGAAATTAACACAAAAAATCTCTACTCAACCTTATCTTTATTTTGTTATCATCTTTTAGCTAGATGTTAAAGATATAACCATCATTCGCTAGTTAATGGCTCTAAAGACTCAACTAAACACAAATCATGATAAAAACTCAAAAATAAATAAATACATAGCAAATTAGTGAAGCACAAGAATGAACCAAAACTTCCCCACACTTATCCTGTACATTAGCCTTAATGGGCAATAAAACCATACAACAAAAAGTGATAGGAAAAAAATAAGTAGCATCTAAAGGAGACAAAGAAAAAGGGTAATTCAGTATAAGTGAGAGTATTCAAAAGGTACTAAAGAGGTAAATAAAACATCGTAAAATAGTTAGGGGTGAAGTTCATGTCTCTAGGTTAACACGACTTGTGTTGAGAAGCACGCGCCCCTCCTTGTGTTACCTCATAAATGTAACATTGAGCTTTATATGTTGTGCCTCCGACCTTTAACTCCTTATATCTATAATTCTTCAAACTTTCTATGTCCATATGCCCGAAATTTCTTTCAGAAATATGTTAAGTTTCTATGCATTTGTAAAAGAAACAAAAAACATCAAAATTCCTAGTAAATCAAACTAAAATCTAATGAAAATTTAAAAATAAGCTGAATTAAACACACACACACACACACACACACACACTCACTCACTCACTCTCTCTCTCTCTCTCTCTCTCTCATGTTGCCTTCTAAAAATCAATTATTTATCATCATTAGCTTGACTCCAGCCCCATTCACTTGGGATTTTTTTAAGTATATGTCGTTTTTGAGTCTCTCAACCTCTGTAGCTTCATAGACTTTAAATCGATACGTATTTACCTTAAATGATCCATTTTCTAGACTACTTATCTTTGCCACTTTGAAGGGGAAAACTTGTATTACTATAAACAGTCTTAAATAACATGAACACAACTTATTAAGAAGAAATCACATATAAGAATTTAAAAGGAGTACTTGTTTCCCATTTATAAAATCTCGATTCATAATTCTATGATCATGCATCATCTTTATGTGCTTATTATAGTTCCGAGTTATTTCATAAGCACTTGAATAAAACTTGTTGAGCTCATTTAATTGTAGGGTCTCCTTTCATTTGCAACATGTATATCCATATTTAAAAATGAGTGGCCTAAAAAGCTTTATGATCAAGTTCTGTAGGAATATGCAAAGATTTTTTGAAGACAAGTTTATAGAGAGATATTCCTATGGGTTTTTAAAAGTGATCATTTATCTACCTTTAAATACCAATATTTTCTAGAACCATTAACCATTTATCGATTTGAAATTTCCACATATTCGCTAGTTTGGAGATGATATGGAGTTATAACCTTGTTTGCAACTATATACTTACCCAAAAGAGCAATAAATGCTCTATTATATAAATGAGAATCCTCATAACTTATAATAGTCCTTGGAGTTCCAAATATCACAAAGATATTATTTTTCAGGAATTTAGTGTCAATTTTTGAATCATTAGTGGGGGTTACAATAGCCTTCACCTACTTAGACACATAATCAAATACAACAAGGATATATTTATTCTATATATATTTAGGAAATGATCCTATAAATTCAATACCTCACACATCAAAAACTTTAACCACTAAAATATTAGCAAGGGGCATTTTTTATTTTCAATTAACATTACCAGCCCTTTAGCATATATCATAGGACTTAGCAAAAGAATATGCATCATTAAATAATACATGCCAATAAGAACTATGTTATAGAACTTTAGCTATAGTTATATGGGTCTAAAATAGCCACCACATTCTTTACTATAACAATGAGATAAAATAAAGTGAAACTCATGCTCGAGGATGACTCTTCTAACTATTTTATGAGAACATATACTATAAAGATAATGATCATCCTCAAAAATAATCTATTAGGTCATATATGATTTTCTTCCTTTGACGATAAAAAAGTTCGATCGGTAGAATTTCACTTACAAGATAATTTTCAATATTAACATATCAAGAATGATTTTTAGCTACGTAGAGTACGTCATGATTATGGGCACACCCTCTTGACTTTCCTCATATGATGATGGTAAATGGGAGAGATAATTTTCTATGTTATTTTTGCTTCCCTTTTTATCCTTATTTCCAAGTCACACTCTTATAATAGCAAGGTTTGAGAAATGATTATAGGCTTATAATCTTGATTAAGAAAGAGATAGCTCAAATTAACATAGTCAATATATCCAATGATTT
Organism: Tamarix chinensis; assembly: GCA_030549775.1. NCBI lineage: Eukaryota > Viridiplantae > Streptophyta > Magnoliopsida > Caryophyllales > Tamaricaceae > Tamarix > Tamarix chinensis. The sequence continues at coordinate 85,627,967 of CM060181.1, forward strand.
TATCAAGCAACAAGTGTAATACCCCATAATTTTAAACCTTTGAATTTACTCTTGTGGTGATCATTGTTTAAAATTTTGAGAATGTAATATATCATATTTGAAATTGAAATTTTATTATATTTATACTATTTTAATCAAGGAAAAATCTATTTTTTTTCAGTTTTATAAGTTAAAAAAACTATTATTTTTATAATACTTTTGGTAACCTGAAAGTTAATATTTCTTAAAAATAGTTGTTTTTGTATGATAATATGTTGAAAATATTTTAAATATTTTTATATTAGTAGTTGAAATGTTTCTACAATTTAAAAGGGTATTTTAAGCCCTTATCTTTTATAGAATAGTAAAAGTGAAAAATGAGAACTTAATAAATAAACAATTTTTGTGAAAAAAGAGAGTAAATAATTAAAATAATAAGTTCCAACCATATGAGTACTGTGGGGTGTGATATATTATTTTTATTGAATATAAATTTTTTAATTAAATAGTTAGTGAGATGAATTTATTGATTTGGAAGTTTCTTTATATGTTCATATGATTAAATCTTATATTATTTTCATAGTTAGTTAAAATAATTTGGAGAGAGACACAAATTTTTGTAATATATGATATATTTTAGCTCTACGTTTATTCCTTATTATTTGTGATTAGTATCAACTAATTATCTTAAAGATATTATAACTTCTTTGTTTGATAATGATATAGGATGATTCTTTTCTCTTTGGAAAGACAATTTCAATATCTACAACTTTTTCCATGTATTCTTTAATATATAAATATAACATAGTAAAAAATATCAATAAATTTGGGTGATACTTTACTATATGAATTTATTATATCTGTCTAATCTAAAATCCCATATTAAACCCTAATAGCTAAACCTACTTTTTATTTCTCCACTTGTGTCATAAATTATGTTCTATATCTAACACTAATATTTTTCACTTCTTCAACAAACTCATCAAGATATTCAATTGATTCATCAATATCTTTAACCATATTTAAGAATATATGTTTAAGGTCTAATGTTTGTTCTTCTTCATCTTCTCTGTTTGAGTTCATGAAATAATTATGCTCTCAAGATCACCAAATCTTGGAGTTGTTGTGTTGTCATAGGATCATTATTTATACTTGAAGACCTTATATTCTATATATAAGGATTTTACATTTGATAACATTATTTTGCTAAACTTAGATACGTATATTATATATGTGTGGAATATGATGTCTATAAAATATGGATTTTTATTTATTCTATAATTTTATACCTTCTTATGACTACATTTTATGTATCATGATATGTAGTATGATTATCCTAAGAATATATGATTTTATGTTAAATTCGTAGTAGATTCAGTTTGGCTACTACTTTGCGTTATTTTATAAAAATCACACATAACTCAATAATGAGAGTCTATCCATATTATTACACTTATATATATATATTTACATTTTGAGTTATGTACGAAAAACATATGGGGTTATTGTAAGGATTTGTCAAATATGAAAAATTAATATAACTTACAAAACTAAAATTTTTGTTTACTATGTTGGTTTTGACCAATGCTTGAGTTTTGGTGGTTATGTTAATAGTATATATTACTTTTTGACCTAGGTTGATTGAGATTGATCTTTTAATATGCTTGTGGTTTCAATAATTTGGTTAAATATTTGAGTTGGATTTGGAAAGATGGTTATTCTTATTAGTTATTTTTATTTTTGGAAAGTTACATGTTGTGGGGAGTTTTCTATTTGGGAAAGTTTCCATGTTTAGAAAGTAGATAATAAAAGAAATAGATTTAATGAAGAATAGTTGGTTGTGTGCATTATGTGATCACCTTAATAATACATTAATACTTTAAATGGAACAAGTGGGCTTTGGGTCCTTTAGTATTAGCCTTTTGAAGTTGGGGATTGTCAATATTATTTTCTTTTCTATTATGGATACTTATTTATTTGCCAGTTGTGTCTTGTTAAGACTCATCGTCTACTCTATAGGCTTCTTTGAACCCAATTAGAGGGTGTGTACAAGCAAGGATAAGATGATTGAGGTGATAGGTATTTGAAGTTTTTTTATCTCCTTTGAACTATGTCCACTAGGATGACCCATGTGTGATTTCTAATCCTCTTGTGTTTGGTGGTAGATCTTTGAAATTTTGTCATCCCCTTTAGACTATGTCCACTAGGATGACCCAGATGTGATTTCTAATTATCATGTGGTTGGTGATAGTTCTTCATACTTTGTTTTGCTGGGTGACTCCCTGGTTGATTTACCCACTTAAACAATTGAAGGTTGTGATAACCTAAAGTAAAGATTAATAATTAGATATTTCATTTATTCCCATTTAGTTGTCTTATATGATTCAATGTATATCTATACATGTTTGTATTATATTCCATTGTAATAACATCTTACTTAGTTGTTTCCTTAGATAACTTGTTACGAGTTTTAAATGGACTTGTGATGATCTATAATATACATGGTGAGCAAACAATACAGTTTATATTGAGTATGAAAATGTTCAAGGTGGATGGCATGCATGGTGGGGAAGAATGAGAATGGTGATGATTTTCATAGTCATATTTACTGATAAGAGTACTTTCATATATTTTGGTTGCATTAACTATTTCATTTTTGTTTTACATCCTATTGGGTTTATTAAGTTTATTAAACATTGTCTTTTTTTAGTTAATAGTAAATTTTGATGTATTTTCTTATTTTATGCACCCTTAGCAGCTAGTGTAAGTAAAATGGTGGTGTCTACCTATACTAGTTGTGGCGGTAACACCCTCATTAATATCTTAATTCTGATATATTTTTCTAAGTATTTTATTTATTGAAAATAGAGGTGTTATGATAAGTAAGGACGAAACTTTACAAAAGCAAAGAACATTGATAAGTTTATATTTTCATATATTGTATACCTTTATAATCTTAGATTTTAGTATTTTATTTGAGTAATATAGGTGAGTAATTATGATTTTATGCTTAAATAATAATAACTGCATAAATATTATTATTTGAGCTAAAATAATAATAATTAATTAAATTTAGACTATAATATTATTTAATAATTTTTTATTAATTTTATTTTGTAGGTATTCTTTTTAAATAAAAGAAAAAAAGGAAGTTGGACCTTTGGATCAATGACCCAAGGACCAAAGACCTAAAGGCCCAAAAATGAAAGTCAAGAGAGCCAAATAGGAGCACTAGAGAGGAACGCGCACAAAAAAAAAAGCCAGCACATAGGGCTAACATGGGGGGATGCGGTTGGGAGATAAGAGAAGAAAAAGAAAGAAGATGGCGGGAAGAAGGAAAGGCCATAGAAAAATCGTAGAGCAGCATTGCAGGCACGTAATTCATCATAGTAGTACCAAAGGAGAGAGGGCACACAAACCGAGAATCCATCAACGTTGAGAAAAAAATAAACTCAATTACATGGAAATCAAGCCACAAATTGAGAAGAGAAATAAGGAGTAGTAAAATTATATTGGTAGAATTTATTTCAAATAAAATCTGTTTTTTTCATCTGAATAAATTCTTGATCTTTCATCCATAACTAATTTTGGTTATTTCTTTCTCTATTTTTAATTTATATTTTGGATATATATTTCTATCTAATTAATTTGATACTTACGGCTGGTTGAATATTTATTATTGGGGAATACATTAAAACCCTATATTAGGATTTGAGATATAATTTTATTTTTCTTTATTTCATGAGATTTTTCCTTGATTCTATTTTAATATATATATACTTCTGCCAGGTGTGCTTTATATAGTACATGCTTTGTTCTTGTTTCCCTATAGTGACAATATGTAGGATTATTTACCTACTAAGTGGCCATACAAATATGTTAAAATTTATATGTATAAATTGTAGTTGGGTTAGATAATAATTTACCTAATAGTTTTGTGATTCTAACTGAAGTTGTAAAACGTTTAGATATTTATGGGTCAAAGAAAGGAAATAGAACTAGACATGCTTAGTGCATTAGTCTGGACACTTAGATTGAGATCCTTCCAATTATACATAATGCATTAAATTTAGTTAAATATAGGAGTCTATTGTTGCTACTATATTGCTAGTATTTAATAGTGTTTATATTGGCACTCTGTTGTATTAATTAATTAAGGGAAGTAATATAAGGTGTATGAACCAGCTTTTGATGTATAACTTATTTAATCTCATTCTCATAATTAAATATTGACTTAGAAATTAATATTATATTTTGATCTACTCTAATGGCTGATTTCAAATTCCCTAGCATATTTATTATATCTATGGTTATCAATTATTTTTATTTTATTTTATTTATTATTTTATTATTTTTCTAATTTTGTAACCCCCATTAGTATTTTTATTAATTTATTTTTATGATTTATGATTTTTGTTTATATTTATTTTTAAGCTAGTTAAATAGAGATGGACCTTCTCAATCCCTAGTATAGAATGATACTCTTCTTTACTAATACTACAATTGTCAACACTACTAGCAATTCTTTTTCATTTGTAGTAAGATTCAAAGTTTTCCTAACATAGTAAATAGCATGAAAATTTTTGTCCCTATGTTGTCCTAAAACAACTCCTATAGTCACATCATTCGAATCATACATGATCTCAAAAGAAGATCCTAATCTAGAGCATTAATAATAGGAACATTCATAAGTTTGTCATTCAAAGTGTTAAAAGCATTTAAGCATGCATGAAAAAAATCAAAAGCTACATCCTTAGTCAATATATTATATAGAGGCTTTGAAGTTTTTGAAAATTTCTTAATAAACTTTTGATAGAAACCATCATGATCAAGAAAATTATGAATGCCCTTTACACATGTAAGCGGAGGTAATTTTTCAATAATTTTAATTTTCACTTTATCTACTTCTATATCCTTATGAGAATATTTTTTTCCTAAAACAATCCCCTATTGTATAATTATCTGGATTTTCCCTCAATTTAAGACATGATTAGCATCCTCACAACATTTTAGAACAAACTTAAGGTTATGTAAATATGCATTAAAAGATGAGCTAAACACAAAAAAATTAGGCATAAAATTTTCATAAATTTCTAAACCATGTCATGAAAAACAATCATCATGTATCTTTGGAAAGTAATAGAAGAATTATAAAGACCATAATGCATCAACCTTTATGCAAAAGTGTCGTAAGGATAAGTAAATGTCATTTTTTATCCTCAGAGGAAATCAGAATTTGCATATAACTTAAATAGCTATCTAAAAAGCAATAAAATTAATGTCCTACTAAATTCTCAAGAATTTGATCAATAAAAGGAAGGAAAAATTATCTTTTCTAGTGGCTTCATTTACTTTTCTAAATTCAATGCAAACGCGTCATATAGTAGTAGTTCTAGTAGGTGCCAATTCATTATTTTCTTTCATAACCATGGTGATCCCACATTTCTTAGGAACTAATTTTCCATGACAAACCTAATATATATTAGATAGAGGATATATTATACCTACATCCAATAAATTAATTATCTCCTTCTTGACCACCTCTTTGCACTGTTAATTTTAGTTGCCTTTTAGATTGAATCACCTTATTGGAGTTGTCTTCTATGAAAATTTTATGCATACACATGGAATGACTAATCCCTTCGATATCATCATTAGTCAATCTAAATACATTATTTTTGTCCCAAAGCACTCTCAATATCTTCTCTTCTTATATCTTAGTCAAAGATGAAGAAATAATAATAAGAAGAGTATCATTGTCACTAATAAAAATATTCTATTCGGGAAGTGGCTTGAGCTATAAAGTTAGAGGCTCTTCAACCAAAGGTTTTAACTTTGGAAATTTCTCCTTCTCTAGTCCTCGTAAAGGGGCTAATTTTTTCCCTTGTAAGGTGAATGAACACTAAGGTATTGAATGATGTATTTGACTCCTTCTCCATCTTCCTTTTCATAGGGTCACACCAAGCATCACTCTAGAGGGTCCTACACTACATTCACTTGAAAATAATCATTAATCACTTAATATAAAACATCAATACTATAGCCAGTGTCATCCTCATAGGTTATTTCATGCTTTTGAAGATATTAAATTCAACTTCCTTAGCTTGAAATAGAAGAACGAACATACCTTCATGCACATCAATCAAAGTCTTTTATGTAGCTAAAAATAGTCTGTGAAGAATAAGAGGAATCATATAATCCTCTTCCATATCAAGAACAACATAGTCAATTGAAAATATATATTTATCCATTTTCACCATAATTTCTTCTATTTTGCCCCTAGGATATTGTATAGATCTATATGCTAATTGTAGAGACATGTTGGTTTTGGCTCTCCTAGACCAATTCACTTAATAACATAAAAAGTTATCAAACTTATGCTATCACCTAAGTCACATAACACCTTGTAACCTTTCAAATGTCCTATCAAATAAGGAATGGTAAACCTTCCCACACCTTTTAGTTTTGGAGGTAACTTATTTTGTAAGATAGACTAACACTCCTCATTCAAGCTAATAGTGTGACAATCATCTGACTTTGTTTAGCATGTGGTGCACCACATAAATTTCACATAAACACATTTTCTTGAACCGATATACATGAAACACCACTCAAAAATTTTAATTTCCTTTGTAATTAAATCCATCTTAGACTATAATGCCATGATGGCATTCGTATAATGAATTCCTGCATTCATTTATATCAGAGTATGTTCAAAATGCCATTAATAGGAATTGGAGGCTAATTCCTTAATAAAATCATAGACTTTCCTAGGTTTCTTATTCATAATAGTATCACCTAAAACTACATCTAACAAAGAACAGTTAGTAATAGATATACCATTATAAAAAATTTATATTTGTACCTAGTAAGGCAAGCCATGATGTGGGCATTTTCTTAATAATTCCTTAAACTGTTCTCATGCATTATACAATGATTCTAAATCATTTTGCAAGAAAATGGCATCATCATTTATTAATTTAGGTATTAAATAATTTAGAAAAAAAACAACTTCACCAATTTCAAGTTTAAGGCTATTCAATTATTTCCCAACAACGGCACCAAAATTTTGATGTCAGTCAATTATATCTATCGAAAAGCATACCAAAAACAAGCAATATAAGGTATTTATGAGTACCAAATTATCATTCCCCGTAAAGATTAATTAATAACTTAAAATTCTAATAAATTAAATCAAACATATGATATCAAAATAAGATAAAAGGAATAATTATTAATTTAAACTAAAAATTTCAAATAAAAATTTCTAAAATAAAATAAATAAAACCTAAATTTTTTTAAATTAATTATTAAAAATTACCAAGGAATATGTATTTACCTATATTCAATTATAATATTTAATTAAAAAATTACTTGACTTTCTCATTTATTCACAGTGTTAATGAGAATATATATAACTAATACACTTTCTCAAGCTATATAATCCTATTATCAATTATCAGTCTCGCTATGTCTTGTCAATGGATTTAAGTAAAGGATGATATTTTAGGTTTAATTAATTAATTATCATCCCCTATTGTTATAAAACTTATGTAATTATTTTCACAAACCATTCAATTTCTATTTATGCTACTCAATCTAAAGTGAATAATTAACTTTCATTCTCAAATTAACTTGTAATACGTTAATTAAAGATGGAAAAATAATTAATGAGACACAATCATAAACAATAACATAAAATACATAAGATAATTTATAAATCAAGCAATCAATTAATTAAATAATATAAAGAATAGGGCTTCCCCATATCTCCTGTAATAAAATATTATAACATGTTACTAATTAAAATATACATAATCAAAAGAATCTAAATAATACATAAAATATTAAACATGAAAAAATTATAATATAAAATTTCAAGATTCTAGATCTAAAATTAGATTTAAAAAAAATCATCTATGTGCTCAGATGGAGGGTGACCTTGAGTTTTCCTTCTTCTACTACACATCACCTATCTCATTCTTTTATGCATGGTTATTTTCTTTTGGTGATGTGAACAGTGTTGGCTTTCAGCTATCTATCCCCATATTCTTTTTCATGCGTGTATGTGTATGCATGCGCATGGGTGTGTATCTTTCTCTTGATGTTTTGATAACTCTAGAAGATATCTATTTTTTAATTGATTTTTATTTTTAATTGCTACTAGTATTGACCTGTGATGTTTAACTTTTAATCTATACACAAAAAAAAAAGAATTTTTAAAAGAATACCTAAAACTTTTCCAAACAAATCTCTCCTAATTCTAGCTATAGCATTTTGTTAAATTATGAATACCAAATGATCATATTTAGGAAAGGTGTCTATAAATCTCTCCTAATTCTATATATCATTTTTTATATTTAGACAAAAATTCGAATAACTTAAATCCGATTCGTATGTGAAAATTATGATCAAAATACAACAAATTATCAAAACCATACAAAAACTAACTTTAAGCTCAAAATTAATTAAATACATGATGTTATTATATATTAAGAAAATAATTAAAAAAAAAAAACCTCACATGTTATTCAAATAAAGAACTAAAAACTTAAATTATGAATGGTATAACATGACTAAAAATATGGGTTCATCATTAGCATGAGTCATTTCTACACTATAAGATAGACTTATTTTATGAGTACTTCACCATGATAATACTATCTTATGTGGTCGCTGTGCTGATTTAGCTTTTGTTCTAAGAAGCTTGATGTGGGGTTTTATATGGTTGTTACTTAGGGAAGTTTATTGTATTGGAGAGTTAAGCTAGTTGGTCCAGTTAGGTATTCCCACGGCGTTGAAATATTTTATCTCTTAGTTCTATTCCTATATTTAGATTTATAATATTATCATGTCATCTATTACATCTCTCTCTACACACACACACACTCACTCACTCTCTCACTCTCATTACCTATAATTCATGTTCATGGTTTTGGCTAATCATTTTAGCCTTGCATCGAACACTAGTTAGGTGGATGACCACACCTCTTTTATGTTTGATGTAGTGATAACATTAATCGGTTTTATTTTCTTGCTTCCTCACTATCTTAAAACCAAAAAAGATCGATCCAAAAATTAGGGGTATTACATGATTATTCATATATTTAAACTAATAATATATATCTTTAGCCATGGAAGAGAATTAGAGCATAAATTTTTAGAACCATGAGTCCATGATTTATATGACGGTGGAGTGAACTCCTAGATTTCATTTCTAGCACACCAAACTCACATCCATAAGGTAATCTATGAGGTCTAAGAGGGGGGTCTTCTACTCTATCATCATCATGATATGTACATCAATGTTTGGCATAACTATCTCTTGTTGTGAAAAAAAAATAGTAAGATAAGAGATTAATTATATCAAGTTAGAATATTGCAAGTTAGTAAACGATTGCCAGTGTATCACTATATTACATATGTCCAGTTTAATAATAATAATCAATATAAAAATTACATTAAATATACATTAGTTTGAACAAAAACTATAATTATGACTATAGTCTTCTTCCTCAGTGTTGTCTCTATCTGAATCCAAATAACATAAGCCCTTTTCTTCTATGTCATCTTTTAGGATATCATCATCATCAATGCCATTAGTAGTGTCAATGACATCCATATCTTCATCTCTAATGCTTAATGCTATGTAGTGGAGTTAATCTTGTAAACCATATTGATCTCATCGTCATCATCATTCATATCCCAAATGTGGTGGCGTTTTACTTCCTAAATCACCCTACAATTTAATCCATTAAATAGGTTATCAATATACTAGACTGTTTTTGCAGAAGATCCCAATATATACGGATCATTCTTATATCACTCAAGCCTAATATACACACTTATAATGTTGTTGTCTTCCTTGATTCTTTTCTTTCTTAAATAAATGGGAAATTGTGTGATCATGACTTATATTTTTATGTGTTTTCTAGCATGGATTGTCGTGTACATGTTTTCCAAGAAGTTTAGATCCAACAGGATATCAAGGGAGAAAACACACGGGGCTCGTGTTTGTGAACACAAAATGTGTTTTATTCCTCTACTTGGGTCTATATTGTTTTGGCAAAAGTCTGTGAGTTTAGGCAAAAACACGGGGCCCTTGTGTTTATACTATAGGTAGTAGTATTGGTGTGCTAAACCCACTGTCAAACTCAAATGTTATTTTACCTTGTATTATTTTGCTGTTGTTACCAAAGAAATGCGGTCTCTTTGATGGACTTAGACATTGGTATATGATGCTTCACTTGTTATTATTTTATTTTGTATCTATGTAACACCCCAAAATTTTACTATGGAAAAATTTTATTTTACAACAAAAGCTTATAGCCAAAATATTGGGTGTCACTACCCTAATTAATGTAAGTATGGTTCAACATACCATGCTCACATCAATCACAAAGTTAAAAACCATTAAAAGTAGATATAGAGTAACTTGAAATGAGTGAAACTTTATAAATGTAAATATAAGTTTGGAGATTAACTCCGGGGTATAATAAGAAAATACATATAATGGGATACTATAGATCAAAGAGTCCAAAAGGTATCCGAGTCAAAACATCATTTAAATAACATAACTCTTCACCTAAACAACTAGTATAGGAAAAATCACTCCTCCCCATACAATGCTTCAAAGTATGAAAAATCTTCTGATTGGTACCCAAAGACCTACATAAAAGCATCTAGATCCTCTACTCGTGAGAATGAGCAACACCCATAAAAAGTATGGTCAGTATGCTACGTACTGAGTGAGGTAGCAATAATATCAAGTCAGGGATACAAATAAATAAATACATGCATAATAGATGATAAAAAAACACATAAAGCCTCACAAGGTAAATACTAATTGAAGCCTCTTTATTAGTTATATCCATTTTCATTCTTTTATTTACATTGAGTTTAGGGGCCCCACTATTCTTAAACCAATGGAATGGTTTAAAGCATCTCTCAAGGACAACACACTTGAGCCACTATTATCATTCGGTGGAATAGATCCAACACCTCTCAGGGTAAAATGCTCTTAAGCTACTATTCTTAAACCGGTGAAATGGTCTGAAGCACCTCTCAAGGGTAACACACCTAAGCATCTATTATAATTCGATGGAATGGATTCAACACCTTGGTCTTGGCTCATGTACTCTTTCACTTTAAGTTATTAATATATTATCCATTAGGTTACTTATCTCAGTCTGTACTCTTATTTATGATGAGTATAGGGCCCTACTATTCTTAATCTAATGGAATAGACTAAAGCACCTCTCATGGACAACACACCTAAGCCACTATTATTATCTGTTGGAATGGATCAAGCACCTCTTAGGGAAAAATACTACTAAGCTACTATTCTTAAACTGGTGAAATGGTCTATAACATTCCTCAAGAACAACACATCTAAGCTACTATTATCATCCGGTGGAATGGATTCAAAAATACCTTAGCCCAACTCGTGTGGTCTTTCACTTTAAATGATTAATGTCTTATTCATGATTTATTCAAAGGCAAATAATACATTTAAAGTAATTAAGTACATTATGAAGATCATATGGTCATTCTCTAGAGTTAAGACCCCTATATTTCCCCAAAACCCTAATTTTACACTTTTATCATAACTCTTCTTCAGTTACTCTTTTAATTACCAAAATTATTAAGTCTTCCTCAATTATTATTATTATTATTATTATTATTATTATTATTATTAACATAATCTAAATTTAAGGTCTTACTCTAAGGTATTGTACATACGATGATAATCCTATCCCAAAAGTTGTTATTCTTAAGGCTTATAAAGCCTAATTTCATAAATCGATCATAATTTTTCATGTAGGCCTAAAACACTTATTAGATTAAATATACATTCCAAAAACACTAATATTAAAAAAATATTCAAAGTTCATGGTCTAACTCTAACGTTTCACACATGTGATAGTAACATCCTAGTTTTAGGGTTACTATTCTCAAATCAAATCATTTTCATACTTTATCAATCTTATACCATTCACAGTTATTACAAACACATCATATAAATTCCTTAGCACATTTAGAATTATATAACACCTTAAAATACCATAGTTCTTATATTTAACCTATGTTGACCATAATTCCCTTCTTGATAACATAACTCTTATTTCATGCGAATATTATGTATTTAGTAACACTACTTCCAAATCCACATTTTTATCCATAGACCATATCATACTCATTTTACATTCATCATACCATTAATAAAATTATGATACATCCATATTTCACACCGAAGGATTATCCATATAAAATAATACCACATGATCTTTACTTATTTTCTATCATATAAAATTAACCACATATCATAATATCAACAATCATATATTAATTCACATATTAAATACAAAATCATGCATAACACTTAGCAATTAAAACCCCAAGGTACGTTAAGTATCCTTACAAAAATGATTCTGGTCTCTAAGCACACAAATCCTATTTTGCCTCTTTTGGGACCATGGGAAAATCACCTAAGAAAATCACAATAAAATACCATTCATATTAAAACATATAAGTAAGCAAACTTTTAAAGAAATAGAAGGGTGAAAGAAGGAAGAAAACCAAACCAAGAAGGGTAGTGTTTAGGAAAAACTTACATAACCAAGCAAAGGGGGAATTGGTGGGCTGCCATAGGAATGGAGGGTGAGTAATAACACAACCTACCATTACTAAGGGAGGTATAATAGGAGTGGAGACCAATCAAGGGGCTTGTGTTCGGTGGTAGGAATTGAAGGGGTGGTGTGGTGTGGTTGGAGGTGCCAAAGGATGGATGGAGGGCTTTGGTTATGGCTATCAAAAGATGGAAGGAAGCCTGTAGTCATGTCTACCAAATGGGAGGGGTTAGCTTTGGTCAAGGATATTGAAGGGTAATGTTGGGATATGGCGAGTGCTACTACACCATGGAGAAGGGATATAGGAGAAGGTGGCTACGATGGAGGCTACTAAAGAGGAAATGAGGGCTTTAGCTTTTCTGACTAGCAATAGGGGTGTTGTTTAGCAAGGATGGTAGAAGGTGGTGAGGTAGAAATGGCAAAGCTTTTTGGTGTTGGTGAGGTTTTCTTAGTTTGGATCACTAGTGGTGACTTTTTAGGTTATTTTTGTGACAAAAGGGAGTGGTGAAGGAGGGGAAATTGTGGTGAGTAAGTTATTTTACATAAATAAAAGGGAGTGATGAGAGGTGGTAGGATCATTTAATGACGATCAAGTATGCGTATTTATACCCCCATTCAGGCTGTAGAGATAAGTGAGAGGTGCGAGGGAAATTCAACCCCAACCCTTATTTGTAGGAGGTGGGAGTTTATGGAAGTAAAGAATGGCTTGGCAGGTGGCAGGGAGTGATGGGTGTGCATGCATTATTTGTGGACAATGTTTCAAGTAGAGAGAAGGGGGGAAAAGATAATAAGACATAGGATTGATTGAGAGGGAAATGAGAGAAAAAGGAAAATAGGGGAAATAATGGGGGGTTAATATTTTTAGTTTTTATTATAACAAGATAAATATATCTTAGGTTAGGATAATATGATGGATTATTTATTAATAAATTGAGATTAGGTTAAATTATAGAGTTAGATAATTAGGATAAGGTGAAAATATGTATTCCCAATATTATGTTTTGGTTATGATATTAATTACTCAAGGTTAAGTTTAGCTAAAAAAATTTAGGGTATTACAGTCTATGTTATATTTATTGCAGTAAAAGATATGTCTGAGGTGAATATGCGGATGACTTTAGATGTTCCCAAATTTAAAGATGTTGTGGTGGATTTCTTAGTCACTTTTACATACCTTGTAGCTATGAGATACTTGATATACGATGCAATTAGTACTGACCCTTGTATTGCCCATATTATGAGCATGTGTGTTGTGAGTATCTTGAATACACCTTAGTTAGGTGTGGTGTGGATTATGAGGTACTTGGTGTATATTGTATTGACTTTTATGGAGCATGTGCTATTAATTATTTCACTAACATCTTACTCTGATCTTGATTATGGTCCTAATGATCCAAGGTACACTAGCGTGCTAGTGTTGTGGTTCTAAGGTTGCATGTTTCATTATTATTGGAGCTGATAATGCTATTTGGCTTAGAGAATTAGCTTGTGAAGCTAGGATGACACAAATATTTATTTATGATGTTCATCCACAATGAGTGCTAATAGATTCATTGCTTACTTGTGTTCATTTTCCATGATGGGTTCTTTAGACCTAGGGGTTTAAGATGATCTTTTGTTATCCTATTGCTAGCTATTAAAAATATTGTGTTAATGTGGAGATTGTGAGACCATAACATGTATTTATATATGTAGTCTAGAATGGATTGTTTCATACATGTTTCTCGAAAAGTTTGGAGCTAAAAGTAGAACAAGGGAGGAAACATTAGGGGTTGTTTGTGAACTTGGCCTGTGTTTTCTTATGCTACATAGATTTGTATTATTTTGGAAAAAAAGTATAGATTTTTGGAAACATAGGGACATCATCATCATCAACGCTTGGGGTTCTTTTTCAAAAATTCATAATATTTTAAGGTTTGGTGTAGGGGAAAAAATTCACCATATATGAATGTCCAATTGGTTTTAGTCATGTGAGATCATAACCATATCATGAACTCCTATTAATAATTGATTTGAGGATGAAACCTCACTTGGACTTATATATAATTAGGGTCTTGGGTTCTTTTTGATTTGGCATGGCCTAGGCCCAATTTTATTCCCAAAAAGTGGTATCAAAGCCTTGTTTGGAACCAAGGCGGGTATCCTTGGAATCTCAAATAGAAGTTATTTAATACTCCATTAGAAAAGCTAAGTTATCCTTTATAGAGGGAGGAGCTTTTGAGGTAAGGTGATACTCTATTGCTTCACATAATGTGTGCCCTCTACCAACGTAAAGAAGATGCATAGTTGATTTCTGCAAGGGGAGAATATGTGTTACTTTGTTCAAGGGTAGGATTGTTGGTTGAAAACAAAATATCCACATTAATAAATAAGAGGGAGTTATAAAAATATATAATTCTAGTGGATTGCTTCTCTTATTACTAGTTGGTTTTAGGATGGAACCACACTTGGACTTACATATGAATATAATCTTATGTTCTTTCTAATAAGGCTTGGCCTAGGCCCAATTTTATTCAAAAAAAAAATTTATTTATACTTGAACAACACTATAGAACAATAATTAAAGTAAGATAGTTTTATGACCTCCAAGAACTGCCCATAGAAAAACGTGTTATCAATTCCAAGGATGCAACCACCATAATTCTATGTTCTTTTTATATCTCTACTATGTGTTATAGATTTAACTCCATTAATCATAAAACCATGATAATTTAAGACAACACTAAATGGCCTGTGAGATAATGTAAATAATTCATCATTATGTTTAGTTAATGCCTGTTCCCTTAACTTGTATATTTGTAAATTAAGTTATGTAATAAAAAAGTTAGAACTAGTATATATTGACTAACTGCATGTGGAGCCATAACATTTTACCTTAGATTAAAACCAAGATATAATTGTTTTTTTTAATATAAGCTAAATTACCCCCACGTTGGCTAGTTTCATTCATGTCTTCACTACAACAATTTAAAAAAAATCAAGTTTACCATCATATATAATATAATTAATAAAACTAGGTGATGGTAAGTTGATACTTACTCTAAATATTATTATAATATCCCACAATTTTTGAGAATTTAAAAATGAAGCTCATTTAGCTGCTCAATAAGTAAGGTCGTTCTATTACTCTTACTCTTACCAGTAGGAGGAGCTTGAGATTGGAAAACTAACCCTTGATGACTTACCATTGCATCCTCATCTCTTTCTGCTATCTTAAACCTTGTCTAAACACCTTGCGTGTATAGAATAGAAATTTATTACTGTATGAGGTACATAACATTCAGCAATAGAACCCTCCGGTTGGGGAAAATTTGTGATGTACTCTTTCAAGTCTTTCAACTTTCTCTCAATAGGATACATCCATCTACCATACATAGGACCACCTCATCATGTTTCTTCTGAAGAGTGCACTATTATTTGAACCATGATAATAAAGACTGCTAGAGGGAATATTCATTCAAACTTACAAAAGAGCACAACAACATTATCTTCCACCTTCTATAGTGTTCCTAATCTATTTGTTCAAGCATCCACAAATTCCAATCGCTATTGGGTATCGTATTATCATATGATGATCATGTGACTTTAGGCTTTAATCTTTTTGTCATTATTGCTAGGATTCTTCTTAATGTTTCTAGAAGACCCATCTAGAAACTTCAATTTATTCAAAAATCTTAAGAACTATCTCCGATCATCATAATCAATAGTTAGTTATGCGTTAGATTTCATCGATTTCCCCCTCATAATACATCCATAACTCATTTTATATGTTAATTCCTGTAACACCCCTAAATTGATTACTTAAAATTTCTATTTTGTGAAAACATTAATTATAAAATAATAGATATTACCGCCACACTTAGTAACAATTTGGCTTCTTTACTTTCCTTATGCGAGATGCTAAGGCTCACAACATGTCAAATACAAAAGTAATAAAGAGGAAAGAAGATACAGTAATTTAATTAAATGTTTATGAATAATGCACCCTCTGTACAATAATGCACCCTTATACTCATCTTTTTAACACACTCAACCATTTCATAACCATATCAGAAATTTATAACTAGTAGGATAGGTCAATAAGGCTTTATTGACCAAAAACATCATAAAATTTAAAAATGCCATCAACTAAAGTGATTTTATTAGTATTTATTTTTTTCAATGGGGAATAATATCAACATAAGGACACTAACATACATCTGGTCATACTAGCGCATGAAGACGGCATAATACCCTTATAACTCAGGTGAAATATCTTATTTCTTAAAAACCCAAACTTGTACAGGATCTTATTTATTTAAAAATAAAATTATATTATTTTAAATATTTTATTATATCCTTTGATGAAAAGTGAAACCCTAGTTTTTTTTCTTGAAATATTTCATTTTTGTTTCATAACCTTTTCTAGCAAGTTCATTTCTCTAAGATCTTCGAAGCCATTTTTGGCTATGAATCTTATCCATGATGATTATAATTATTTAATTTTTTTAATTCTTGAATTTTTATAAGTTTCCTAGTGTGTTTCAAAATATCATTCAAAAATCTCTAGGAAAAAGTATTGTTTATGTCCCAATTTGTCCTATTTCAGCATTTAAAACATCAAAATAACCCTTTTAGTTTTCCAAAATTTATGAATCTTTGGGGATAATTATATTTTAGTGTTATTGAGATCAAAATTATTTAAAAATAATCTATAATTAATGTTATAAGTTTTGGTATTAGATAGATATTTGTGGACATGTATATGTCGTCAAATTCAATTTTCATTTTTAACCATATCCTTAACTTTCTGAAACTTCATACTTACCTTCCATGTGTCAAAAATAATCTAATAGGTGGTCAATATAATCCACATGGATATTTAATTCTCAGCCACATGTGCAATAAATATCAAATCTTCTAAGATACAAATATGCCCTTAATATATTTTATATTTTACTAAAATATCCCAAACTTCTCCTAAACTCAAAAAAAAAAAATTGTTCTTTTCAATCCACCACTTCATCATATTCATCATTGTTATTCCTTTTCCAACTCTTCCTCTATATCCATTTTGTGAGAGTTTTCTTCTCTTTTAACCTATTAAATTTCTTGGCTCATGCTCCATTTTCCTCCATGGATGAGCATGTTTTTTCTTCCAAATCTTGAAGATAATTTTCCCACTTTATCCTCCTTAATTATATATTCTTTGATTTAGTTTGAATGTGTTGATTTTTGCTAATATTTTATGTTTTTGTTTTCTAGATTTTGGAGGATTATTGGAAGAATTGCTTTGGTCCTTTAATCTTTATTTCTTTTTCTAATTAATTGCTTTGGTTTTTGGTACTATCTATTTAATTAATATGAATATGTTTAATTTTATGAAAATGATTATTTATGCTATGATTGGTAAAATTATGGGTTTATTTATTATATGATTATTTTGTGAAACTAATGATGCCATGGTATTCTTGATGATCTGTATAGTAACTTTGATATATAATTTGTTATGGTTGAATGATTCTAAACATGTTTTATTTTTTATGGAAGATTTGTATGATTTAGGTGTGTTTGATTTTTTAGGTATTTTATGAAATTGTTTATACTATGTTATAGGTTGTAGTTGGTAGATAATTTTTTTTATATAATATGCTTTGATTGGAGTAAGTTTGGGTGCTTTAATGTTTTGTTGATAATTTTGAGAGTATATAAAATGTTCTTCATATTCTTTCCATTATTTACAATATTCAAAGTGTTCTTTTCTAATCATACTATAATTATCCTAAGTAGGATTTAATCTTTCAATAATTATAGTTTTGGAGATAATTATTTAGAATATGACTAAAATATCCTTCAAAGGCTTTAGTGGAGTTTTAGAGTTAAAAGTTAACCTCGACCTTTAACATTTAACCATTTTACCCTCATAAATAGTGAATTATAATAAATAGTAATTCTTGATCAATATTAATATCCAACAATAAATTTTTTAGTGTGTGATCATGACTTATACTTGTATGTGTAGTCTAGCATAGAATGTTACATATATGTGTTTGGAGAAGTTTGGAGACAAAATGATATCAAGTGAGAAAACATGGGGGTCCCATTTTTGTGAACACGATCTATGTTTTCTTGATATACTTGGTTCTACATTATTTTGGCAAAGTCAGGAGTTTTGAAAAAAAAAATTGTGGCCCCACAGTATTTATGAACATAAGCCATGTTTTTTCCTATTTTATATCATTTACTTGTGTCGGTTATGTACATCTATAAATTGATATGTATGAAATATTAATGATAAGTGATACATTGTTAAACCCTATCTAAACCCTCTTATCTTATATTCTCTTGTGTTTGTAGGAGAATTATGCACCAGGTGATATTATGAGTATTGCTTGATTCTCTTTGTAATTATTAGTGTCGTATACAATAAAGATCATTGTTGCTTCCCCAATTATTATTATGTTACAATTGTTATCTCAATTAGATCTTGAAATTTTTTTCATTACTTATTATGTCAGGTTTTATTATTCACATTCGGTAAATTATTCCCCTATAAATGGTATTAAAGGTTGGGTGTATGATCAATCTGTATCGTGATGACATTTACAAGTTTTGAAATTAAGAAATTATATCGTTCTATTCATCTTAAGTCATCGAAATCAAAGATGAAGGCAATCTTTATTCATAATGGATTGGAGGAAGCATTATTCGAGAAATTAGAAAAGCAAGAAACAATGTTTGATGAGGAGTTTGGGGGTATTGATTTGAAGGTCATATCTACCATATAATTTTATTTTTCAAATGAGGTTTTGTGAGAAGTGACAAAGGATACAATTGATATTGCCTTGTGGTTAAATCTAGACTCCTTTTATATGATGAGATCTATGGCAAATCATCTATTATTAAAGACTCAACCTTATGATTTGAAATTAGGTGAGGGTCGGTCTTTGAAATATCATCTAGATGAATTTGACTCTATAGTTATATATTTGCATAATATAGGTATTAAATTAGATGATAAAGATCTGGTTATTATGTTGTGGTATTATTTGCCTATTGCTTTAAGCATTTTCATAAGACTATATTGTATGGGAATGATGAATTAGTTTATATAGATGTCAAGAATGGCTTGCTATAGAGTGAATTGATTGAAGATTAATTGATTAGAGGATGTCCAGATGACTCACATTATGAGGGACTTGTATTAAAGGGGCCTGGTGAAAAAAAAGGCTAAGTTAAGGAAGGATAGGTTCAAGGTCATGGTTTGCCATGGTTATCTCATGAAAGACCATATTAAGGAAATACTACCCTAATAGGAAACATATAGATATTACTAATGGTGTATCTAATGTGTTTGATGCTACTATAGCTAATGGCGATGGTGATGATGATGTATTGATTGTCACTGATGGACATACTAAATTAGCCAATAGGTGAATTCTAGATTCTCTATTTGTAACACCCCAAAATTCATTATTTTTTTACGAAAGCAATTAAATTAAAAACTGTGAATTTTGGGGATAATACCGCCATACTTAGTACCAGACCGGTTCTCTCTGACTGTTCCAATACCAAGTGCTAAGGCTAAAAAAGATTAATATTAAACTTAAATCAAGAGTTCATGAAAGAACTAGAAAGATCATAATACCAAATATTAGAGTACGCGTAAGATTTTATAATCAATAATAAGATAGAAATCAGAGTGCGAAATCAAAATTCCTCAAAGGGAATAATCTTACAATCGATAAAAGATTTAATTGAAATACTTAATACAAGTTAATAAATAATAAAAGGGTAAATACGATACAAAAGAAATACAGAAGGAATAAATCGCATACAGTGTAAATACGACCACGACACTCTCGAACTTTGAGCCAACCACAAGCTCAACAGTCAGCTCCACCCGATGTCTCGACCACCTGCACAAAGTCAAAAGGGCCTTCTGCTCATGGGAATGAGTAGCACCCATAAAAAAGGTTATTAGTACGCTACGTATAGATCAAGGTAACCGTGCACTAAGGCTGACACAAAAAATCACATAACCATGCAGAAGAAATAAAAGAGTAAAAAGACCACCAAGATAACATGCTATTGTACAAACATTCTGGTAGATACATAAGGCCCAATTATAATCTGTATTAATTACATAATTAATTTCTGATCGAAATCGATTCACATCATGCTTTTTTATCAAATCCATGCAAGTATGGGAACCTCTCACTATTTTAGCAGGTGGGCCGGTCACTTGCGGGACAACATGTCCACACCACTATTCCTAACCGGTAGATCGATTCGGTTCCTACTCACATAGTGTTCCACTGTAAGTAATTAGTATCTTTTAAGTGCCTTAGCAAACTTTGGTTTGTGTTTATTAAGCTCAGGATCCCCCACTATTATTACCAGTAGGCCAGTCACTTGCGGGACATCAGGTCCACACCACTATTATTCGCTAGTAGATTGGTCACTTGCAGGACAACATGTCCACACCACTATTCCTAACCGGTGGATCGGCTGGACCCGGCTCAATAATCTTTCACTTTAAGTAATTAATGTCTTAAGTATCTTTTTCAGAAGCTTTTTCCCATAAACATGCGTAAATCACTCCCTCTACACTTATCCTCCAACTGACTCGTATCATATCATGAGAACCCTGCACCTTATAACTTGTCCAATAACCTTTTCTCTATACTCAAACTCACACTAGAACTCCAACACCAAAATATGTGGGTCAAGGCACACTACTACACACCACTAGGTCCACTTATTTCCTTACTCTAGGGTTCTATCCCGAAACCCTAATTTAGGCCCACATGACCCATCCTACTCCACCTCACACAACCCAAATTATTTTAACACCCCATTTTTCACAACCATCGATCCCATATTCATCATCATACTTTATTTCCCAAGTACACACATGTTACCACCAAATGTTATTTAGCCATATCAAAACCTTGGTTAACCACTCCAAATCCTAGTTATGCATAACCAACCATAGTTAACCACTCCAAACCCTAGTTAATTATGTAATCCCCCGAAATTTTAAAAGCTTATATTTTAATAAATAAATTTTATTTGGAATAAATTAGCTTTTAAATTCATTTAATTTAGTTATTTTATGGATTTTTGGGTAAATAAAATTGGGTATAAATATTTCATAAATTAAAATAAATATTTTGTTATTTTATTATACTCTTATTATTTAAATAAAAATTTAAACCCTTATTTTACAAAAACTATCCTTTTTAACCCTTACATTTTAATTATCTTAAATTAAAATATTAAATAAATTTATTACCCAAAATTATTCCATTTTATTATTTTATCAATTAAATTATTTTATTCTTTTTTCCTTTTCTTTTTCTCTTTTCTCTCTTTTCCTTTCTTTAGGCCGTCGTCGGCCTGCTTCTCTCCATCACCACTGCGCGATTGGGCTTAGCCCATCTTCTTCCTCCTACGCGTGAGACTGGCCGCCCCTCCTTTTCTTTTATTTCTTCCTCGACCGACCCTCTCTTTTTTTATTCCTTCGGTCGGTCTGCCCATCTCGCACGCCCAGCACCCCAGCCCCAACCCTTCTTTCTTCTTCCCTTCTTCTTCTTCTTCCTCTTTCCCCAGCAATAATCCCAACCATCCTCCACCATTTTCGCAGCCCAACCTATAGCTCCCTCTCCCCCGTTGACCTCCCCTGTCTCCCTCCCTCTCCTTCTCATCATTTTCCTGCCATACCAGTCCCACCACCCCTGTCTCCCTCTCCCTATCGTCACCTTCCTCTCCGTCTCCCTGCAACTCCCATCCTCCTACTGCCTACCGCCACCCTCTAGCCCCTATCCCTTCCCTTCTTTTCCTCTCCTATTTATTCCTCCTTCTAGGCTCACTCTGCGTTTTTTTCGAGCCTTATGCCTTACCCGAGCCTCTCCTTTTCTCCCTTCCTTTTCCTCCCCTCTCTCCCCCTGTTTTTGGTTTCACCACCCCTCTCCACCGTTGCCGCCACCTCAACCACCGACGGAACCACCTCCTGCCACCCTCGAGCCATCACAACCCCCATCAAGCACCCCGCAGCCCCCTTTTTCCTCCTCTCCTCTTTTTCTCTTCTCTCCCTCCCTTCTCGGCAGCCACCCTCCACCGCCATATTCCACCGTCGTCCCGCCGTTTCTGCCGCCCACTCAGACACCACATTACTCCCTGCAACCCCCTCTACTACCCCCGTCATCCTTTGGTCGAAACCGTCCCCTAAAAGCCTTCATCTTCCCTCCCCATTTTCCTTCCTCACCAACCTCCATCTCGATCTCCCTCCTCGGCCGCCACCTTCGTAGCCTCGCTGCCGCCGTCTCCGCCGCCCTTAGCCACCTTCAACCCATCCCCGACCACCACCTACACCCCCTCTACACTTCTGCACCATTCCCTTACCCCAAACCCTTCCCCATCATGTCCTTTTCTTAGCCCCAAACCACCAACCCGAAAATACCCATTTTCCCTATTTCCACCACCTTTGAGCCCCCTCCTTTTCATTTCTTTGCATGCAGCTCATGCTGTATTAGCAGCTTAAGTTTCTGCATTTCTTAATCTATTTGTTTAATAATTTTAAGGTATAATTATATTTTAAGTTAATTATTCTATTAATTGTTAAAGCCTTATATTTTGATTTCATAATTTCTAATGTAATAAGTCTTGAATTATTTTTAGGTATTGGTTTTGATAAATCAAGCTTGAACCTTTAACTGGAATACTGGTAAGGTTCGTTTTTACGGGAATCGAGATAATCATTAAATCTCGCTTAAAAGCATGGATTAACACATGTTAGCACATTAGGCATTTTTAATGTGTATTATGCTTGATATATGTTGTTTAGTATATTATATGTGGTTATTATGTTGGTTGATAAAAGGAAGCATGATAGGTTATATGATATGTATGAAAATAATATTTAAGGTAATAATTTGGTTGTTAAGGAAAATGTTAAGTATTATCCATACTGTTTCATGCTATTGTAATATTTAATACATGTTTAATATTTTGTGAGCTTTAGGGGATTTTATTAATGTACATTGTAAAAGAATATGGCCTAATCTATATATGGGTGTTAATGAGTATTGTATTAACTTGAAAAGTTGTGGATGATGCATTAATATTAATATTTTTTGTAGTAATAATAATAATTTAATATAAGTAGTGTGCTAAGGGGTATAATGGTAAATTTTAGTAAAAATGGGTATTATGGTAATTTTGGAGGAAAGGGTAAAATAGTAAATTTGTTAATAAAAGGATAAAATGGTAATTTTGGAAGTAAGGGATAAATTGGTCATTTTGGAAGTAAGAGGGTAAAATGGTAATTTCATAATTAAAGGGAAAAAATGGTAATTTTGTGAATAAAGGGTAAAATAGTAGTTTTATAATTAAATGGTAAATCGGTAATTTTGTAATAAAAGGGCAAATCGGTAATTTTAAAATAAAAGGGTAATTTGATAATTTTATAACAAAAGGGCAATTTGGTAATTTCGCAACAAAAGGGCAATTTGGTAATTCTGTAACAAAAGGGTAAATCGGTAATTTTGTATTAAAAGGGAAATTTGGTAATTTTGTAATAAAAATGGTAATTTGGTAATTTGTAATAAAAGGGCAATTTGGTAATTATTTAATAAAAGGGTAAAATTGTAATTTTATAATTAAAGGTTAAAATAGTAATTTTGTGATTAACGGGGAGAATGGTAATTTAAAAATTAAAAAAAGGTAAGATAGTAATTTCATAATTAAGGATAAATGGAAATTTTATAAGTAAAAGGGGCGATGTGGTAATTTTTGGGAGATAAGGGATAAAATGGTAAATTTGAAGGTGAAGAGGTAAAACGGTAATTTGTAAATCAAAGGGGTAAAAGTGGAAATTGGAAAGGAGTAAATTAGTAATTATAATAATTGAGAAGGGTAAAAATAATAATTTAAATAACTAAAGGGTAATTTGATAATTTAATAATGGAGAAGGGTAAAATCATAAATATGATAAATGTGAGGGGTAATTTGGTAATTTAACCGACTAGAGGGTATTTTGGTAATTTTAATGATGGAGAAGGGTAGTTTGATAATTAGGATCATATAAAAGGGTAGTTTGGTAATTTAACCAACCAGGGGCAATTTGGTAATTTTGATAATGGAGAAGGATAGTTGGTCATTAATAATGGAGGACGGTAATTGGGTAATTAACTAAATAAAGGGATAATTTGGTAATTAGGATAATGAGGAAGGGTAATTTAGTAATTTTTCCAACTCAAGGATAATTTATTAATTATAATAAAGGAAAAAGGAAAAAGGAAAAATTAGTAATCTCACCAATCAAATGGGAATTATATTAAGTGTAATAATTGCGAAGGGTGTTTAGTGGCCTAATAAGTGTGGGAGTTAGCTCAGTAACTTAAACCGAGTAAAGGTGTAGCTAAAGCCGAATGTGTGCTATGTTTCCTACACGCCTTGGGTGGCCTATATAATTATATGTCGTGTTCTATAAGTTGTTATCTTAACTGTTTCACGTGTGGCATGGCTTGGAACCAATGTGTGTTCATATGCCCTTTTGGTATGTGCTGATATGGGTATGCTGCAAGTTATGATGTGATGTCATGTGGCCTTTTAGGACATGCATGTTAAGGGTAAAATTCTTTTGAATAAGACACATTAAGACACTAATCACTTAAAGAGAAAGATGTTGAGCCGGACCCAGACCGGTCCACTAGTAAATAATAGTGGTAGGGTAAGTTACCCTCGCGACCGTTCCACCGGCTATAATAGTGGGGGATTCCGTGCTCAACAAACCAAACGTAAAATTGATAAGACACAAGGAAGATACCAATTACTTACAGTGAAACACCTTGTGAGTCGGGGCCAGACTGGTCCACCGGAAAATAATAGTGGCAGGGTATGTTACCCTCGCGACCATTCCATCGGCTAAAATAGTGGCAGGGCATGTGCCCTCACGACCGTTCTACCGGCTATAATAGTGGGGTTCCCGCACTCACAAGGACTTGTATAATCCGAAATGATTGATTAATGATGGACTAATGGCCTTAAGGCCCGAAAAGTATCGATTGATAATTATGGCCTATTAAAATTTGATTGAGTTGATAAGTATGTGAACATACGAAAGTGAAGGTTACGGATACGCTATTAATATCTGATTGACTTGTTGGATGTGTGAATATATGAATCTGAATATCATGTTTATACCTAATGTTATGTACGAATATTGTAGTATTTCATGTGTTACATTACGTACCTATTTTTAAGTGTGTTTTTAAAGGGTTACTCAGTACCGTAGTACTAAAGGGTTCCCTTCGTGGGGCCCCTACCTATTCAATGGGCAGTGCCCCTTGCAGGTCGTGTTCAGTGCTTTCAAGTGGGCCTCGGGAATCAGTGTAAGGAACGATATGGAATTGTTAGGATTTTAATTTGTCTCTTTAAAATTCATAAATTCAATATATTTATTGTTTTGTAACCACCACTGGTGGATTTTACTCTGATAAATTATTTACCACACTACTCTGATTTATATATGCTTGAGTTTCCCGTAAATTGTGTTTTACTCTTTTAGCCTTAACACTTGTATGAGAACGTAGGAGTGAACATGTCTGGTACTAAGTGTGGCGGTAATATCCCCAAAGTTCACGGTTATTAATCTGATTCCGCTAATTTCCTTTTTATTTAACGAAATTTTTTTAGTAGTAAATTTTGGGGGTGTTACAAATCACAACACTCCACACATCACAAATCATAAATTCCACCCTCATAATTACACTTTAATCACCAAACACACATGATACCACAAAAACCCTAAGCAGCCACACCAAACCCTAAATGTCCACACAAACCCTAGCTCGGTCTCCTACGTACCCTTATATTGCTCCATGTACTATTTTTCATCCAAAGTGTTCAAACACCCAAACAAAACTTACATTACCTTCCTCAAATCCCAAATCAACTTTCCATACGTAAATTTCATGCCCATGCAGACTTTACACGTCCCATGCAACCATTCGAATCTTTCATGTGAAATCCTAGAAATCCCACGTGAAACCTTAAATTCAACCATGAAAACCGTAGATTCTTCCTTATAAAATCCTAGATTCCACCATACAAAACTTTGGATTCAATCTACAAAACCCTAGATGAGGTTCTCCTATACAAAACCATAAATTATATTTTTCCATATAAAACCATAGACTAGATTCTCCCATACAAAAATATTAATTAGATTATCCCTTATAAAACCATAAATTAGATTCTCCCATATAAAACCATAAATTAGATTCTCCCACAAAAAAACATAAATCCCCCATTTTACTCTTCCACTCATGGATCATTAAAATACTTAGGTCAACTCACATCCTTTGGTCAACTTCTTTCCCCATCCTCCTTTTCCATCCTTCCCCCACACAAACCATATTATCATCCTCACATGCATGTCTAAAGGGTCACAAACCATTAATCACATATACATAATAAACATGCCATGTAAAGACACAAAAACATACTTCAACTCCACATCATACCACATAAGAAATAATTAATAATGATAAACATAGAATACATATCATACGAGGCACATAATGCACATAAACACACATAAGGCCTTAGTAACACCCTTACCTAAAATGACACCGGTCTTGGAGCACACTCCTACACCTCCTTAGGGCTTTGACTGGTATCACCTATATGAGGGAAAAGCTAAAATTAGATTCCCTCCTACAAAAAATACTATTAATTACTAACTTATTCTAAGACTAGGCTTTTGATAAAATAATAAAATATTAATAATAATAACCATTAAATAAATACTAAATTTGGCTAAAAATATAAGAATTAATTGTAATATCATAAAAGTTGAAGACTTTACCCTAATAATAATAACAATAATGATACCAAAATAATAATAGCAAAGATACTAAAAATAATATCAATGTTCATAATAATAATAATAATAACAATAATAATAAGGGAATTATTCTAAAATAAAGTGAAATAAGGGTTTCAGCTAGGGCTGTGCAAAAAATCCATAATCCAAAAATCCGATTCGATATTTAAAAAATTTGATCCAAGTTTTAGGATATCCAATCCGGGTTTTAAAAACCGGAGTATATATCCAATCCGGTCAAAATTAAGAAATTTTGGAGCGGATATCCGATCCGATATTTTCTGGATTATTCGATCCAATTAAAATATTCGGTATAAAAGAAAAATATTTTTAAAAATAAAATATATAAATATTAATTGATTAAACAAGTTATATATATAATTATTTAACCCGGAAATTATGGATTTATGGACTTTAGATTATTGTTGTATTTGTGTTATGGACTTTGGACTTTGGACTTTAGATTATTGTTGATTTGTTGTATTTGTTATGGACTTTATATTTTTAGAATTTATTTTAATTTAATTCTAGCAGGTTAAAATATCCACATTTGGATATTTCAATGCAGATATTTGGATTATTGTTGATTTTTTATGGACTTTGGATTTTTTAAATTTATTTTAATTTAATTCTAGCAGGTTAAAATATCCGCATTTGGATATTTCAATGCGCATATTTGGATTATTGTTGATTTATTGTATTTGTTATGGACTTTGGATTTTTAGAATTTATTTTAATTTAATTCTAGCAGGTTAAAATATCCACATATGGATATTTCAATGTGGATGTTTGGATATCAGATATCGGATATCCGAATTTAAATTATCAAATTTTTGGATATCTAGTCATAAACAAGTCTTTTTTGTTGAAAAATAAATATTTTTCGGATAATTGGATGTATCGGATATATCCGATCTCCGTATCCGATTTTTCAGATATCCGCTATTAATGGATACAGATACGGATATAGGTTACTAAATATCCAATCAGATCGAATATCCGAAAAAAAATCCGACTGGATACAGATATCCGATTTTGCATAGCCTTAGTTTCAGCCCCTTTACCAAAATAATAATAATTATAATAACAATAACAATAATAATAATAATGAAATAATATAAATGATAAAAATAATATTGAAAAATAAAAAATAATAATAATCATAATGGTAATACTAATAATAAAAATAGTAATATTAATAATAATAATATGATTTGAAATAAAAGGTGGAATACGAGCTTCGTTCTTTCACCAAAATAATACTAATAATAATATTAGTAAAATTAATAACAAAATTTAGTAATAATAATAATAATAATGAAATAATAATAATAATAATGCTAATAATAATAATAATGATAAAAACCATAATAAAATTACAAAAATAATAATAATTGTAATGGTAATAATAGTAATGACAATAATCGAAAATAAAATGAAGTAGGGTTTCGACCCTACATTGAATAATAATAACTTATTAAATAATAATAATAATAATAATAATAATAATAAATGCTAATGATAAAAATAATATTATTATTAATAATAATAAGACTTGATATTCATAATACTACCACTACAATTCAAAATAGGCACAATAGGATTTCATCCCTATATAGAATAGTAATACTATCAATGAAAATAATAATAATAATAATAATAATAGGGATAATCGCATAAAAATAATAGTAATAATAACAACACTAATAGTAAAATAGTTGCAATAATGATAATGAAATAATAATAATAATTTTGAAATAGTAACAACAACAACAACAACAATAATAAATAAAATAAAAACTCATAATAATACTAATAATATTAATAATACTAATACTAATAATTTACTTATCCAAATAGGGTCAGCCCTAATAAGAAATATTAATACTAATAATATTAAACCTAATAGTAATAATAATAATAATAATAATAATAACATATTAATATTAACTAATAAAGATAATAGCAATAATAAGAATAATAATAATAAAACTGAAATAAAAATATAATAAGGCTTCGACCCTCAATAGAAATAATAATAAAAACATTAATAGTAGTAGTAGTAATAATAATAATAGTAATATATTTTGAATAATTGAAATAAAATATTTTAAGGCTTGTATAAATATAGAAAAAAGGTTGAGAGGGTCTAGGGTTCAACCTTGGGCTGTGGTGGCAGGCGGCACCAGCGATGGTGCACGGCGGCGGCAACGGTGGTCAGAAAAAAGGAAGAAAAAGGGAAAAGTTGAAAGCTGGGAACAAGATAGGGAGAATGAAAGTGGGGTTTGGGGTGTTTAGGGTTGCCCTAAAGGAGAGGAGTAGAATGAATGTGGCGGTGCACAGCGACGCTGGTGGTGGCCGAAAGAGAAAGAAGAGGAGAAAGAGAGGAGGAGAGGGAGGAAGGGGAAAAGAAAGGTAGAGGAAGGTTGAGGGTGGTCTGTAGAATAGGTTGGGAGGTGAAAGGAGTGGCGGCAGCAGCGAAAGTGGTGGCTAATGGTGGTTTGAAAGGCCGCAGAGATGAAAAGGAAGGCTGATCGGGGAGGAAAGTTTGCACAGTCGGGGTGGCTTGTGTAGGAAAAATTGAGGGATGAGGGTGGCTTAGTTAGTTAGAGGGCAGTGCAAGGATTAGTTGAATAGGTAGAGAGGGCGGAAAAGTTGACCGAAGGCGGCGGATGAAGCGTCTAAAGTGGTGGCGGTGGCAAGGTTGGGAAATTCTGGGTAAGAATTAAAAGCTCAACCCTTGCTGATTATGGGGGTATTTATAGAGAAAATGAAGCGGATGAAGTCAAATAAGTTTAGAAAATATAGGGTAGTAGGGTTAGGGTTGCCAGCTGCGATGGTTGGCTGGTGGAATTCAAAATTGACAGGGGTGGTTGCGTAGGTCAGGGAGGAGGGAAAATCATGTGAGAATAAATGAGTTGTTTGGGTCAAAATAATAGGTTGATCAGCGGGGGAAGAGAGGGGAAAAACTAGCCAGTCAACCGGGCATGGTTGGCGGCGAAAATGGCAGAGTCCTTCGGAGAAGAAAGTGCAAGCTGCGAACGGTGGAGGGAGAAGAAAGAAGAAGAAGGAGGAAAGGAGGGGTTGGACCGGCAGTCTGGGGATAAAGAAAGAAAGGAAAAAGGAGGGAAAGAGTCGGCTAGGCAATGCGGTGAGGGGTGTTTAAATTAAATACCACATTTCGATAGGAAAAGAAGAAAGGTGCCGTGCGGTGAGGGTGAAGGAAAGAAAATGGGAACGACTGCATGGGTTGGGCCGCGCCAAATGAAAGGAAGGAGGGGAAAGAGATGGGCCGCGTCGAAGGAAGGAGAAGAAAGAAACAGGCCACTGTAGGAGTATAAGCGGGCTATGGGAAGGAGAAAAAGAAAGAAGGAAATTGGGCTGCACACAAGCCCAAGTTGGGGGGGGGGGGAAGAAAAAGAAAAGAAGAAGAAAGAAAAAGAAAGAAAGAAAGGAAAAAGGAAAAAGGGAAAAATAAAAATACCAGGTTAGGTTAATTAAATTAATTAGGATATTTGAGATATTTAAAAATAATAATATTTAAATAAAATAATATTTAAATCCCATTTTAGGCTAAATTAGGATTTTAAAAAGGTTTTTCATAAAATTTATTTTAATTAGGAAATCACTGTAATTTTCTCCAATTAAATTATTTATAAAATTCCTATTACTTTGGAACTATTTATTCCTTCTTATTTTAAATAAAATAATTTATTTAATTAATTTCCAAAATAAAATACTTAATTAGTTAAAATATCCAAATTTCTTCCTAATTAAAATACTTATAAATTTCTTCTTGGTTTACCCTAATTAATTCCCCTTTTTTTATAAAAATAATTTATTTATTTAATTTTTCTAATAAAATCTTATTTAACTATAATTCTTAAAATTAGAACTTTTGGGGCATTTCAGTGTTCTTCTACCATCTTTGTCCCGACAAAATTTAGTTCCAAACTTAAGAGAATATTGAAGGTGAAGTTTTAGTCTTAAGAAATGGTGCTTCATACAGAGTTGTTGGAATTAGGATTGTGTAGGTAAAGATACATTATGGTTTGGTTAGAACACTACCTAGTGTTTGTCAACTTTTTTGTCATGACCAAGTGTAACACCCCCAAATTTACTATTGAAAAATTTCGTTCAAATCAAAAGGTTTAGCGGAAGCGAAAGAATTAAACCATAAACTTGGGGGTATTACCACCACACTTAGTAC
The DNA here is from genome assembly GCA_030549775.1 of Tamarix chinensis. Taxonomy (NCBI): domain Eukaryota; kingdom Viridiplantae; phylum Streptophyta; class Magnoliopsida; order Caryophyllales; family Tamaricaceae; genus Tamarix; species Tamarix chinensis. The sequence continues at coordinate 85,659,657 of CM060181.1, forward strand.
CAGACCGGTTCACTCCTACCGTTCCGATACTAAGTGCTAAGGCTAAACTAAACAATCGTTAAGTAAGAGTCATCAAAACATAGGTCCATAGTTAACATAGACCATTCACGAAAACCACGAGTCAACAACAGTTAAAATATCGTTAAGATTATAACTTAAGAGTACGGTTTCAAAACAAGAAGCGTAGTACAAAATATAGCTAAATGAAACAGATCCCAAGGGACCAATATCCGGATCGCCTACTCACTTAAGCTAAGCCTTCCACCCCACAATAGTAACCGATCAAACCTGCATAGAAGGTCTGCTCCCCACCATTGGTGGATCATCACAGGACCCATTCAATCAGGTAGTATCAGTACGAGTCCAATACTGAGTAAGGGCGCTGGTGCGCTAAGGCCAATCATACAATCATACCACATAGCACACATTGCACGATCATATAGACAACAAGCGATAACACACAAGATAAGGCTTGAGTACTTTCCGGTGACTTATTATTTATCCTCGTTAATAATATGTCCATTTCACACATATTCTTTAATAATCCATGTAAGTGCGGGAGCCCCACTATTATAGCCGGTGGACCAGAAATCAACACTCAGGGCAAAACGCCTCTGACCACTATTATAGCCGGTGGACCGGAATCAACACCCAGGGCAGATCGCCACTGGCCACTGTTCTAACCGGTGGACCGGACTGGCCCCGACTTACATGGTGTTCCGTTGTAAGTACTTAGTATTTTTCCATGGGTTACTTCACTCATACATTCAAAGAATTCTTCATTAATCCATGTGAGCGCGGGAGCCCCACTATTATAGCCGGTGGACCGAAAATAAACACACAGGGCAGAACGCCTCTGACCACTATTATAGCGGGTGGACCGGAATCAACACCCAGGGCAGATCGCCACTGGCCACTATTCTAACCGGTGGACCGGACTGGCCCCGACTCACATGGTGTTTCACTGTAAGTACTTAGTATTTTTCCGGTGGATTAACTTATTCGTTTGGGTCTGTCGAGCCCGATTCCCCCACTATTATAGCCGGTGGACCGGAATAAACACTCAGGGCAGAACGCCTCTGACCACTATTATAGCCGGTGGACCGAAAATAAACACTCAGGGCAAAACGCCTCTGGCCACTATTCTAACCGGTGGACCGGACTGGGTCGGGCTCATCAGTCTTTCGATTTACGTAATTAATGTCTTATTCGTGTCTTATTGAATCACACAACACCCCTGACATGCATAAATCATTCTCTTTATACTGTACTCATCACAACTAATAAAATCCCACATACATAACTACCCTTCAATCAATAGATATACATGATAACACCGAACAACTCTAAGCAGCCATAACCAACCCTAGTTGTCCACACCAACCGTGGTTAGCCACTCTTATCCCTATTTTACCATAACCACCATACTTAGCCATCCCAAACCTTAATTGTCCTCAATAATCACGATTAGTTACTCTAACCCTACTTAATCACAACACCCTAGAGTTAATCACTCCAAACCCTAATCCCGTACAATCGTTAACTCCCATGCAAAACCCTAACTCCACCACGCAACCCTAAGGCCACCATACCAACATTAATACCACCATGCAAACCATAACACCACCAAGAAAACCCTAATACCACCATAAGCCATTAATACCACTATGCAATCATTAATACCACCATACAAACCATAACACCACCATGCAAACCCTAATACCACCATAAGCCATTAATACCACCATACGAATATTTATACCACCATACAAACCCTAATACCACCATAAGCCATCAATACCACTATGAAATCTTAATACCACCATACAAACCATAACACCACCATGCAACCCTAATACCACTATGCAATCATTAATACCACCATACAAACATTAATACCACCATACAAACCCTAATACCACCATACAACATTAATACCTCCATAAAATCACAAATACCACCATACAAACCCTAATACCACCATACAATATTAATACCTCCATAAAATCACTAATACCACCATACAAACCCTAATACCACCATATAATATTAATACCTCCATAAAATCACTAATACCACCATACAAACCCGAATACCACCATAAGCCATTAATACCACTATGCAATCATTAGTACCACCATACGAACGTTTATGCCACCATACAAACCCTAATCCCACTATACAACTTCAAGACTCCCATGATGGTTCCCAACTCATATTACCATTTATCTTAACATGCATGTCCTAGTGGGCCATAACATATTACATCATAAACATCATACATATAAATGTCATGCTCATGTCACGGAAGCACATACAACATACCTCAATCTCCAAGCTGCGCTACACATAAGACAAGTTATACACAAATCATATAATACATGGCATAGCATGACATACATAGCATTCAACACATCCATGTCACACATAGCACAAAACCATTAGCTTCGTCCTTACCTAAGGCGACGCCAGGCTTGGAGCACTCTCCTCTAACTCCTTAGGGCTTTGGTCGGGGTTACCTATAAAAGGGGAAAATGCTAAGTATTAGTTTCCTTTATAATCAATCCTCATTCTAGTTTAAGGTTAGGGTTTTTATTACTAAAAATGGTTTTATACAAAACTAGGGTTTTTACCTTAGAATTAGTAAACTAAATATTAGTAGTCAAAATATGTTTATTTTTAATACCTATTGTTACACTTGTATTATTAGACCCGTTAGCCGTATTCTTATAATAATAATGTTCATGCTAACTATAGAAAAATAGTGATAATAATAATAATAAAACTAATACTAGTGACACTAATGTTTATAGTGAGAGAAACCCTAGCATTTTTAAGGCTAAGTCTACTAATGGTGTCATATTCGAAATAATATTATTATAAGGTCACAATATTACAAGTAACTATTCCTAAGGATGATAATGATAATAGTTGTATATTCTTGAATAACAAAAGGGTTCAAATGCTTTTGATTACAACAATAAGGTAGTGATAGTAGTAATAATAGTAATAGTTAGTAATAGTGTCATAGTAATGAGGTTAGGGTTAATGTTAAATGGTATGGTAATAAGGTTCAAGTACTCTTCTTAGTTAACAACCAAATGATATTTACTAGCTTGAGTTAAGTAACATGGGTAAGACAAGGTAGTATTATTATTAACAATGGTGACAATGTGTTAAGTATAATAATAATAACAATAATAATAATAATAATAGTAATAATAATAATACTAATAATAGTAAAAATAATAATAATAATAATAATAATAATAATAATAACAATAGTACAACCAAGTAAGGTTAAGCAATAATAATAATAACCATAGTAAGGATAATAGAAATAATAATAATAAAAATGTTAATACTAATAATTATAAAAATAAGACCAAAGTTAAGTATAATATAGGTTAGGGTTTAAAAGGGATGTTAGTATTAGTAAGAAAATAAGAACATTAATAATAAAGACAATAATAATGGTAATAATGATAATAATAATAATAATAATAATAATAATAATAATAATAATAATAATAATAATGATGATAATAATAATAATAATAATAATAATAATAATAATAAGTATATTAGTATTAATATTAGTAGAAAATAGTAGCAGCTATATAAAAAAGGGGGGTTAGGGTTTGGATGGGTGGAGAACCACCTAGGGTTGGTGGTGGTCCAGCGGCGGCGCATGGCGGCGACGGCGGCGACGGTGGAGGAGGAGAAGAGGGGGAAAGATGGAGGTGGTGGTTAGATGGGGGAAAGGAAAGGAAAGTTAAGTGTGGGGGAGGAGACAGCAGGGAGAGGGGAGTGGAATGAGGGTGGTGGCGTGAGAAAGGAGGCGGCGCGCGGTGGTGGACGCGGCGGCCGAAGGTGGAAGAAGGTGGTGGGAGATGGTGGAGGCTGGTGGAGAAGGAGGTAGGGGGTAAGGATGGTATGGGCAGGTAGGGGAGGGCCTGCTGGTCACTTTGGGAGGTGGAGAGGAGGTTGATCACGGCGGAGGTGGCGCGAGGTGGCGGCGACGATTTTTGGGCAAGGGATTTCGCACGGCTGTGGCGGCCCGTGCGGGGTAGGAACGGGGGCTAAGACGGTTTGGTTGCATGGAGGGTGATGCGAGGAAGGTTTTGGTGCGTCGTGGTGGTCGCGGCGGTTGCTATAGGCGGCGAACAGGGCGTCTGATCTGGCGGCGGCGCGACAGGGTTTCGGCAAGGTCCAGAGGGGAGGACTTGCCTTGGGCGTTCGGGGAGGGGTATTTATAGGCAATTAAGGAGGGGAAAACGACGAAGGGGAGAGGGATGGCACGCGGAGGCAGGCGCGGCAGGTGGCCGGCCAGCGGTGGCAGTGTCACGTGCCCTGCGGTTTGCAGGGTACGTTTGGCCATTTTCTTGAAAAAGGAAGGGGTAGCAGGACGTGTGAGGGAGTGCTGGGTCGAATTGGGGAAGAAAGGAACGGGAATGGTAGGGAGAGGACGGTCGGACGGCAGGCGGCAGGTTGCAGACCTGCGCGGGAGGGAGGAAGAAGACGACTCCTAGACCGGCGGTCCAGGAGGAAAAGAAAATAGGGGGAAACTGGCCGGTTTGGTAACGGTTATAAAATACGTAAGTCAAACGGGGTGTATTGAGGGTTATGGGAGTAACACGCAGCGTCGCGTCGTAGGCTGACAACGGTCATAAGGTCTTAAGCGTGACGCGGCGTTTCGGCGGCTCTGAGGTCAAAACGCAGCGTACGGGGCGCGCGGCGGCTAGCAGGCGACGCTGGGCTGCGGAAAAGGGGAAGGAGAAGGAGATTGGGCCGGGCAGGCCCAATCTCGGCGGAGGATACAAAAAAAGAAAAAGAAGGGAAAGAAAAAAAGAAAAGAAGGGAAAAAGGATTCTTGAGGTTTTGAATTTTTGTACCATTTATTTAGGATGTTTTTGGGGCTATAATATGTATATAATTATTTTCTTGAATATTTAAAAATTATCTAAATAGTAATTTAATTTCCTTTTTGGATTATTTTTGGCTATTTTGGGAAATTTTCCTCCCCTATCATTTTAATTAGTAGAGTGCCCAAACTTTTCTAAATAACTTATTTACTATTTTCTCATTATTTTCCTCAATTCATTCCCTCTCTATTTAATAAGTAATTTATTTTCTTAATTTTTTTCTAATAAATCACTATTTTGCCAAAATTCCTAAACTAGGATTTTTGGGGTATTACACCAAGGGATTGATTTCACTATGTTCCTTATATAACAAAGGTTAGAAGTGTGTCATTGAAAATGGCTCATTGAATGTTGCTAAAAGGGTTGTGGTAGTGATTTTTGGCAAGTGAAGTAAGACATAGTATGATCTTATTGACATAACTATTAAGGGTGCAATTAGGGTGACATTGCGAGTGTGTGACTTAGATGTTGCCAGTTTTGGGTTGATGTGACTCGAACATAGTAGTATTATTATCATGACTAAGGGTCCTTATGTTATAACCCATTTATATCTAGATTTGTTACTTTCCGTGAGTTTGAATTACTTCTTGTAAAGAAGGTGGAATAGGAGAGTTTGTTGGTTGCTTTAGATGAGGTGGATATTTTTTTGATCTAGATAATACAGATTCTTCTAGCAATGAGGATTCTGGGTAGTAAGCGGAGAAAGTGGGAATTACTTTAGGTAGAGCTGGTTATGCATTGTATACTATCAATAGTAGTATTAGTGTGTTAGAGCCAGTGCTATACTTAGAGGTTATTTTAGGTGTTGATTCTACCTTGTAGCATTCAACTATTGTTGTTAAATAGATGTGGTATCTTTGGTGGACTTAGGCATTGGTTTTTTATGCTTCACTATTTATTCTTTTGTTGTGTATTTATTTTATGCTTGTTGTAGCAAAAGATATATAAAAGGAAAACAAGATGAAGACTTTAGATGTGCCCAAATCCAAAGCTGTTATGATGGCTTGATTAGTCATTGGTTCATACTCTATACCTTTGAGATGTTTGATGTGATTAGTACTAGCCATTGTATTGCTCGTGTTGTGAGCATGTAAGGTGACTCCTTTAAAATACACCTTGGTTAGGTGTGGCGCAGATTCAGAGGTACTTAATGCATATAGTATCAGTTCATATGGAGTATGTATGGTAGATTGTTTTGTTAACATGTTACTCTAATCTTGAACGTGGTCTTGATGATCTGAGGTACACTAGTGTACTAGTGTTTAACCTTAGAGGTTCTAAGGTTATATGGTTATATACGGTTGGGGTTGATAACATTGTTTGACTTAGAGTGTTAGCTTGTGAGCCTAAGATGCTTGGAAGAGTTTCTTTTGATGTTGATCTAGTGTGTGTGCTAAAGAAGTCATTACTTGCTCATATTCATTTGCCATGATGATTTCTTTAGACTCAAGGGTTTATGATGATCTTTTGTGATCTTGTTACTGAATGTTATAAATATTGTGTTAAGGTGGAGTTTGTGAGATCATGACTTATATTTGTATGTATTCTAGTATGGATTGTTGCATATAAGTGTTTAAAAAAGTTTGAAGTCAAAAGGAGATCAAAGGAGAAAACACGAGGTCCCCATGTTTGTGAACATGACAGTGTTTTCTTGGAATGCTTAGTTCTCCATTATTTTAGTAAAAGTTAAGAGTTATGGAAAAAACAAAAGGGCCCTATGTTTATGAACACATACGTTTTTCTTGTTACATACCGTTCACTAATGTTGGTTATGTAATTCTATAAATAGATGTGCATGAAGCCTTACCTATGAGTGGTACATCATCGAACCCTTTTTCAAACCCTCTTCTCTTGTATTCTCTTGTGTTTGTGATAGAATTGTGTACTGAGTGATATTGTAAGGATTGTTCGATTCTCCTTATATTCACTAATGCTATATGCAATAAAGATCATCATTGTTTACCCAATTGTTATTGTATCATGATTATTATCTTAATTAGATTTTTAAATTTTCTGAATGCTTAATAGATCAGGTCCTTGGCATTCATGTTTGGTGAATTTTTTTTCTAGTACATTTAGTTTTTTTAAGCTTTTGAATACAAAAATAAAATTTCTATCACGTGGTAAATAGTATTTTTAGTAAATAATAATTTTTTTTCAAAATTGGCATGGGACCTTATTTTGACTTGATTAAGCTAAATTTGTTTGAGATTTTCCCTAATTTTGTCATATTGGAAAAAAATTGGTGTTTATCATTTTTGCTCTTGTTTAGGGTTATTTGAACTTCTGAATCGAGTTTAAGATATTTTAAATTTGTTTTGGTCATTGAATGACTAAATAGATGTATAATATGATAGGTTGGACTTTAAAGCCTTGTTGACCTAAGTTTAACTTTATTTGGTTTTTGGGACTCTTAGTAAGGGGTACACCGCTTTTATTTTCAAAAACATATTTCTTAGAAATTATGGCCCTTTTTTTAGAATGTTTCCTTATAAAGTTTAGAGGGATCTTATGATCCATGGTGATATTGTGGATCAATGGTTTTCATGGTTTTGAATGATTTTGTGAGCATCCTTTGAGGTTAGGTGTTGACTATCACCACTAATGTATATTAATAGTTATCTATGTGATGTAAGAGGTTATGGTTATACTTTAAAATTGGTATAGATTACATGTTATCTTTTAAATGTGATATAGGTGATGTGTTATCCTTTAAAATGGACAGAAGTCCTGTGAACTTTCCTATTCTATAAGCTTCCTTTGGTTCATATAAGGGGCATACATACTTAAGGATTATGTTACCTTTAGGGAGACTACCTTGTTTGAAGTCTATCGGTAGTGGACATGATGTTTGACCTACAGTGGTATAGTGGGTTTTGAGGTGAGTGGAAGTTGGAGTCTTTGTGCATACCCTCACCCTATATGTCCATTTGCAGTAAAACAAGGTGCTCTTATGGTTTATTATGTGTGACAACTCTATCCATTTGTGGTGGGATGTTGGATTCCATATGTGAATTTGGATTGTATGATTTATTATTTGTACCCTTGCATTTGTTCATTGTCGTAGGTAGGTATCTATATATGTTCGAGCTTGTTGATATTATTTCTGCCCCATGGATTCTATCCATTAGTGGTTGGAATGGATGTTTAAGTTTGTGCCTCGAAGTTTGGATCCATATGCATATGGCTTATGTGATTCTCTTTATTATAGCTTTGGATTATATGTCTTTATGTGACACTTTAAAAAGCATGATAGAGATGCCTATAGGTTTTGCCTAATTCCTCTATTCTAATTGAATCCTTTATGATTCCAAATTGTACATTGTTTATGCCTTAGATTGCTATCTTAAATCCACCCTATGTGCTTAAGTGCGAGCATGTATTATGTATGCTTCATTCTCAGCATGATTTAATATTTATAGGAATGAATTTCTTAGAGTTACCTTAGGGATTTTTTCTCTTTTCTTATGAATGATCAATTCTATTTTCAGCATGATGTGGTATAAAATCATAACGTGTTTTTTGTGAATCATGCTTATATGAGATAATTAGGTCTTACTTAATATTCTAGTTGTACTAGTACAACACCATTTTAGTTTATGTAGGCTTTCTTGCTTGGCTATATGGGGTTGAGGGTGTTGGATCACTAGTTGACTCAATAAGCACTTCGTTTTGGATCTTTGGGCTCCTTCAGTCTTCTTTTTCTTGCTCATGTTGAGCTTTGTTAGATCTTTTAATCTTGTATTTTTTTCTATATAAGTTTTATAAATCTTGTATTGAACTTAGATTTGGTGACGACTACGCCTGACTCTTGAGATATGAGTTTACTTTTAGTCACACACTTGGCATAGGTTAGGTGTTAGTCATATCTTTCCTCTATTGGATGTGTGGTGTAAAACCCTACATTTCCTATTTAGATTTCAAAAAATGTCTTGCGAAACAAAAAAATCTTGTTATAAAAAGTGAGGTGTTACATTAGGATCCAGGGACGCTAATATATACCTAGTCATACTAGTTTACACAAATGAAACAATACTCTTATATCTCCTAGATCACTTAATTTTTAAGTATCGGTGCTCTTAAGAAATTTAGAGAACTAATTAAAGTAGATATATGGCCTTATTAAGGCAATGTGTCACAACAACAAAACAACCCAAACTAAACAAACGGATAAACCTTGTTTTAGGGTATTCATCCCTAAGGATCCATTATTTTCCAACTCAAGGTCTTCCACTTTAAGTATTAATATTTTATTTGGTGATTGCAAACATCACATAATACACAAGAATTATGATTCTATACTTAACCATCTTTTCATTATTTTTAATTATTTAAGTCGACTCAAAGTTCATTCGACCCAGCCAAAGTTGAAGTTAATAATAAGGTCGATCTAGCAATTTACTAAGGTTAATCTAGTCCAATTATTCACCTTAAGACACATTTTTATCAAAATAACACAAATGTCCTCCAAAACCCTAGTTACCATCTTTTTATCTAATTTACTACTAGTTTTATTTTTTTGAAGAATATTTTTCTTGAATATTCTTAAATATAATAATTAAAAATGATTTTATCTTAAAATTAAATTTCTTGACATGACTAAAGACTATATTACCTCTAAATATGAATCTAACATAACACACATGTGTAACCCTAACATGCATTTTTAATAGATTATAACTTTTATGCTCATCCTAATAATATAAGGCATGGATTATGGCATATATATATATATATATAGAACATGGCAATAAAGAACTATCCAAACTAATTTTAATTATACTAAAAAAATAAAATGTTATATATCAATATCTATCTAAAATGTGTAAGGAATTAATGAAATTACTTAACATAGCAAGCAAGGCATGGATAGGTAAAAGTTATTATTTAAACCCTAACCCTAGACATGCATAATATTTTTAGCAAAATTTTATATATTATCACACGCTTACTTCATTATATTTTAATTACTACAAAAAAAATACATAATAGTTAACTTTCTATTACATGAGCCTACACTATTTTAGAATCATAAAGTACACACAATTGCATAATAATGTATGATCTCATTTTATATCATGAAAATACATAATCTCTATATTATAAGTTTAGCTTGATTTATCCTTAAATAACTTATCATGCTTATGAGCAAATTCTACCGTAAAGGATAGTTGTATTTACATCCAACCTACACAAAAATATACCAAAAAAAATGCCTCGTCCAAGGTTAACTCAAATAAAATTATGATCCCCTAATGCCGGTAACATCCAATGCAACATATAATAGCTCTCATAAGTCATAAAAATCTAATAAAAATCAATGATAAATAATCAAAACAACCCAAAATTACACAAAGGACCAACCCAACAAAGAATCACAAATGAACGCAAATCATGTGTTCATGCCTTAGTTGGTATGAGGTCTTCATGTATAGGTTGAGGGAGCTAAGCACACAAATCATGTCACCCAAATTGATACATCCAATCCACAATGTAAGGCTAACTCATCAATCCTACATGCATGGAAAGTAGAATGTTTAACACAAACGTAGGGGAGTTGGAGTTGCTAGAGCTTGCTGATGCTCAAGTATGTTAGCTAAGGAATGGATATCTAGCTACATCATCAAATCTTGCACAAGGAAGCTCAATGATGAAAATTTTTCTACAAAGGGGGTTGGGGAAAATAAATCTAGAAGCTTGCCAATGATGATGGTTCTTGTCCAAGGTGGTGGTGCTAAGATTAAAAGTAGGGGATGGTGTTTGTGGTTGGTGAAACTAAATGTTGTGCTATAGTAAGAGGCTATGATGGTGGTAGGTGTTGGGTTCTTATCCAACATTGAGCTTATATGTGAACAATACAAATTGAAGGATGTCGTATAAATTAAATCCGTATATAAGTGATCATATTTACGTATAAATTATTTGTGCTTAATGTATCTAATTAGATGTGGAACCATATGTGTAGAGGCTTTAGGTATTCTAGATTATTGAAGGATGGATCTAGAATAGCCTGATAGATAATATATTAGTTGTATATGTATAAGTTAATGGTCCTTGGGTCACATATACTTCATTCTATTCGATTCCCATTAGTCAATATAAAATGATGAGTGTTTTCTTGATCCAAAAGGCCACAGTACCACTAATAGGTTATTGTCCCGAACGCAGTAGAGTATGGTGATTCTTGCATTATGGATTAAGGTAATCTTCCCCATTTTGTTATTATATGAATATTGATGAATTAGCATGGGATCCTATCAGATTTAAAGATTATATATTAATTTATCATTTGGTATCAGAACCATGTATGCTCGATTCATCACAATTTAATTTTATATTACTTATTTTATATTATTATTAAATAAAATCTAGTTTATATTTAGTTTCGATTTTTAATCAATCTAATTCGATTGAATACATGGATGCAATTTATTCTATTATTTATTACATGGTTCAATCTATTATTGGTCGGCTAAATTTGGTTTTTCAATTCATGTTGTTGATTAGGCAATGCCATAGCTATTTGATCGGCTTGAAAGTGTGACTGGATTGCTTTTGTCTTGTCTAGTAATTAAAATTGCATATAAATTTTTTCTCTATTAGTTTAATTTCTTGAGAATTTTTTTTGTTAGATCTAGTCTCAACACATCTAATTTAGGCCCCAATTGTCACCAATTAGGTTTCATTGGTTTTCAGTGACTAGTAATTGGAAATCCATTAGTGGTGGGAAACCTTGGTAGGTTATTGTGCTGGTGTTTGTTGTGTTGGCTTATATTGGTGGTGACGTTGGGGTAGTGCAATAGTGTGGTTTAAGGAAATTCAAGGTTGGGTTTGGCAGTTTTTGTAGTCCATTGACAATTACATCTCTAATTTTACTTTGTATAAGAGATAGAATTACATGTCTTCCTTTACTCTATTATTATTTTTCATAAATTAAATGAGGAAAATATGGTGGAATGGAGAATCAATTTACTGGTAATAGTTAGTAATTAATGGGAGATTATTTAAAAATTAAACTTGATATTTTAATATTAAAATGCAATAGGCAGATTATAGGTGCTATTAAACCATTAAAATATAATAATTTATTCAAGAGTGCATTTAAAACCTAGGCCCAACCAAATAGACCTTTCAGTTTTTTTAGTCCAATTTTTAATATTGATACTTTTGGGCTATTAATTTAGTACTAATTAATTTAATATTATTTAAATAATATTATTAGTTGAATGAATAATTAGTCTAAGTAATTTAACTATATATTTATTTTATTCTAATCTAATAAATTATTATGTGGGCTTTTTATGTGTGTTATTTGGTATTAATTTTATTATAATGCTAATAATGTTAGATTTAATAATTTATGGATATTAAATCTAAATAAATTTGGTCATACTATTATAGGTCCAAATTTATGAGTAAAATTGAAGAATCAATTTATCTAAATTATTGGTTATGTAATATTAACATATAGGCCAATTCACACAATATATTGCCAAAGTAACATATTTTGTTAAAATTAGTTTATTGAAAATGTTGCATGTTTATGTATATATATTTATTTATGTGGATAATTTGTTAACCTGAAGGAAGGAAAACATTTGGCATAATTATATAGATAATGTGGTGATAAATTTGTGGTAATTGTTCGGATATCATACGGATAATGAGTAAATCTAAAGGTAAACTCATTATCTGATTGACCTTATTACCATTATTTGATCACTCTAACAAGAAAAACACTTGTAGTTAATATTATTATCCAAAGACTTGATATTAGTGTTACATTAGTTTCTTAGGATATGATTGTCATTATTTAAATTTATTAATTGCTTATTATAAATTTTTTGTGAACATGTATATTTATGTAATTGTTGAATTTTTTTTATATAGCTATGTCTACTACTTGAATATCTACCAACTTAAGTTATATTCCTATGCCAAATGGGAATAATGTTAAGGAATGGAAGGGCAACGCTTTACTTATCCTTGGCTGCATAGACCTAGACCATGCACTTCGATTATAGAAACTCACTGATCTAACGGCTGAAAGTTCCTTTGACGAGAAGAGGAACTTTGAGAATTGGGATCTCTCTAATCACATGGGTCTTATGATCATCAAGCGCAACATTCCAGAGGTTTTTAGAGGTGAATTCTCTAGTAAGATCTATAACACCTCAAAATTTTGAACCACAAAATTTTATTTGTAAAATAATACGAAAGTATCTGAAAAAAAATCAGGGAATATCAATCTTATATCAACCATGAGGGAGGTGTGATCATCACCTAAAACATGCTTGATGTAAGGATAAACGGAATGGTAAATGAAAATATTCATGCTCATAAGATAAATGTGACAATGTGAGATAATAAGGGCAAGACCAATATCAGAGATAGAATGAGTATGATAGTTTACAAAACCAAATATAGGAAATCAAGCCAAGAGTTTAAATAACAAAAAATATAAAAAACTTTCCAACGCAATGGGCAAAACACTTCTAATACTTTAGTCTATCTCTTACACATAGATATAAACTTCCAACCCCAAGTAGTGGCCCAATAATTTCCCACATCGATACTCTCAGCATACTCTAACTAAGAGTCGTAACCCTATAAATCGTCCTCTACTCCCTAAACTAGAATTCGGATCATAGTGACCACACAAGTGTAGTATCAGTATGACAAAGTACTTGTAAAAAATAGTACCGAAAACATGATAAGACTCATGCAGCACGTTGAAGTTACATAACAACATAGTGATATCATATCGGTATAGCTCAACACTTAATCTCAAGTAGTAAAACAAGACATGCTTCTTTGGAAACCATGGAAGTATAAAAATATGATAAATACATCACAATCCATACAATATAAACCATATTGGAATCCTCCTTTAGTGACCACACAAGTTTCGGTTAATAAGATGGTTTGTTCAGTTGCACCCAATTCTCCACAATGAAAAAAAGTTAGGGCAACATAAATAATCAAAATGGGATGCCACACCCACCAGACAGGGTTAGGATACATCAAAGGGGATTTCTTTTAGGATACCACACCCACCACATATCGAGTTCATCTGCCATGAGGGCTCACACAAATCAGGATACCACACCCACCACACATGGTCGAAGTACACCAAGGGGGCTTGTACTGGGATACCTCACCCACAACACCTTGGATATATATGTAAGGGACAAAAGGTTGGGATACCACATCCGCCTAAGCAATGGACACAATACAAAGTGCTAGGGGGTTGTATTGGGATATCTCACCTACCCGTATTTGTATAATCCTATACCTCAAAGATATGTGCATACCCATACCAATCACAACCCAATAGAGAAGGAAATAGCTACCGAGTAAAAATATAACTACAGGCGACCCACCCACTAACTCCCGGCAGCAACCCCAAGAGCTGGAGTAAAAGGCTCAAATGAATTCTTGTACCATTAATATATATATTTTCAAGAGATATCATAAATCGCAATAAATTCCACACATAAACAAATGAGTGTTTCCAAGTGATAACAACAAACATAATTAAATTCCATTATTAACCAAATTGGGTGTTTCCAAGTGATAACACCAAATAAAATTATATTCCATTATTAACCAAATTAAGTGTTTACAAGTGATAACACCAAACATATCATCAGGTATAAAACCTACCAATTGGGTGTTTAGAGATGATACCAAACTTAACCATATTCAAACTGTAAATACCATAACCAAATTCAAACTCTAAATACCATCATAATGACTCTTATTAAATCATGGTAATCATAGTTGAAATCATAATTTAAATGTTGTAAAGACATGGAGGTTTCAACATAAAAGAAACACGAGAATAACAAAAGTTTATAAAAAACAAATAGGCGGCATTCAATTGGACTATTTGATTGGTTTCTAGGACCACTCAACTGGTCTAGTCATACTAGACTTGAACTAAAACAACACTAGAGAACTAGTCAACTAGTTGGCCTCATTGATTGACTGTTCTTGGGAATCTAGTCTATGGGTCTGATCCAACCGATCTATGGGTCTAAGTAGAGGCCAACCTATTTTGTCCTGCAAAGAAACTAATTGATAGGTTTGATCAACCGATCGACTACCATAGAAACCAATCAACTGGTTTGATCCAACTAGTCAATGGGTCTAAGCAAAGACTAACCCATTTTGGTCTATAGGGATACTAGTCGATGGGTTTGACAAACTAATTGACTATTCATTGAAACCAATCAATTGGTTTATCAAACAAATCGTCTGATCTCATAACCAACCAATCCAAATCTCCAAACCATTCAACCACTCACACAACTAGTAAATGGGTTTAAGGAACCGATTGAGTGGTTTGGGTAAAACATTACCTAGACTTACAATACACACAACAAAATTTACCAAACTTTATGATATTAATCCTATCATACTTCTATGTCATCAAAAACATAAACAAATTATATGTTGTACACATAGAATCATATAGATACATGGTAATGTAAATATTTAAATGAATCATGATCAATTAACCAACTTATGCACAAAAGCTCCTACTTGATGGATATCTAGTTGAACCTCGATTCTTAAGATAATCAAAGTAAGAACCATTAACAATCATCTTTTAACACTTCATTAAAATCAAGGAAAAATTAGAAGAAGAAGAATTATACAAAACACCACATTTTTCTCAAAAACAAGGTGTTAAAGGAAAGAGTCGAACGCTTCAATCTTTGTCAACCTTAATTCTTTCTTTCTTAAGGAAAAAAGGGAGAAATAAAGCCAATATTAGAAAAAGAAAAAGGAATATAATGCTTGCGCAAAGAGAGGATAAAACAAGAGCAAGCCTCTATTTTTTCTCAATAGAGAGAAGAAAAGGGAAGAATGAATGGATGCTAAATACTTGGAAATTTTACACCAAGAGAAGGGAGAAAAAAGCAAGAACAACTATTGAGAAATGAAAGTGGATTAGAAATGAAATGTATAGAGTCAACGCTTGGTTGACATTCACATAAGAGAGGGAGATGGGACTGGTAAGGTTGAGTGTGGGCAACCAAGAAGTGAGGTTTGACTTGATGGGGGTAGTGGGGTTGAGTGCGGTAAGGAATGAGCATGGAATTGGGTTTATGAGTTAGCAGATGGTGCATAAAGTCATTATCTCACCCTAGATTCTAGTAGGTAGAGGGATAGGAGAGGGAGAAGGAGAAGGTGAGGCTTACCTAAAAAGTACTTTTTGAAAAAAAAATTTGGCTAATTAAAATTATATAATTATCTAAATAATGAATAAATAATTCAAAAGCACCAAAATATAGTTATTAGCATAGTTGGACTCTAATCAAAAGTTTTCATAAACATTAGATAGAAATTTAAATCAAAATAAAAAATGGATATGAAATTGCATGATAACCAATCAATGGGTTTGGACAAACCAGTCAGCTGGTTTGTCAAGAACAAAAATGTTCATTACTTAGTGCACTAGTCAATCGGTCCGGTAAATTTGTTGATCGGTATGCGTAAAATTCACATTTTTATTCAAATTTCAAGCCCATTCCAAAACAAAAACTAATTTATTTTATATCAACATAATTTTAAACATGTTAAAACTAATTCATTTTTTATCAACATAATTTTAAACACATTTTAAAGGATATTGGGATTGGGTATTACAAGATCACTAATTCTAAGGATTTTCTTGCCAAAATTGAAAACCATTTTACAAAAAAATGATAAGGTTGAAACATGCACTCTTTTGAAGCGCTTGATTTCCTTGAAGTATAAAGACAAAATAAATATAAGTGTGTATATCATGGAGATGTCTAGCTTTGTTTCAAAACTTAAGGCACTAAAGCTCAAGTATTCAAATAACTTACTCATGCATTTAATATTGATCTCATTTCCTGCATAATTTAGTCAATTTATGTTATATTACAATTGTCAAAAAGAGAAATGGACTCTTAGTGATCTTATTTCATATTACATGTAAGAGGAAGAAAGATTGAGGTAAGATAAGATTGAGATTGCTCATCTAGTATTTACTCCAAAAATTTAGGGCATGAAAAGAAACTATAAAGCTACTTCTAAGGGCCCAATCTAAAAGAAATAACAAAAGGAAAAAGGTAGTTGTTTCTTTTTTATAAAGACTGAATATGTTAAGAAGGATTGTCAAAAATATTAAGCATGGCGCATAAAGAAAGGTACAATCCTTGAATTGGTTTGTTCCAAGCTTAATTATCTTTAATACCTAGAAACACTTAGTGCTTAGATTCTAGTACTACTACTCACATAAGTGTTTATAAGCTGGGTTGCCTGAGCCATCAAAAGCCAAATGATGATGAAAGATACATCTTTGTGGGAGATGGAAAGGTAATAATAGTTGAAGTGATTAGAAATTTTAGGTTATTTTGAGAAGGTAATTATTATTTGGATTTGAAAGACACTTTCATTGTACCATATTTTAGACAACATTTGCTTTCTATGTGCTTAGTGGACAAATCTGGTTATTATTGTTCATTTGGAAATAATAAATTTAGTATTTAATTAAATTCAAGTGTTGTTGGTATTGATTCATTGTGTAAATATAGTAACTTATATATGCTTTATGTCATCTCTCCATACCATGAAACCTTACATATAGAACCACATGATACTAAATGTAAATTAAGTAAAGAAGATTTGGCATCATTATGGTATAAGTACTTAGGAATATGGTCCCTAGGTCATATATACTTCATCATATTATATTTCCATCAATTAATAGAAATTGATGAGCTTGTGCCTAATATATAAGATCATAATATCACCAGTCAGTTATTCTCCCCAATGTAACGAATTATGGTAATTCCCATGTTATAGATTAAGGTATGCTTCTACCTTATGTTATTGTATGAATCTTGATGAATTAGCATGGGATCCTATCGGATATAAAATTATATATTAATGTATCAATGGGTGCTGGTGACATGAACTATGGCACACAAGAGAAAAAAAGGAAAACATGTGTAACCAAAAATGAGGAAAATGAAGGCATGCTAGCTGGGTTAGCTCAATGTAGAAGAGAAACCAGGTGAAAAGGGAAGTTGAAGGCCGATCAAGCATGCGAGGTTGCTTACACGGAGAAGAAAAATGAACAAACAATGAGGGAGGTGTATCATAGAGATAGTGGATTAGGGAAATAAAAAAATAACTAGCTATGCAAGCTAAGCTGGTGCAAGGGAAAATATATTAGGCAATTAGGTTTGGTTTCGTGTGATATTATATGGTAGTGTAGGGGTAGTTGAGTGCTTAAGAAAATAAAGAATTCACATGAAATAAGGGTGGTGGTACGAGTAGGATAGGGTAGGTTGCAGATGTGTTTGGCTAGGGGAAGCCAAGTTGTGACACTAGGGTTGGACAAGCACAAAGGATATTTGGTAGAGAGATATGGTAAGGCCAGCAAAAGGGAATGCACACCAAAATAAAAAAGGAAATGTTACATAGAGGGTCGCTTGGTGGAGATGTAACTAGCTGGTAGGGATAAATCAAAAGAAAAAGAGATAGAGAGAGGGGGGTTTAAAAAAAGCAATATAACAATAATAATTAATGACAAAATGAATAAATAAATAAATAAATAATAAATTAAGAGATTAATAAATAAATAAAAATTATGCCTAATTTAACTCTTAAAATTTTAATATACTAGTCTACATTATTAATACTATATATGTATGTATGTATGTATTACAATAATTAAATTAACATTATATATATATATATATAATACTTAAGAATAAAAAAATACGGCAACAAAGTAGTTGAGGGAAGATGATGACAACTCCAACAAACTAAAAAATTGTAAAAAATTAATCAAAGAAAATTATGTGGAGGAGATGGTGGTGTGAGGTGGTAAAGGTGGTGGTGCAAGGTGGGAGATATGGTGGTTATGGAAGAAAAACATAAGAACACACCAAAAAAATAAAAATTAATCAATGATAATAATAATACATATCATAAAATAAGAAACTAACAAAACAAACTAAAGATTGAACATAAATATTACATAATGATTGAACTCGGTGACAAGAGAAACTAAAAAGGAGAAAATAAGAGAATAGAAAGAGATGGTCAAGGAAAATAACAAGCGTCCCAAGGTTTTATAAGACTATTAGTATGAATGTCATTGCTAATAATTGGGGGGATTATGAATTCAAAGCACATGGCATATTAGCGATAAAAAAAATTCCTCCGAACTTCCCACTAAATTTTTCACAAAAATAATCATCCCCATAACCATTTTTAGTGACAGCATTTTGTTGTCCCTTATTTTATCTTCAGCAAAATATATTAGGTCGTGGAATTTTGGGGGGGGGGGGGATTTTACCTTGAATAAATGTATTCACTAAAATTCATTAGGGACATAGTTTTCCCTCCCATTTTTTGGTCTCCAAAATTAATATTAGCGGATACTTATCATCATTAATACCATTGTCACAAATTTACCTTTTTATTATTGTGATACTTTGAATGTTGCATTTGTCTGCAAGCTAAAACTAAGCTGTGTATATTTATACTATAAATGTTGTTGTGGTGTATATCTGTTCAATGTACGTTTGTAGTTTTCCTTTGATGTCTTTTAGAGGTGATTTTCTTTAATAGCTATAATA